>CM060093.1:1086646-1686646 GCA_030522485.1 Stenchaetothrips biformis | reverse complement strand
TGTTATTATATTTAAGATAAACTTAGTGAATTATTTGCCAAACTTACTTTGAATGGATGCTGACTGCCATTTAACACGGGTGGCATCATCATTTGAGAGATCATAAATTTTGTTGGATAGCAATGGCTTAACCAATGCGAGAATTTTGTCCAGCTCAACAGATTTTTCTTCAGTGCTGAAGGTAGAGTTCCATCTCAGAGATATGCCAATTTGGTGGAAGCAATTTAGAAGCACCTCATTGGATTCTGGATCAGTGTACAAGACCTGTCCCAGGTCAAACTTTTTGGGGGTGCGCTGGACAATTACAAAGTTTTCAGGGTCAATATCTTCTAAAGCTGGAATCTTACGGAACAGTTCCACTGGGGCGAATTGTCCTTCAGGTGAGAGGGCGAAAACTTTTGTAGTGACTTCTGCCTTCCCCATAGACAGAATAGCATGCTGGTTTCTCAAGTCCGGAATGCTGAGAGCCTTAGCAAACCTTGGCTTCAACCATTCTTCTGTTCTTGAAACTTCTTCTGTACTCACAAAACACACTTCAATTTTGGTCATGTTTTTCTTTGCCCACTCAAAAAATTCTCTGGCATTACGAATTAGCTCTTTTTTCAGGCTTGCCAAGTATGCATATCTTTTCAAGGCCCCTGCCTGACCATCGCATGGCCCTTTTCCATGAGAAGTGCCAAAGAAATACCACACAGCTACAACTTTAAAATCCTCATAATGATAGTTAATATTGATCACATTAAACTTATTCTTGTATTGCTGAGCGGCACCATCAGAAAAGTAAATTACTTTCTTCAAGCCCACTATTTTCTCATTCAAGAATTTAATCAAGTGTTTCTGGAAAGTGTAAACAGACGATACACGGTGCTTCATGTGATCAGAAATTATCACAAAGCTCAAGCATTGGAGAGTGCCATTTTCTTTGAAGTATACAACAAAAGGGTGTAAAGTCACCTGTGAATTTTCCCAGTAGTAACTCTGAACGGCATCTTGAATAATGCAAGTATAATTCTCAGCAAAATCACAGATCACTAAAGCTTCTCCATCTTCTAGCTCTTCTTTTAAGGTTTTGAAGTATTTTGATTGCTCCTTTGCTATGAAATGGTGAGGCAGTAGAGTTTTCAGTTGATCAATAAAAGTATCAACAAAGTCATCTCTTTCCATAGTGACTGTCAATAAGTTGCACCGGTCTGTAGAACTCCATTGGTTGTAAGTGATGTCATCCACAAAGTTTTCTTCTAAAGTGGTCTTCAACAAAACTTTGAGTGATTCAAAGCCAGGGCAATTGGGGCATCCACTTTTTAGGTAGCAATCTGGAGTAGGTTGGTCACAGATAACATGCAATATCAACTCCTTGTATGAAATAAATGTTTCCAAGCCTGCATATTGTTTCAAGTTGACAGCTTCAATCAATAATTTGAAGTTTTGGTGGTACTTACAAACACACACACTGTGTGTCCCAGACGAGCCAGCAAGAACGCAATGTTTTGGTCTGAGTGAGGCAAACTTAGAAAACCCTACATTCCTATGAGGATACTTTTCCTTGTACATACGGTGTAGTTCCTTCAGATTACACAATACAAGCCGTTTCTGCTCATGGTATCGGACTCCACCCTTCTTCACACTGATGTAATCTTTCATACCTGGCATAAGCCTGCTACTAAAATCATCTAGCTGGTAAAAGTCTTGAATTTCTTCTACAATTTCTTGAGAAAGAGGTCGGCCTTTCCTGGCAGAAACATTCGGCATGATGCATCCCTGCTCTTTCACAAGCTGTGCAGTTTTTCTCACCATAAATTCAGAAGCACCAACGTCATGAAACTCTTGAACAACTTGTCTCTGAGACATGGAGGCAAGAGCAACTGACAGAACTCCTATTTTGCTGGAAGAGTCTTCACTTTTTATGAATTTTTCTTTCAAAGCAGCCATTGTTTGCTGATGAAATATTTCTGGAAATTTCTTGTCAGGAACAGCTCCTCCAGCTTCTGACAATAAATTTTCAAATACATCTTCAATTTTTCTCATTTTTTCTGCCACATATGATTTTAAAGGAAGCTTCCTTTTTAAAAATGGTGGTTGTCCAATGACAGCTATTGACTTATTTAATTTAGTGAGCACTGCGTCTCTTGGACTGGGAGCAAATGTGGGATCTTCAAGGCTGGATGAGATAAGTTGAGAATTGGGACGGCTGGTGCTGTCTTTAGTTTCGGTTTCTTCATCTGCAAACAAATCTTGAGACTCATCTAGGCGGGATTGACTGGCTGCTACAGATGGACCCATAATGACATTTTGAATAGAACCCGCTTCACGAATTACTTGGTCCACATCACACACATCTGATTCTGACGATTCTAAAAGTGAACGGAAATATTAAAAGCATAATATTTGGAGCTTACCAGATTTTGTGATAAGAAAATGAAATATTACCAAAATTCAAGTCTTGTTGACGGGATGTGCTGGGTTGTGGTTGAGGACCCATTATAACATCGTATACAGAACCAGCTTCCATGATCACTTTTTTGGCATCACAAACTGCAACATGAAACAAAAGAAAACAACTTGAAGACCGACTCATGATGACAAGCCTCAAGAAAAAATTGCATTAGGCTCACCCTGTGGGTTGCTTTGAGAGCTTGATGAAGATGTTTGGGTATGCTGAGCCTGAGGTTCCTCAACCAATTCCACATCTTTCAACAAAGCATTCACTTCAGTAGAACAACGTTTGCAAAGTTTTTGACCAGGAATCAGTGGTGATTGAAATATTTCCACCTGCTTGCTTTTCAGATGCATTTCAAAGCTGATTTCTTTCACCCACGACACAGCACTCTCATGATGGTAAATGGGACCACAACATTTAATCTGGCGTACTACGTAAAAGTCTAGGTAGTTGAGTTTGTGTCTGTGACACACAGCAACGATTAGATCAATTTTGGACCGTATCTTCAACAATTTTAACTCATCATCTCCAAGGCTCCAGGCCTGGGTCACAGGACCATCACAAGTCGTCTCTACTAGGCCATCCAGCGAACACTTACTGCAAACAAAACATAATATTTCATATGGGTAACGGAACAATGAAGAGGAAAAGAAAAGATTTGGCTAGAAATATACCTTATCACTTTGTTCGCGTCCATTTCAGAAGTACAAAGGGACCAGAACGCAACCCACGCTACACCATCTCCCTCCAAGAACAACAAAAACAACAACCCGAGTTGCCAGGTGCCGCGAGGTAGGCCTGCACAGAGACTAGGTTTCTAGCCTCGCACACAGCCGAGGAGGTTCGAGAAGGCGCAGTTGGCATGCGATTCGAATAAACCTAGCAGACGACTCAAATTGAGAATTGTAGTGATAAGACCAAAACTTAGTCGAAAATGTTTGCATTTCCTTGTTTGTTGTGTTACGACCCATGCTTTGTGAGTTTTGATACCAGTCAGGGTGCTAGTAATGCAGAAGCAGGGACAGAATTAATCCTCCTCCTTGTTGAACTGTTGATCAGGTTAGTGAGGAGAAGCTCTGCAGAAAGTCTATCAGTGCAGGTTACATTTAAGTCTGTTGGATGGTCTGCATCAAAAATTTTGCACTAATTGGCCCCAAATATCAACTTTTAGGTTAAATACTTGAGAATCTACATCTGAAACTGAAATGTTTCACTTGAAATGATGTTTGGGGGTCATCCTCAAGCTCAAAACTCATTTGTAGAATGAATACGAGCATTTTGGTTCATGCCGTTAAAGTTTCGATGAAAGAATTAGCCGTAAAAATACAAAATGTGGACCGATCCCTAGTTAGGAAGCCGGGCCGGAGTTGAAATTTTGTGGGCTTGTTCGACCAAGGAAAAGTGACTTTTGACACAAGTATCGTGAAAATCGAAGGACCAGCTTTTTTTGATACATCCATTTTTGTGAAATTTTCATCGGTTTTTCTTAATATTTTCCAACTTTTTCAACTTTTTCAAATTTTTTTTTTTTGACGGATAGAGTACTCTTTTGTGAAGACAATGAGACCTGGCTGGTCACCATCTGACCACAGATGCCCAGTGGGCAAAAATAGCGACATTCAAATTTGACCAAAATTTCAAATCGCTATAAAATCTGAACGGTTTGGAGTTGACCAAAAAAATTTTGCAGGGTGACTCAAGGGGTCATCCTGAGTGGATTGACGCCCATTTTGGCCAATTCCATCACCATCGATTTCAGGGGGTGCGATGGTCTGGCGTGGAATTACCCACCAGTCCAACGCGTCGGTGCGGCTCCAGGACAGGCCCCGCAAGCAGCCCCGGCACCAGTCCAACCCGTCGGTGCGGCTCCAGGACAGGCCCCGCAAGCAGCTCAAGACACACAGGTGGGTAGCTTTTTTCAGTGATCAGTTGTTAGAGCTTTAATGCGGCGCCAACATTTAATGTTGGCGCGAGCAGTTTCCATTTACCATAAAATCATAACAATGATTGAGGCATTCACTATAAGTCAAAAAATTTGCTGTACTCCTTTGTGGAAGTCGCTAAGTCCGAGTTGCCTGAAACAACAATATGATGTCACTATGTACAAGTTCCAAAGAGGAAAGTGCATCAGACACTTGACCTAACTGCATGCATTTGATTTTCTGCATATTTAGAAATTTCAAGTTACTTGAATTGAAAACCTTGAAAAATCTGTTCCGTTTCTTTTTTATATACACCAAAAGATCCAAAGAGTCATTTTATAGTATTAATTATCTTTTTATCATTATAACTTACATCATGTAAGATCAGAAAAAGGACGAGTGCTAAGAGGAGATTATTGAAATACTAGTGAAGCTGCTATGTCATAATGGGTGGAAGGTTTTTACAAATAGTTGACACATATGTTTGTTTGCACAGCTATAAAATAATATAAAAACTGGTATGCTAGCAGCATTTCTTACAAATCTCTGTATTTTTAGACTTATTTCTCAATTTCACTCTTTCCATCTCAAAAAACTTCCCCCAAAATTTCTTACAAGGATGTTTATTTTGCAGAATGAACCCCTCACCTCCAGCATGAGTCCGCTGCTTCATTATGATCCTACCCCTACTTGTTCGGTAAGTATAGCCACTATTTTGACCCTTATTTACAAGAAAAGAACGATTGCATTACCCAAATTTTTTACCTGTCAGGTCATTAGAAGTGCACCCGAGACTGACTTTGAAATGAGACTGCCCAGCACACCGACTTACTCTGGAGCTGAGCCTTACCTGGGGCCTCGATTTCTTTCCCCTTTCTCAAGAACAATTTTTCATGTGAGTTTACATTACCTATAAAATTGTAAGGATTTGCTCATGTTTGTTAAGTTTAAACTTCTCTACAGTTAATTTGTTCGATAAATTCATACTTCTTTTTTTTTTTTAAATGATTCAGAGATTAACAGTAAATTTCATGATCCCTAGATATAGTTTAACTTTCTTTCAAAGAATTCCAGCACATTCAGTTTATCTTCATGTTTACCAATATTGTCAAGTTTCTTTGAGTACTAGTGATTACATACTCAAGACACTAATTATCAGATTCTTTTCTTTTAAAAGGATAATAAGTTAGTTTGCACTTAGCCAACAGTACCTTTGGATACTATTGCCTCAGATTTGAGTTCTAACCCTGCCTAGTGGTAAAAACAACTACAACTTGCTGGTTTTACCTGTGACAGGGGAGTGGTACCAGCCGTCATCCAAATGGAGTCCCACCACTCGAGGTTGTGTCTGATGACGAACAGGGCCAACATCATTCTCCGTGAGTAGAAATTCAGCCATGGACATTACGGCAATTGACAAGTTTGCTTGCATTGTTCCAAGTTGCCTAGAAATAAGCAGTGTTGAGAATCAGGTTCATCATTTTGATTTGCGGGACGTTCCTCAGCATAAACCAAGCTAGTCAAACATCATTGTTTTAAAAGTAGTCTTGACTGATTCAAACAAAGCAAAAATCAAAACCTTTGAGCTGATTTCCTTTGTTTATTAATTAACCCAATGATTAAACCTCCTCCTCCGGCCCCCCTCTTTTTTCCTCCACTGACAATAATATCAAGTGACCACAACACGACATTACAACTTTGTTGCAAACCTGTGTTACAGGAGCGACTTTGCCCTGATGCAGTGGAAGAAGAGGACATGTTTGCGAATTCACCGACTACTACCACTGTGAGTAAAAAATACAGCCTTCCATTTTTAGCATTTAACAAGTTTGTTTTCATTGTTCCAAAGTGCCTAGAAATCAGCAACATAAAGAATTAGATTTCATTCTTAAATTGATAGGACATTCCAAACGTACTATGATAAAACTATTGCACTTGCTCATCTAAATTTTGTACATCAAATCTTTGAAGTAGTGACCAGCACTAAACAACAATTCATGTTGCTGATTTGAAATTGATTGTCAATAGTTCTTTCTTAAAGACTTCTAAAGAATGTCATTAGTTTGAAAAAAGAGTCTTTGGATTCAAAAGAAAATTTATAAAACCTAAGAGTTTGCCTTTGAGTTTCCTGTTGAGTTCTGAGAAAACAAAAAACCTTACAAGAATAATTAATATTACCTGGGTTTCTTTAACTCTGTGACAGGACTTGTTTCAAGGGATCCTTCCACAAAGGATGAGCGGGTGTTGTGCAGGTGTTGACCAACAACCTTCAACTTCAGGCCTGGTGAGGATTAACAAACCATTCGTGTTGGTGATTTGATAGTCAGTAGTTCTTTCTTAAAGACCACTCTAGAGCATCATTATTTTAAAAAATAGTCCTGACAGTTAAAGAAAATAAATCTTAAAGAGTTCAAATTAAATTCAATGATTGTGAATAATATTCAGTAGAATTAGATTGACCACAGTATCAAAAAGTAAAAACAACACTACAGCTATGTGGCATACCTGTGTTACAGAAGCGCCGTCTCTATGACTTCAGGGTGAGTGAACAGCTGCAACCATCCATCATTGTAAGTATGAAATAAAAGTCGACTAGTTATTGGGTACTAGCTTGTTGTCTGATTTGCTAGCATTAGTACAAGTTGGCTGGAAACAAACAGAACAAAGCAATAGTTGCATGGTTGGGATGGTGGCTGAAAATAGAATGTAGTCTTTAGAACACAATTACATGAGTAGACATGTCATTTCTAAAGAAACCTTTGCAGTATAGACCAAGCACCTTAAATTATGCTAATAATTGTGAGTGTGGCCAATTGTGAGTTCCATAACAATACAACCAAAGCTCAAAAGTGCAAGGTTTTAAATTTCACTTGCACAACTAATCATGCATTTTAAATACTCTGACTTGTCCATCAGCTGTGCGAGGATTCCGATGATGCTGCGAGCGACAGTGGGAGCAGGAGCAGTGACATCGTGCCGCCAACACCTTCACCGACTAGACAAAATCAATTCTTGTCCAAGTTTTCCATTTCTTTCAACCATTATGGTAAAATGATGAGTCCAGAGAAAATGCAGGTATGTGGATACATAAACATTTCTGAAACACAGGAAATTTAACATTGGCATTGAACAATCTAAGAGCACAAGTGAAAACCAAATAAAATTCATGTAAAGCAATAAGGCTAAAATACAGTGCAGTTTCAGAGTTGAGTGGAGTAAGAGATTTCGAACAAACTATTACTGAGTAGATGTTTTGATGTGCAGGCCTTAGAAACTAACAGAACATAATAGAATGGAAAATATAGTAGAGGTTGGCTTAACTTGGTTAGGTTCAGTCCCCACTTCACCTCTTTTATTCACTGGTCTAGCGTGCAGTTTGAACGGGCCTTTTAATCATGTTCAATGCCATAACAATCAAAGATATGAAGGGTCGGGACTTGAGGTTAGAAATAGGCGACTGTTTACCTTGTGCTCTTTCGGTAACCAATTTCGTCGACTTTAGTCCATACAGACGACGATCCCGATTCCTTAGTAATCTATACAAGCGTTGATTGGAAGGGAGTGAAAACGTCCGGCAAGGTCACTTGAAGCTTGAGAATAGCGGAGATAGTCTGTCTGCAAGCAAAGCAGAGTTGGACAAAGCTACACAAAGTTACACATGATCTGTTTTTATTATTATCAAAGCAAAGCAAACGACTTGTAACGAAAAACAAATAATATTGACGACGCTCCTTAAATTTTGCTTTCGAACTTATCATACAGAGTTCTTTGTTTTGATCCCTCCTTCATCCCCGCCCCGCGCCGTGGCGCCGTCCACAGGCAAGTAACTCCGGCTGTCTACTGCTAATGACTCATCGAGGTGCTAGATAGCTGCCGTCGCGCGCTCCCCCCGCACCCCCGCGCCCCTCAGTGCCCCTCAGCCCGCGCTCTCCTGCTGGAGCGGCGAAGCAGACCGGCGCAGGCGGCCAAAACTGTAGACGCGTTTTGAGCTCCAGACTTGCTAAACGACAGAACTCGAACAGAACCTGTGACCCCACCACTGGATTCCACATTCGGAAAGCAATCCATTCGAAGGGTCACACGTTCGGTTCGAGTCCCAGTTTGCGACCCTGGATCCCAAATTTCGTCTGGGATTTTGGCCACCTGCCCACTCAAATGACACTCAACAGTGGGCTAACGCTAGGTCGTTTCTACTGTCAAAACCGACAAACTTCGTCTAAATTAAGTATTTTACTGCATTCCAGAGTGCTGGGACCGCCACTGCCGCTCCCGCGGCAGAGGTCAACCTTACCGGGGAGTCCGTAGTTGAGAGCCCGACCCCAGTGGCTGCTGAGGTCAACCTTACCGGGGAGTCCGTAGTTGAGAGCCCGACCCCAGTGGCTGCTGAGGTCAACCTTACCGGGGAGTCCGTAGTTGAGAGCCCGACCCCAGTGGCTGCTGAGGTCAACCTTGCCGGGAGGTCCACGGCTGCTGCGGCCACGGCACCAGCACCCACAGCGAAGCGGAAACGCAACCGCCACGCGAGAAGGAAGTTGCTGAGAGCCTCGCAGTTGCGGAGCGCCACCGCCGAGAACGCTCCGGTTGCCGCCAAGGAGGCCCACGCCAAGGAGGCCGCCGCCAAGGAGGCCGCCGCCAAGGACGCCGCCGCCAAGGACGCCGCCGCCAAGGAGGCCCCCGCCAAGGAGGCCCACGCCAAGGAGGCCGCCGCCAAGAAGGCCGCCGCCAATGACGCCGCCGCCAAGGAGGACACCGCCAAGGAGGACACCGCCAAGGAGGCCGCCGCCAAGAAGGGAAGACCGTGGCCGTGGTCTGTGGAAGAGGGCAGGAAGAAGTCGCGGCCCAGCCAGCGAGAAAGGCGAAGGCAGCTCGCCGCCAAGGAGGCCGCAGCCAAGGAGGCCGCCGCCAAGGAGGCCGCCGCCAAGGACGCTGCCGCCAAGGACGCCGCCGCCAAGGAGGCCGCCGCCAAGGACGCCGCCGCCAAGGACGCCGCAGCCAAGGAGGCCGCCGCCAAGGACGCCGCCGCCAAGGAGGCCGCCGCCAAGGACGCCGCCGCCAAGGAGGCCGCCGCCAAGGACGCCGCCGCCAAGGAGGCCGCCGCCAAGGACGCCGCCGCCAAGGAGGCCGCCGCCAAGGAGGCCGCCGCCAAGGAGGCCACCGCCAAGGAGGCCCCTGCCAAGGAGGCCCCTGCCAAGGAGGACGCCGCCAAGGAGGCCGCCGCCAAGAACGCCACCGCTCCCTCAGTCTCTGAACATGACACCGAGGCTGCTGAACCTCCTGCACAGCTGCGTCGATCTTGCCGGAGCCGCACCACTCGGTCAGTGTTCAGTTATAATTTTTAAATTTTAGTGAAATTAGTGAAAAGTTGTCAAATCAAATCAAATCATTCAATCACATGTTCAAATTAAGTGTCTTATATTTTAAAGGGTTTTAAAGCTATAAGATGAAATGCAATACGTTTTATCTTATCTCTTATTAGCTCTTGTACCTTGTTTGTTTTTGAGTTTTGAGATGTCCATTGTCTTCTATTTGGCACAAAAGACAAAAACAGATAGATCAATTTGTTTGTACATGTTGCCGGTCAAAACAAAATATTTTTGTTCATCAAATGTTCTTTTTATTTTAATTGTAGATAATGCTATAAATTTGAAAGTGGTTTACTATTGTCAACTGCGTGAACTGTTTTCACCAGAACTTTCTTGTTTAAATTATGTTTTGCTATGATTGAAAATTTTCAAAGAAAGTGAGGCAAATTTATTTTCATTAGGTGAAATTCTTTTCTTTCTAATCATTGCTTTATCCCTCTACAAATAGGAGTCTTGTTCACTTTGAATGGTGTATGACAGTTGAGATTTGAAATTCAGTCTTAGTTTAAAATGGGTTTAAAAGCCATAAGATGAAATGCTGTACCATTTTGTTGTTGATTACCTCTTGTAACTTGTGTTTGTTTGGAGATATCTATTGTCTTCTATTTGACATGAAAGACAGAAACAGATAGATTGATGTGTATATGTGTTGCTGGTCAATACAAAATATTTTTGTTCATCAAATGTCCTTTTTATTTAAATTGTTGATATATTTGAAAGTGGTTAACTAGTCAGCTGCGTGGACTGTTTTCACCAGCTTTTTCTCGTTTAAATTATGTTGAGCCACGTGGAAAAATTTTCAGATAACAAAGCAAATTTATTTTCATTGGGTGAAATTAGACAATACCTTATTTAAACGTTGTTTACTAGTCAAATGCGTGAACTGTTTTCACCACCACTTTCTTTTTTAAATTACGTTGCTATGATTTAAAAATTTTCTAACAAAAATACAAGGCTTTATATTTAGTTATAATGTGTGGTTTATTAAACAAGTAGCAAGAATATTCAGAAAGTTTTGTGTATTAAAGATTTAGAATAACTAAATACCCTGGTTTTTTTTTTTGAGTCTAGCCCAAGCTGTGGTGACCGACAGATACAGAGATTGTTGCCGGTCTCAATCTCGAAGCCAACTGGGCTGGCGATAAAAGGTCAAGAAAGAAAAGCTTATAATGTTATGTAATATCAATAAATTGATATTAAGTGGTTATGACTGGTTCTTTACAATTGCTTATCATAAGTGGTGGGAGCCTGCGTTGTATCTGTAAATATTTCAACTATTTCTCTTCCAAGAGAACAAACCTTCAAATAAAATATAAGCACAGACAAGCATTTTTTGCTAACTGGGTATGAGTAATAAATAAATCAAGTGTCGGAATGACGGGACTTCATTTACACCTGGAAGATGAGGTAGCTAACAGAAACTGTCTTTGAACACAATACTCGTTCTACTCACATTTACCTAAATTTTGTACAGGTCGCAGGAGCTTGGGGTGCTACCGACGGGACGATCGTCTGCTGCGAGGGCTGTGCTGGAAAGCGATTACGGAGCTCCGCCAGGAGCTCCTTCTCCCGGGAGAAACTCCTGCGGAGTTCCGTAATGTGCCGTAGTGGCGCTGGCGTCGGCGTGGTCCCGAAACCGGTAGATTTCTTTTTTAAAGGTGTTTTTACCTTGAAAACACTGTTTCAAGGTAAAAACACCTTTAAAAAAGAAATCTACCGGTTTCGGGACCACGCCGACGCCAGCGCCACTACGGCACATTACGGAACTCCGCAGGAGTTTCTCCCGGGAGAAGGAGCTCCTGGCGGAGCTCCGTAATCGCTTGTGAAGAAGCCAGTCATCCTCGCCCCGCCGTTTCCAGCTAGATTCAGATTCCTGTCCGGTTGTTTGTTGTTGTTGTTTCCACTTTGAGGTTTACAGCGTAATTGCAGATCGATGTATGCAGGGAATCTTAATATTTCAAAGTGTGTATGTCGGAGGGAGAATATCGACAGACCGTACGTTACCTATAAGCCGACACACTCGTCAGAAGTAAGGTAAGGAATCAAGTCTCATTAGTCTCGCTTACGCACACTTGTATTAAGTTCGTCGATTGATTGTCGTAAGTAACATTTTCGTCGATACCCTTCCTCGATGACTAATTTTGTGCCCTCGTCTCCCCCCGTGCGCTTTAAATCGGCCAACACTTGCACTAACGTCGAATCACAAGCTATCTCACAATGAAGCAATGTTGAGGTTATGTCACACAGAAGATAACTTTAAAAATTTTGGCTAAGATGTCTGATTTTTTTTAAGAAAAAGTGATGTGTGCGTTCTATCCGCATAGATATTGATTTTTTTTTTTGTCGTTGAAGGAGGTGTTTATGTTTTGTTTGGTTCGGAATCTCGGGAATCTACAATATTGCTTCAACACGTACCATGCCTTGTCACACTGGCAAAATTGATTCATACTTATTCAGAATAACATGTGAGGTGTTCTTTTCTTAACTACAGTTTGTTTGTTTTTCGTCTGATTCAGGTGCACTAAATGCAGGGCGCTTATCCAGGTGCGGTAATGTCCTATGACATTTCTGAGATAAGTCATCGTACTATGTCAACCTGACCTAAGACAACAAACATCGCAGTCATTGATGACAAGAGGAAAAGCAAGTAAGTGTGGAACTGGTCATTATTGTTTAATTTCTGACTATGAGAAATCTGAAACGTCAAAATCGAGACAGCAGTTTGCTGTCAGCAGATAAGAACACGTACTTTACAATTAGTAGACACAACAGGTGTGAGGAGCCCTGAATACAATATATCTGCAGTGGAGAGCTTCTCTGCTTCCAGGGCTCGTCATAAGCCAGCAAATCTTACCCATCATTTATCATCATGGTAGTTGTTTGTTTCTGAAATTGGGTACCAGCCTGTACAGCATACTTACTTTTCTTAGCAAAAATGAAAGTGGTGCCTATTTGAACATTGCATTTCTCTTCACAGACTTAAAAGCCTCAAGATTGGCTCAGATTTGGTGTTGAGGTTAGAAACCTAACTTCTGAATGGGGCTGATTTCTGTTGTTCACAAACCCCTATGCTTGGGAAGCGATGTTGCCCTATATGCGATTTGGTTAAATGTATGGGCTTATTTACTCCAAAAGTTAGCTTTGAATTACTTACGATTTCTAAAGGTGAATTCCACTGGTATGATTCCCGTCCGGAAATGCTAGTGTTCTTCTGCAGATTTTTCTTTTTCTTTTCCATCTTTTTGTTTTCCTCTTTCCTTATCTTCACGGTTTGAAGAGGTTTTATTTTTTTTAGTAGTGAGGAGAGGAAGAAGTGTTTTTTTTTTTTTTAATTTGTCACTTGCAGAATCATTTAGATTCTTTTGTCCTGTCTTTTATGCCCTTCAAATTGATCATCATTGACTTTGACATTGGAGCGGTGCAAACAGATAGGGGTATGTTTACAAACACACAGGGTGGCGTTGGCGATAAAATAATTTTCAGACTGGTCAGGAATTCAGCCTTGTGGTTTCGCCAAATAAAAAGCCAACCTTGTTCTCCTCTCTTTCATAGCCCTTTTTTTCATTTTGTGATTTTTTTAAAAATAATTTGTTACTCACAACTTGTTACTCACCTTATGTTGAATGAAATTTTTGACTGGTCGTCTTATCTGGCCAGTGCAGTCCGAGACCTAAAAGCTTTACGGCTGGTCAGGATACGGAAGATAACATTGTTTTCTGTTTGACAGTTTTATTTATTTTCAGGTTTGAAGATACCAGATGGAGGCTGTGTCAGCAGATGGCAACATGCATCTCACCATCAGGAACAAATGTTTTGTTTGTTTGACCCAGATGCATTGGTCTCTCAAGGCGTCTTTGAAGGTGCTTCTCCACATAACATAACGCCCAGAAACCACAATCGTACACCCTGGTGAGAGAAATAGAGTTTTATTTGCATGGCTTCAAAGAGTTGCGGTATCGCCTTTTGACAACCTTGTTTTGAAATTTTGAAGCTAAAGAAATGGTTAGGTGCTTTTGTAAAGAAGCTTCTGTCACTCGAATGCACAATCATACTCAATTGAAAATGTGATTGTTTATGTGGAACTGTAACTGTAGAATTGCTTTCAGCAGTTGTCTTGAAACAATTCAATACTAATTTGTGTTTGGTCTTAATTTATTTCCAGCTTCTTAAGTGGGACAGTGGCTATTTAAGGCAACAGGCCTGAGTCCCAAATCTTATGGGATGCATGTCTGCGTTCAGTATTTATGCTTGCCCAGTTGTTATTCCTCCTGGTCTAAAATTACTTCTGATCAGCCAGTGACTGATAGAGACAAGCATTAAAAAGAGCACTTAACTCCCTGGTTCGGAAGACAACTGATCAAGGTACCGCCAACTCTTTATTTGTGATCGTGAAGTTTCTATCTTCCCTGGACTGCTTCTAATTCACGCTTCTTGTTCTTTTCTTTCATTTTCAGTTGAAGATGTTCCTGCTAGTCAGTCTTCGTCAATGGAAGTTCAATCTGTGTAGCTACATCTCGACACTCAAAATCTTGACACTGCTAACTTAATGATTGATGCAGATGCAGGTAAGAACATTGCTTTTATATTTTTCAATCACTTGTCTTAAATACTCCTTTATCTTATTTTCTCCGTTTCTTTTCATTTGTAGGTAATATTCTCAGTCCTGAAGTTGGGTTGAGTATTGAGATGTCTGAAATAGCACTAATATTTTATAGCAAATGCCATCATTTGCGTGAGGCAGCACCAATTCAACCCATTATTTCCTTTGGGTTGCTCTGATGTAAGCATGTTCTGAGGCTTGTGAAAACTCCATGTGATAGTAGGAGGGGGATTGGCACTGCTTCCCTACAGTTTTTGATCTTTGCATTTAATCTTCTATGCTAATTATTGTGTTATTGAAGGTGCTCTGCATGTGGTGTTTACAGTCCCACCTCAATGATTAGTTCATGTTTATTTTTAAAATTGTTTGTCAGGTTTGTGAAGTTGAGTTTGATAGTTTTCAAGAATTTTTTATCGCAACAAACTACACAAATTTTTTGTATATACCCTATGCAAAGCACGTTAGAGTACTGCGCATTTCAAATGTATGCTTGAATAAAAATTAAAATAAATACAGGAAAGCGGCGCCATCCCAAATCTTGCAGTAAAATTTAAAAACTTTGTTATAGTTAGAACATACTTGTGGAAGAGCAACAATTCTATGTTACTTCTTTTAAGATGTTTGCTGCAGTGCAATAAGTGATAATTTAACTTGGTCAGATGAAGAAGCTGATTCTGAATGTTTTAATGGATTTGCATCCTTTTCAGGCGACGGTGTTTGGAAAGCAGCTGTTTGAGGCTAATCGGATGGTAGCCTCTGAAGACATCCTTGTCTTGGCACTACATGATCCCATTGATTTAGAAGAGAAAGTTTAATTTTTTTTTTGTGGAGAAGTAGTTGATGGGGGAACAGAAAAGGAGCTAAAGTACCTTAAGGAACAAGCGCTCAGGGGAAAGGAACAATGACGTCTCTTGTGAAGAACTTCTTACAAGGAAGCGGAAGTTGAACCCCTCTGCGTGGAAGGCGAACCAAGCTAAACTTGCGCCTAACTCAGCTCTTCCGCATACGAGTTAAAGAGGCAAAGAAAAGTCAGGAAGAGGAATCAAAGAAGGCTGTGGAGAGACTTGTCGCAAAAACTGTCAAAGTATTATTTCTGGTGACAGGAGACAACTTTTTTTTTGAAAATTATTGGGACTTGAAGGAAAAAATGTTTAGGTGGTAGTTTCTCTCCAAATTAATATGTATTGTTCCTATTGAGAGGCGTACAGTTATTGCGGAAGAGAAGCACTTCAGAATAAATAATTATGAATGACCTCTTCCAGTTGGTGATGGAAGTACCGCATCAGTATGTGAAAAAATGTTCCTGGATACATTTCGTGTTAGTCTTTGGGTTGCAAGAACAGCATTTTCGAAGAATAGCCCTGGCAAAAGGGGTAAACACGATCATCAGAAGAAGCTTTCTCCTGACCAAATCGATGGAGTCAAGAATCACATCAAGAGCTTTCCCATGGTGGAAAGTCTCTACTGCCGAACGGATACTACATGGAAGGCTGTACCTTGGTGAACATTTGAATGTTGCCTGGTTGCATTGACTCTACATGATGGAGACCCGGAGCATCCAGACACCGCCAGTCAAAGGCCGGTGAGTTTGACTTCTATACCACCTGTGGGAAGGTGTTTCTATCCATAATACGAATCTCTTTGGGATTCTCACTGTAACATACAGAGAAAAACCTTCACAATACGAAAGAAAAGTACGTTCGTATTATAAAGGAGGAAAATGGCACCTTCATAATACAAACGTACTTCGTATAATGAAGGTTTTTCTTTGTATGTTACAGTGAAAATCATAAAAAGATTCGTATTATGGAGAGAAACGCCTTCGTATTATGTTTGCTCCATTTCCTTCGTAACATAGCCGAAATGTCACTGTAAGACTTTTAGCGTGTTGCTTTCATGCATTTTAACATATCCTTGCAGTTAAAACTCATGCGGGTTTGTTTTTTTTTGTTTCTTTTTGCAGACTTGTGTGATTGTGACACCAGTTTGAATTTTTGGAAGAATGCCTTCGCTCCCTCCGCTCAGATAGCTGTCCAGATGTGTGTCTTAGCCGTATCAACTCGACCCACTGCTGCCCTGCCAGACAGATTGCAGTCATCATGCCTGTGCGTATCACACTTTACAGTAAACGCTGTGCACTGTTTGAGGAAATATATTGGGTGAAGAGGAAGAATAGATCAGTAGTATATTTTATTTTTTTTTTGGTTTGTTCTTTTGGTAAGGTTGGAGCTGGGGCTGTATACAGCTTTATGGAAATATTATTTAAAAATAAAAATGGCTTTCTTCATTAACAAAAATGGATTTGAGGAGTCATGGCAAATGAACAGCAATGACTCTCTATTTATCTGTTGATGGCATTGGACCGAGCCAGAAGCTGACCATTAAACTTGTTGGATTGCCTTTCTTGGGGTTGAGTCTCTCTGCATACATTCTGTTACAATGCTGGATCTGATCAGAGTTGGTCTCCATGAAAATCTTGATCAGTCTAATTGATACTGATACCTAACTGTGATAAGATAGTCTCATTAGTTTTGTTTCATGGACTCTACAACAATGACATCATTTAATACCCTAAATGATTGGGTTGAAACCATAATGTCAAAGTCCAGTTTTACATCCGACGTTTCCTACAGCTTCTTGAGTACTCGTCCCAAAAGTGGCACCCATTATGGCAGCCAATTTATTACCAAAATTTCAATGTTGCATTTTTCTTTGTTTCTCATAGTTTTTGGTGTGCTGATCACAGAAATAGCAACCATTCCATATATACACCCTCTGTTTGGAATAAAATTATCTTGCCTCCTGTTTTAGTAAATTAACTGAAGGCAATCTATATCTGCTGTTTCAGATTGAGACCAACGACCTGCCGCCTTCCCACCTGGAGAATCCATAGTTACTGGCGAGCGATAGCGAGCTCATGCTGTGTTTGGGGCGCCCGAAAAGTGATTGGTCGTGAGTCTGTCTGTCCAGCCGTCCCTCCGTCCGTCCGTGTGTTCGCACACGCTAACGTTTCTCAGCAACTACAGCACTAATAGCTAAGTGGCGTCCCTTGCGGGTTTGCAAGCCCGCGGCACCGAGGTGAATCGCAGGGCAGCTGTTGCCTACCCGCATCGCTCGCCTCCCACGCGCCCAAACTAGTGCCCCTAGTCTATGTGCCCTGCAGAAAGGGTGTTGAAGGGTTCCTGTAAGAAAGCGACTAAGTGACAATCGGCTCGTCACCAGCGTGTCAGGTACCCCTACCAATAGAGCACCAAACACTGATATGAAAAGTAATTTAGGCGTACGATCCCTACACGGTAGTTCGCGGATCCGAGTGATGTGGGGCGTCCGTGGGCCTCGTTGTGATTGGAGCCGAGTGTGGTTGACCTTCGGGACTGCCCCTTGGCGCTGGTCCACTAGGACCCGGCTCGACACACCGACGCTTAATATGACCGAAGTTTCGCGGATCCGAGTGATGTGGGGCGTCCGTGGGCCTCGTTGTGATTGGAGCCGAGTGTGGTTGACCTTCGGGACTGCCCCTTGGCGCTGGTCCACTAGGACCCGGCTCGACACACCGACGCTTAATATGACCGAAGTTTCGCGGATCCGAGTGATGTGGGGCGTCCGTGGGCCTCGTTGTGATTGGAGCCGAGTGTGGTTGACCTTCGGGACTGCCCCTTGGCGCTGGTCCACTAGGACCCGGCTCGACACACCGACGCTTAATATGACCGAAGTTTCGCGGATCCGAGTGATGTGGGGCGTCCGTGGGCCTCGTTGTGATTGGAGCCGAGTGTGGTTGACCTTCGGGACTGCCCCTTGGCGCTGGTCCACTAGGACCCGGCTCGACACACCGACGCTTAATATGACCGAAGTTTCGCGGATCCGAGTGATGTGGGGCGTCCGTGGGCCTCGTTGTGATTGGAGCCGAGTGTGGTTGACCTTCGGGACTGCCCCTTGGCGCTGGTCCACTAGGACCCGGCTCGACACACCGACGCTTAATATGACCGAAGTTTCGCGGATCCGAGTGATGTGGGGCGTCCGTGGGCCTCGTTGTGATTGGAGCCGAGTGTGGTTGACCTTCGGGACTGCCCCTTGGCGCTGGTCCACTAGGACCCGGCTCGACACACCGACTCTTAAGGGGGGAGACCAGTCTAAATGCAAGGGTTCGGTAAATCGGCTTTTACTCAAAAACCGTCTGAGGTAAAAATCTGAAATTTTATGGGCAGTTCAGACACATATCAAGGTATGCATTCAGGTAATCAGATGTTGATCGCGGTAATGCAGACCGAGTTTATGGCCTCGGAGCGGCGGAGCGACATGCCTCAATGGTGTGCACGATCCTGACCAAACCGATGGTCCTAGAACATTCAAATTTGATATGCAACTTTGGATTGTATGCGGCTATCGTGTGAACCACGGGTATAAACGTCAAAAAAATTTTAAGGTCGATTTTGAACTTCTGAAATTAAAGGTCCGTTTTTTAGGAAATTTTTTCGAGTTTAAAAAATTCTGGATGAGTCAAATCGCAACGGAACTAAAAGTTGGAGGTTCACACGATAGCGGCACGTCTTATCTACATGTGAAAAAAATTTCAAGTCGATAGCTCAATTTTTGTGGCTTCTACCTTGCACACCAGTTTGAAAACGGGCATTTCGAGAAAAACGCGAAAAACTAAAAAAGACAGTTTTACTTTGCGTTTCCGCGGGGGGCAGTGGAAGGGAGGGAGGGAGTCTTCAGGGGAGGGGGGAAGGAGCGGCCGTGTCGCGGTGGCGGTGGCGGTTGCAGCGGCGCGACACGGCGCGGCAAGAGTGGAGGGGGACCGAGCGAGGCTGCCTCCCTGCCCGTCCGGCCGCCGCCGCGCCAGGACCTTTGCCGCGCCGCCACGCAGCAACCGCTCATCGGATCGAGACCGGGTTTGCGGCGTCCGACGCAGAAAACGACGGAGAAAATTTTAAAGCATTAAAAAAAAAAATCGTTTTTTTGAAAATTTTAGACTGGTCTACCCCCTTAATATGAATATGACCGAAATTTCGCGTGGACCCCATTGAAAGGGATTCAAAGTCGGGCACTTTTTATGTTGGTGATTGATGGTCTATTGGTAAGGGGTAACCTGTTTTGGTTCCGTACGGGATGTATGATGCGAGTACTGCGCCACGAGAGCGTGACCCGGAACCAAACGGAGCCTTTCCTTCGAAAAAGTAATTGTTTTCAAGTTAAGTTTCGTCATGACTCCACTGGAATTCGAGTTTGGAGTGTCCCTTAAATTTCAGCAAGTTCATTTTTTCTCGCGTGCCAAATTGAAAACCCTCTCCACGTTTCCTTGTGAGTTTGACACCGTACCGTGCTTGTTCCACTGTTATGTTCTTTGGCAGCTTTTTATTGTACTTGCCTCATTGTTACATGGTTTAGAAATAAAGGAAGTTTCACGCGTTTTACTTATGGAAGACTTTTCATTTATGTGGAAGTACATTTGTTGTTTTCGACCCGTCTGGCACGGATTTTCACTACCTTTTCCGATTTTCTTGTTAGGTTGAAACTTTGTTGAGCATAGGAAACGTTTATTTCTTCGATGTAGTGCGACTGGTCTACCAGAGGTGCTGGGCGCTGGAACTGACTGGAGCCTTTTGTCCCAGTGACATTGTGGAAAGAAGAGCAGCCCTGTAACAAACACAGTGAGCAGACAAAATGGGTGCAAAGGTTCCATATTAATTTATTTTTTACATGGCAGTGCAAAGAAAGCATTAAACGTGCTCGCAGATTAAGGAATGACTCATGAGATTGCACGGGGGGGGGGGGGACATGTGGAGCACTGGCGCAAGTTCCCCACTCCGAACACATCCATCCGGCGCGCACCGTTCGTTACATGTATCCAAGTGACAAACGGAGCGGGCGAGAGGGCTTGGAGGATCGCCCGTAGCGCCTGCGGACCTCAGGGTGGGCAAACCCGCACGACATGCGAGTCCAGCGGGCTGCCTACCTATTACACCGCAGGGGGCGCGGAAGTTTGCGCCGAGTGGCGTTACATGGTGTTTCACTTGAATGTCGTGTAGCGCAGAGGGGTGGTAAATCCATAGAACAGCCTGGCCGCAAGGCCTCGAGCATGCTACTCGCCCTGAAAAAGGGGGGGCGGGACTGTTGTATAGTACTTAAATGAAGCCGAAGCGGAGAGCACTAGGCAAGCGCGGGTCCAGATGTCCAAGGCACGTTAACATTGGCTGCTACTCCATGCGAGGCAAAGCAACGTCAGCATCTAGCTGTCGTAACTCACCTGTGAAGGTAGACCCTCCCCCTCCCCTGATTCCGATCAACGCCACCGGAGTGTTGCCAGAGAAGAAGGCAAAACGTCCCAAACCTGCCGGCGTGCGGCGGGGTTGCAACTGGTTCCGGCAACTTCTCAACTGAAATTACGAGAGCTTCCCTAGAATGCGGGGAGCCGTGTTTTGACCACTTTTGTGCCTACTTTTCTGGCAAGATTGCACACACATTACACTCCCTCCTTCTCACGGCCTGGTTGAGCGCCGTTCTGCTCCTTTGCTGTAGAGTTTGGGATCGGGCGGGCTAAGAATTTACGGCTAACCCATGAGCTTCGGCCGCTGCCGGCCGGTGCACGAGCACATCGACCTGCGGCTGAGTGTCAACTATCTCTCTCACTCCCATAAGCAGATGAAGGAGTGAGAGAGATAGATGTCGCGAGCCGAGCTGGCACGGCGGGCACAGCCGACACCGGACTGACCGACCTGGCTCTGGCTACTGGCGAGCGCGACGCGTCGTCGGCTGGCTTGGACGGCGACATAACCCCGACGCTGATCGAGTGTGCGACCAGAGGCCGGGGCGGGCCGGGCTTGGCTAGCGGACGGCGGAGGCTCCTTCCCGGGCAAGCGTTCTGTCTCTAGCCCGCCAGACCCTGAACACTACTTTGGTGTTCGAGGCCGAGAGGATGCAGCTGCAGAAGAGCACCTGCCGCAGCACCACCGGACCTCCAGCCGCGAGCGATTCTGGATTGCTTTCGACGCTACATCTCTCTCACTCTCATGCGGTGGTCCGTACAGGTGTGTGTGTGTGTGTGTGTGTGTGTGTGTGTGTGTGAGAGAGAGAGAGAGAGAGAGAGAGAGAGAGAGAGAGAGAGAGTGTGAGAGAGAGAGTTTCAGGCGCGGATCCAGGGGGGGGGACGCCCCCCCCCCCCCCCACAGGCGGCGATGCCGCCTGAAAGATAGGCAACTAGTCACACTTAGCCCCTGTACGTAGGCAACTTTTGCGACATCCCCCCCCCTGAACCTGTCTCTGGATCCGCCCTTGCAAAGTTTAGCATTTTGCCTACATTTAGGCGGCTATTAAGAAGCCAAGGGGTGTCCATGGTCCTTTTGCCCCCCTACAGGATCTGCGCTTGGAGGTTCACCCCTCCTCGCCCTTTTTTCTGGCCTTAAATCCGTCAGGTGGTTTAACAGCGGTCCCTCAGCGTGGGGCTTAAACGGGGCTCGAACGGGTCTCGAACGGGGCTCAAACGGGGCTCAAACGGGGCGCCGAACTTTGGGGCTCAGAGCAGGGCTCGACCGGGGCTCGAGTCGGGCTCGAGTCGGGCTCGAGTCGGGCTCGAGCCGGGCTCGAGTCGGGGCTCTCGGCCCCTGGGGCTCGGTCGGGGCTCGAGTGGGGCTCATTGTCGGGGCTTAGCTCGGGGCTCTAGCCGCTGGGACTCCCGTCGGGCTTCTGGTCAGGGGTCAAGTTGGGGCTCGGGCCGTCGGGGCTCAAATGGGATGGGGCTCATGTCCACCCTGCCGTGTGAACCAGCAGTCAACTGACAAAGGGCAAACAGTCAATTTTAAAATTATAAAAAAACCAACAAAAAAACAACACTCAGCTAAGAATGATATGGTAAAGAAAACAAGACAGATAGAAAAGAAAAAAAAGAGAGAGAGAACAAAAAGAACATTTAATGTCTTCTGGCAGCAACAAACACTTACTCTCATGTGATGTTTTGTCCACCCACTTTGAAACCCAAGCTGGGTCTATCAAATCCAGCTCATCTGGCCCAAAGGACGAAACTGATTCCAAATCAACTGCAGGACCTATCAACAAACAAATATCATTCCATATTAAATCAAGCAAGACTATAATTTTGACTTCCAAAATGTGTATCCATTCTCTCATAAATAAGATATCAAAACAGAATGAAAAGCAGAAAATTAAAATTGAAATTTTAGTTTGGACTCTGAAGGTACTTTTCAATTGAACTCAAACTTAACTCTCATCATGCTCACTTCACACACATGTTGTAGTATTGTCAGTAAGTGGTATACCTTGCTTTGTGCGAAGGGGCTGCTTTTCTCGAGGCTGAGCAATGATCGGGGGCTCCATCCCCAACTTGTGCAGCATTTTCGCTCCTCTTGACGACCCTGGTGCTGTGTGGGACGCCATCACCAATCGAACATGCACACCTGGGACAAAAAGACAATGATAGATTAGAAACAAAATAGATAAGGAGATCACTCGGAACAATTTTATGCACTCAGAAACTGATTGGCAAAACAACTCATGAGTAAGAAAAGGGTAATCAAAAGAAGGGCCCTAAAGAGTATAGGTTAGCACGAAAACATTAAGAGAAAAGGCGCTTTTATGAAAACAAAAAAACAGAGTCAGAGAGGTTGAGATTAGTGACAGGTTTCCAAGCAAAACCAAAGCAATGAAGGTGTCCCATATTTCATAGTAACCTCCCACACCAACACGGTCTTCGAGAGGACACATAATAAACAATCAATCAGCTCAAAACTATTTCTGATCTACTTTGCTTCAAATATATAGGAATATTTATGAATTTTAAACCCCAAATCACCACAAGAAATCCCCCCAGCGAAAGGACGCCACCGACGCCACCGTATGGACGCGGTTGCAGTTTCAAAGTAATCTCCAAAAAATAAGCGGGTGCAAACTACTGGCCACTGTTATCACTTGAAATAGAAGAAGTTCGCACAATTACTTTAAATGCCTGGCTTGGACCTTCTCACCCTCAATTCACTTTACTGCAGAGCGTCGGTTGAGCCGTTGCAACGGCGAGACCCCCACTCCACTCCAGTCACTCCCTGCAGCTCGCTGCTCAACTGTTCAGTTTCTCGCAACACCATTGGTTGTTTCGGTCGATTGTTTGAAGAGCTGTGGCCAGCTTCAAAACTTACTTTGACCTGTGGAATAGTGCCGCGGGTCCAACGAACTCTCCTCCACTTCAGTTCTTTACCTAAAGGCGCGAGACGCGACTTGGCGTGCAGCTTCAGCAGAAGACCTGATTCCCGAGATAGTTGCTTTGAGTAGTGAGAGAACAAAATGAGTAACCAGAACCTTACATGGGGAAAGCCTATGACCCAAGCGGAGCATTACAGGTCATACTACCTCTACTACAAACGCAAATGCCAGGTTTTAGAAACGTTTCTAAAACAGACACAACGGAGGTTAGTGCACTGCCCATCATTTCGTTGGTTTGTTTAAATGTCTTATCCTGGAGACTCCCTGTAAATTTTAAAAGCCCGATTTCCAAAGCAAAATAATTTGATCAAATAAATTCTCTGCCTTAGATAGTTTTAGAGGCAAAAACTTGTCTCAGCAAAATTTCCCAGCGCAAAATTTTAAAAGTTCTCAAATCTCGAGGATAAGAAACGTAAAAAGGCCACAAAGAGTGATTAATTTCTTCATCCTGTACTGTATTTGGGGCAACAAAAGAATTTTTTTTTGCCTAATTTTGGCGGCAGTCAGTCTGTTGTGTGTTTCCGATGCTTTATGGCCGTGCTAGGGGCGTTTAGTTCTGTCAAGGAGTTTGACCAGTAACCTGCCCAACGCAGGGGGCTTTAGTGTAAACTATATTTTGTACAACGAAGTAATTAGAATCATTTACGCCCAAAAATGGATATTTTGCGACCGAAGCAAGCTTCAAGCCAACGCTCATTGGCTTCCAAATATGGTCATTGGAAAGACGATGGGACATTGCGTCCCATACAAGAAGGTATGCGTAGGTTCATTCGCGAGCGCAGCGAGCAAAGAGCTTTTGAAAACCAATGTGGTATTAAAATGACATTTAAGGCCACTGAGGTGCCGTGCCATTAGGGATTTAAAAATACCGGTAATTTAAAACCCTTACCGTAAGTTACGGTTATATTGGTAATATACGGTAATATTACGGTAATTTTGGTATTTTTCTAAAAAATCAACAATTTATTCGAAAATTCTGAAAATAAATTATATTTTCAAATAAAGGGTTCTACAAACACGTACAATGAAAGGGGAAAAGTACAAAATCAAGTAATAAGAGTACAGAGAGTAAACGATACATAGTCATTAGCCATTATACAATAGGCAGGTACGTACAGGTACGCACATATTCTACTTAAGTCCGGTCATTCTAACGACACTGAGAATGAAAGAGTCATGATCATGACTAAAAATTAGGGTGAGGAATTCTTCATCACCCAAATTCGGGTGATAAAGTGTTCCTCACCCAAAAATGGGTATTGATCATGACTCTTTCATTCTCAGTGGAGGGCTTGCTCTGCGAGACCTGGTAAGTCGGGCCTCGGTACCAGTAGCCGCGGCTGCGGTCGCCCTGGGGGGAACAGGCGCAGCCGCGGTGTCATGAGGAGGAGTAGGAACCCTTTGCTGATGCGGGAGAGGACGCGGTATTGGCCCTTGCTCCGCTTCGGGCTCACGCAGGGGCTCGTCCACCGGCACATGATCTTCCTCCTCTTCACTGTCTGATTCCGGCAGCCAGACCGGCCGCTTGTGACGAGGCGGTGGCAAGCAGCAGCCATATGGCAACACAGCAGGGCTCGCCCGACGCGCGGGAAGCTCAAATGCACTGCCGCAACGCCGCCGGAGCGGGATTTGCGCCTTAATATGCGTATACGCCAATATTACCAATATTACCAATGTTACCGCCTCACCGTAACTTACCGTAATTTACGCGTAAGTTACCGAATCTTACGGGTAATATTACCGGGCTTTAAATTCCTACGTGCCATACGAGATGGTATGTGATTGGGCCGGTTCCTGCTGGTCGTCTTAGGTTAGCCACAGACTCTGGGGTCTAGAAAAATCCCGCTTTGCAGTCCCTAAAAAGGCCCGCTGCGCGGGCTCTGAAGGGCCCGGCTTTGCTACGACAAATTCTAGGGGGGGCCTTCGGCCCCCCCTGCCCCCCACTTCCGGCGTCCCTGAATCATTTTGATGTGTCGACTCGGTAGGGCTGTCACTTTGTAACTACACAGAATCGCGAAATTTGAGAACATTTAAAGACAGTATGAGTGGGGTTAGCCGGCATTGTAATATACCATTTCACTGTCGCTCTTAATTGATGTAAGAAAGTATCGCCCTCGATAAAGTAAGCTTGGAACTTGGCACCGGCAGAGCAACGAATACAAAAATTACAAGTACAGGAAATATATTGCATTTTGAAAAGTAATACGTCCGTAATTGCGTCCGTCTGTCTTCCGCCATCTTCGGAAAGGCAGGAGCGGTTAGTATGTACACGTTGAACCGACTGCAAATAGACGAGCAGAACACAGCGGTGAAGAGACAGCGGCGCACAAGCATCAAGTAGTGATGGGAATAATTAGTCTTCTTTTAGATTTTCCATCGCGTGTCCCTTTCTAGATTGCTCAAAGATAAGTTCATTTTATGTCTCTTTCTTTTTGTACTCTGCCATTTTATCCCTGACATACGTACTATATGCAAATTATTGGTTATATTGTCAGTGGCTACTGGGACTACAAAGGTTATAGTTACAAAATAATTGACAAAGAGGCAACACTGGAAACAAAAGGGAATAAGTTGAGTTATCCCTCGGATAGTAAGATGTTTAAAAGAGACAAGTGGGTTTGTCTCCTTAAGTGTATGATTCGCTGGAAGATAATTGAACTTATCTCTTTTTGTCACAGTTTTTCCGTCGTAAAAGGGGATAGGTCAACTTGACTCAATTTTCATTCCTGTCTTACCATGAAACTAAGCAAGATATCAACTTGTTACTTTGCTAGAATGGTGCTAAATGCAACAAAGAACAGTTTTCTGGTGAAAACTCAATTTTGGGATAAGTCGACTTGTATCACTTTTCCGCTTCACAGCCCACTTGTTGATTTTATCAGACTTTGCGGATTTATTCTGCCAATATCATTTTTATGTTTGGTGTTTTAAGTTTGGTTTTGGTTTTGCAGAAATGCAAAAGAGGTCGATTTAAAGCAGGATTTTTGCAAAGAAGAAAAAAATATAAACAAAATCCGACCGAGGAAAGTGGAGATAGAAGTGGAGACCACAGTGAGGTGGGTTCTTGATCATGCTGTTCTTCAGGTGCTCCTACAATGTCCCCATCAAACTCATCACTATCAACTTCACACTCCATGTGTACTTTAAGTGATTTCATTGGTCGGCGGCACTTTTCGCCTTTTCTTTAAAACATCTGAAGTTTTAAATAATTTTTTCTTTCTCAGGACTACTTTGAACCTTTGGCTGCAATCTTGTCTAAGGATCCCTCAGATGGTGGTGCCACATCCACAGCTGCATCGGACTCGTTCCCTTCTGAAGAAGATACAGATACAACTAAGCGAGAAGAAGATAATGGACAGGTAAAAAAAAGTAACAGTTTTATTCAAAACTTTTTTCTTTTGAATGTGTGTGCTCTTAATAACACATATTTTTTTGTTCTTTTAAATATTTTGCAGCCAGCACTATCCCCTGATTTTATTCAGAAGAAGAAAGGTATGAGAAGAAAATCTGCACCTATTGTTAAAAAAACAAAGAAGCAGCGTAGGAAAAAAATGAGAGTAAGTAATTTATTTTATTTTTTTCATCCCTTTTCCTAATGGCACACATTTTTTCAGGTGGAACCTGAACCCATTTTTATGTACTATTGCCTGATTCAACACCACTTATGTACTACTGTTTATTATTAGTATGAACTTGATTGGAATAAAGTGTTGATAATGTTCGTTTAAATGTTTTTCTCATTCTCATGAGGGTCACTCATTTTACAACAAAGGACTTGTTACAATTTTTCTTACTTCATATTTTATTCTTGAACAGTGAAGAACATTTTTGAATTGTATAGGCACTGAACAAACTAGGAAACAGAAATGCAAGGCATAGTTCCAAAAATAATAGAAAAGCAGCACTCTTCACAAGCAAAGTTGTCTCCTCAACAGCATTTTTTGAAAAGCCTGCAAGAAAAAAAAAAAACATATCTGTAAATGAAAACAATTTTATTTTCTCAGCATCTTATTACAAGGCGGAACACCGGAGCCATTATTTCCCAATAAGGTAGTACCATCCAAGAGGACTTCTAGAAGCGGACAGAATACTCAATCAAGGAATAAACCCGAACTTGTTAGTCTATCAGAGACTCGTATTCATGTTCATAAAATGGGGCATGTTTCTAGAGCTTGCTTCTACGCGTTCTCTTTTAATTTAATTTTCCAATGGACACTTTCATGGCTGGACAATGGTTTTGTAAAAATTACCTTGAAGGGATGAGGTTTCCACATCGCCCTCACTTTGGCACCAGCTTTGTTCTCGGTAAAGTTGTATGTCGTCTGCCTCATCTCTTAGCAAGCTTCCACCTTGGTAATCAATGATTCCTCCAACAGCACCTGAACAGAAAAACATGCAGAATACAAGGTAGGTTTTCGCCAGACCGTGTCTTGTCGTAACAGGCTTCGCGATGCTGCGCCAGTTTCGTCAATCCACGCCTGGCGTTACACCTACCTTGGCCTGCGGCGCTTCCTGCTTGCCTTCGGCAAGCTGTTCTAAGGGTTCATTGAGGCAATGAGTAGTGCACTACGCGATAAATGGTCGAAGTATACAAGCTGGGGCGCGCCCTTCCGTCGAACCGAGTAGGAAGCTCCGCTTCGTTACGCCGGCAATTCAGTTCGACAGGGGCCGATACCAGCTTGGCCTGCCGGCGGATTCTTTTCGGGCCTTCTTCGGCCTTCGCACCAGACCTGGCTTGGCCTAATCGGAGGCCGTCTCTCGGGCCTTTGGTCCTCCCACCTAACACCCCGTGGAGGTAAAGCGCAAACTTATTGATGTAACATCAGGACTGAGGCCCGCTCTTGAGTTCCCACTGTGCCAAAGTTAATGTGCAAAACATGGCCGTTGCACCAATTTTCACAATACATTAAGGCGGGCTCACAGACCCCCCTTCCGACCCCTCTTTGGAAAGGTCTT
Organism: Stenchaetothrips biformis; assembly: GCA_030522485.1. Taxonomy (NCBI): domain Eukaryota; kingdom Metazoa; phylum Arthropoda; class Insecta; order Thysanoptera; family Thripidae; genus Stenchaetothrips; species Stenchaetothrips biformis. The sequence goes on along the minus strand of CM060093.1, from coordinate 1,658,158 downwards.
GCCGAGACCTATCGAAATCTGCAATAAAAATTTTTAGTCGGTCGACCCCCTTTTTTCAAGATCCAGATTCGGCCAACTGGTGGAGTCGGGCCCCTAGACCCCCCCTTCCGACCCCTCTTTGGAAAGGTCTTGCCGAGACCTATCGAAATCTGCAATAAAAATTTTTAGTTGGTCGACCCCCTTTTCCCAAGATCCTGATTCGGCCAACTGATGAAGTCGGGCTCCTAGACCCCCCTTCCGACCCCTCCCTGAAAAGGTCTTGCCGAGACCTATCGAAATCTGCAATGAAATTTTTTAGTCGGTCGGCCCCTTTTTTTCTAGATGAAGGGTCGAAGTTAATTATGTTAGTAAATTCGGGTCGAGGGAGCCAATTCGCAGTTAAAATTAATGTCAGGGGTAGAAATTGATTTCATTTTCGTCATGAGCACCTTCAAAACATACGAAACCTTGTAAAATGTCTCTGAAATGTAAAGTCACTAAAAATTTGCACTTTTTCTGCCGTTTTTTAGTGTTTTTTCGTTGGTACGACTGAATTTTTTGAGACGGAGAGCTGATTTTTGGCGTGTGGTGAGTCAAGGATATACCTATGAACCCTGCAAAATCTCGTTCCGATAGGCGGAGCCGTTTGGGAGGAGTTGTGCGGACACTCAAACAGACAAACAGACAAAACTTTTCAACCCCACTGGAGTAACTGGCTTCGCTAATCGCTCAGCCAATAATGACACAGAAGCCACTCAAAGACAAAAATCACTGATATTGTAGCTTTGCTACTCAAACTGAGGTTATTCTGTAACCAGGCAGCAAAGAGAAAAAAAAAAAATACAAGATGCATGGAGGATGGGTGACAGTGACACGATAGACATGCATACAAGGAGGACAATCAAGCGGTGAGTTGCGCACGGGTTAAAAAGCTTCAAGCTTCGAGAAAAATGACAAGCCACGAAACTCACTTGAGCTTGAAAATTGCGACGCGACGGCGAGCGAATGTAAACAAACAACAACAGCATGACATCACCCGCGTGGGAGAATGTGCAATCTGAATTGTACCCAGGAACTGAAATCACACTATACTTTGCAGTGAATAAGGAGGGTAGTTGAAGTGTCACTAAAGTGTTCTTAAAGTGTTCACAAATGCGCTATTTTGTTTGAAGTTTGAAGTATGCATTGACCACAGTCTAACTTCAGATAACCAGCTGCAGTTCGAGTGCAGTTAACTGCAATTAAAATGCAGTTTAAGTACACTTAACTGCACCTGAACTGCAAAAAAAGCAGTACTTATTTTGGACGTTTCCAGTTTTACCTGCAGTTTTTTGGACAGTTCCTGACAGTTTCTTTAAAAATGTTGTTTTGCGAAAAAAAATATTTTTTTTTGGATTTGAAGGCTTTGTTAATTGCCCTCCCTCAGTAGCTTCCTTTATTTTTCTTCGTCGCTGTAATTTGTCATAGTCAGATGGAGAGTCGAACCCGGACCTCCGGGCTGTCGGACCGCAACGCTGCCAATTGCGCTACGGAGACGTCTGAGGGCCTGGCTCCAGCGCGGGCGATGCCACTGGCCATGCCCGCGCGCGCAGGTCGACGAGGGATTACAGCAGCTCCTCGCTCGGCGCGGGCCACTCCTCCGGGAATTTCCCCGGCAATTGTCAAAACATAACGATTTGGAAGCAGTGCGGAGTTTCACTCGGCGAAATTTAGGTGATTTGAATCATTCCAAGGCAGCCACTTGAAAGGACATTCAGGGTGAAGTTGGAAGTACACTTTGACTTCTAGTGTGATGAACTTAAATTGTAGTTTTTGTCTACATTCCAAATTGAGCCTGGGACTGTATATGTCGTATACTTGTCTTTACTCTCCATGTGTAAGACAAGAGCAATTCAGAAGTATATTTGATATCGACACTTGCGTTTGAAAATAAAGCGAATTTTAGCTGAGGTTTCAACTACATTCCGGAATGCCCATCTAGACTGCAGTTGGATCTGGCAGCAAAAATGCAGTTGAAGGACAGTTTGTGTCGACTTCAAAGCAGATTACTGACTGCAGCGGACAATACAAAATTGATAACACTTCAAATACAATCTAAGGGAAGAAAAGAACTACAGAAAGAAACTGCAGATGAGCCACTGCAGTTTTAATTGCAGTTTAACAACTGATCCTTCCACGCGGGCATCAACGAAAACAAGACGTTCTCGAGTGGTTGTCATTCACTTTCACATTCCCTTACAGTATCGCATCAAGTTGACATGGCGCCGCGGTTTGGACAATGTGGATAAACTCGCTGTTAATTTAGTCTTTTCCTGCCGGATCCCAATGATGACAACCGAGTTCAGCCGGTCCAGATTACACCTCTTTGGAGTCTTGTCAAGATGACTGACAATGATTTGTCAGGAAGCCAATCCTGGACATAGTTTCACTAGCACAAGGATGATCCCTGCCTATAACCTAGATTCTGAGAGACTGTGAATGATAAAGGACATACCTTTGCATCCTTAAGATCAAATCTCTGTACTTTCAGTGTTTCAATCCCAGTGTGGCCATTTCATTAATCACCCTGACAACCTTTCTGACTTGGACTTCATTGGACAAGAGTTTATAGAAGTTGTTTGCAGTCCATACGCAATGTTTGTTTGGACTTGCTGGCATTTATCGCCTCTACCATACACCTCTCTGTCAGAAAGGTCCTTGGACTTACGCCTCTCCGTCAGAAAGGTCTTTGGACTTACGCCTCTTTGTCAAAATTGGTAAGTGGACTTACGCCTCTTTGTCAACTCAACTGTGGACTTACGCCCCTTTGTCAGAGAGGTCTGTGGACTTACGCCTCTTTGTCAGATAGGTCTTTGGACTTGCGCCTCTTTGTCGGAAAGGTCTATGGACTTATGCCCCTTTGTCAAAAAATCTTTGGACTTACGCCCTTTGTCATATTATGTATGGAGTTACGCCCTAATGACCACTCTATATGTCTGAAACTAATTTAGATATTTAAGTTTCCCAAAAAGCAGTGAACTAGTAATGGCATCCACAACAACTTTATGCAAAAAAGTGATGAATTCCAAATTGTGGAGTTACGCCTCTTTGTCAAAACATCAGTGATTTATTACCGCCGCTAAATGGATCGGCTATTCACTGGGTCCGTGGCCGCGACAGGTTTTTAAGTCAAGTCAAGGGCGCCTGTGAGCTGAAGGATAGGCATCCCCGCGCGCTCCGCGCAGTGAGGGTTGCTCCTGGAGCTCAGTCCGGAAGGCCGGCGCAGGCGGCTAAAACTATAAACGCGTTTTGATCCCCAGAGTGGCTGAATGGGACTCAAACCGAACGTGTGACCCATCAATGGATTCCTGGTTCGGAGGGCTCCAGGAGCGCCCCAAGGGTGTCCCACAATATTTCCAAAATGCCTTTTTTGATGAGTCGCACACCGAAAGTGCTTGCAAGTTTTTTTAAAGGTCATGTTTAGGTTCCTTGTATCTAAATACATCGGATTAAGAACTTTTCTGACTTCAAAATGCGGTTGCCTAACTCTTAGGGGCAAAGCATAAAATATTTAAGTAATTATTGAAACCGCATCTTGAAAACATAAAAGTACCTTATCCTATGAATTTTGGACCAGGAACCTAAATATGACCTTCAAAAAAATATGGAAGCACTTTCAGTGTGCAAAAAACACGAAAAATCACTAAAATGTCATATTTTTCGCCCCTGAGAGGTAGGCAACTGCATGTTGAAATCTGAATGTTACATTTTCCTGGATAATTTTTTCTTGCGGAATCTAAATATTCCCCCCTCTTTTAGATCCGATGACTTAAAGTGGGTCAAAAACGGTTTTAAACTTTGAAATTAGCAAGTTTTGCAAAGAATCGTGCCCCTGGAAGATAGGCATTGAGTTGTACAGAAAATACGCCTTTACAAAAAAGAATGGCCTTTTCTTTACAAACACAATGCCGTTATCGGAATGGAAATCCGTTGGAAAATGGCTTACCTACGGCTGTTTTTGTAACCCCATGTCCCACCCTACTCTGTCAGAAACTTCAACCGCGTTGCGCGGGCACTTTTAATTGTCCGAAATTCAATTGCTTTACACAGATCTTTTTCATTTTGTGTCATCTTTCAAATCCACCCCGGCACTCATCAAAAAAGGCATTTTGGAAATATTGTGGGACACCCTATGCTTTGACGTTGCCTGATTCTCGGGCTAGCTGTCGAATATCTTCTCTCATTCGGTTGAGAAGAATCTGGTCCGGGTTTGGCCGGCACAGGGGCTCTTGCGGTACATCGAGGTGAAAAATCCCTAAGATATCTCGTCCATGGGCCGGACATCCCAGGGTCTTGTAGTACATGTACCTTGTCGTGCCATGTTCGGACCTCTTGGAGTATGAATATCCATTTTCGTCTACAAAACTGGTGCCATGACTGCGTGAAGCTGGCGTGGGCATAAGGCCCGCCCTCGCGACGCGCGAACAGTGCGATGCAACAGTGTGTTGCAGAGCGCTCCAAAATCCCGAAAATAGGCCGGCCGCGGAGGCCGCACGCGGCCTGTGACAGGCCGCACGGGCAAGAGATCCTTAGACAGAGTAAGATACGGAACTCCCCGAACGGAACCGAAGCGCCCCGGCTGTCGCGGCCCAGCTGGGTGGCCGCCGGCCTGCGCAGCGTGAACGCGGCCTCTGCAGGCCACGTCTCGGCCTAGCGCCGGCCGTGCCGGCGCTGGTGTCGTCCGGCACAGGCCTGTGCAGGCCGCGTCGGTCAGCCGGTCGCCTTCGCCTTCCCTCTTTCCTCTTCGACTAGCGTAGTTGAATTGTTGTTGAGTTGTCAACGCCGCATCGCTTCTGCTCGGCTTTGCCCCCCGCCCCCGCCCCCTCACTCAGACTGGCCGGCACGGCACGGCCACGGCCAGACAGCTGCAGCCTGCAGCAGCACACCGGAGCGGAGCACGCCACGCTCGGTCCAGTAGTGTGAATTTGTTTATGTACTTTGACGCCGGCGGGGCGGCATCGTCCCAACCTCCCGCCATGGAGGAAGGCCACCAGGATCAGGATCGTCGTCGTCACCGTCGCCGAGGCGCAGGCGAAGGTGGCAGTGGTGATGCTGACGACGCCCCTCCCCCTCCCCCTTCGCAAGTCGGCAAGGGAAGCCGAAAATTTAAGATTGCGGAAGATAACGAGAAAAAGAAGGTAGTACAAGAGAAATTGAACGCAGGTGAATACACTCTTGTTGTTGTTGACGATCCCAATCGTAGTCCCGCTTGGGATAAGTTCTATCGGGTGTCTGACCCGAGTGCGGTGTCGGGAAAACAGTTGTTGAAGTACGTGAAGTGTAGGGGCGCTTGCGGCAAAATCAAGATGCTGACTGGCGGCAGGGGCAACCTGGCGGAACACACGTGCGGCGAGAAAACTGTCAATGTTGGTCCACCCCCGCGGCCCGTGGTAGACGCGTTTCGCGGACGCTTGGCAGCTCTCTGTGCCGCGAAGTTGGTCCCCCCTGCACTCGTCGATTCGACTGTGTTTGTCGAATTTGTACAGGAGGCAATAAATATAGGTGCAGACCATGGCAAAGTGAGTGCCGCGGCCGTAATGCCATCTGCAAAAACCCTATTCAGAGTCATTACAGACACAGCAGACAAGGCTCGGACTCACATTGCTGACAATATGAAAGAAGATATGGTGGACGGCCTCGTGTCTGGGACGGTCGATGGCTGGGATGGGGGCGGGTTGAGGAAGAGGAAATTTTTCACCCAAACATTGTCAGCAATCACTGAAGATTCTGAGTTAACTGACACTGTATTGTTTACTGTCCATTGTGATGCGGAAAGTGTCACTTCGCCCCTGATTAGAGAAGCAATAGACTCCCAGTTTGGAAAATTGGATTTGCCGGGGGAAAATGTGCACGAAGTTTGTGACGATGGCGCGGATATAGCGGCTGCACTGAAGGACCGCAGCAGGTCCTACTGTATGGATCACGCCGCCGATCTGGTTGTGAAGAGGGCCCTCACCCCCATGCTCACCAGCCTGGACCTATATGGAGTGGAAGGAGGAGACGTGCTGGACCGCGTCACGCTGGCTGTGAGAACGCTCAAGTCTTCTCGGGTCAGGGCATTAACGCCATTGAAGTCCAAGCTTCAGCCCCCACCTGTGACTCACCGCAGGAAGCCGAGGATTTTTGGCCCGCCCTTCTATTCAAAAAATAGGGGGAGGGCATATGCATTTGCCTTTGTGTCTGTGTGTCGTCGTTGTCGTCGTCTGTGTACAAGGAAGGAGTTGAGCTAGAGTAACCAGATTTGGAGGGTACTTCAGGAGTACCGTCCAAACAAATAATACGGTGGTGCAAATCCCGTCCGGGTCGCACAAGGGCTGCTGCAGGTGCATCATGGTTTACATGAGCGGGAGGGGGATTTCCGCCATTATTGGTGCTAGCAGGGCACATAGGGGTATTTTTGGAATCAGGGCGACGAGACAAGATGAATGGACCTGGTCCCGACCCCATCGGCCGCTTTTACAAGTTGGCCAGATCAGGATCTTCAAAAAAGGGGGTCGACCGACTAAAAAAATTTATTGCAGATTTCGATTGGTCTCAGCAAGACCTTTTCAACGAGGGGTCGGAAAGGGGGTCCAGGAGCCCGACTTCGTCTATTAGTCACATCAGGATCTTGAAAAAAGGGGGTCGACCGACTGAAAATTTTTACTTAAGTTTTCGATAGGTCTTGGCAAGACCTCTTCAACGAGGGGTCGGAAGGGGGGTCCAGGAGCCCGCCTTCATGAGTTATGTGAAAAAGTGCGACGGGCTCGTTTTGCGCTCCTGCTGTGCCTCCATTGCAAGGAGTTGCAGTAGCATGGCAAATATGAGTATTTTCGGAATGAGGGCTAAGAGACAAATGAAATGGGCATATTCTAAGGACAGTTGGAGTAAAAAGTGTAAGGACTTTTGCATATTGTGAATAGAAGGGCGGGCCTAAGTCACGATGGTACATCGATAACTTTGCCTTACCCGCTCACGGGGTGTTTGATGAGAGCAGGCCGAAGGCCCGGGCCTTCGACTGGCCAAGTTGGGTCTGATGCGAGGGCCGAAGGCCCGAGGAAAGGCCGCCGGCAGGCCAAGCTGGGCCGGCCCCCTGTCGAACCGAGTTGCCGGCGCAGCGAAGCGGAGCTGGCAACTCGGTTCGACGGAAGGGCGGGCCCTAGCTTTTTATGTCCTCCTTACCCATGCTCAGGACAGCTCACTCCAACTTCACTAAGGTAGGTGTTTATTTTTGTACCTTTTTTTTAGCAAATTGCGTCGCCTCGCCCTCGTCCGTCGCCGCACCCTGTGTCGTGCGTGTCTCGCAGCATAGTAGTCGCACTCTGAAGACCGATGCCGATGCCGAGGGTCTTTTCTTCGCACTATCGCCCTCGCACCCAATCGAGACGGCCCATGAGTGAGTGCGAGGTGTGAGTGAGACAGCGCGACGAAACGACTCTCGGAATTAGTCTGCTATATCGCGCGGTCCGTGTCGCGCGACACGTCACAGTGGGCCAGAAGACGCCGCAGGCGCAGGCGGCGAACACTCTAGACGCGTTTTGAGCTCCAGAGTCGCTAAATCGGACTCAACCCGAATCTGTGATCCCACCAAAAGATTGCTCTCCGAACGAGGAATCCATTGGTAGGGTCACACGTTCGGTTCGCTCTCCGAACGAGGAATCCATTGGTGGGGTCAGACGTTCGGTTCGAGTCCCATTTGGTGACTCTGGAGCTCAAAACGCGTCTAGAAATTTGGCCGCCTGCGCCATCTTCTGGTCCACGCTGTGTGCGTGCGCTCTGCAAAGTGTGTGCATGGCACACTGTTTGAAACAGTGTTCTAAACAGTGTGCTTGTCAGGCACTTACTTTACAACAGCGTGCCTGACTGACACTGCGGTCTTAGGCATGTGGCTCCATGCGTACGCTGTTCAGAACAATGCGCATGGAGGCACACATTTTGAACTGTATTTGCCATGCACACACTTGAGTTTGTAGCGCGCTGTGGAGCTATGTTACATTCTGTGTCGCGTTGCCCTCGCCCACCGCGTGGCAAGTTTTGGTTTGTGTTAATGAGGAATTATTTCTGTATTGCAGATCAAAGATGCGCTGACATTCTGGGAGATCTCACTGCTAATGATTTACTGGACGTTCTGCAAACCCTGGGCCCCATAGAAAAACTAGGAAGAAAGAAAACTAACACTTTCTAGCACAGCCAGCTATCTGAAATTCTTGATCTCACTACTGAATAGGACTCGGATTCTGATCTCAAGAAAGCTTTAAAGAAGCACATTCGCGACTGTATTGTCCCTATTGTCAAGATTGTGAATGTCATTAGAAAATGCAAGGACATTGTTACATTCATAAAGAATGCTGGGTTGAACGAGCGGCTAACGGGTGGAACTCTCAAGCAGGAGGTAGACACCCGGTGGATGTCAGTCCTACACCTTCTGCGCTCATTTTTTATCTGGCCGGACAGAAACGGAGAGGGGGAGGAGGAGCAGCATGAGCCATCTAGAGCCAAGATTGATGAGGTAAGCCAATCTCTTTTCATGTGTTTTTCCTTTAGAAAAATTGCAGCAGATGTTTTAAAAATAAAAGATCTTTTATTTTTTAAATAATCTGTTACAATTTTTTTTTTTTTTTTTTAACTTTACCATTTTTCTAAAAAAGAAATATTTAAAGAATACATGACTAAATCTTTTTTTCAGGTGAATCAGATTCTATTATCAAGAGATAAAGAGCCTTTGGCCATATCACACCTGGAAGTAGAGACAATGCTGGGCACCATCAGTATTCTGGAGCCGTTCGAGTCTGCCATTAAAGCTTTTGAGGCCTCGAAGGTTCCAACTATTCACCATGTGATTCCTAGGTATTGGCAGCTCAAGCGGCACCTGCAGCCCAAACATGGCGAGTGTACAGATATGGCTGCTCTAAGAAGTTCTCTCCTCATAGAGTTGGAAAAGAAAATAGGTCCCAATATCTGCATGCGCCACAAGATGGGCCTATTCTTTTGGCCGAAATTTGCATCCCTACCTAACATGCAGGATGACGAGAAAGCTCAGGTACGTGTAGACGTACGCATGCATCCGCTTCGGAGCTATTAAAAAAACAAGCATGTCCCCAAACATCATGTGACGTTTTTCGCTTTTTTACAGGTTTTGGAGGAGGTTCGGCGCCTCTGTTCAGTGCAGGCAGAGTGCCTTGCTCGCCGAGGCAAAGGGGGGGACCTCTACCGAGAACCAGCCTTCACCGTCAAAGCGCAGGCGCCGTCGTTCGCGTCGTACTCAGTCGGACGACGAGTACGACAGTCTCATTGCCAATCATGAGTGCAACGGCGGTGTACCACCCAAAAGAAACGAGGTGGACACATACATCCTCCTTCAAGATGCCGCGGTCAAGTCTGGCGATGTACTAAAATGGTGGAAGGAAAGGGTATGTGTCTACAGATCGTCAAAAAATATAGCAAAATGTCTTATTTTCTACTATTCAAAAATACCACAATGAACGAGGGGGAAATCACTCTTAAAACCTGTGACCCGACTATTACGTCTATAACGCTCTATTACGCCTCAAAATTTTAGGAATTTAGCCGAAACAGACCAAAAAACCCCTAAAATAGATCAAATTTGAAACATTTCGGCTATTACGCTACTATTACGCACACAATTACGCGTGCTATTACGGACAGAGTGACCCGACTATTACGCGAGTGCTTTCCCCCTCGACAATGAACGACTAACATTTTTTTTTTTTTTAATTTTTGCAGGCGACTATGTTTCCTGCCCTTAGTAGGGTGGCCAGAATGATACTTGCTACACCGGCCTCCAGTGCCGCCGTTGAGCGGTTGTTCAGTGTCGCAGGCCGTCTCATAAGTGCAAGGAGAACAGGTCTCGGTGCAGAAACCGTGGATGACTTGCTGTTTTTGAATTCCTTTATCAGTAAATTTGGCTTGGATGCCCTCAAGTGGGAGAAGGTCCATGACGACGGCTAATTACGCTTGTTAACATGCTAGAATGTATTGATTGATTAATTAATAAATTAATAATATTTGTTATTTTTTGGCCCATCCCGTATTTATAAAATACGAAGGACGGGCATATAGTATGATGCTTGCTCTGCGTTCGTCCGTCCGTCCGTCCGAGGACTTCCCGTGGTCCGATCTTCACTAAATTTGGTATGCAGCCTCCTTGGGTGACCCTAAGATCCGCCCGGTGGCAGCAAATCCGATCCGAGCCCCGGGGGCTGCTGCAGGTGCATCATGGTCCACATGGGCTGGAGGAGGATCTCGGCAACGGGTACAGCTAGAAGGGCATGTAGGGGTATTTTTGGAATCGGGGCGACGAGACAAAGCCAACGGTGCTGGTTTCGAGCAAATCTGAGAAGTTTGGACCCAGGTTCAAATCCCGGGGGGACCAATTTTTTTTTTTTTATTAGTTTAACGTTGTTTCTTATGTTTTTGAGGGTGCTGATGACGAAAATAACGTCCATTTTGACCCAGACCCACGTTTAAAGCCTGTAAGAGTTAAACATTGGCGACACTCGTTAAATTTAAAATGTACGGGACGGGCCAAAGTTGCCGATCTGTATCGCCACTTTTCCTGTTATTCTAGTCAAAAATTATAATTTATGTTTGAACTTTGACAATATTGGAATATATTTTTTGAAACAGTTAAAAGACTTTATTTTCTGTCAACAAACCTGGACACATCTTGAAGGGTGGATGAAATAGGGGGAATCAAGTCGCCTCCCCGTTAGATTCGCAAAGCATATCATATTAGGCAGTCCGCAGCGCATACCCCTAAAAGTAGGCACAACATACACAACTCCCCCTCCCCCCGCGTGCCGAGCCCGCACCAGGTGAGGGGAGGGGGAGGGGTCAAGGCCGGTCAGTTCGGCTGCAGTGCAGGGACTTTCGGCTGCCGCGGCCTCGCTAGGCCGCGACCTGTGATAGCCCGCTTTGCGGCCTGAGACAGGCCGCGGGTCCGGAGCGGAGTGGAGGGGGAAAGCTACCAGCCGGCCAGGTGCAGGCCGCGCGCCTCCCAGCGGCCTGGACAGGCCACGGAGTATGGCTTTTCTGAGGAGTAGCAACGGCACGCCTTGCTGGCTGAGCTGTGCCGAGCCGAACGTCTGCGCCTTGTCACTCTGCAGCGGAACGGGTCGGCTTGGCGCAGGCGAGCGGTGAAAAGTGCTGCCAACCACAAATCATTTATAGATGTAGGTATTTTGCGTAACCAAGTGCCTAATGAGACTCATCAGATTCTTTTTACCCGAAAATGCAATAAATAAAGATAAATTAGAAGTCTTTTACACATTTTATGGATAAATAGAAACAAATTTATATGACTGCAACAGCTGTACATTGGCTATAGTATCGTCTGCACAGCGCTGGTTTAGTACGAAACTTGGTTGAGTTGTTTAGATTTTCTAAACTTTAGAAATTAGCTGAAATGGCAGAGGGCACCCAATATTTTCAATGCCCTAAGTGCAAAAAGCGATATAAGACTCTCCGAGGCCTGGAAAGTCATGCCTCGTCGCACGCACTGAAAGGTAAATACTGTTGTCAGGTCCCTTTATCACTGTGACTTCGTTCAATCTCCAACCTCAACACATTCAGAAATGTTTTTATTTCGTATTTCTAGAGGAGCAAGGTACTCCAGCGGCAGAAAGTTTTGATTTCCAATGCCCCCTCTGTCCCAAGTCTTTCAAGACCAAACGGGGTCTCGATTCCCATCAAAGAAATTGCGCTGTGAAAGGTCGACCCAATGGTGAGCTATGTTTTGTTTGTCTCATCACTAATGTGGATTTCCACCGAGTGATTATGTGTAATTGTATGTTAGAGTTACTGTGGTTGTATGCTACAGTTTCTTTGTGGATTTCTGTTACAGTTAATGCCAGTGCTCCAGATCAAACAGCCTCTGTGGGGTCAAGCTCCAGCTCTTCAACTGTGCCCACAGGACTGACGGACCAACCAACACAAGATTTTACAGCTGAAGCAGAAGTTGAAGAAGAAACCATGATCCCTGATAAACCCTTCCTGCATGACGTGCCACTGTCGGAGGAGAAGCATCTGTCTTACTTTCAAGCCGAAGAAGAAATGGAAGAGGCTCGACGCTCTGGAAGTACCTCTGATGATCAGCCTAAGAAAGTAAATGAGAAAAATAAACTGGCCAAAAAGGCCATCGTTTATTGCCGTCCCTGCAAAAAATCATACTTTTCTGTGGATGGATATGCTAATCACATGATTAGTCAAGCTTTCTTGGGTGAGTGTTATAAATACATTATTATATTTTATGTTGTATATTTTTGGGGAAGAGTTCGAATTAATTGGTTTGTTTTTACTGTCCTTAGATTTGTTGACACTGAAAGGACCACTATTGTCAACAGTGCTGGAAGGTTCTCAAGAAATGCTAAAACAGTCTATTACCAAAGTAATTTCTTGTCAAACTAAAGCCGGAAAGGGTCCATTGATTGTTGAAGCTGCAGAAGAACCTCTTAAGCTTATAGAGTGTGAGGAGATGATAACATTTTCAACTTTGGTTTTTACTGGACTATATAATTCTGGTATGTGCTCAGGAAAGGGTAATTTACATTTGCCATCAGATTTAAGAACCTCATTTGTCAAGGCTACTGCAGGTTTTATGGGAAATCTTACAGAAAGAAAAACATTAAGTGATTTGTTATGTAAACTATTACCAGAAAAAGAGTCTTTGCTACCTCTCCTGATTCCCTGTATAATAAGGCAAATGCAAATGTCACAAGTGTTGGTGGTTTTCATTGTGGGGCGTCTGATCGGAGAGGTTGAAAATTTGGACAGTATTAGAGTTAACACAGATGAAAATACAAGTAGTGTAGATTTCATACAAAACATGCACTATGTAGGGGGAAGCAATGTCTGTAGTGTTTTGAGAACTGCACGGAGGTATGCAAATGGTAGTGAAGAGTGGGCAAGTGTAATAAGAGTGTTGAAAGATAATTTTATTGCTGGTGATTCGACTGAACCTCCACCACCTGAGTTTAGTGAGTGGACTGACCTACAGAGTAATGGTGGTTTAATAAAAGTAACACGCAGTGCTGGGGACTTTTTTGTAGCTCTAGGTCAGCTGGTGAAACCTTTGGAGCGTATAGATGGATCCTTAATAAATGAGGATGTTATTGAAAAGGTTTGTTCTGCTCCAAAAATGTTAGTGCTGTGGGATGCCTTAGTTAAAGACTGTTTGCCAAAGACTCAATCATTCAAATTACTTTATGCCATTTGTAATCATTTTTGCGTGACATGGAGAAGTGGCATTATTAGTAGACGGATGGATGCAATTCCAAAAAAAAAAAAAAGAGTTCACAGCAAGGGAAGGGTGGCATTAATTTCAGAGCTACCTTGTAGTTTATAGCACCATATAAGTTTGTGTCTCAACAAATCTATATGTAATAAAATCTACATTCTCCACTGCTTCTATTATTACTTTTGATCTATTGTCTATTGTTAGTTAACACTTCTAAGTGTGTCTTAAAAGGAAACCAAATAAATTATTTTTCTTATTAATTTGCCATACTTTGTCATTTTGTATTGACTTTTGTACATTCATAACAATTGACAGGTACAGTACATGTAGTCAGAACAGTTAAATCAGTAACATAACTTTGTTACACATAATTTTAATGAAATAAAAAAATAATTAACACAATTAACAAACATGATGTCAACTTCCACTGCCCAAACAAGACCAACAAAATTACAATGTATTGAAATCGTCAAACTGACATAATGTTGACAACCCTTTTACATACCAGCAGACAACTCGACAAGTTCAATATCCATATCAGAAGTGGTAACAGGTTCCTCAGCAGGTTTCTCAGGAGATTCTTCAGTGGCAATAGTGTGCAGCAGTGTCCGTTTGCATGCTTTGGGGCGCCTTGGCAAGGGTTCCATGAGTTTTTTCCGTACTCCATGGTCATCAGTGTCTTTCACATTTCCACGGCCCCTCTTCAACTTCAAATTCCTTTGTACATGGTTCCGAAGAAATTGTTCAGCTGTAGGATTCTTATTGCCTCCCAATCCAGCCCTCTGCTTGCTGAAGTATTTTTCTAAATTATCTTGACAGAATACTCTTCCCATAATAAATGTAGCTCCTTTTTCCAACATGAAACGTACTGCACGCTTGAAGCCATTGATTGTTATTTCAATACCCTTCAGAGTTTGAGGGCTTAGCAGCATACCTTGTCTCTCTTCCTTAGTGAGACCAGGAATTGAATGAACTTCATCCCGCCACTCATCAAGATTAGTGTTGGTTTTTTTCCGGAAAAATTAAATCAGCCGGAAAAAAAACATACTTTTCCATGTTTTTTTCCGGAAAAAATGGAAAAGTATGAAAAATAAAAAAAAAAGGGTAATTTAGTTTAAAAATATTACTGGATGATAGATTGTCGTGTCTGAAAGCTCGGATTTGGTAAATATGACGATGTATGTCACGCAATATCTACTTTGCGCGGGCCCTGAAGGCATTTTCTCGTTTGGGGTTGTTTGAAGTTCCCGCTTGATGACACGTCTCTCCCGATTGGTCTATACTGGGCTCTATATCTCCCTCCTGCTCCCTCCAACCCTCCGTTCCCTTCCCTCCCCGAAGCCTACGAGCAGGTGTAGGCGGCAAGCGCCAAGCGGTGGCGCGAGGCGGTTGTGTGGAGTGCGGAGTAAATAAGTCGGCGGCTTTTTTAACGGTAAGTCAAATGACAAAGACACAACCATGAATGAATAGCGAAAATTACAAGTGTTTAGTTACAAACGGTCAGAGACCTTTGATTTAGAGTCCGGTTTTGGTTTTCATAATCTCTGGAGTCAAATTCATTCAATAAAAACAAAGTGTTTTCAGAAAAAATATTTGTTTCATCAATACTTGAAAACCTTATTAGTATTTTTCAGAATTTTATTTCCCACACCATACAGTCTTAAGGGGCTTTTGAGGTAATTGGGGTATTAGATAAATTAAGATGTTTCTCATTTAAATACTTCCCAATCACAAAAAGAGAAAACCTAGTTAAAACACTCAAAAGTTAGAAAAATTTCAAAATTGGAAAAAAACGAAAAGTATAGCCATGGAAAAAAACGAAAAAAACATTGGAAAAAAACGTATTTTTCCATGTTTTTTTTCCAACTTCCCAACACTAATCAAGATATTTCTGGAAACTGTCAAGTTTATCAAAGCGGTAATCATGTACAGATTTGTATGGGGCTAGTAGCCTATTCCCCTTTAACTTAAATTGTTCCGAGTGAGCGCCATTTAGGCAGTCCAAAAATTCATTAATATTATTTAAAAACACAGGTCTCTTCTAGATCAGGCCACTTGAGGCTCTTAATTGCATTGGCTACACTCCTGCTTAGCACTCTGGCTGCGTACCTCACCTTCATACAAGAAAATGATTTTAAGTAAACGCAGGCTGCCTCTAACTTATGGAGTTTCTTGATGGTTTGTTCTGATTTCATTCGGTACAGTTGCTCAATGGTATGCCACACAATAAACTGACCGTTCTTCTTCAATTTCCTATTTTCCATTTTCCCTGATTAAGAAAAACAATTTCTAATTGTTTTTATCAAGTGAGGTGGATCAGACATGAAAAATATGTTACGGTCTGAATCATAGGGGTTAACAGTATCAAAAACTGTACCAGAAGGAAGTTTTGTTGACGGTGGGTGCATGTCTATAAACCCTCGATTTACTGCACTCCCATCACACACAACAGCTATTATCTTTATACCACTCACCTCACATTTTTCTATTACTTCCCAAGAATGGGAGTGCAGATCCTCTTTAGTGAGTGAAGATAGACAATAGGTAGCCACAACAATTTCAATATTGCTTGCTGCCCCTTTCACCATAAATGAAAGCATTTTCTTCGCTGTTGGCACTGTCTGATTTGGGGCTGATGTTGTGTTAAGTGCTGCATCTTTCAGTTTTTGACCAAGTTTTAAGAATTCTTCTTGAACTGCGCCTGTCTCTCTCACTCCTGACAGGAGAGACCCCGAACGGCCTGGCGGAGCGGTGGGCGGGGCGGGGCGGGGCGCTTCCGGGCGTCCGGCAGGGCAAGCCAGCCCCATCTGGCAATGGCGCAAGGCAATTGACCTAGTACTCGCCCGGCAATAGTTGTTTTCCCAACAAAAGGTGAGCTGCACTGTGCCGACATGCGGACAGACAGACAGATAGACAGGCTGGCGCGAAGAGGCACAAAACTTATGGCGGTTGACGGCGGGGTCCTGAACGGTGTCCTGGACGGCCCGCTGCTGCGCTCCAGGTTGTTTAATTCGATTCACAGAATACCCATTGATTCCCACTAATTCCGAACAGTGCTGCGGTGCTCTGTCTCTGTCGCGCTCAAGAATGCGCGGCCAGCCAACTCCGCGCGCCCTGCCCCGCCGCGCCACGGCGCCACCGCGCCACTATTGCCGCGGAGCACGCCGAGAGACACCGCGGAGTACAGGCCGACGCTCGTCGCGCGCGGCGCGGCTCGGCGGCGCGGCCAAGCACCGCGCACCTTGGTTCGGTTATGGACGCCAAACAAAGACGCGGATTCCTATCCGCTCAGAAAGTTGCCCTTTTATTGGTTCTTTTTCTCCCTCTCTCTCTCTCTCTCTCTCGACCACCTCAGCGCACCGCGGCAGGCAAGGAGCAAACAGACCCAGACGCTGTTCGCCTGCACTGAGCTTCGTCGCTCTGCCTCCGTCACACTCAAGACGCATGCCGTAGGGGTGCGAGGGAGACGGAGATGGCACTATCACAACCAGCAGCAAAACGGCCGACGATCTGGGCGGCTGGTGCGCGCCTCGGCCTTGAGGGGCTCGCGGCTCGAGAGGCCGTCGCCTTGACGGCATGGCCCCGGACGGCGTCCCGCGTCCAGCAGGCCTGGCCTGTTGCCGTCGCCGGGCAAGCAAGCGGCCGAGCCAAGGGCCGAGCGCGGTAACGGCCGCCGCGTCCCGCTCACCCGGGGGCGTTGGAGTGGCTGTGGTCGCTCAAAAAGTGTACATCGGTTCAGAGACTCGATTTAGGCGATCGGTTTGAAGCCGGCCGTGCCCGCACCCCGCTAGCGCGGGGGCTGGGGTGGGCGGGGCTTGGGCTTGGTGTGGTGGGGCGAGGTCCTTGGTTGGGGGGGGGGGGAACTCGCACACGCCTCTGCAGCCTCGCGGACACGACGACACGGCGCCCCCGCAGAGCCACGTAGACGGCGACGGCGGCCTTCGCGTCGTCGGCGACGTCGGCCGCCACCCCTGCCCCGGCAGAGGCTCCCTGGAGCGCGGCGCCGTCGGGGTCCTGGCGTGTGCTCGGGGAGGGTACGCCGCGGATACCGCGGACACGAGGCCCGCGTGGCAGTCGGGGCACCACACAGGTGGCTGCGAGGTGCGTGCCGCACTCGGCCGCCACCAACACCACGGCGGCAACGAACTCGGCCGCGGCTGCCAGGGCGGGGAGGGGCAGGGTTGTTCTAGAGTTATTGGCGCAGCCAATCCGCGGCGTTTGTGACTGCCACGCACGGCGCAGCGCCAGACATGCGCCTGCACGGCACAATGCACGTCAGGAAGGTCGACCCGTACGCGCCGCATGACCTGCCCTCGCACCTGGCCACCGTCATCGCCGTGCCCAGAACAGAACTATCGTTCAGTCCTGCGAGCCGTCTCACTCGCACCAACACGGGACGCCCTACGAGGGCGACAAGGTCACAGCGCTTGAGCCAGCGCGAGAAGACCCTAGCGACCGCGGCCGGCGTGGCGTGGCGGTGGCCGCGCTGCAGCGCCGAGGTGGTGGAGGCCACACGCTCGGTTTGAGTCCGATATAGCGTCTAGAATAGTGGCCTTCCGCGCCGGTCTTGTGGACCAATGTGCGGCGGGGCCGCGGACAGGCCGACGCGCCAGCAGCCAGCACGCAGTAGATTTTGACCGTTTCACACCGATGGGTGCGCGGGGACCGACCGAGATAAGGCGGGGATGTCACGGCGGCTGTCCAGTCGGACAGCAATAGCCGGCTTCTTACAGCCCCGGCTCTACGCTCTACGCCGTCGGCCCAGCGCCGCCCCGCACCGCCCCGCACCGCCGTCCTTCTGGCCCACTTTGCGACACGCCAAGGGCTGCCCGCTCCAGGGCGGCCTCCAGGACGCCGCCGACGGACGGACGGACGCCTTCACGCCGGCGACGACGTGCACCACGGCCACAGCAGCGCCGCGGTGCGGACCGGCCAGGGCGGGGCGGGGCGCTCCAGCGGGCAGGCAGCCCCCGCAACCGCCTGCACCGCACCACACCCCACCACACTCCGCCACCTGCAGGTCCGCCACTCGTGGCCAGGCAGCCCCCGCCCCCGCCCCCGCCCGCCACCGCACCACACCCCACCCCACCACCTGCAGGTCCGCCTCTCGTGGCTGCACTGCAGTTTAGTCTTCTGAAGGCGCTGGTCACAGTGACATGGATTTTACACCTCCTAGAAACTGGGCGTGCGGATGGTGCATCGTCAAGAGCATAAATCTTCTCGACCTGACACCGGCGCTGTGGGTCACGCCACAATGCCCACTGAGGAGACCTTACTGCCGCACGCCGCCTAGACAGTTCGTCCAGATCTCCTTCTGCAGTAAGCGTACTAGCGTGATTTTAGCACCTCAACCGCTACCTCAATTGCCGCTAAAGGGGGAGTGTGAGCTGGTTGCGAGGTGCGCATCACTAGGCGAGGCGCACGAATTAGTGTGCCGCTGCATCTGCACTTTCTCAACACAACAAAACCACAGATCGACGAGGTAAGGTTGGGTTAGGTTAGGTTGTGTTTGTGTGTGTGCGCGTGTGTGTGAGTGCGAGAGCGGTTGTGCCCTTGTCCATCCGGCTTCAGAACGGTCATTTATATTTCCAGGACCCATATTTCACGGAAGTTCTGAAGCACGCGACCGAGCACTACGGATTACTCTTCTACGTTGACAATGTGAACCTGTACAAGCTTGGCATTGATCAGGGAAAATTCCGTAAGCTGCTGCACACCTTCAGTGTGGAAAGCCAGGGTGACCTTGAAAGTATCCACCAAAGACGCTGTCATGCCATCGCGTCTTCTGCAGCCCGCCGAGTAAACTTCTAGGTAAGTAATGCCGCTCGTGTAATCTCTCATTTGCGGGGGCGGGGCAAGGCGAGGCAAGGCGGGGCAAGGCGGGGCGACGGCGCGGCGTCGCGACGCCCCGACCGCATGAGTCCTCTTCGGTGACTCTGGAGGTAGAACGCGTCTAGAGCCACAAAGTAATTGGAACAAGGCAGACTTTAGGTTAGCCCGAGGACCGGCGCGGTCTAGAACTGCGCCGCGGCCGCGAGCAGCCCCGGGGCCGCGAGCAGCCCCGGGGCGCACCGGGGACGTGCCCCGAACCACCGACCGAAACGCCTCGCCCGCGACCGCGGCAACAAGTTGGCTACCGCTTTACCACCGTGGGGCACCTGACCCGCCTTCGCCCACTTCCCCCACGCCCTGGCACCGCGTGACCAGCGTCCTACACGGTTGAGGCCGGCCGGGACGGTGCAGCAACGTGGCCTCGGGGACGGGCTGGGCACGTAATCAGGAGATTGCTCGTTCGGGGTAGGAGCTAGATGTAGTAACGCGGTCAGCTGGTGGCCGGTCGGCCGGGCACTGTGACGATGCGGCTCTTCAATTATGTTAATGCGCCCAATTTGTGTGTCAGCAGGTCGGAGTAACCACGCCGGCCACGACAGCATCGCTGCCCCTGTAGTGCGACGCCGCGCCGCGACGCGATGGCGACGTGAGCATGGCCCGGCGCCATGCTGAGGGTGATGTCGTCCACGCCGTCGCTCATGGCGTCCAGCGGCGTGCCGGCCGGTGTGGGGGCGGCGCACCACGGGAACGACCCCCGCGGCAACCAGAACTACCACCAGCGGCCACTGCCGCTGCCCTCGAAGCCGCCGCAGCCTAGCCGCTCTGTGGTGGTGGAGGCGTTGGCGCGAACGCGGCGCGACGCGACCGGGGCCGGGGCCGTGATGGTGGTGCCGGTGAAGCCGACGGGGCGCGCGCCGCCGCCGCCCGGCCAGACGCCCCAGCTGCCGGACCAGCCGCCCGTGGCGTGAACGGCAAACTTTTTTTTTTCTTCAGAAATCCGGTTTTTTTGTGTTTCTCTCATTTGCAATAAAAAGTTGTGGTTAATATTTTAGATATGCGGAAAAATATTTTTTACTAGAAATCATGCGCGAAAGGATTTCTCCCCAAATGTCGACCAAATCAAAACGTGTAAAAATTCGAAAAGTGACACCAAACATGCATGAAAAACTGGAGAGAGTTTAGTTTTTACAATGATTTATTGGGGGGGATTTAGTTTTTGTACAATCAGGGCCAGGGGAAGAGTCGAAATGTCACAAAAGCATGCCGTTTAAATGTTTCTTGAGGTATTTTTTGTGAGGTGGTGAAATGCCGTGTTTACAATTTGTTTTAGAATTTTATTTTAACATCATTTAGCAAGGGTTTTTTTTTATTTTCTTTTTCTTTTTCATTTTTTGATTATGATGGAAAGCAGGGCACCATTTATCAGAAATGTTTCTTCAAAGTTTTCTTGGGTTTTGTTCATTTCTGCATGATGCTTTTCAAGAAGCAGTCTAAATTTAATTCTTCTCTGATAGATGATGAGATAGTTTGGAGGTGGTGGAGATGCTTCTTTTATTCTTTCTTGGTAAGATCTGTAGATAGTACTCATGGCTAGTGACAGCAGAGTGTTGGCGAGTCTTGCAGCAGGAGTGATGGGGGGAAGTCCAATCAATGCTTGCTGAAGGGAGAGAGGAGTGGTGCTTTGGATGATTTGAAGAATTTTTTCTGAGGTGAAGGACCAAAGCGGCTTTGTTGTCTTGCATGTAAAAATCATGTGGATTATATTTCCTTCTTCTTCTGGGCACCAAGGACAATGGGGAGATTTTATGATGTGCCATGCATTAAATTTCTTCGGGGTTACAAGGGCGTTGTGAAGAAGTCTCCAGGAAATATCGGAATCTTTCCTTTCAATTGGAGGGTGGTAGATGGAGGCCCAATTGAATTTTTTTCTGTGCCACTGTGAAATTCCAGTTACTTCAGGTTTTGTTAATAGCGGCTGCAGACATGCTTGGTATAATATCTTCTTCCTGGTAAAAAAATTTTTTGGGTTGGCTTGGTCTTGTACGGTGAATTGGAACCTTTGCTCTTCAAAAACTGGGTTGTCATCTTGACTATTTTTCTTCTTCTTGTTGATGTAGTTTTTGATTTGTTGGTAGTTGATGGAAAGTCTTCTTTGGAGTGACAAGGACAGATGTTGGAAGTTCAGATTTTTCCAGTTGTCATTTTCTTCAAGGAGCTGATGCATTTTATAGAATCCGGCTTCTTTCCATTCTGGGATTATTCTGAGTTTTTTCTCATCAATGAATTTGCTTCCTCTTAAGGGCATTGTCTGATGGTTTCAATGGATAATTTTGAAGAAATTGGTGCTGGGTTAATATTTAGCCATGCATTCAGTAGACTTTGGTAAAATCTATGTAAATTAACAAATAAAGTTTCATCTTTTTCATGACTGAAAAAGTGAATGGGGGACAGTCCTCCATAACGGGATAGATTATAACGGTGGAAGAGAAATGATGGATTTTGACTGGAGAAGTTTTGTTGAATCTTGCTGGCCAGGTTGAGACGGAGAGAGTTTACCTTTGCTTCAATGTTGATGAGCTCTTGTCCGCCTTTTTCAATAGGGGAGTAGAGATAATTTGGATGGAGCCAGTGTTTTCCTTGCCACACAAAATTTACCATTGCTTTTTGTAGTTCATTTACAAAAGCTGCAGGTGGATGTTATACATTTAGCACATGGATTAGAAGTGATCCCACAAGTTGGTTGCAAATGATTTTCCTTCCCTGATAGGAAGTAAGTTGGACAAATTTGGACCACTTATTTAAAGTTCCTTTGACTTTGGTTGTGAGGTTGGTCCAATTTCTTTCTTCCCATTGCTTTCCATTTCCAAGATATACTCCACGAAATTTTTCTCCTTCATTGTTGCATTGTGATTCAAATGGGGACGAATTTCTTGTTTTCCAGCTTCCACAGAATAGAACAGAGGATTTTGTGCTGTTCAGTTGTCCACCTGATTGTTGGCTGTAGATTTGAAAAGCTTCTGCTATTATTTTGAAGTCTTGATCCGAAGTGATGAAGAAGTTGATGTCATCCGCAAAGGCGGTGCCTTTTACGGATAAATTTGAGTTGGGTACTTGGTAACCTCTAAATAATTCTAGGCTGTACAAATATCGCAGAAAAGGTTCAACAGATATGATGTACAGCGGTCCTGCCAGTGGGTCTCCTTGTCGGACTCCAGTTTCAAAACAGAAAGGGGCAAGAAGAGACGAGGTTATCTTGATGAAACCTTGGGTTTCACTTAGAAGTGCAGTTATTGCATTGCAGAAATTTGGCCCAAAACCATGTAGTTTCAGCAGATGGTATAAATATTGGTGAGAGATTTTATTGAAGGCTTCTGTCTGGTCAAGACTGAGGACTGCGAGTGGTGAGTTGGAGTTATTAGAGTGCCTGATGACATTGCGGATTAAGTGAAGGTTGTCATAAATTGTTCTCTTTGGTACACAGTTGCTTTGGTCTGATGACACTAAGGTTGCCACTACACTTGAAATCCTCTTGCTTTAAATTCTGGTTATAATTTTGTAATCAACATTGATGAGCGCAATGGGCCTCCAGTTCTTGAGTTTCATCCTGTCACCTCTCTTGGGTATGGTTGACATTACAATTTTCTTCATTGATTTTGGAAGTTCTCCAGTTTGTTGAAAATTTTGGATAAGCTTGAGAAATGTGTTTTTGATTTGTTCCCAGAAAACTTTATAAAACTCTACTGGCAGGCCGTCCATTCCAGGGGCCTTGTTTAGCTTCGCTTCATTGATGGAGGTTTTTATTTCTTCTTCTGTGATGGGCTGGTCGCAACTTTCTTTTTCCGCCTGAGAGAGTCTTGGTAAGTTCTTGAAGATGGGGTTGGCTGGGTCGATGGTGTTGTTGTTTTTGCTGCTGAAGGATGACTTGTAGGTACTTTGTACAAAAGAAAAAAAATTCTTTTTTATCAGATGTAACTTGTCCATTTATCTCCAGTTGGTCTATGACAGCAGAAGGTTTTTCTTGTTTAGCCATTCTCAGGAAAAATTCGGACTGTGAATTGGCTTCTTTGCAAAAACTGGTTCTGAGATTTTTTAGTTTCTCTGAACTTGTCTGTTGGTAAACATCTGAAACTTCTCTCTGAAACTGAATTAGCATTTCTTCATCATGTCTTGATAGACTCTGTTTCGATTCAATGTGATTGATTTGGGCATGGAGTACAGGCAGTTTTTCTTGCTCCTCTTCTTTTAGTTTCTTCATCAACCGTTGAGCTGCTAATTTTATTTCTTGTTCCAGTTCATCCCACAAAGTTGGAATGTTCTGATTTTCTTCAAGAGATTTTTCTTCAAAGTGGGAAAGGATGTTGCACACTATTTCTTTGTATTCTTGAGATTTGAGAAGAGCTGTATCAAATTTCCAGTACGGTGGATAATAATTCTGCTGATTGGCGTTGAGATTAACCTGAATGCTGGAGTGATCCGAGAAAGATGGAATAATTTTAGTGCTGATGACTAGGTTGAGATCTCTCTTCCTAGTGTATATTCTATCAAGTCTTGACATAGGATGATTTTGATGATGGCCTCTATAGGTGAACTGTAATTTTCTTGGGTTGAAATCTCTCCAGATGTCTGACATTTTGTGTTGTTGCAGCAAAACTTGAAGTTCATGGGCAAGTTCTGTCCTTTTTTCAATGCAGTTTCTTCTATCTTGCTCTTTCAGGGTAACATTCCAGTCCCCGGCTAAAAATATTTTGGATTCTTCATTCAGCTTCTCCATGTAGAAATGGATTTGCTTGATTACTTCTGAGGCCAAATTATTTACATGAGGCATATAGACATTTATTAAATGATATTCTTGATTGTTGATTTTAAAATGAAGGGTTTGCAGATACCCTGGCACCAGGTTTTGATGTGATAGTATTATTATTTGTTCATAAAATTCATTTTTGATTGCAATTGCCACACCTGATGCTGGCTGTACTGGTGGGTTTAGAAAAAAATGAAAATTGCTTGGATATGCTAGAATTGTGCCAACGTGCAGGTTGGTTTCTTGTAGCAGAATGATCGCACTATTGGTGGTTTTAGAATATTCTTGAAGGCTCAGCTGCTTTTGATGACTTATCAGTCCTTGGGCGTTGAGTGAGAGTATGGAGAGCATTATACAAAGTAATGCTTGTGAAACATATTTCTTTTGAAGGGGAGAAGAGAAAAAAAAATTCAGAAGATGAAAAACTAAGGAAATATTTGTAAGAAGTTTGAGGGAAGCAACTACATCTTGTCAGGTTGTTTAAGAGCATCTCTTGCACGCTCTATTCTTCTCTTTAGATTGAAGTCGTTGCATAAACTCTCAGCTTGGCTGAGTTGCTCTATCAAAACAGTCTTGTCAATGAAATACTGATTAGCAACTTTTTTGGAGTTAGCTTTACCCCGGCAGTTGAGGAGGAAGCTGGAGAATTGAAGCTTGGTGATGTTTTTGTCAAAGACCATTTTCTCCATTATTTCCTGAATGAGTTTCTTTTCTTCGGTCTTGTCTCTTCTTGACCTGGGTTGTTCTAAACTGTCACTAGAGTCAAAATCAATGTCTGAAATTTCACTATCACTGGAATCTATTTTTTTTTTTTGAAATTTTAGTTCCTGGAGTTTCTTCTTTATCAGGAGAAAACCGAGCTGCTCTCTTCTGGGTCTTGACTTCACTATGTCCTGGACCACTTACTAAGGTTGGTGAGGAGAAATCGAAATACATAGCTGAGTCTCTTGAAGTGTTGAGGCTGCCTTCGCCCTCACCTTGCTGAAGAGCAACTTCATCGGAGAAATTTTCAGTGGTGGCTTCTTGAGGTGATGACTGTTGTTGGGGGTGAGTCCCTTCTTGATTTGTGGGGAGATCTTGGGGGGTGGATCGGACAACGTTCGAACATTGCTGGGAGATGAAACCAAAGCTGAGAGGGAAGTGTCCTGCTGTCCAGTCTGTATTTCTTGGGCTTGCTGAACGGTTTGTTGCCTCACTTGTTGGTTGTTGAAGACCGGCATGAATATAGTTTGATTGAGACTGCTTGTGCTGGCTCGTGGGCTGATTTTCCTCTCTTGACTTGTCTTGGGGGTTGAGTGGTTGAACAGCCGACTTCCAACAGGTTGTTGGAAAAGGGGGTACTCTCTCTCATGAAGTTCTTTTTTCTTGCACTTGTCCACATTGTGACCAGGGACCAAACAAAAGCTGCAGACAATTTCATCTGAATCAATGTATAAGGTGGACTTACTTCCATCAGTTCTGTTTGTGATGGTAATTCTCTTCGGCATTGGAGGGGCGTCTCTGGGAACGATGATGTAGATTGATCTTCGAAATGACTTGATGTGGCGAAGATCTTCATGGTTTGTAGAGACTCGAAGTCTTGATGGTGCTGACACGATTTTTCCATGGAGTATTTGCTTGAGTTCATCGTCCCCCATTTCTGGAGGACAGTTTGAAATGACAAACTTTTTGGCTTCATTGACATACTTCCTGATTGGAATGTATTCATTCTGAATAGTTACTCCCCCTTCTGAGCACATTTTGTTTACAAAAGTTTCATCAGTGAGGTACATGCAGACTCTCGCTCCACTGAGTCGAGTGACATAATGGATGTTTTTACCTGAGATGACGTCTGCCACCGCACGGAGACATTGGTCCTGGTCTACATTATGTGTGTTTTCCAAAATAATGGCGAATTTCTTTGAAGGTGAGTAAGAACTCTGAGTGGTTCTGTTGTTGTGTACACTCTCAGGGGGAATGCCATTCCTGAGGGTGTCGCCATTGTGTCTTCTCTCTGAATGGGTTTGCAGGTCGTCTTGATCAGCATCGTTAGATCGGGGATGGTGGTTTTCTTCTGGATTGACGAATTCTTGGGAGAATCGATGGTGGTTTAGTGATGATGCGGTAACTTGAGCGAAACTCATGGTGTTGTTGAGGTTATGCCGGGCGGGGCCCGGCGTGGTTCCGTAGTTTATTGAAGTTTTTCGTCTCCTGACGAAAGGTAGAGTGAAAGTTCATGTCACATCTTGAAGAGTGGTGGCTAGATTCACTATTCCACAAGGGGTGGGTCCCATAAACTAGCTAGAAACTAGTTAAAAACACTTAAAAAGCAGGAGCAGTACTCAGTCAACTATCAGTGGTCTCCTCGGGAGAGAGAGAGAGAGAGAGAGAGAGAGAGAGAGAGAGAGAGAGAGACGTGCCACGTCGGCGGCACATGGATTTGAAAACAAAGCTTCCGACCGACCGTCCGTCCGTCTGTCTGTCTGGCAACTTGCAGCGTGGCCAAAGCCGGTACGGCGGCACTGCCTTGGAAGGTAATTGTCCACGAACTGGTGACATGTGTCGCTGCAGCTAAGCTTTTATTAGGAAAACTATTCCCTGGAGTATGCGCCTCGCCAGATGGGGCGGATGGGCTGCGGGGCGGACGCGGCAAGGCCTTTCCTTGGGGTTTATTGAGTCCCCGTGTTGCACCAACGGGACTTCCGTCTACACAGCCAAAAAGAGCCCAGACCGTGCGGGGCACGACGTACAGGCATTGACAAGGACTCGAGCTGACGTCGCTCGGCGCCGCACCACGCCACGCGGGCAGAGTTTGGTCGCCACCGCCGTCCTTCCAGCCCACTGTGCGACACGCCAAGGGCTGCCCGCTCCATTGCGGCGAAGCCGCCGACGGACGGACGCCTTCACGCCGCCGACGACGTGCAGCAGCGCCGCGGCACTTCCTGCGCGCGTGGTGCACCGGCCGGGGCGGAGCGGTGCACTCGTGTTTGAAAGTGTGCCCGTGCAAGCGAGGGGGTAAACACTCGGGATTTTGGTGTACAGACTACTCCCTATTACGTGTATTACGGGTGTATTACGTGTATTACGGGAATATTACGCGTGTATTACACTTGTCTTACGGGTATTGCATGTGTGTTACGCGCATATTACATGTGTATTACGCGCGTATTACGGACGTATCGTTTATATTGGAACTGTACCGTTAATATCCCGTGCGCTTATTAGCCAGTGCTAATGTACTGCCTTGCAGAGAGTCTTTCGCACGCGGGGTAGTGACAGCGATGAGTCAGCGCCTGGTAGATAGGCATCACTTCGTGCCGGCAGGCTACCTCAAAAACCAAGACCTAATTCCCCACTTTTTTCAATGTAAATAAATAATTCGAGTGTCGAATTTGTCAGTATGGTTTAGTGTAAAGCCTGATCTGCTTGAATAGATACAAGCCAATGCAAGATTGGAAAGATAAATGTTTCTTTGGTTAAGAGATAAATTCACCACCGCCACCCTGAGGCAACACTCAAATTCCCACTTTTTTCAACCTAATTAAAGAGTTTAAGGGTTGAATTTGTCAGAATGGGTTAGCATGAAGTCTGATCTGCTTTAATAGGCACAAGCCATTGAAGGATTAGCAAGGCAAAAGGTTCTTCGAACAAGAGATAAAATCGCTTTCCGAAGACTCTGAAAAGACTTAAAAGAAAATAATCAATGTAGAGGTTAAATTTGTCAGGAGTGTTTTATGTTCGTCTCTCGGATACATCAGTTATTTAGCACTATATTAGCAATATTTATTTAAATATGCATTAGATTAAGATTGACTGGGTGTGTTCCTCCTGGGATTGCAGTGAAGTGCAATTTTATTGAAGGTGTCTAGAGGCAGGACATAAATATTATTCCTGTTTTGTTCCTTAGGAAAATGTTGATTTATTATTTGAAACACTTAATTTGGAACAAACTAATGATAAACAGGGTCAATATAATTCTCAAAATTACATGCTACTGACTAAGGTTTACCTAACTCTGTCAGTCTTTGTCTTTGACAAGTTAAAGAGTGAAAGAAACTATAATATTATAGCTTTTTTAAAAATCTAAATCACATCAGCCATGTTAAAAGTAACTTATCGAATACCAGTTTTTGTTGTTTTTAGAAAATTTTGATATATTATTTAAAACACTTACTTTTGAAGGAAACAAATGAAAAATATAGTGTCAATACAACTATTAAAATTACATGCTACTGACTCAGGTTTACCCGACCCTGCCAGTATGATTCAGTCTTCACAAAAGGAATTAAGAGAAACTATGATAGACTAGATTTTCTTATGTAAATCACATAAAGTCATGTTTATGTCTTTAAAAAAAATAGGAGTAACTAGAAGAATAGCTTTTCTTATCTTAATCACATATTGCCATGTTTAAGTCTTTTAAAAAAATAAGAGTAACTAAAAGAATACCTTCAATCAAAGTCATTGCTTTTTAAGGTAAATAAGAGAAATTAATTTTCAAGAAACATTCTGATAGGCTTAGATGTACAGGTCATTTTTAGAAACTTTCCAACTGTTTTTGGCCTTGGAATAGAGCATATGTAGAATTTTAAATCATAATAGCCATGAACATCCATTGAAATAGGAGACAGCGTTTGGTTTTTTTGAATTTTGAACCATGAACATAGAGCGCCCAGACCCCGAGCATTTCCTTCTGGAGCAGTGGTGGGAGCTTCTGTCTTCGAGTAAACTTGACTTTTCCTTGTTGGCCCAGTCAAGTAACGGAAGGCTAGAATTCTTCCTACAGCGATGGACCCATCTTCAGATTGGAAAGCGCACAAGTCACTCACAGAAATGTACTCTTCCTTTGATGGTTTTGTAATGTCTTGGTGACAAAGGAACCTTGGATCACTGGAAGCTGATTCTTGAACTCTCACAAGGCGGTCTGAGCTTATTTTTGTATTGCCGCTTCTGAGTAGCCAACACAGAGTACTTTTCCTTACGATGGAAGGTTCCTGAAGACCATCACAAACAACCACATATGGACAATCCTCTGTTATAGTTACATCATTAAAAGTTTTGATGCCCAGAGTGCCACTTGACACCATCAAGAAGTCCTCCATTACATCTGGGAGGTCACTTATTATTTCATTTTCATCAATATTCTCTTCATCTCCTTCATCTTCATTGTCATCTGGATTAATTTCTTCCACTTCTGCATCAATATCATCATCATCAAAGTCTGTATTGAAGTCCATTTCAGATGGACTTATATGCGACAGTCCTGATGGAGGTATGACAGTTGGGGAGTTTTTTGGCACAAGGCCAACTGTGACAGCATGTTGCATGGCTTTTGACAAAGCAGATTGCACAGCCTGTTCAATTTCGTAATCTTCGGGGAGTGATATTGGTACATGCGACTCAGCTTTTGCTTTAGAGATGGCTTTATGATGTCTGGGAAATACAACTTTCCCCTCCAAGTTCAGTCTGGTTGCAGCAATTGTGTCACTTCTTCGCAATGAATTTTCCATTTCCAAAATTGAGAACGAAACTTCTCTAGAGCGCAGGTCTCTAAATGTAGACTCACAGGGCTGACTTGACATAAGCCACGGCGCAAACAAATTGTGGTCTTCAGATTCTCGTAACTTCATCATAATGATAATCAATGGATGGGCATTAATTTCGATGCATTGGTAAGCATTCCTGGTAATGAAATTGCTTTGCAGGGTGTAATCTGAGGAGTTCAAAATTTGGTTTCTCCAAATTCGGATATAAAAAACCCAGGTCCAAATCATTTGAACTCGTTCAAGTGGAGCCAACGACACTGATGTGAAAGCTTCAACAACTTCTCTCATCATATCAAGGTAAAGGGCAGTGGCAATGCTGCCTTGCACCTTCAGTCTCAGAAGTTCAGTTACCTTCTTATCACTCATTCTCAACATAGCTGCATGGTTCATTTTATCTTTAGAGTTCAGATCTGAAATACAGAGAAGATGTTGGCCCTTTAGCTGGTGCTTTTCGATCAATTCTACCAAGTGACCGCTTGAAGCCACATGCAAATTACCAAAAGGTAAAATGATAGAGGATGACAAGATACGATTCTTCAGTTTGTTTCCAACATGGATTGGATCTTGAACACAAACAAATGGCGCGGATCTTTCTGCTTGAAACCAAGGCCAATTCTTGTCCGAAGTGGGTGTTACCATATTGTAAGTCATACATTTCAAGAGTCTTGGATCACCATCTGAAGCAAAGCCACTCACTTCGATACCTTCTTCAAACATTGCCGCACGAGTCCACTCCGACCGTTTTTGCACTTGAAGAGAAGTGAATTTGTTGTCCGATCCATACATGTTCAGGACAAATGTTGTTGCTTTGGGCACAAGTGGCTGTGCAACTATACAGTAGAAGTTAGAGCTCGGGGTATTACCTGCAACAAAAGTTTCATTGTTAATAGCATTTTATACATTTCTTGTTCGTGTAGAAACATTTTTAGTCACAAGTAAGTCACATTTTTGCGTCATTTTGTAAGAAGAGAAAAAAACTTTAAAAAAAGGAGTAGTTTGAGGTAAGATGTTCATTAAACATACCTGAAAAATAACCAGCAATAGTTTTTGCTGAGGTAGCTAGGTAAGCTCCAACCACGGGCAATCCATTGCTATCGAACGGCAAGGGGAAACCAACAATTTGGTTTGAGCCTGGATGATACTGCACCCTTTGTGCAACCACAGTCGCATCCTCTGAGAGAAAAACTCTAAGTGGGTACTTTCTCTCCACTAAAAATTTTTTCAGGTTACTAAAAACGTTTAAAACCGTTAGTTCTACAATGTTCCGAGTTTCTTCTGAGTAACTGAGACACTGATTCACGCCATAAGAGCTGTCGGCATGATATGCGCTGGCCAACTTCTTCTATGCCAAACCACGACAAAAAATGTTTTTAACTTACCAAAAACGTTAATAAACGACTGTTCTACATTGTTCCGGGTTTGTTACAAGTGAATCTGTTACCAAACTGTGCCGTATATAAGAGCAAGTCATATGAGGGTCGGCCAACTTATTATTTGGCTTAACGGGACAAAAGATGTTCTAAACAAACCAAGAACGTTACAAAACGTTTGTTCTTTAATGTTCCGAGTTTGTTCCAAGTAAAAGTGACACTTAACCGCGCTTTAAAAGCTGTCAGCAGGATAAAGGTTGGCCAACTTCTCCTATGTCAAACCGAGACAAAAAATGTTCTCAGGTAACTAAAAGCGTTAAAAACCGTTAATTCTTTAATGTTCCGACCTTGTTCTGAGTAAGTGAGACGCCGATCTGCGCTATAAGAGCTGTCGGCATGATATGCGCAAGCAAACTTCTCCTACGTCAAACCGACAAAAAGGATGTTCTAAACTAACCAAAAACGTTAAAAAACGATTGTTCTATAATTTTCTGAGTTTGTTCCGAGTGAATCTGTTACCATACTGTGCCGTGTGTAAGAGCAAGTCATATGAGTGTGGGCCAAATTCTTATTTGGCATAAGGGAGCAAAAGATGTTCTTAACAGACCAAAAACGTTGACAAACGTTTGTTCTTTAATGTTCCGCGTTTGTTTCGAGTAAACAAGACACTTAACTGCGCTTTAAAAGCAGTCGGCAGGATATGGGTTGGCCAACTTCTCCTTCGTCAAACCGAGAGAAAGAATGTTCTTAAGTAACTAAAAACGTTGAAAAACATTTGTTCTTTCATGTTCCGAGTTTGTTCCAGGTAATTGAGATACTAATCTCTGCTTAACGTGATGGCTTCTCTGTTGAGGATCGGCCAACTTCTTTTCTATGAAAACGGGACCAAAGGTGTTCTTAACAGACCAATAACGTTTTGAAACGATTGTTCTATAATGTTCCGAGTTTGTTCCAAGTAAAAGTGACACTTAACCGCGCTTTAACCGAGAAAAAGAATGTTCTTAACTAACCAAAAACGTAAAAAAACGATTGTTCTATAATTTTCTGAGTTTGTTCCGAGTGAATCTGTTACCATACTGTGCCGTGTGTAAAAGCAAGTCATATGAGTGTGGGCCAACTTCTTATTTGGCATAAGGGGACAAAAGATGTTCTTAACAGACCAAAAACGTTGAAGAACGTTTGTTCTTTAAAGTTCCGCGTTTGTTCCGAGTAAACAAGACACATAACTGCGCTTTAAAAGCAGTCGGCAGGATATGGGTTAGCCAACTTCTCCTTCGTCAAACCGAGACAAAGAATGTTCTTAAGTAACTAAAAACGTTGAAAAACATTTGTTCTTTCATGTTCCGAGTTTGTTCCGGGTTATTGAGATACTAATCTCTGCTTAACGTGATGGCTTCTCTGTTGAGGATCAGCCAACTTCTTTTCTATGAAAACGGGTCCAAAGGTGTTCTTAACAGACCAAGAACGTTTTGAAACGATTGTTCTATAATGTTCCGAGTTTGTTCCAAGTAAAAGTGACACTTAACCGCGCTTTAACCGAGAAAAAGAATGTTCTTAACAAACGAAAACGTAAAAAAACGATTGTTCTGTAATGTTCCATTTTTGTTCCGAGTGAATCTGTTACCATACATTGCCGTGTGTAAGAGCAAGTCATATGAGTGTGGGCCAAATTCTTATTTGACATAAGGGAGCAAAAGATGTTCTTAACAGACCAAAAACGTTGACAAACGTTTGTTCTTTAATGTTCCGCGTTTGTTCCGAGTAAACAAGACACTTAACTACGCTTTAAAAGCAGTCGGCAGGATATGGGTTGGCCAACTTCTCCTTCGTCAAACCGAGAGAAAGAATGTTCTTAAGTAACTAAAAACGTTGAAAAACATTTGTTCTTTCATGTTCCGAGTTTGTTCCAGGTAATTGAGATACTAATCTCTGCTTAACGTGATGGCTTCTCTGTTGAGGATCGGCCAACTTCTTTTCTATGAAAACGGGACCAAAGGTGTTCTTAACAGACCAATAACGTTTTGAAACGATTGTTCTATAATGTTCCGAGTTTGTTCCAAGTAAAAGTGACACTTAACCGCGCTTTAACCGAGAAAAAGAATGTTCTTAACTAACCAAAAATGTTAAAAAACGATTGTTCTATAATTTTCTGAGTTTGTTCCGAGTGAATCTGTTACTATACTGTGCCGTGTGTAAAAGCCAGTCATATGAGTGTGGGCCAACTTCTTATTTGGCATAAGGGGACAAAAGATGTTCTTAACAGACCAAAAACGTTGAAGAACGTTTGTTCTTTAAAGTTCCGCGTTTGTTCCGAGTAAACAAGACACATAACTGCGCTTTAAAAGCAGTCGGCAGGATATGGGTTGGCCAACTTCTCCTTCGTCACACCGAGACAAAGAATGTTCTTAAGTAACTAAAAACGTTGAAAAACATTTGTTCTTTCATGTTCCGAGTTTGTTCCGGGTTATTGAGATACTAATCTCTGCTTAACGTGATGGCTTCTCTGTTGAGGATCAGCCAACTTCTTTTCTATGAAAACGGGTCCAAAGGTGTTCTTAACAGACCAAGAACGTTTTGAAACGATTGTTCTATAATGTTCCGAGTTTGTTCCAAGTAAAAGTGACACTTAACCGCGCTTTAACCGAGAAAAAGAATGTTCTTAACAAACGAAAACGTAAAAAAACGATTGTTCTGTAATGTTCCATTTTTGTTCCGAGAAAATCTGCTACCAGACTGTGACGTATATAAGAGCAAGACATATGAGGGTCGGCCAACTTATTATTTGGCTTAACGGGACAAAAGATGTTCTAAACAAACCAAGAACGTTGAAAAACGTTTGTTCTTTAATGTTCCGCGTTTGTTCCGAGTAAACAAGACACTTAACCGCGCTTTAGCAGTCGGCAGGATATGGGTTGGCCAACTTCTCCTTCGTCAAACCAGAACAAAGAATGTTCTTAAGTAACTAAAAACGTTGAAAAACATTTCTTCTTTCATGTTCCGAGTTTGTTCCCGGCAATTGAGATACTAATCTCTGCTTAACGTGATGGCTTCTCTGTTGAGGATCGGCCAACTTCTTTTCTATGAAAACGGGACCAAAGGGTTCTTAACAGACCAAGAACGTTTTGAAACGATTGTTCTTCAATGTTTCGCGTTTGTTTGTAGTAAAAGTGACACTTAACCGCGCTTTAACACCCTGTAGCGACCACTGTTGCCATTTGGCAACATCTCAAACAAGCAACGATTCTGAGGCTATAAATTGGGTTTTCGACAAAGTTTCTTTTCCTATGGACAGTTTGAATCATCCCGCGTCCCAAAATCGATATATCGAAACACACTCTACAGCCGATAACGAGAAGAGAAGAAGTGAAGAAGCTAGTTGAACAACACCCAACATGGCGGCACTGAAGGCCTAGCCGTTTGATCTTTTGGCTTCTTTATATTCATTATTTTCTGCATTTGAGGTAAGTTGTTCGTTGTTCAAGATCTAAGGAACGATAGTTGAGCGTCCTTTTATTGCTATCGGTGTTTTTGTTGGAACAGCAAGCCCTAGAAAATAGCTGTTGCCATTCGTCAACATTGGCTTCTCAGGGGGTCGAAATGCCGCTAAAACATTAATTCAACGAAAGAAATATTTGTTGACTTGAGAGTTGCGACCAAACCATAATTTTCTCTACTGCCATCCGGAGGGTCGGCATTTTACTGAAATTTGGGTACTTTTCATCAAAATTGTACGTTGAACCGATGTAAGGTTATGTTTGTTTCAGTTGGCCTTTTTGCTTGTGTTCATTTCTGTCGCTATTCTTATGATGTAGCTGTATACTAGTGCAAACCAAGTTACGTGCGTCTTTGATTCTGTTTGTTTGGCTCTATTTTCGTTATTTTTGTACTCAATATAAAATTAATTATTAGTAACTGAAATGTAAACTTTGAAAGTTCGCCTTGGGCTGTCTTATGTTTGGTATATAAGCCGTGTTGCTAATGGTCTACAATTCGTAATTGTTATATACATTTTACCTTTCTCAGGTTCCTTACAATGGATGAAGTAAAAGCGAGCGTGTTTTACAAGAAGCCTAGATTAATTGCTTGCATACCAAAGAACTGCTCGGACTCTGATGGTTCATCATCTGGTGAAGAAGCAGATGCTAGTCACAAGAAAAAGAAGAAGGTTGGCTGTATCGCTCCTGTGGAAAATGATTTTGAAACTGACTGTGATAGTGACATTGAGTCTGAACGACGATGGCCCCGGAAAAGTGTAGTACCAAGTGATATAGTAATTAGTGAAACCTCAGCGGATGCATCATCGAGTCAGTCATCGGATGTTTCTCCTGTCCAAGTGAAGCAAGTGAAACCATCAGAAATTCCAAAGAAAGTGTTGGCGTCAAAGAAGCATGTCTCTATAACAGATCGTTACAATTCTTCAATGTCCGCAAGACCATCAAATTTGCCCTCTTCATCTGTAAAGACCATTTCTTCTCAACATTTGCAAACAAAAGGAGCCCGAAGAAAACTGTATAGTCCCAATAATTCTATACCTGAGAAGAAGAAGAAAATGGGGTCTGCAAGAGCCCAGAGGCTGTTAGATGCTGCCAAAGCTGCAACAAATTGTGTTCAGACAACAACAAGAAAACTCACTAAGAACAACTCTGGTACGAACATTAATTTATTTTATTTATTTTCCTTCAAGTGTTTACAAGTAACTAGTCTGTTTGTTTGTCTTTATATAATTCATATTATAGTGCTTGTGCTTACCTTTCCAGAACCACAGCAGACACTTAGTTCTGATTCTGAAGGAAGCGACAGAAGAGTGGATAACGTCCTAGCTTCTGCCCACTCGGAAACTTCAGCTTCAAAGACTAAATCTCGTTTCTCAAACCAAAGCATGCCTTCCACATCAGCCAAGCAAACTTCTGGTAATATTAATTCCTGCAAATCTGGAACTACATTTCACTGCTAATACAGAAGGGGTTTTAATTATTTTCTTATTTTACAGTTGGAACAAATTTATCCAAATCTTCCCAACTTCATTCAACTGATGGAGAGGTGGTGTCCACTCCAAGCCTGAAAACAATTTCATCAGCAAACCATGTTCTTTCCTCTGAGTCAACAGCATCTTCTCGTGACAAGTCTAAAAGAAATAATGTCAAAGGTAAGCTAATGCTGAACCAACACCTGTTTTTTTCTCTGCATAACTAATTGTTAATGTTTGTTTTCTTTCAGAACCACTGCAGCAACAGCAACTAAGCTCTGACCCTCAAGTTAGTGGCTGTACAGTTGATCAGATGCTTTCATGTACACGCTTGAAGACTCCAGCTTCAAGACCTGAATCTCGTGTTCCTCAACCCCTAACTTGTGTCTCGAACCTAAGGAAGCCTCCCCTATCACTTCGTTCTTCAGCCAACGAAACCTCAGGTAATGTTTGTCCCTTCAAATCTGAACAAAATGAATAAGTGTGCTAGAATTCTGTTAATTTTGTTTTTGTATTTTATAGTGGAGTCAAATTTATCTAAATTATCTAAATAAGAGTATTATTATTATTATTATTATTATTATTATTATTATTATTATTATTATTATTATTTACAGTGGAGTCAAATTCATTGAAATTATGTCAACTTGAAGCAACTGATGGGAGAGAGATGCTGCCTCCTCGTCCAAGCTTGAAAACAATTTCATCTCCGAACAATTTGCCTGTTCCTGAAGTAACATCCCCTGGCTTATCTCCTATCCCCAAACCATTGCCCTGTCTTGATGAGATCATGTCATGCAATAATGGCACAAGTAACTTTATACACATTTTTTTCCTTTCTTTCAGTCTGATAGGGTTATTTGTTTTTCTTTTCAAAGTTACAAGACTTACTTTTCTCTGGTTTTCTCTTTTTTTTTCAGAAATTCAAAGACGAAGAAGTAAAGAAGGGAATAAGGAAAACGTTGAAGGTAGTTTTATAATATATTAGGTAAGACAAAGATTTTGTCCCATCTTAACTCATAAAAATCTGTTCTATTGTATTCACAGATACAAAATCTGCTTTTGTGCTTCAACCTAATCCCTCTGCTGAAAAAAGTGCAGTTGGGAATAAGTCTTGTGACCAAAGTGGCGTAGCAAGCAGTGTGGATGAAAATGGAAATGAAATAATCAAAGATTCTAGTGGAAATATCATAATTTATGATGGCCTCTTGATTCCCACTGTAGCAACTGATTCAGAGGGAGGACTAGAAAATGGTAAGAAAAAACAGATTTCAATTAAATACCTTGTAGCTATGTTTAGAATGAATTCAACAGTTTATCTAACATCTTGAATTTTCTTGTCCACCCTTTAGATGATAACGCAACCAATTTTGAATTAGATTCGCTTTTTATTCAAGCTAGTTGCGAAGAAATGATTTCTTCAATTGACGCACTGCTTGGGTCGTCTCTAAGTAAAGGGGATTTAGAGAAGACCAACGTAACTCCCCGACAAGGTAAATACAATATTTTAGTAAGGTCAATCAAGCTCTGTAATAGAATTTGTATTTTCCATTCCACAGGTTTGACAAGGTGCTTTATAGGTTTTTTTAAAAATCTCTTTCTGTTCAGATTTACTGCCACCTAAACCTGTTAAGAAAGTGGATGCTAAAGGACTTGGACGGAGACCCATGGGTTGTGCACGCACTTCCATTGTTTCAAAGAACAAAACATCAGAACTAGCTCATGGTAAGATGACTGATATCTAGACTAACTGTTCTACATTCTCTTCTTTCTTACATGTTTTGTAGACATCCTGTTGTCTTTTTTCTTTGTTTTTCTGTTTATTAGACTGTTCCTCTGATGGTGCTATCTTGGTCATTGCCGATATGAGTGACTGTAATGAGTCCTTAAATGCCAATGAATCTTCACTCCTGATTGATGTCGATGATGAAAATAAAGTTTCTCCTGTCACTGCATTAGCCACCCAAGGACCTAGCAAGAGAAGTCAAAATACCAAGAAAGGTAACTATAGTCAGTATTTTATATTTACGTATCTAACAATCAAGTAATTATAAAATCTGATTTGGCTTCAATTTAAAGGTTTATTTTAATGCAAATTGAAAGGTATTGTACGACTAATTTTGATGGTTGTTACCTGATTATGTGCCTCCCTTGCAGCTGTTTCTCGTGCCAGTCCAGTTCCACAAGCTCCAAAGGGTAGCAGAACTTCAGTGCGTGTGCGCCAACAAACATGTGCAACACCTGAAGTATTAGAAGATCGTGAGAATCATTCTTATTCTATTCTCTGTCTTATTATTATTAATTTTGAAAGTCTTATTTTCTTTCTTTCATATTTGTAGCTGGCATCTCTACTCCGGATCCCACAGCCTCCTTGTCTAATGATGACAGTGAAGTTGAGTCCTCCAGTTCAGAGGACGGTGAAAATTGGAGGGCAGGAGATCTGCAGCAAGTGCTTATTGCAGATGGACCTGCATTTTCTAAGCCTGTTAATCAATCTCCCTTGGATTATTTCAATTATTACTTTCACTGTTAAAAATGTCATGAATTTTCATTACAAATATGCATTTAAAATTCATGAACGCCATTAAATTTCATAGCGGCCATAAAATTTCATAAATGTAATGAAATGTCAGAACACATTCCATGAAATGTCATAATATCTCTTTGAAAATTCACGTCTGCAATGAAACGTCAAGAGATTTGATGAAAAGTCATAACGTGACACTACAAATTTAGAGTGGTTCTGAAAATTTATAACCAAGATATAAACTTTCATGTCGGTCTTTGACATGTGATAAGCATGGTCGGCCATTAGGTTAGGTCCACGCGTGAGCCCCAGCATAGACGGGGTACCATGTGTCACTGACACTCCTCGCTGCGTTTCACTCCGAGGCAGGAAGGAGCGATGTCTAAGTTGGATTTGACCTTCTTGCAATTTTTAGAACTGGTGTGGGTGACCAAAAGTCCAGATACCGGTCTGAGATTTCATTACCCTTGTACGAAATACAACATCACAATCGCAAATGAAATGTCGTAACTTACATATGAATTTTCATTAACAATTTAATGAAGTTTCATAACACGTTGCTATGAAATTTCATGGCGATTTTCTGCAATGAAATAAATTTCATTGCAGAAAATCGCTATGAAATTTCAAAACAGAAAAGTGATAATAATTACATTAACATGTTATGAAATTTCAATCCGAATTTTTTAACAGTGTTGTTGATACCATTGTCGACCAAATAGTATTTGAAACAAATCGCTATACTGTTCAGGCAACCAGCAAGTCAATTAATGTTTCAAAAGAAGAAATCAAAACCTTTCTTGGTATTTTGATTTACATGGGCATTTGCCAATTGCCAGCCATTTCAGATTACTGGTCTGCTACCACAAGAATTCCACACGTTTCTGATGCCATGCCAAGAAATCGCTTCCAAATTATCTTTGCGAAGATTCATTTTCATAATAATGAAGAAAAGGTGGATGATCGGTTAGCCAAAGTGAGGCCCCTTCTGAATCATATGCGTCTAAAATGCAATGAGCTTGAGCAAGAGAAGGAAATCAGCATCGATGAAAGAATGCAAAGATACAAGGGTACTTATGCTGGAAATATGAGGCAGTATATGCCTGACAAGCCCAGTGCTAAGTCATGAACACACTAAATTACTATGTAGGTTTTTGTGCATACGTAACGCACGAAATTAAACATACATTTGTTGCGCACAAAATTATGCGCAATAACGCACTATTTTCTGCATACCCGCGCACTAAATCGTGCATTGTCACTTACAAATTCGTGCGTTACGAAGTGCATGTTTAATTTCGTGCGCGGGCGCGCATAAAAACCTACATAGTAATTTAGTGTGAACACCATTAAATTTCATAGCGGCCATAAAATTTCATAAATGGAATGAAATGTCAGAACACATTTCATGAAATGTCAAAATATCTCCTTGAAAAATCAAGTCTGCAATGAAACGTCAAGAGATTTGATGAAAAGTCAAAACGTGACACTACAAAGTCAGTATGGCTCTAAAAATTCATAACCAAGATATAAACTTTCATGTTGGTCTTCGACATTTGGTAGGCAAGTTCTGATGGCTCTTACATTGCCCGGGTGGAAGGAACTTCAGTATTGACTGAGTTTAAACCCAATCGTGATTTGGAATATTCCTATTCTCTTCCCTGAGTAATATAGCGTGAAGATATGAGTAGTAAATCAAACGTCGCACCAAAAAAGTATTTTAGTATCAATAAACGCGAACTGTGGACAATCCACTGCTCACATGGTACGGCCTTGTCAGCCACCTGGGCTCAAAGTCAAGTTTCAAGAACCTGCCGCTAGGTGGCGCTTGGAGCGCCGTGTCCGTTCAATAATAAGTATATCCGATTCATTTAAGTAAAATAAATATTTTTTTCAAAAGTTTATGCTTGGTTACCTGAGTGAATATCTGCTGATGTATGCTAAAAGTTTTAAACAAAATATTACTCTGATGTCGAGAAAAACGCATTACCATGTTGCGACTCGCTGGCGCCTACGGCCGACCATGACGTTAGGTCCACGCGAGAGCCCCTCCGTAGATGCAGTACTATGCGCCACTGACATCTCTCTCTCCGTCGCACTCCAAAGTATGAGCCATGTCTAGAATGGACTTTACCCGTTAGCTATTTTTAGACCTGGTGTGGGTTACCAAAAGTCAAGGTACCAGTGTGAGATTTCATTAGCCTGAACTGAAATACAACATCACAATTGCAACTGAAATGTCATAACTTGCATCTGAATTTTCATTAACAACATAATGAAGTTTCATAACACGTTGCTATGAAATTTCATTGCAGAAAATCGTCATGAAATTTCAAAACAGAAAAGTGATAATAATTACCTTAACATGTAATGAAATTTCAATCCGAATTTTTTAACAGTGTTGATATGTGACTTTGTTCCAGTAGTACTACGCGGCAAAGGCTCTCCTTCCCAGGACTTCCAGCACAAGCGTGTACAAGAGGTAAGACAACTTCAACAATCCAAGTTTTGTCCGTAGTTCACCAAAAACTATGCAAATCAACTTTGGTTAACTTGTTTCGTCTGATTCTGATCTTGTTCTGTTTGTGCCACACGTGTGACAGGTGGGTAAGGACATTTTACCTTTAAGCAGTTTAGGTTCATTTTACTTCAGAGCTTTATTGCTTGGTCCAATTTGTTTTTGAACTATGAGGGCGAGAATCGCTTTTTTTTTCACCATAGCTTTGTGTTTACTTATGTGAATAATCAATCACAGTGTACAGAAATAATTTTAAGACATTGTAATTATACAATGAACAGTTAACAGAACTGCCTAAAAATAGTTATGTAAGTCACGTGGTGATAATTCGAATGAAAATGAACATTAAAAAAAAAGAAAAAAAAGCGTAATGCTTGTCTAAAAAATAAGTGTTCGGATCTTAAAATAAAAAAATTATGAGGCACTGGCATTATAAAATTAACAGTTTAAAAAACTGACCTGAAATAGTTATTAAAAATACACAGAGATTATTTCAATCAAAATAACGATAAAAGAGAAAGGTATTGCTTATCAATAGAACACAGTGGTCGGATATGACACTGAAAGTAATTAAAAAGCATTGTTATTATGCAATTTACAGTTAACAGAACTGAATTCACATAGTTATTGAAGTCACGTGGTAATAATTTGAATAAAGATAAACATTTGAAAAAAAAAAAAAAACCTTCATGTTGATCAATACAATACAGAGTTTGGCATTAACAGTTAACAGAACTGACTTCACACAGTTATTTAAGTCACGTGGTGACAATTTGAATAAAGATAAACAGTTGAAAAAAAAAACCTTAATGCTGATCAATACAATACAGGGTTCGGATTTTAAAAAAAAGATTTTAAAACTAGTCATTAGGCTCTTTTTAAATACGAATTCAAGGAGCCATGCTCTTAAAATTAGGCAAGAATGTGTGAACACGTGAATTAAAATGTAATACCACTAAGGAACTGTGATAATTTTCAAACGTCCAATTGCTTCTATCTCGGTGTTCTGTTTCTAACTTCTGAAGTACACAGCTATTTCGACGAAGGTGAGTGCCTCTGCCTTGGCCTTGTATGGATGTTTATTAACATCATTATAAATTTCCCAGTAACCTTGCAGGCGACGAGCATAGGCAACGTAATGCCGTGGTTGGTATGCTATAACTCCAAGCACTTTGTATTCCATTTCATTGTATTGCAACACGATAGGTACGTCACTCAGTTTCGACTTTTTCCCATCTTTACAGCTGCAATCAACTAAAATTATTTTCTCACTCTTGGTTTCCATGCAAACTGCTTTGTTTTTACAGTGGCTTGTTTTGCAGTCCACACTGGTAAGTTTGATTATGGCTGAATCAAGGTATTGAATACCATTGCATTCCAACAAGTTTTCATTAACTCGAAGAAGTTTGTCATCAGACACTTGCATGTGCCCATTGGGACAGACAAAAATACCTTCATTAAGCCAAAATAATATTATATTTGCATGGTGTCTTTCAGAAAGCATCTGATTCAGTGGTACTGTCTCCTCATCAGTTTCACCAACCAACTGATACAAGAAAATTCTCCAACTGTGACCGTTCTCTTTGACTATCTGGGAGACACAATTACCGGTGGCATCAACGCTCATTCTTGAATAACGCCTTCTGCACAGGTCCCGGCTTACAATTAGTAGCGAAGGTGTGTTGTACATTACACAAACAGGTTCTTGACATACAATATGAATTGATCC
Organism: Stenchaetothrips biformis; assembly: GCA_030522485.1. Lineage (NCBI taxonomy): Eukaryota > Metazoa > Arthropoda > Insecta > Thysanoptera > Thripidae > Stenchaetothrips > Stenchaetothrips biformis. The sequence continues at coordinate 1,615,638 of CM060093.1, read as the reverse complement.
CACAAAAGGTTGGGTATTCTTTATGTGCAGCAAATTTTCAAACTGTTTCGGTCCAATCGGAATACCCTTCTCAATTAACAGTTCTTCTGTCATCTCTTGTTTAGCTTTCCGCAGAACATCTTTAGAGTAACTATTCGGTCCAGTCCCTTTCCCAGCAGTCTTTGTGCTTCCAGCTTGAGCCCTTCGAATCTCTTCGATCGTTTGAGTCCTGAGCTTACTTCTGTATGAAACCCTTTCAGTACCTCGCAGGTGCCTCTTTTTAATGTGCGGTATGAGTCTGGAGTCAGTCGCTCTCATGAAAACAACAGCAGGCTCATTGTCTGCAGGAGGGTTGTCCATCCAGGCTTCTGCAGTTCCACCACATTCGTGACATTTGCCTTCTGAGAAACTGACTAATTTTTTACCCGTGGAGAAATTCGTTCTCACAGTGGCTCTCTTGAAAACAAATGGACAGGTAATGTCCTGCTGAATCCAGAAGACATCTGTCAGCACGTGTGCCCACCCGTTGGGAGGCACGATGTACTTCATTTTTGTTATGTTGCCGTCTTCAGAACAGGGTGTAACTTGTTTGACAGGCTTCATTTTCGCCCACTGAGCTGAAGATATGTTGGCCTGGAACGTTTTTTGTGGTCTAACGATCTGTTCATCACAACTATCAGAATGTTCAGATTCGCGCAATGGTTCAAGTCCAGTCTTCCTACGCAATTCATCTTGAATATTGTGCCGGTTCTTTTGGAAAAAGACATAGACGTGTTTAGAGGATATTCTTACGTCGTTATCCAAAAGCTTCTGGGAAAGCGCTTTCCACACCTCACATTTAGGGGTACATAGTTTCCCATCCTGGTCGAAGAGACACTTTGTGTCAGTGATGAGCTCAAGAAGAACGCATTTTTGCACGGATCCTTCCTGGCGCTGTTTCTGCAAAACAGAACAAAATGGACAGCAACATGAAATGTAAGTATGAGAATTACTAAAGGATTGCTGCTACACACTCTGCGAACACAGCAGTGTACTCACTCTGTGATTCAAAACGCTATTTGCATAGCGCGTATGGTGAAATGCATTGAAGCATCGCACTATACGTGCAATGCAATACACGTGCACATTGCACCTTACGTGCGATGCGTCCCGAAAATGCCCTATGCTTATAAATGAATAGGCATTGCACTTCACGTGCGATGTAAAAGCATTGCACCAATGCGTGTGATGAAAGCGGGCTCAAATGCATCGCATCAACTGACTTAAGGGGAGGTTCTGGTGACAATCTTGCCATTTTCAAAATGGATCCCACTGTCATAATTTGTTTGGAACATAAAATCTTACTTTGAGAAGACTAAAATTTGACTTTTGAAGGCACATGCCAGGCTCTGAACCCAGTCGAAGAGTCTTTTTGAGCTTATTTTGGCTATATCTTAAAAAGTCTCCTTGCACATACTATTTTGTCGTGAAAGGTTGACCTTGACATTTTTCACTTCTTCGATTCATTTTCAAAATATACCGGCATGCGTAGCTCAAAATTTCCATTATATTATTAATTGTAAGCTTTTAAAGCTGAAAAGTCCCTGAAATTTGTCTACTTTGTACATTTTTGATCAATAATAGTGAAATGCTTGGTTAAAAAGCTTGTGAATAAACATGTATTTTACATTTTGAGTTGTGCATGCCGGCATCTTTTAAAAATGAATCGAAGAAGTGAATGGAAGTTATAGCCAAAATAGGAGAAAAAGGCTCTTCGACTGAGTTCAGGGCATAGAATGTGCCTCCCAATGAAAAATTTTAATCAATACTAGGTTAGACATCAAACTTTTCACAAATTTTCAGAGTTGGACCTATTTAGAAGAAAATAGCATTTTCACCAGAACCGCCCCTTAAGCGTTTGGATTCACAGTGCTGCACTCTATTCGGCATGTGTGCTCACAAGTACAGTCCTCGGAGAGTGTGCTCAGATGAGTGCACTCCCACGAGAGAAAACTCAAACGCACCGATTGCCCATGTATGCAGTAAATACTGCGTACATGCCTAAGTACACACTTAATTAGTGTGTACTTTTTAGTGCGCAAGATTCGCACAAAATTGTGCATGCGTTTTGAAATTCACGAATTTGTGCGTAACTAAGCACGAAAGTGTGCGTTGTAGCGCATAAAATTCGTGCGTATTGAAACGCATACACAAATTTGTGCAAATGTTATGCACAAAAAAGTAATAGTTATTTAGTGTGAATGCAGTAAATGCTAAGTTCATGGTCATGTTAGATGGTTCTGCCTATAAACCCTATGCAATTGTAAGGTTTATATCCCATGTACACAGCATTTACTGCATGCATGAGCATGTACGCAGCATTACCTGTATACATGACATGCATACAGTATATGCTGTGTACATAGCATGCATGCAATATTCAGTGCATTAATGCACTAAATTGCTATGTACTTCTTTGAACATAAGCTTTGTACAAAATTAAACATGCGTTTCAAAACGCATGAATTTGTGCGGAACTAAGCACAAAAGTGTGCGTTGTTGCGCACGAATTCATGCATTTCCCCTGCATGTTTTATATCGTGCAAACGCTACGGAAGAAAAAAGTACATAGTAATTTAGCGAGTACAATGTGTACAATTTAGCTGACAAAGTACGCACCATAGCACGCGTGACAACATATGCAGCGGAGTACATGCCCAACATAATCGTGGGACATCACGATCTAACCGGAATGGACCGGTCCGGTACGGCAACTTGGAAGATCTCAGGAACTTTTAAATTTTTAAGAAAGTATCTTGAATTGAAATGTGCGACTTACCTCCTCCGCTCCCGCTTTCTCCTCTGCTCCCGCGAACATCGATGACGCTATCAGCGACGCTGCAACACAAACGGATTTCAATATATTAAAGGATACGCGGTTCTCACACATATTACACACGGAACAGAAACGCGGTCAATTCCGCACTCGCGAGTGGTGCGGGCACGGCCTTAACAACGTCTGGTAAAGTGGCGGAGGTTTCTGCACCAGTAACCTTGGTCGGTCTCTACAGTAAATTGCTGTGCACCTTTAGGAGCGTACGCTTTGTACAAAGTTGAGCATGCGTTTTAAAAGACACGAATTAGCGCGGAACTAAGCACAAAAGTGTGCGTTGTTGCACACGAATCCGTGCATTTCCCCCGCATGTTTAATTTCGTGCAAACACTACGCAGGAAAAAAGTAAAAAGTAATTTAGTTTGTCGTATCTGCATCACACGACGCACAATCCAACACGTCACCAAAGAGTAAAGCCTCGATTAGCTGGAACACGTTTGCGCTTCAGGTGCAACGACCACATCATTAAACGCGGTAAACCCTCTAGAACATTGGCCGAAACACCTAGAACAACTAGAAAGTCGAGAATTAGCTCAAGACCGTAGTAAAAACAGTTCTGTTAAAAACACATGGAACTGTTGGAACAGATAACGTGCGAATTCAAAATGCATAGAACAACCGGCGTTATCTTTAGAATTTGCACTATCACCGTTAACCACGTGTTGGAAGTTGACCAACCTTCTCTGTTTTTTAAAAAGAGCAAAAAGTGAATGCTTCAGAAGCAAAAATTGTTTCAAAAACCACAAAAGAAACAGGCATACAAGATTAATATTAGGAATAACTTTTTCAGAGGCATTACATAGTAGTAGGTGCGAACACAACTGTACTCAGCGACTTTAAAAATGTGACAGAAGAATGATAAGATTGCCTGAAACTCTGAATTGAACTGAAACTACAACGAAGCATGGCCAAGGTCTACATACTACATGCTTGGAACAATTTTAAATTTCCTATATTGTTTTAGTATTTCAGGCAGTTTATCAGTATCAAAATAACACAGGAGAGGATTCTCTCCAGACTTAGCCCTGATCCATTCCTGAATGTCAGTTCCGTATGGAAAAACATATGGCTCTAAGATAACACATTTCTTTCAAAGAGATGCATCAAACGCCGCAGAGCGCATCGTAGAGGTCTTGCTTTTCGACGACTGAATAAGATCGTCCAGGGATAAATATTGAAGTATATGCAACAAAATATTTCGTGGAAGCATTTTCAGAGTGAGCTTCCTCCTTCAGTCGTACACTATACTGGATGTCCTGGTCGACACGACGGCTAAATGGTTCAGATATTTAGCAGAAAGATTCATAAGAATAAGAAGAAGCATTTCGTTGGGCATATCTTCTAGGGACATCATGTGTCAAAGGAGGAACAACGAGACTGTAACTAGGACTTTCACCACGGTAAACAACAAACACAGCTCAACAGATTTCGCGTGGAAGAAAGTCGTAGCCACAGTGAAATCTTATAGCTACTTTAGTTATTCCGCCGAAAGAAAAAAGCATTCTGGACACAACCAAATACCCAAGAGAAAAACGATAGATCAAGCCAGACGGGCTTCTGTCCCTTCCTGCACGCGAGCTCGGTCTTAAGGTGAGGTGTGGGTGAAAATACTACACTGCCGCCCAAAATTAGCGGCACACTTTTTTGACCCCACGTATTTTTGGGTGGGATGCAGGTAGGAAGCTGAGATTTTAACTGCAAGTACCCTCATGTGTTGTCTAAACACCCCTAGGGTAGCAAGGTGCCCGCTCAACCCCATCACCTGTTTTCCACCCTTAGCGTAAGGAGGGGTCGAATTTTGACACTTTGAGGTCATTGAAAATGACCTTTGGGTTGTCGCAGGTCGTTCAAAATTTTCAGGGTGACTCAATTTGAGATTCTCTTTAAAATGAGCCGTCACCTAACCCTCCACGACCCCCCGTTTCGGAGTTACAGAAAACCCACCCCCAAGGGAAGGGTGGTTTTTTCGGATTTTCTTTCGCTCGGGGCTGAAAGTGTTGGGGGAAGGCCCCTCGAACGTCCACAAAATGTTCTGGAGTCCATCCAACCCTCCTTGAGGCTTACAGCCCTTACGGAAAGCCACCCCTATTCATGTTTTTGATCCAAATGACCCAAAAATGGTCCAAATTGGATCAAAAACTGTTGATTATTGGTGTCTTTGACCAAACCAATCGACGCGCATCGACACCTGCCCATTTTTCTCAAAAAACAGTGTGTTTAGGGGGGTTGCTACCCTTACGCCCCTCCCCCCCTCAAGAGGGGGTTGAAGTCGCGGCGGCCCGTCTGTGGGCTCACGGATCGATGCCAGTGTGTGAAAGACACCTCCATTCCAATTTTCAAGTCGATCGGACCAACGACGGTCGCTAGACACGGAAGGAACTGAGACACTCGCGATTTTCAACCCCTTACTTTGCACCCTTACGTGGGCGTAACCTGTAGACTAAAAAATTCGGTTCCGGTGTGCCAAGCAAGGCTGATCCATACCCTACCCGCCGCTAAAGGCCCCAACCCCTGCCGTTATCCCCGGCTCGTCCAGCGCCCCTGAAAGTGGAGCCCCCTTCGGAGCGACTCGCTGCGCCTCGCCGCGCTCGGCGCCGTAGCGCCTGGAAGTAGGCATGCCCCGGGTATCGGCGCACGAAGGCAGTGTATCTCAAACACTTAAGGACCTAGAGGGTCCAACTTTTGAAGTTATAGTGGATCGAGATAGAAACAAAAAGCCGGATGTAGCACCAGAATCCATCAAGCCATTCCAGAGATACAGACCATATTCATCAAATTTAGTCGCTTATGCCAAATCGATTCTGCGCAACAGATTTCGTAAAAAATGCCTTTTCTGTATGACTTGCTGCACAAAGTTACATGGCGTTTTAGTGATTTGAGTCAACAGAAAAAAAAATCAAAAAAATTTGAATTTTAAAACTTTTGAAAATGTAAAAAAAATGCCCTTTTTGAAACCTTCTAGACAATTATCCAAGGAAAATCAGGGGAAAACATGAGACCAAGAGTCAACAAGTGTTGCGCAGAATCCCTTTGGAGTGTAAAAACTTGTTAAGAGTTTACGACAGCTGTCAGCAAACGACATCTGTGAACTTTGTTTGTACCAATGAAATGTTTTACAATGCATTTAACTTTAACTTAAGCAACATAAGTACAGGATTGGTGTAGAACAAGTCATGCAAATAATGATTAAATTAGCAATTTTAGCTGATTTTTCTCCAACACCTCACCTTAAATCAAGGACAATTATTTTGACGCACATTTGCTCGCAAGGAAATACTTCAAATTTACATTGAATTTCGATAATGGTGGTCATTTGGAAAAAAAATATGATTTTCAGTAGCCCCAGCAGCAAACATGTGCTCATTATACACGTTTACCGGCAAAAAGGCGTCCAACTTGATTCGTGTTTGGATTGAATGTGCCCTGATTCTAATTCGGAGAAGTTTTGAACGTTCGATTCGAGATTGAAAAAGGTCACTTAGCACACAACTAATTTTGGCATAAAAACTCCTTATCAAGCGAGAGAGGACGAAAATCACGTTACAACGCCTCATGTGTTTCTTAAGGGATTTGATTGAAACCCAGCATCGGAAACGTTTTGAGAAGACGCCAGAACCACAATGGATATGATGTACTTACTGTTGAGTGATTGCAGGTAACCGCAGGTAACGGGGCTGGACAGCAGGACAGGTCAGCAGTAGGGTGTAGCGTCATTGGTCGATTTTCGATTTTGAAAAAGTTAGCCAGGGATGTTAACCAATAAAAAAAGACCGTTTTTTTCCAAACCGGTCAAAATTTTCCGCTTGTCCGGTCTAGGTTAAAAAACCGTTACCAACTACCGGTTAACCGTGAAAACCGGTTTTCGGCATTTTTTAAAAATTTGATGGACAAAAGCGCAATTTTTTCTGAATTCATGGAAGGCGGGTCTATCTGAATGAAAAAAAAAGCGGCTCACACGTCAGAGGGATGCCAAGCAGCCGACAGCCGCCGCGCCCCTACTCCGCACCAGCGCTGCAGTCGGGCAGAGACTTCAGACTAGAGCGCATCTGCAATGTGACGAGCGTCGTTTTTAACTCATTTCATCTACATGTTAGTTTTCGCGTAATTAACCGGTTTTCAGGCAAAATTGGCCGGTTTTACGGTTTTAACCACAATATTGAACCGGTCCAAAAAAAACCCGGTCATTTTTGCCCAAAGACCGGTTCCGTTCGTAAACCGGTCACGAACCTCCCATCCCTAAGTTAGCCCTCCTAATTTACTACGATTTTGATGTAGTTTCCGGCAATCACTTTGTTTTTTTCGCTCCGACCACTCCTTCCGGGTGCAACCTCGCCTTAAAGCTGAAAAATCGAATATTTGTCACTAAAACTGCAACGGTGGCTTCGAAATCAGTCCAAAATGATGTGGAGACGCCAGTTTCGTGGCATACGTTTGCACGAGGTACAACAAGACTGTTTATACCCAATTGGGTTGTAGTATAGAGGACACTTCCAGACACTTTTTCCGTGGAGGACACTTCCAGACATGTTGTCATCTTGTGGTACGCTAACCTAGTTTAAGTCCCCTACCCGCCGGCCCCTCCGTGGAGGACACTTTCAGACATGTTGTCTTTTGTGGGTGTAACCTTACTTAAGTGATGGGACCTGGTCGCGGGTTGTCTTTTGTGGGTGTAACCCAACCTTATCTGAGGCGGTCGCCGTTTTGAGCGGGCCTAACCCAAGCTATGCCTGGATCTGCCCCTGTCCCCTGGTGCGCCAGAGTCGCGGGTCACCCCCTTCCTCGGCCCGCCCCTGCCCGCTGGTGGGACGTGGTCGCGGATCTCCCCCTCCCCCGGCCCGCCCCTGCCCGCTGGTGGGACGTGGTCGCGGGTCCTCCCTTTCCTCGGCCCGCCCCCGAGTCGCGGGCTCCCCTCTCCGCGGCCCGCGTGTGGCCGCCGCGAGGCGAAGCCGGCGCGAGGTGAAGCCGCGGTCTGGGTGCCGCAGGTGCGAAGCCGCTCAGGTAGTGCGGCGGCAGCGCCGCTACAGCAGCGTGCCCTCACGGCCGCAGTAAGAACTAGCGCGCCGCAACAATACACTGCGCATCGGCGCTGCGTCGGTGCAGACGACACGGAACAAAGCTTCGTTATTCTTTTTCACTGACTAATTTTTCACATCACACTGTTGCGTTATGATCGGAACACCATGACCAGTCACCACGCACACTCACATTTTAACAATCAACTCCACCCTATTCAAAAACACAAGTTCAGAGTCGGCTGTCTGCAGACCGCAGTCTCCAACCCAAAGCCGCACGGAGCGCAACAGGTTTTCAGTGTTTCAAGCATAAATCGACGTTTTCGAAGAGAAAAGATGAATCGAGACGATTTCTAATTTTGTTTTCATCGAACTTTTTTCTTCGGTTCGTTTGAACTAAGCTGCAAACACGTAAAGAAAGAAATTCGCGCCAGGGCGTTCGCGCTGATTGGCCGCCGTTCAAATCTAGTCTCTACCCCAACCCTCTCCCTTCCGCGTCGGGCGGGTAACCGGCTTCGGCGCGCCGGCCGGACACTGTTAAAGAAACCGTGCCAGTTTACGACATCTGCTACAGTATTTTTGGTACGATACAATACGCAACAACACCGTACCAAAATTTTGTAATCATTTAGGGCATACGATCCAATCGTATTGGCCCAAGTTCAGCCCATACCGTATTCCTCATCGTGCTTTGAAAATGCATTATATCCATTATCGAAACAAACAAACCAAACGACAGACCTCAACTTTTTCCTCTGTTAAAATATTGCACTGAGTCTAAGTAACCGCAGCTATTCTTAATTTTAAAAGACGATGCACTCCTTCAATAAGCGTGCACAAAGGTTGTTGAAATTGTTTTGATCTATTCGGTTGTATTATGAACACCCTAAAGCAGTTGATCAGTTGTGACAGAAAGTCTAAATAAGAAGGATAAGAAGATACAGAAATATACAAGAAGAGTCGTTGCCTACTTGTCTATTTAATTTAGAGCCTCAGCATTGATATTGAACATTCTATTAAAACAATCTTTTAGAGTTCATTCCTGTAAGATAGACAAACCACCGGTTTCTTGTGATCTGAGAATGGCTGGTAGGCCCACATTTTGTTTGATTGATCACATCATATTTTTTGCAGCACCTCCAAAGTGTAACACTCCTCAAAAACACATAAACTTGATTATTTGTCAGCAAAGCATTAGAACTTGAGGTAGATTACCACCATTTTGTTGTTGTCTGCTAGAGACTGAAAATAAACAAGCGCTGCTGCCAACCTACCAATGTGAAGATAGCTGCTGCTACAGAAACTTTGAGTGGGAGAGTGTTGGTACGAGTGTCATCATGTTTATATTGGTTTATATTTCCACATGAGGTGGAATTGTTTTTTTGAAAAAGGGTTGTAAACATGCAGTGTTCAACTGGAAATACAGCTCCCGTCACTATGAATGAGATACTAGAGTCGGAGTCAATCCCCAGGTGAGAAGTTTGGCCTTTGACTGTCTGTGTAAAGTTACTTGTGGGTAGCGTTTTGAGGTTAAGTAACATGGTTATGACATGTTTCATACTTATTTTTGAACTGACTGGGCTAGCTTGGATTATTTTGTGTCAAGGCACTTGCATGTCTGTAAGAAAATAGATAATTATAGGTTGATTGGAGTATTAACATTAAGTACTCCTTTAGTACCTTTGCCGCCCAATCCCAGCCTATGACAAGAATCAGCGCAAAGTGTTGAATGTTGTTTCATTCAGTTTGTCTAATTTTTTTTTGTTTTTCTTTTGCAGAAGTTTAAGAAAGCTGAGGTCATGACAATGGAGATGTTCTTTTTGGTCAGACTTACATGGAAATAGTACTCGAGTCTTACATCATCATCGGAGTACAACCAGTCGGGACTGTCCTTCACATCTATTTACTCGATACAACTTGGAATGTTGCATGTCTAAGGTAACTGTCTTATAAATTTGATAATCTTGTGAGTTTTTCATCATTGTTTCCCTTTCAATATTTTGAATTTAATTTTGTTTTGCAGAAGTTTGCTGCGCTGACAACAAAGCTGAGGCTATTCTTTTGGTCTAACTGGAAAGGACAATGCCAGACGATGCGCTTTGAGTCCTAAGCTATCACAGAAGCATTTCAAAAGCTATTCTAAAATCTTTAATGTGAAGCCTTGTATGCTGTGTGGAAGGTATGCATTTTTATCTTATTATTTTTAGTATAAAGGCAGTGCCTTGTTTTTCTCTTGTAATGATTAGAAACTTCAATTCTGTACCTTTGCTTTCTTTTTCAGCTGGCTGTTGTTGGAAGTGTCTCTTTTGCCCAGATAATTGAAGATCCACGATTTAAATTGATAAGAAGAGTGACATCAGTATACCTCAGAATGAAGTCAAGCATCGGCCAAAGATTGTTGAATCTGTATTTTTTACTTAAATAACTATCTTGGAACAAACTTGTTCTGTATCATGACCTTGGTATTTGTTTTATATACTTAATAATACATGCCAGTTACATGATCAATTGTAATTATTTATAACGTTCCTCATGACTTTAAGCTACTTTTCCCACAAGCCTGTGGCGTGCATAAATTTTTTGCATTGCTTATGAATTTGACACGATCAACTCCAGCACAAAAAATCTAGTACGGTTAGCTAGTACAGTAATTTTTATTTGTGGTCCAATCAGGTACGGTATCCTTGTACGGTTGAATTGTACTCTCATCGTATGTGGTACGATACAGGTACGACATGATTAGGCAAGTTGTCTACCATCAAAGTACCGTAGCATTTGTCGTGGTTTTTTCCAACAGTGGAGCGTCACTTGTGTTTTCGCCATCGCCAAGATTAGTCGTACCAGGAGGTCTTGGGATTTGAAGAGGGGTCGTGTGGAGGACAGCTCCACCAGCTCTGATGAGGACGTCATGCTGCTCGACGACGTGAGCCGCGATCTCTATGAGGTAAGGCGAAGCGCTGTCCGTTTGTGCTCCGTTGGGCGAAGCCCATGTCCGATTTCTAACCTTGACGCCACGTTGCGTTTTTTCACCAGCTAATGCCCCGTCTCGTTTTCCTTCCAGCCGTGTGATTGTGTAGAGTCTGTGTCCGTTACTTTCAAACCGCGTCCTGTCCGAACTTGTCGCGAGTGCTCTCTGTCTGTGTTGTTGCCGCCGGTCGGCGTTGTTGTTTTCCTTACCGCGCGCTTCTTGGAAGCGACGCCTCGATCATGTTGGCCGTGACGCCCAGTATTCTGTATTCTCTGTTTCAAAATGAACCTGTTTTCATTGTGCCTCGAGTGCAGCCATGCTGCCCCTGTTTCTGTTTTCGCACCGTTTCTGGCTTGCCGCGGGAATGAGAGTTCCCGCCATGCGGCCGGCTGGACCGCGTCATGTGACGCGTCGCCGTGCCGGGCCGGGCCGGGTTCGAATCCTAGTCGATTCTTTTCTCTAAATTTTTTTCTGGACACGACTGTGTGAGTGGGTGAGGGGTGGGAGCGTCGCCGTCATCATCAACATGTCCCTGCCTTCGAGTTGACTTTGTAAGTCGGCTGCTCAGTGCAGCTCATCAGCGCATGCTTCTGAAATTCTCGCTAAAACATGTCTGCTTCTTTGACGTTAAAAAAGCTTTGTTTTCTCACGCTGGACGTTTCAAAGCACATCCATTTTCGCCTGACGCCTACCGATATCTGCCGTTCCATTGCGAACGGCCGTTAATGGTACGCGACTTTTTCCTTGTTTTATATGAAACTAATCGATTTAGTACCCTTAATGGTTTCAGCTGGATGAGAACACCCAGGAGGCGTGGGAGCCAGCGCCCCTGCCCCCGGCGCCCGTGCCGCCGCCCCCCGCGCCCTTACCCCCAGCGCCTCTGCCGCCGCTGCCGCCCCGCCCCGGCACTCCCGTGGAGGAGGCCGTGGAAGTAAGTACACTGCTTGGATCATTTTTTTGCCTGTCAGTATGTCCGTTAACAGCACTCTTATCAAGACTGATAGTAATGACACGTGAATGGCGAAAATGTGTGGACCTTGTCACTTTTACCTTTTATTGTCATGTTCCAGGATCCTGACAAGGAGAACCAGCCACCACCGGCTGACGCCCTGCCACTACCCCTGCCCACTGGCTGCCGTGCAGTAGCAGTGGCAGTTCTAGCAGCAGCAGTGGCAGCAACTCCAGCGGCAGTGGCAGCAGCTCCAGCAGCTCCATCACCAGCTTGGAGGAGGGTGAACTGCCTGCCTCGCCGGTGCTGGTAGCTGCTGCGCCCCCTGCGGCTCCGCCAGCCTCCCCGTCCCGCCACCATCGCGGGACCCCCTGGGGCTTGTGGCGGAGTGGGTGGATCAGTGCAGGATGCCACCCCCGCCACCCCAGCGCCCCGTGGCCGTCATTGCACCGAGGAGGGCAGTCGGCCCACCCATAAGCCAGATGGTGCCGCCACGGGGCAGGGGGAGGTCTGCGGGGGATATGCCTCACCTCTACCCCCTACAGCAACGAGGAGGTGTGTGGAGCCGCCTTGGGGAGCGGCCAACACCCTACCCTCACCAGTGGGCAAGGAGCTCATGGCCTGCTCCTAGGCCTGAAGAAGTTGAGTGCCGTTACAACTACGGGCGTTTTATCGCCACATCATGTAAGCCCATTGGGCTAAACCACCCTCCACCACCACCTTCACCCTCAGGTGGTGTATGCTAATTTTGATGATTTTTTTTCTGTGTGATTTTTGTGTGATTGTGTTTGTGTATGTATGTGTTTTTTTTTTAAATTCAATTTTGTCATGTATGTCTGTTAAAAGTGTATGTTTCTGTGTTTTTTTGGCCCGCCCTTCTATTCAAAAAATAGGGGGAGGGCATATGCATTTGCCTTTGTGTCTGTGTCGTCGTTGTCGTCGTCTGTGTACAAGGAAGGAGTTGAGCTGGAGTGACCAGATTTGGAGGGTACTTCAGGAGGGCCGTCCGAACAAACAATCCGGTGGTGCAAATCCCGTCCGACCCGCGCAAGGCCTGCAGCAGCTGCATCATGGTTTGCATGGGCGGGAGGGGGATTTCCGCCATTATTGGTGCTAGCAGGGCACATAGGGGTATTTTTGGAATCAGGGCGACGAGACAAGATGAATGGACCTGGTCCCGACCCCATCGGCCGCTTTTACAAGTTGGCCAGATCAGGATCTTCAAAAAAGGGGGTCGACCGACTAAAAAAATTTATTGCAGATTTCGATTGGTCTCAGCAAGACCTTTTCAACGAGGGGTCGGAAAGGGGGTCCAGGAGCCCGACTTCGTCTATTAGTCACATCAGGATCTTGAAAAAAGGGGGTCGACCGACTGAAAATTTTTACTTAAGTTTTCGATAGGTCTTGGCAAGACCTCTTCAACGAGGGGTCGGAAGGGGGGTCCAGGAGCCCGCCTTCATGAGTTATGTGAAAAAGTGCGACGGGCTCGTTTTGCGCTCCTGCTGTGCCTCCATTGCAAGGAGTTGCAGTAGCATGGCAAATATGAGTATTTTCGGAATGAGGGCTAAGAGACAAATGAAATGGGCATATTCTAAGGACAGTTGGAGTAAAAAGTGTAAGGACTTTTGCATATTGTGAATAGAAGGGCGGGCCTAAGTCACGATGGTACATCGATAACTTTGCCTTACCCGCTCACGGGGTGTTTGATGAGAGCGGGCCGAAGGCCCGGGCCTTCGACTGGCCAAGTTGGGTCTTATGCGAGGGCCGAAGGCCCGAGGAAAGGCCGCCGGCAGGCCAAGCTGGGCCGGCCCCCTGTCGAACCGAGTTGCCGGCGCAGCGAAGCGGAGCTGGCAACTCGGTTCGACGGAAGGGCGGGCCCTAGCTTGTTTTTGTGTGGGGATGTATGTCTGTGTGTGTGTCTGTTTTCTTTTTCGGTGTATGTGTGTTATTCATTATTTTTTGAGTGGTATGTTTCTTGTTTCTTGTCTAAATTCAATTTTGTCTTGTATGTCTGTGGGTGTATGTGAGTGTGTGTGAATGTTTTCTGATCAATCTGTGATTTGCGGGAGGGGAAGGGTGGGTATTTATTAATCTTTTTTTTATTGTGATCATCTTTTCTTTAACTTTTTTTATTAAATTGGGTTGTTCTTAAATCTGTCTTCCCCTTTTCCTTTTCTGTCAGCTATCACTTCAATTTTCTATCACCTTGCATCTTAACACTTGGTCGTCGAACTTAATACGAAGTTGGTTCTCGAGTAACATGATCTGAGCTATTTCACATCAAAGATTCTTACTGTACACTGAAACAATGCTAAACCAAAGCTTCTCCTGCAGAAATAAAGTCTGAACTCTCAATACTTAGGTGGAAAAGTTTCACTCTCTATAGTAGAACAATCTCTCTTAAAACTCAAGTATTTTATCAAAATATTTGATTCCCCTGAAGTTGGCCAACACAGTTGTTCCAAAAAATCTGAAACTAGTGTCGAAAAATTCACAAATCATTTGTTCCAACTTGTTCCACATTTGTTCCGACTTGTTCCATAATACAGCAAACGGCAGCCGCATTATCGTAAAACGATAACAGAACGGCCAACTTCACATACCACACATAACGACGAAGCATGCTGAAGTCTGTTCAAAATGACTTTCTCAACGTTGTTCCAAGTTTGTTCCAGCTGCGTCAGTACAATTTTCTCATTAAAAAAATTAAATCGATCTCTGTAAGCCTGGCTAACTTCCCAAACTTAAAGATACCTTGGTTCGAGTTGGTAAGGAGGCAGTTCGGTTTCCAATCATTTGTTCAGAGTTGTTCCAAGTTTGTTCCACCAGTGTTCATATGATACCTGAAGGGAAAAGAGATTTTTGTCTCTGGTGGCCCGGCTTACTTCCTAAACATAAATATCAGCATTTTTCAGCCGCAAATGCTGCGATTCGTATTCAAATTGTTCGTTCGGTGTTCTTCCATGATTTTTTTTAAAATGTTTTTGGCTGAGCGATTACCAAAGCCAGTTATTACAGTGTAGTTTAAAGTTTTGTCTGTATCTGTCTGTGTGTGTGGGTCAGTACTACTTCTCCTATACGGCTGAGCTGATCGAGATGAGATTTTTCAGGTATAATAGATATGTTGTTAGCTCGATACACGCTAAAATTCAGTTTTGTTTCTCAATAAGATACTTCAACGAATCCCTGGACCAGAAGTCAAAGGTCAAAAGTAAGAACCGATACCGCTTTTGTGCTCCTTCATGAACATTTCTGTCACTCATCGATACCTCCCAATAAGCAACACGGAAGTTGATGACCACTTCACAAAGCGCAGGGAAATGTAAAATGAGCTGAAGGTGCCTGATATTCCCCTCCGCGCTTAAGGTGTCGTGGTTGGTACAGCCAACCGTGGTCCGAATGGAAAAAAAATTAAATTGCACCGCAAACAGGGGAAGCCACTGCACCGTTTTTGGCTGAGCGATTAGCGAAGCCAGTTACTCCACTGGGGTTAGAAAGTTTTGTCTGTCTGTGTGTGTGTCGGTGTGTCAGCACTACTCCTAAACGGCTAGGCCGATCTGACTGAGATTTTGCAGGGTTATGAGGTATGTTTTTGGCTCGCCACACGCAAAAATTCAGCTTTCTATCTCATTCCATTTATTCGCACTAACGTAAAAACACTAAAACAACAGCAAAAAAAAGGACCTTTTCAGGGATTTTACATCTCATAAAAAGAACGGCTGGGCCGATCTAACTGCGATTTTGGAGGGTTGTTAGGAATGTTCTTGGCTCGCTACACTCAAAAATTCAGCTTCCTATCTCATTGCACAGAGTCCCACTTACGTAACAAGCTAGGGCCCGCCCTTCCGTCGAACCAAATTGCCAGCTCCGCTTCGCTGCGCCGGCAACTCGGTTCGACAGGGGGCGGGCCCAGCTTGGCCTGCCGGCGGCTTTCCCTCGGGCCTTCGGCCCTCGCGTCAGTGAGGGCTCGTTACTGGCTTCGAATGGAGCGGTCGGGCCTTCGGCCCTCACATCCGTAACTGCTGGATGAGGTGACGGCGAGGGGTTACCAACTTCGGGAATCGTGTGTCTACTCAGTCCGAATTTCATTCGAAATTTGCTCAAAATTTTACCGATTTTTTTTAGCTTTGAGGTAAAGTCATCGTTATGTTATGATAGTGATACTTAACACTTGAAAACAAAGAAAACTCTTCGGAAACCTTCACTTTTTTCATGGGATTTGTTCGTGAATCGTGGGAATTCGGAATCGTGTGTACATCAAACTAAGGAGTTGGTAACCCCTAAGGTGATGCCAAGTTATCGATGAATCATCGTGACTGAGGCCCGCCCTTCTAACGTTAAACGAGGTGCCCTTTCGGATTCTGACTGCGATGTAGGCCATGCAGCAGCTTCACCGTTTGTTTTTTATTGTGTCTGAAACGGATTATTCAATTTGTCTCGTCATTCCGATTCCAAAAATACCTTCAAATCCCATCACACAATGGTGGAAATCCCACTCCATCTCTCCCATGGTGGCCCTGCAGCAGCTCTTGCGCGGCTCGGGCGGGATTCGCAACAACGGATTTTTTCATTTGAACGGTGGTCCAGTCCAGTTGTACCCTCTAATTTTGGTTACCGTAGCTATACTTTTTTTCTTATACACACAAACGGAAAGGTCGGCCAAAAAATGATTTTTTTTTCTACCTTTAGTCCAATAGGAACTGAAAGACACATAATGTCCCTTACTGTTGGCAATGTGACTTATGCCGCGCTGGCACCATTCACGGCGGAGATCCTTCTGCGTCCTGGTCGCCATGTAGGCACTGCAGTACCGAATGTGTTAGATCCCCTTTCCGACTCCTCGTTAAAAGGTCTTGTCGAGATTTACCGAAAATTGAAATAAAACTTTTCAGTCGGTCGATTCCCTATTTTTCAGATCCTGGTTTGATGAACTGGAGGAGGTGGGATCCTTGACCCCCTTTCCAACTCCTCGTTGTTGAAAAGGTCTTGCAGAGACCTATTGAAATCTCAAAGAATTTTTTTAGTCGGTTTACCCCTTATTGTCAAGATCCTGGTTTCACGAACTGACGAAGGCGGCCTGCTAGACCCCGTTTCCGACCCCGCGTTGAAAGGTCTTGCCGAAACTAATCGAAAACTGAAATATAAAAAAAAATTAGTCGGTCGATCTCCTATATTTAAGATCCCGATTTGACGAACTGAAGGAGGTGGGCTCCTAGACCTCCTTTCCGACCCCTCGTTGAAAAGGTCTTGCCAAAACCTATCGAAAACTGCAATAAAATTTTCCGGTCGTTCAACCCCATATTTTCAAGATCCTGATTTGATTGACTATAACGGTCTCCTGGACACCTCTTTCGACCCCTCGTTGAGAAGGTCTTGCCGAGACCAATCAAAAACTGCAATAAAAGTTTTTAGTCGGTCAACCACCTACTTTCAAGATCCTGATTTGATTGACTATGGCGGTCTCCTGGACACCCCTTCCGACCCCTCGCTGAATAGGTCTTGCCGAGACCAATCAAAAACTGCATTAAAATTTTTTAGTCGGTCAACCCCCTATTTTCAAGATCCTGATTTGATGGACTATGGCGGTCTCCTGGACACCCCTTCCGAACCCTCGCTGAATAGGTCTTGCCGAGACCAATCAAAAACTGCAATAAAATTTTTCAGTCGGCCAACCCCCTTTTTTCAAGATCCTGGCCAAGCCATTTTGCAGAAGCGGCCGATTGTGTCGGGACCAGTTCCATTGAATTTGTATCGTCGCCCCGATTCCAAAAATACCCCTGTGTGCCTATCTACCGCTACAGATGGCGGAAATCCCCCTCCCGCTCATGTAAACCATAATGCACCTGCAGCGGCCCTTGCGCGGCTCGGACGGGATTAGCACCACCGGATTGTTTGTTCCGACGGTACTCCTGAAGTACCCTCCAGATCTGGTCACTCTAGCTCTACTCCTTCCTTGTACACAGACGACAACGACAACAACAACAACACACGGACACGAAGGCAAATGCATATGCCCTCCCCCTATTTTTTGAATAGAAGGGCGGGCCAAAAACACTAAAAAAAAAGGCAGAAAAATTGACCTTTTTAGTGAAATTATATCTTATCAAAAGAACGGCTCGGCTGATCTGACTAAGATTTTGCAGGGTTTAAACGTACGTCTTTGGCCAGCCACACGCAAAAATTCAGCTTTCTATCATAATTCGTTCTATCGTACGAACGAAAAAACACTTATAAAGGGCACAAAAAGAGTAATTTTTTTAGTGACTTTACATTATTTTGACATTTTTACACAGTTACGTACGTTTTCGAAGGTGCTGATGACGAAAATGAAAACAATTTCGACCCTTGACCAAAGTTTCAACTGCGTAAGAGTTATTTCGACCCGGATTATCTGATATAATCTTCTTCGACCCGCTATTACGTAGTGCACCTGTCGTTGCCCGAACAGACCTTGAGAGGGTTGGCCGGAGGCAAGCACGGAGCGCCGAAGGCGAGGGGGTATTCACTCGAGATATTCTGTGTCCCTGACCAAATATTCATATTCATATTCACAATTATTCATTAATATTCACCTATTCACAAATATTCTTTATATTCACAAGTATTCGGAATATTTTAAAGTATTCGTGAGTATTCACGGGTATTTCCTAGTATTCAGAGGTATTCAAATATTCTTTGGGTTTTTTCCCTAGGATCAAGAGATGAGTACTCATTTCTAGGTCGGATTTTTATCCGAAACTCGTCGCGACAGTCATTGCTGGCACAGTATGGTCCATATTCGGTTGTTTCTTTTTTAAAAAAGGCTCGACATTTGAAGTTTGAATTATTAATATAGATTATTTTGATTGCAACGTTGTTTTTTTTTGTATTTTTTTCCCACATATTCTCAATTATTCACAAATATTCACACATATTCCAAGGTATTCACGCATATTCACACATATTCAAATATATTCCTTAGAATTCATATAATTTTTGTATTCGGAGATATTCACGATATTCACAGTATTGAATAGTATTCAGGTATATTCATATTCTGTGTCCCTCGAAAAAACGAGTGAGTACCCCCTCGGCCGAAGGCCAAGGTGTGTAGACGCGAGGCGTGGACTGTCGTAACTGGCGCAGCATCGCGAAGCCTGTTACAAGACAGGGTATGGCGTACACCTACTTTGTTATTCGGGAGGGGTGGTTTCACAACGTGGGTGATATTCGTTTGAGGGATGTTAGGCCTGAAAGTCAGGAGGAAAAGAGAAGAAGTCATGGTGTTAACTGTATCACGTTTGACCGGAAATGTCTTGTACTGGTGAGTTCTAATGAAGCGCATGCGCTGGTTGTACGTTTTGATTTTCGTGCCGTTATGCTTGGCTTTTTTTGGTCACTTGGAATATTGACGGTTGCATTATATTCGTTGCTATGGAAGTGATTTGTTTATGTTTCACGTATAGGCGTAACGTACTATATGGTATAGAGTTGGTGCTTTCAACATTCATTTAGCCGGCTGTCCTCAGTCAGATTCACCCTTGTTGAAAGTGTAGGGTGCACGAGGGTGTACTCTTTTCTTACCGTGTACTTGTGTTCCCCGAATCACCCCTAATCAGGAAAGAAACGACCAAGAACTATAAAACCGTCACTGTATAAGCGCGTTTTGTGCCCTTTACATTTTTTTTTTTTTTTTTTAATATTGGCACATTTACCCACATTTGTAAAAACTATTTCTTTGTACCAGATGGTAATTTCAGAAAATACACCGAATAAAAGTTTGGTATCGGAATGTATTTCTGCCTTGGAAGAATTTGAAGTTTTCTCTTGCAATGAACAAGGTCTGGATGAAAGTTTACAAGGACTTAGAATAGATTTGTGTGACCTGTATGAGACATTAATAAGCAAAGTCACAGAATCCAATGAAATAAAACCAAGGAATGAGAAGAACAACCTTGAAGGTAAAGCCATTTTAAGTTACCTAAAAACCCAATGAACATTTTGCGAAAAATAGTAATGTAACTTTCTTTTCAGGACATAGACAAAGTCATTCAAATATGGATCACTCACAAACACCACAAAAAATACAAGTAACACAACCAACGGCACCAGTCACCAATAATGTGCCAGAAGTGGATCATTCAAAGCTGACCACGCCTGCAAAATTTTCGTTACCACATTCACAGAACGCCAGCTTTGCGCCACATCCTTATATGCCACAACCCACGGGACCTTTCAATGTGGACCACCTGAGGCAGATATCGCTTTCTAATTTTCCTTCACCAGCAATTACTCAGAATCCTTACTTTACGCCACAACCTTATATAACACAACCTCTGGGATCACTTAATGTTGAACATTTGAGGCAGACTTTGCTGCCAAATTTCCCTACTCCACATGTAGCACGGTACCCTTACCTAGCGCCACCTGCCTATATGCAATGTGTGGGGTTCCCACTACATACTCAACCATTTGTAAATGACCCCCCGTATGGCTACCAATCCAGCTATGAGTTGCCACACGCTCAACTTCCTCCTGATTTTCCTTTTCAACCCCAAATGGAGCATTCCAATCACCCGTTAGCAGGGTGTCCTATTTACGCCCCAGGATTTCCTCCTACTGTACAAATACACAACTCTTCAGCACCTAACTATTCACCAACTGAGGATCATGAAGATTTTAATGCAAGTACCCTTATGGCAGATTCAGACGATCAAAGTAACAGGATCAACAATAGCTCTGGTACTTTCAAAGTTAACACCCGATTTGTTTAACAAATTATTTTTATATGCTAGTAATTTTTTATGGTGTTACAGAAAAAGACAACGGTGGTCAACAATCTAATTCACATGAGTTAGATGAAAGGGAAATAAGTGAAACAGCTGGTATGGATTTTACTTTATATATATATATATATATATATATATATATAATATATATATAAATATATATATATATATATATATATATACATATTTTTTCATGCTTTTTCAAAATGGTCTCTCTTTGCAGAACCAAATAATCAAAAAGTTAATGACATTCTTAATATACTGAAACATGGTGCCATTGGTAAGTTAACCAGCTTTACATGATCTTCGTTTTTTTTTTTTTTTTTTTAATGATTACCTGATAATCTAATCTCCTATTGTGCAGGCGAAGAAATTTCAGCCGCTGACTTAGAACATGAAATAAAAAATAAGAATGAAAAAGATTTTATGGATGATAGCAGCAGTTCAGAAAATGATACACCAAGCAATAACAGAAGTAAGTTCACGCAGTGGTAACAAACCATAAACATTGTTTTAAGCCTAATATTATAATATTTAAATATTTCAGCTGCCTCTAACCAGAAGAAAGTTAACTTTTCTCTGCAAGATATTGAAATGTACTTGAAAAATAAAGGTTACCCGGCCAATCTTAGTAAGAACCAGAAGAGAAATCTACGATTGCAAGCTCAAAGAAGTAAAATTGAAGATGGGAAGTTACTGCATAAGACGCACTCGGGAAAGAAAACTGAAAAGGGTCGAGACAATGACACATTTCCTTAATGGGCTCGTGTCCTCACTGACAGGAAGAAACAATTGAAACTTATTAAAATGGCACACGAAGGCAGTGATACCAGTGTATCAGCCACTTCGGTGTCCGCTCATCGTGGGAGGCAGACCATGAGTGACTTATTAGGTCGGAGAGTCTGGTGGCCAAATATGACAAAAGATATTTGCAACTACCTGAAATCTTGCGACATTTGCCAAAGGGTTGGTTTTAATGAAATTTTATCTTATCCTCCAAGTACTGTGCATGTTTAACATTTATTTTTTTTTAGGTTGATCTTGGTGTATTGAAGGCTAAGGACCCTCTCCGCCCAGTTCCTCCACCTCGTCAAATTCTGAACCAGATAGGTATTGATTTAATTAAAATGCCCAAAGTTGATGGATTTGGATACGTTGCTGTGGCTATTGATTACATGAGCAAATACACAGTAGTCAAAGCTGTGATTAGCGCATCTGCATCAGAAGTGGCTAGATTTATTTTTGATGAATGGATATGCTACTTTAGTTGCCCAAAAGTTGTTGTCAATGACCGGGGCAAGGAATTTGTGAATGTGGTCAGCAACGAACTATACCTTTTAACCGGTACCCACCAAAGAGTCACAAGGGCATACAACCCACAAGCCAATGGGCAATGTGAGCGCCAAAACAAAATAATTAAGATTGGCCTGCTAAAAACACTTGCCTCTGAGGACAACATTTACAGGTGGCCAGAGGCTCTGAATGGTGTCTTGTTTGCACATCGCACATAAAAGCAAAGATCTACCAATTACTCGCCATTTTATATGTTATTTGGTCGAGAGCCTATGCTCCTCATTGACCTTGAAGTAACTGATGAGAATGGTCAGTCAGATGTTGCATTGGATGACAAAGGCATTGATGACCCACCTGAAGTAACGTTAACAGACATTGTAGGAAAATGTGCCCCTTATGAAGCAGGGGCAGAGAGTTATGCTGAGGGCCTTCAAGTTTTTGTAAAGAGGTACGAGACTTTAAAGAGTCAAGTCCTTTCAAAGGCAAGATCAAACATTAAGTCATCTCAAAACAAGATGAAAAGTGAATTTGACAGGCGTCACGTTGGTAGCAAAAGTTTTAAAGTTGGATACCTTGTTCTGAGACGTAACTTACGGCGCGATGACAGGAAAGAAGACTGGTACCAATTTCCATGGAGAGGACCATACGAAATCATTTCCATTGCTGACGGTGCCTACAGAATTAAAAATGTTAAGACAAAATTAGCTTTACAACAAACTTTCCCAGCACGCACTTTGAAACATTATGTGGAGAGAGCAGAGGATTTGTATCCAAATGACTCTGATAGCGACGGTGAAGATATTGATGAGCTGGATGATCCGCCTTGTGGAGGCAAAGGTGCGTACACTGCAAAAAAATTTCTGAAATTTAAGACATAAAAATGTCTTAAACTTAATAATATTTTGAAATGATATGAAAACTCAGAAAAGTTTGTGAAAAGTGCTATAATTTATTACATTTTCCAAAACTAAAATGAAAAGTAAGAAATAGTTGGTAAATTTCAAAACCATTTTGAAAACTCATAAACTGGGTTTGTCAAAACTAAGGTTGCCTTTCAAAAGTAATAATTCGTCTCTTAAAATCCAGATGACTTATGACTTTTCACAACTAGATTTCTGAAACTGTTTCAAGTAAAGGTTGAACGCTTCAGCGAGTGCGGTCACATTCAACGTAAATCGAAGGTTTAGTTTGATAAATTCCCGCAAACTGTTGACAAGCTACTTCTCACATGGTATGGTCCACAGTCAGCCGCTGGGTCCAAGGCCACGTTTCACAGACCTGCCGCTAGGTGGCGCTTGGAGCGCCGTGACCATTTCCCGATTAGTATTCCCAATTAATGTTTCTAAAATACCTTCTTTTTGCAAATGATACTATATGTTGCGTTCGTAAATATCTTCTCTATCGGTTAGCTAAAAGTATTTAACAAAATATTACACTGATGTAGAGAGGAACGCATTTTCATGTTGCCACTCGCTGGCGTCTACGGTCGGACCTGAGGTTAGGTGCACGCACAATCCTCCTCCGTTGTGTGGTTCATCCAACCAGTGACGTCAGCAGGGAGAGTGGTCCTCTTTCTTCAACATCCTATATTTGAATGTTGATCCAGTTCTGGTGCATGATGCACGTTGTAATGAAGACTTCCGTCACACATACATGGTATCTCGGACGTCAGTACAGTCGTTCTGACCTCCCACTTTAGTCTAATATAATTATGAAATTTAATAAACAAAATTCTATGAGTTTTAAAAAATTTGGTTATTAGTTTTAAGAGGGGAAAGTTTCTTACTTTTAATAGCAAAAAATCTTTGTAAACTGCTTCACAAACTAGTTTCTTAAAATTAAGATGGATTTTTTTTGCAGTGTAATATGCCATCAAACCGTAAATATATTTCACATTTAACTACACACCCAGCAAAATCGCCTTTATGGTATTGTTAGGGTTTAGCACGGAGAGAAGAAAGGCACGTCTGCACTGTTCGAAGGTTTATTGCCGATTGAAGCCGGGCGTACAAGGGTGGTTCTGTTAGCGGGGTTGCCGGGGATACCGGGTAGGGTACCGCCGCGCTAGGGTGGCCACATGGCCAATGCGGAGACGAAGGGGAACCTCTACATTATCCTCCCTCCCAAAAAGGCCGAGTCTCCGGCAGAATTTACAGGGGAATTCACCGACATTTCTCTCGGTCAAGGTGGCGCCATATGGGCAAAGTCTTTCAGTCGTCGATCCGCAGGGTCGCTGGAGCCAGCCGGTCGACGTGGACCGTCCGTGGCCGGGCACGGGGAAGCTTGGAGTGCTGCAGGCGGGCCACGACGTCGTTGAGCATGGCAGTGATCCGGTACGGTCCGGACCACCAGCACTGCAGCTTAGGGTTGAGGCCCCTACGACGCTTGGGGTCGTAGAGCCACACGGAGTCTCCGACGGCGAAGGACGGACGCTTGGCGCGCACGTCGTACCGCTCCTTGGAGGCGAGCGCGGCCTGCCAGGCACGCTCGCGGACCTCGTGGTGGAGGTTGTGCAGCCGGTCTCGCAGCCAGGCGGGGTACTCCCGGGCTGCCGGGATGTCCGGGGTGTCCGGATGCAGGCCCTGGGACAGGGCTGGAGCTATGTCGATAAACAAAGAGTAATCCGGTAATTAATCCACACAAAACCCTTAAACAGAATTCTAAGTCAGCCAAATCACTCCATACAACATGCACCTAGAAAGTTATGTTTAACAATTTAAACCATCCTTTAATTCAGAACAATCCTCTTGGGAGCATTCTGAAAACCTTTGCACTTTGATGGCTTCCATGCGTAATTTGTTAGTGCAACCTTGCCTTAATACAGCTCATTTTGTTCAAACATGAGTGAAAAGGCCAGAACAAACTTGATGAATACTGCAGCTTAACGAGTATCGAAGCACCATCATATAATTGCCAGTTAAGAAGAAAGTGAGGACAAAAACTGAGGACAAAAAACAACTTAAATCTTAGCAGCCTTCATGCAAAAGAATGGATACATGGATACACTGGAAATATAAAATGGAATCAATTTCAGTTGGATCATCCTGCTCGCGAGAATTAAAGCTAGATCAATGCTTACCGAAAGGCCGAAAGGTATAACTGGAAGGCTTGACTTAGGAGATTCAAACAAACCTTTGCGTACACATAAAACAGAAATAAAAATCAAGACCTTCGTATAGTTCCTTGCAAAGGGACAAGGAAGGTGGTTAAGGTAGATAAAACACACCAATATTCACAAACAGAATAAGTGGTATTAAGAGGTATTCATAACAATGATAGAATTAAGCATTCATAAAATTAAAGTACACAAAACACTCATTAAATGAGTTAAGAAAGTAAAATAAGATTAACTTAGAAAAAGTGGCAAAGTAGCCAAACAAATCTTTTGGCAGTTAAAAATATCAGAGAAATTCATATAGAACTACTCGTCTTCCAGATTTAAGTCTCGCATCACAAGAAAAGCACAGTTAGGGCACTTGAACGAAACATTCTTCTTTTTGGCATTGGCCCTTGCATTTACAACGCACCCGAAACAGTACGGGTAGTGCCCACAAGACACAAGGAGTGTGGTCTCAACAGTTGGCCCATGGCAAATGCCACATCTGGTACCTGGTTCTGGTTCAACTTCTGGAAAAGAAAAGACAAGAGTTTAGTCAACTAAACAGAGTGAGAAAACCCTAACCTACATCACAAAAAAAGTGAAAATTGTTTAAAATTCTTAATTTATGTGCTGAGCAATAATTTCTTTAAAAGCCGTTCTGTTTCACACAGCTATGCTTTTCTATTTTGAGAAATTCAAGCCAAGGTCATTGAAATGCTTTGGTAATAAACTTCCGTTCTATGTAGAATCTCATCTTTATCCTTTGATTCTCTTCAGTTTTATGAGGAAACATTTTTTCAACGTAGTGATTAAGAACAGTTCCAGGTTTTTCGGTGGCTCAAAAAGGCTGCTGTATAACTTGTCTCATCAATTTTTTATTTTATAGACACTACTCTGATGGCCACATTTGTTTAAATACTGAAATGTACTTTGTGAAAGTTAGGAAAGAGAGCACTAGAGTAAGAAGCGGAGCCATACCTTCAATATCAGAGTCTTGGAATCCATAATTGCTTTGGGCAACCACAGGAGCAGGTGCAGCAGGGAGAAAGGAACCAAGTGGAGGTAAGGTGCTAGTTGCACCATGTGAAGCTATGGGTGCAGTATCTACTGGCACAGTGGGTACTGCATCGGTGACAGTTCCAAGTGGTGCTGCAGAGATAACAATGCCAGGTGCTGCTTCAGTGATTACGGTTCCAGATGGTGCTGCAGTAGTAACTGTTCCAGGTGCTGCAGTGATGACAGGTGGTGGGGCAGCAATGCTGATAGGTCCAGGTAGGGCTGCAGATGGTTTGGAAGCACCAGCAGCCTGCTGTTGCTCAAGTGCGGCTGCGATTGCGATTCTCTCCAGAGCCACAGCAACCCGCTCTGTCACAGCAAGAACCACTGGGAACAAGTAAAATTAAAGTCTATTGTTATGGAAGGTATTAAAATCTGCCAATTTGCTTGTTCTAACTGTTTTGAAAAATTATTTGTTAGTTGTTTGCTATAAGCCTCAAGAAGTCCCACAGTTTGGGGCTACAACACCTCATGTTTTCTGCCTTAAAGAGGGACACGTAAACATATTGTTGGAGGAAGCAACTATAATTTTAACGCTTATCGGAATAACTGAGGCACTGGTTGCACCTGGGAGCTCAACCTGTGGATGTGAACTTCCACGATAGCAGGCAACACATGCCAAGAAAAACCAATGCCATATAAAATTTAGAAAAATAGAATTCTATCTTCCATAAACATGAACAGAATCAACATCCTGCAAGGACTCCAGGTAGACCCACTCACCAGCAGGCTCTGCAGAGGGGGCCTGAACCCCACTTGGTCCCGCCACCGTCGACACCACAGGAGTAAAGGTCACGGTGGACTGCAATGACTCCGGGGCTGAAGCCACGACCGTGGCTGGAGTCAAGTGAGCTGAGGTCACGACGGGGTCTGGACTCACAGAAGCAGAGGTTATGGTGGCCGATGGTACATTCGCCGTCAATGCCGGGGAGGCCCACTTCCTTCGCGCATGTTCAAATGGTGTCAGTTCATTCATTGTAGATGGGATACCTGCAAGAGAACATGTAAACAATTAGAAAGACCTCGAGGCGGAATGAGTTTGCGTAAACACCCGCCCACTGTACGATCTAAATACAAAAGGGGATGTCATGAACAACTGAATTTTTTGCAATGTTACTATTTTTATCAAACTATTTCATGCAGTTCCTTACGTTAGTTGTTTCTTTACCTTAACAGGTACAACAGAAACCTCCAACATCAACAACTTACACTGCATTGACAAATCCAACCAATCGATGGACAGCGGATGCAGGTGGAACTTCCTTTCCATGCAAGGGTAGGGATTAAGACGACCGGATATGACCACAACTGGATTCAGCTTCAGCCTCTTAATATTCTAATCGTTACAATTAGCTTAGTCCATGTTGTATATTTTGAAATCAATTTCTATTTTTCAAAAATAAATCAAATAATCGTAATGGAAGGACAAGCGGTCAGGTGCTAAGAAAAGGTCAGCTTCATGGGCTTTATCTGCTTTCCCTCCGATCTGAAGGTCAATTGGAACACACAGTGCTACCACCCTTTTCAACGTGACGAAATTAAGTCTTCTTCAAAACGAGATTAAAACAACATATATAACTAAGGCTACTGAAACAGAAAATGATTTAGACGAAAGTGCAATTTCTAGGTCAGTATGATCAATAGGTTAAAAGAGGCTTGAACGGCATACTGCGTACTTCCTGATTGCTCTACTTGAGTCACTTTTCCAGGATTCCGTTTCCGTCTTGTCTTATTCTGCAGCGTGGTGCCGGTGCGTGGTGTGCATGTAACTGAGGGCCTGTCTGATCTGTTATTTTTAAGGTTGCATACCTTCTCACCATGTCGAATCGGAAGCAATATAATAAATTATTGGCACTGCCAGGCACGGTAAGTTCATATCCAGTTGTTTTTCCAAACTTCTCCTGCGATTCATCGAATCCCTGCGATCCCACAATGAGCCCAACCGATACAACCACGACACGACTTTCCACGCTTTAATATTTAATTTGACCCATAACTGTTGCTTTCTATTCTATTTACATTACTTTGGAGCGATATTTGAACTCATTTCACCAATATGCCACCGGAGTTATCCCAATAAATCCGACTTGAGTCAACTCGGGCATGGGATAACCTGCAATCATCACGTTTCATCCTGGACCCACTATGGAAATCTAAACGTACCCTTTTGTTTAAACGTGTTACTTCGTTCCTGTTAATAGAGTTCTATTTTTTCTGCCCAAGGATGTTATTTCAGTTAGCGCAGAGAAAATATGATTCTATGGACAGGAATGAAGGAACATGTTTAAGGATGTTATGTCACTTGTACCTCACAACAGTTTCAATTTTCTTTTGATCTTTATATTTACAGTCCCAGCAGCAGTCTTGTGGCGTTCCTAATTGGGAGATGGCAGGGCAATTTTTAAATCAGCTTTTCTCACCCCGCGTGGAAGGATCAGTAGTTTAACTGCAATTAAAACTGCAGTGGCTCATCTGCAGTTTCTTTCTGTAGTTCTTTTCTTCCCTTAGATTGTATTTGAAGTGTTATCAATTTTGTATTGTCCGCTGCAGTCAGTAATCTGCTTTGAAGTCGACACAAACTGTCCTTTAACTGCATTTTTGCTGCCAGATCCAACTGCAGTCTAGATGGGCATTCCGGAATGTAGTTGAAACCTCAGCTAAAATTCGCTTTATTTTCAAACGCAAGTGTCGATATCAAATATACTTCTGAATTGCTCTTGTCTTATACATGGAGAGTAAAGACAAGTATACGACATATACAGTCCCGGGCTCAATTTGGAATGTAGACAAAAAATAAAATTTAAGCTCATCACACTAGAAGTCAAAGTGTACTTCCAACTTCACCCTGAATGTCCTTTCAAGTGGCTGCCTTGGAATGATTCAAATCACCTAAATTTCGCCGAGTGAAACTCCGCACTGCTTCCAAATCGTTATGTTTTGACAATTGCCGGGAAAATTCCCGGAGGAGTGGCCCGCGCCGAGCGACGATCTGCTGTAATCCCTCGTCGACCTGCGCGCGCGGGCATGGCCAGTGGCATCGCCCGCGCTGGAGCCAGACTCTAAGACGTCTCCGTAGCGCAATTGGCAGCGTTGCGGTCCGACAGCCCGGAGGTCCGGGTTCGACTCTCCATCTGACTATGATAAATTACAACGACGAAGAAAAATAAAGGAAGCTACTGAGGGAGGGCAATTAACAAAGCCTTCAAATCAAAAAAAAAAATATTTTTTTTCGCAAAACAACATTTTTAAAGAAACTGTCAGGAACTGTCCAAAAAACTGCAGTTAAAACTGGAAACGTCCGAAATAAGTACTGCTTTTTTTGCAGTTCAGGTGCAGTTAAGTGTACCTAAACTGCATTTTAATTGCAGTTAACTGCACTCGAACTGCAGCTGGTTATCTGAAGTTAGACTGTGGTCAATGCATACTTCAAACTTCAAACAAAATAGCGCATTTGTGAACACTTTAAGAACAATTGAGTGACACTTCAACTACCCTCCTTATTCACTGCAAAGTATAGTGTGATTTCAGTTCCTGGGTACAATTCAGATTGCAGATTCTCCCACGCGGGACAGCACGCTGCTAGCTCCTCTTCGGGAAGCACCTCTACCCAAAAATGTAAATATATTACATCATCATATAGTCGTTTATAGTGTTCTCCCTGGTATTTGCTCTTTATCTGGATAAAGCGTCAGCCAGCCTTTGTGCCAAGCTTTGTGTTACCGTTGTTAGTTAACGAAATGCAGGTCAAAATATTCCCAAACCATTAAAGCTGACATATCGGGTGGATTTCATCGCGGTCTGGTGGATCAATGCACATCACATGAGGTAGTACTCAATCATTCCTTTTTGATCTTTGCAGGTCAAAGCAGTAACATTGGAAAGAAACCCTGGGATACTTCTTCTTCCTCCTCAGAAGACAGTGACTTTAAGCCACCTAAAAAGAGTAAGTTGAATGCATTGTCCCCTCTGTTTAATGAAATTTGCCCCTCTCCACTGGCCACGTGATCTGTTGTTGATGTAATCTTAATGACCTGAGTGTTGCCCACTAAAGCTTGTACCTAATCTGCGCTTTTGGAACTTGTTTGTGCAGAAAAGAAGGTCCCCTCTAAACCAGCTGCCACGCCATCTGGCAAAAGTACGCATTGCATTTAAGCATTGAACTTACTTTTTTGGCGTTATGAACGCTTATTTGTAGCGTTTATTTTTTTTTTTTTTCCTTTTTGATTAGGAGGACCAGGCCGTCCCAAGAAGGTTGTTGACATACCTGTTATACCAGTACCCAACGTAGTGGAGGCTTATCCACCGCCATTTACTGGCAAAGATGATGTTGCCCTTCTGCAAAGAAAGCATTTTCATTGGCAAGGTTGCACTAATACCATGCGGCCATTACAAGTTTTGTTACACTTGCATCAACAAATTACGCACGGAAGCCATCAAATTGAAAAGGCCTTCAAAATGCCCCCATGAGGATTGTTACCAATTAGTTGAAGGGTGGGTTGAAATGTTTAACATAAGTCCCTAGGTGCATCATGCACCGTGCATGTTGTATGGAGTGATTAACTTGTAATTTTGTTAACGGTTTTTCCATGGTTTGATTTTTGGATGACTCTTGTGACATTTTGCTACGATTTCTTAAAATTTCAATTTTGTTTTGAATTTTGATCCTAATGACTGTACTCCCAATGCGTGAGTATTGTGGAGAAAATCATGACAGATTCTTTCTAGGTTTTGTTCCTTTTTCATTTTGCATTTACATTGAACATACCTTTTTTCTATTTTGCATTTGAATTTAACATACCCCTTTTTTATTTTGCATTTGAATTGAACATACCAGCAATGGTATGTTATAAAAACAACATTTGACGATTGATGTTTATTTTGTCAAGGAATTGTTTTAAATGTTCTTGACTTCCAGTTGAATGTTAGTTTTTAATTGTGCGTTCAATCAATCATTTGCTGATACGATTAAAATTATTTTTTGTAGTCATTCCTCTTTTTAAAAAAAAACCCTTTCCTGGTTACACATCTAAACCTAAGTGTAAAACTGAACCTAAACAAGTTGATTACTAGCTGTTGCTATGTCAGCAAAAAGTAACAGGTTGAACTATTTGTCCATTGACCTCTTAGCTTTTCGTCATCATATAAGGTGCTACATTACGCTTCTGCCTGAGGATTCTCCCCTCCCCATTGATAATGCAATTTCCTGTCTAAAGCGTGGGGATAGGCTTAAAGCTTCCACCAAGCCACTGCACATACTGAACAAAAATTATTAATACTGATGCAGAATTGTAGTCACAATACTAACGTAAACAGAAAGTTCATACTATTTAAAACGACCAGAGATAAATACACAGGTACAACTTTCACTTACAATCACACGCATACAAAAATGATCCATGAAGCGGAAGAAGGGGATAAGTCGACTTATTCCAAAAATGACTTTTTTATGGATTATAAAACTTCAAAAAATTTCGAATCTAACTGTTTTAAACTTTTGCCTGAACTCCCCATAGAAAGGGAGCAAATCGACAAAGAAAAGGGGGATAACTCCCCTTGGCTCCATTTACGATCACCTTGTAGTCCCAAAAAGGAGACAAGTCACGGAAAATCCACATGGCTCCATTTGAAAGTTGGAAAAGGAGATAAGTCAACTTAGGTTGTTATTCATCGGTTGAAAAAGGAAGTATCTCAACCTTAGTTCAAATGTCAAGTCTCGTTTCAACAAAGTTTGACTTGACTCCAAATGTCGTGTTGCAAAAAGAGTCAAGTCGAATTTTTGTGCAGCGTTTCCAGGACACTTGGAATTTCATGTAATAAATGAGAAAAGAACTCTTCTTGGCGAGTTACGAGTGTCAGTAACACATCCAGAGCGATAATAGTTATCACAACATTGCAATAAGCAGTGGCTTACTCACATGTTAGGTTACCATATTTTGGTCCATTGTAGCTGCAAAAAGGGCTGCCGACTGATTTGAGCAGATGAATTCAGTCGTTGAGCCTGGCTCACCGACTTGAGGGCGATAAGACAGGGTGACATGATTGAAACTTAAGATAAAAACTGAATTTTTGAACTAGCTGTTGAATCCCAAGGCAGCAAGCAGAAAACATTTTCAAATTGTAGCCAGTGTTGACAACCAACTGTACAACATTTACTGATATTGTCAACGTGTACATTTTTCTCGGTTTGTTTCGCGCAAATCGTTTATATTTTTTCCACTTTAAAAAAAAAAAAAAAAAAAAATCCGCAAACGCGACCAGGTTCGCATGGGCATGGTTTCGGCCCTGGCGCCGCGGGGGCGCGCGGTGACGCGGCGGCGGTCCGTCATGTCCTCGCGAAGCACCGTGTCCGCGTACATGCAGCGCGGAGCGCCAGTGTCCCCCCCGCCCCCTCCCCCTGTGCCGCGACCGGCCGGCCGGCCAGCCGGCAGCGCCAGCGCAGCGTCCCCCACCCCCCGGCGTTCATGTTCTGACACGCTCGGCGTGAGAACGGTCCTGACCTGTCGAGCCGTGGGAAGCGAGGCGAAGCTGTGCTGCCGCCGCCCGGCTGCAGCCCAAGTCGCTTGCCATTGGAGGAAAATCGGTATTTTCAACCAATCAGAGCGCCCGGGTTCCGAGCGCTCGGGCAGTTCCTAGAAATTTAGGTGTGCTGCAAAGCGCGGCAGCAGCACACCTCGAAAGCATAAAACGAGGCGCACCCCGCCGGCCGGTCACTTTTTTTCGAGTCGTCATCCAGAGTGTCTGCTTCGCCTTCCGCTATCTCCCATTCCGTGAAGGTGTTCCTCGTGACGATGGATGTCGTGTATCTTGAGGATGCAAGCTCAGATGAGGATGTTGACATTGAACACATGTCCGGCGACTCACTTGTTATTGATGTGTCTCAAGACCTGTATCTGGTGAGTACAGTGAAAGTGCAAGTGTTTGTTTTGTACCCGTCGTGCGTGCCGGCCGGCTCTCTGGGAGTCGCGCCTTACCTCGCACCGACGTTATATTTTAGACAAGTAACCGTGTCATTGGTTTCCTTGCAGCTGTGTGTAGAATCAGTGTCGTACTTTTATCGCGAGTGCAGTGCTCGTTACTCTGTAACCGCGGGTTGAGATAGGTTAGGGTGCCCGCCCAGTGCGGCGCATCTCGCTGTGCGAGAATTCTTTGTGTCAGCAATGTTGTTGCTGTTGTGATCTACTTCGCCGTCATCCAACCTTCGTGTCCACATGCGTAAGTCAGCTGTGGTTCATAGCCACGCTCGCTTTGCACGGCGTGTTTTTTTTTCCTGCTCAGACACGTCTGCTTGTCTGTGTGAATCGCACTTACCTTTTTTTTCCGTCTGCGTCTGTACGCTCACCTGTTCTCGCTGGTCGAATGTTTTTCTCTTTTGCATCTCTCTAAGTGTCTGTACATTCACTTGATCTGGCTTATGTTTGGTATGCACGTTTCGTAACTTTAAAATGTACACCTTCGTGCTCTGTGCTGTCACTAACCTTGACTGGACGTTTTGCTTCTAAGCTTCCACTTTCGGTTCGTGTTTTGTCGTTGTCTCTGTTGTAAAACTCATTCTGTTCTTCCCTTTATGGTCTCAGTCTGATGATGATGATGATGTTGAGGCCCCGACCGCCGCGGCCCCCGTGGCCCCGCTTGCCCCCGCCCCCGCCCCCGAGGCCCCCGTGGCCCCGCCAGCCCCCGTGGACGCGCCTGCCCTGGCGCCATGCGCTGATGTGAGTTATCCTTCTGCTCTCTCTCACTGGATTGCACTCCGCCGCGCACGCCGCCGCGCCCCGCCCACACCCCATGCACGCCGTCACTTCCAGTGCTCTGATCAAAGTGTTCACCTGTTCACAGGATTCTAGCAGCTGCGACAGCGATAGCAGCAGCAGCAGCAGAAGCGCAGAGGAGGGGGAAATTGTGGAGGTGAGTTTTCTCTCATTCCGTTCTGCATGCTCTCTGTCTTAGCGCTGCCTCGCCCCACCGTCGCCCTGCTCGTCCATTGCTCTGTCTCTCTCGCTCTAGCAGGTGATGTCCGTGTCGCCACGCGCCGTCCGCCACTACCGCGTGCTGCTCCCCTTCATGCTGGCCCTTTCAGTGTACTCATCACTATGTTTTATCCTGTTCACAGCCCTTCGTCCCTGAGCCATCTCAGGATGCTTCTGATGTCCCTGAGCCGGATGTGGTCAGCATGTTGTGTCCGCCCGCCCCAACGTCTGACTCTCTGAGCCTGCCAGACCTCTCCCGCCCCCATGGCGTGAGCGCCTTGTAAGTTGTTTCTCTGCAAGTCTTTTGTCGTTTTGTCCTATCCAGCTGATCATCCGATTTGGAGGGGATGAGGTATTCCAGGGAGGCGACGCCCCTATCCAAACAGGGTTTGGGTGCGCCCGGGGGTTGACATGTCGAAGAGATGCAAGCCATGTCACCCATGGCAACGCCATTGGGGCCCCCACCCCCTCCGCCATCAGGAGGTGTTTGTTAATTTTTTTTAATTTTTTTTTAACTGTGATTTCTTTCTGTGATTTCTACTGTGATTTTTGTGTGATTGTGTGTGTGTGTGCGTGTGTGTGTGTATGTATGTACGTTGGTTTTAAATTTTTTTGTATGAGTGTTTCCGTGTGTGTTTTTTTCTTCTTCTTTTGTCTGTATGAATGTTGGGGTTTAAATTTAAAGTGTATGTTTCAGTGAGTATTTGAGTGGGGTTGTATGTCTGTGTGAGTGTGTGCATCTCTCCAGGCAGGGGTGGGGTACACGAAGGGTTGCCTACCCTACCAGGCGCTCATTAGCAGAAATAGTTTGATTGTTTTTTTTTGTTTTGGGGCCTGACTAGCTCCCCGGTCTCCAGTGTCTCGTAGATTTTTATTGGTTTTAGAGATTATTTTATGAGTTTTTTTTTTATGATATGAGTTTTTTTTAAAATGCTTTGCAAGCAGTGTTGTTCAGTCAATCTCATCCGGAGGATAGAAATCCATAATTTCTTTGGCATGCTTGCACAAGGCTGTCCATGATGTGTGACCTTAATATGTTTGCATAAATTGGGGTACGCCGTCCACTTCACAGAAATTATCATAACGCTCTATCATAATGAACGGCTTGTCTCTCAGCTGTATGAAATGAACGACATGTGATATCATTCTTTCAGTTGTCCCCAATAGCTCTGTGGTTTCTCCGGAGAGATGGGCTTTTATTTTTGGACAAAGCCATTTTCTGTCAGGATTAAATTTACTCACTTCCCAAATGTTGAATTCATCCAGGAGTTTACCTCTTTTCAATATCTGTACCCTGTCATACTTGTAAGAACAATCGTATGGGTTACGCAAGGCAAGCAACTCCTTGCCAGTCCCCGCATTTAGAGTAATGAGCAGTGACTCCATCGCGCTCCGATGCTTTCGTCTGAATGATCGGTGGGGATGCAGCGCTCGCCTTTTATTCTAGTTGTCCCTCGCCCTCGCGCCCCCTATCGGTTGTTTCCGCATTTAAGTACCGCGCCGGGGAATGCCGTTTACCGCGTTTGAATTATCGCGCGACGTCGGGAGTGCCGCACCGGTATCGCGCCGGGGGGATTCCGCGCCGGGAACGTACCGCGCCGGAAAATGCCAGAAATGCCTAGAAAATTTCTTGTGTTTTCTAGTAATGCCCGAAAAATTCTTAGTGTTTTCCAGATTTGTTTTGCGTACCACAAAATTATTTTCTGTACCAATTTTTTTTTTTTTAACGAACTTGTTATTTTTTTCTTGTGCATGATGTTTGCACTTTTGTTTTGTGTTGTAACACACAATTCTTTTTGTTTCCAAACATGCGTTTGTACATGGCGTGTACAACTTTGACGTTTTTTTTCAGTGTCTGAACAAAATAACTTTTTGACAAAAGTATGCAGTGAAATACGGCTGTGTTGTTGGCCACAAAATTGTGGCCACAAAAGACCAAGCTTAAACAAACGATCTATACATCAAGGAATTTTTTTTTTAAAAATCCTAAAAAAAGACCGGCCTCACCTACAAAGTATTCCAAAGGATACAGAATGACTTTCTATCGAAATTAACTTGAAAAAATACTAGAAAAACTGCAGCAGCGACCAGAATAAAACAAATTGTCCGAAAACATCCGTTACTTACATGCGTTGAGGTCTCCGGGCCCGCACTCAAAAACAGTACCATTCAAAGACTTTAAATAATAGGGGGTGCCAATTTATCAACCAAGGAAGTAATCCCCAGTCAAAATCAGGTAATAAAGCACCCAGATAAAGTAAAAAGCACCAACCACATTTTTGTCCACCTCGAAAAACGCCTAGTAACGCGCCTAAAACCTGAAAAAATTCGCTCTGGCCGCATCACGATTCGACGACTTTACAGCTTTGTGGGTGATGTTTCATCGGTCAAGGGGGTAACCCCCAGTCAAAATCAGTTAATTTAGCACCCAAATTAAGCAAAAAGCACCAGCTACATTTTTGTCCACCTCGGAGAACGACGGTAACGAGGCTCGTCGACGATTCGACGACTTTACAGCTTTGTGGGTAGCGTTTCAACGCTCAAGGGGGTAAACCCCAGTCAGAATCAGTTAATTTAGCACCCAACTTAAGCAAAAAGCACCAGCCAGATTTTTGTCCACCTCGGAGAACGCCGGTAACGAGGCTCAAACTTGGCACATTCGCTCTGGCCGCATGACAATTCGACGACTTTACAGCTTTGTGGGTGATGTTTCATCGGTCAAGGGGGTAACCCCCAGTCAAAATCAGTTAATTTAGCACCTAAATTAAGCAAAAAGGACCAGCCAGATTTTTGTCCACCTCGGAGAACGCCGGTAACGAGGCTCAAACTTGGCACATGCGCTCTGGCCCCATGACGATTCGACGACTTTACAGCTTTGTGGGTGCTGTTTTATCGGTCATGGGGGTAACTCCCAGTCAAAATCAGTTAATTTAGCACCAAAATAAAGAAAAAAGCTCAAGCAACATTTTTGTCCACCTCAGAGAACGCCGGTAACGAGGCTCAAACTTGGCCAATTCGCTCTGGCCGCATGACAATTCGACGACTTTACAGCTTTGTGGGTAGCGTTTCAACGCCCAAGGGAGTAAACCCCACTCAAAATAAGTTAATTTAGCACCCCAATTAAGCAAAAAGCACCAGCCAGATTTTTGTCCACCTCAAAGAACGCCCTAAACGCGGCTGAAACTTGGCACATTCGCTCTGGCCGCATGACGATTCGACGCTTTTACAGCTTTGTGGGTGATGTTTTATCGGTCAAGGGGGTAACTTCCAGTCAAAATCAGTTAATTTAGCACCAAAATAAAGTAAAACGCTCGAGCCACATTTTTGTCCACCTCAGAGAACGCCGTAACGAGGCTAATACTTGGCACATTCGCTCTGGCCGCATGACAATTCGACGACTTTACAGCTTTGTGGGTAGCGTTTCAACGCCCAAGGGGGTAAACCCCAGTCAAAATCAGTCAATTTCGCACTCAAATTAAGCAAAAAGCACCAGCCAGATTTTTGTCCACCTCGGAGAACGCCGGTAACGAGGCTCAAACTTGGCACATTCGCTCTGGCCGCATGACGATTCGACGACTTTACAGCTTTGTAGGTAGCGTTTTATCGGTCAAGGGGGTAACTCCCAGTCAAAATAAGTTAATTTAGCACCCCAATTAAGCAAAAAGCACCAGCCAGATTTTTGTCCACCTCGGAGAACGCTGGTAACGAGGCTCAA
The DNA here is from genome assembly GCA_030522485.1 of Stenchaetothrips biformis. Taxonomy (NCBI): domain Eukaryota; kingdom Metazoa; phylum Arthropoda; class Insecta; order Thysanoptera; family Thripidae; genus Stenchaetothrips; species Stenchaetothrips biformis. Next base: position 1,577,962 of record CM060093.1, on the reverse strand, counting down.
ACTTGGCACATTCGCTCTGGCCGCATGACGATTCGACGACTTTACAGCTTCGTGGGTGATGTTTTATCGGTCAAGGGGGTAACCCCCAGTCAAAATCAGTTTATTTAGCTCCTAAAGTAAGCAAAAAGCACCAGCCACATTTTTGTCCACCTGAAAAAACGTCTTTAACGCGGCTGAAACTTAGCACATTCGCTCTGGCTGCAAGACGTTTCGACGACTTTACAGCCTTGTAGGTGATGTTTTATCGGTCATGGGGGTAACTTTCAGACAAAATCAGTTAATTTGCTACACAAATTAAGTAAAAAGCATCAGCCATATTTTTGTCCACCTCAAAGAACGCCTGTAACGCGGCTCAAACTAGGCAAATTCGCTCCGGCCGCATCACGATTCGATGACTTTATAGTTTTGTGGGTGCTCTTTTATTGGTCAAGGGGGTAACCCTTAGTCAAAATCAGTTAATTTAGCACCCAAATTAAGCGAAAAGGACCAGCCAGATTTTTGTCCACCTCGGAGAACGCCGGTAACGAGGCTCAAACTTGCCACATTCGCTCTGTCCGCATGACGATTCGACGACTTTAAAGCTTTGTGGGTGATGTTTTATCGGTCAAGGGGGTAACCTCCAGTCAAAATCAGTTAATTAAGCTCCCAAAGTAAGCAAAAAGCACCAGCAGCATTTTTGTCCACCTCGGAGAACGCCGGTAACGAGGCTCAAACTTGGCACATTCGCTCTGGCCGCATGACGATTCGACGACTTTACAGCTTTGTAGGTAGCGTTTTAACGCTCAAGGGAGTAAACTCCAGTCAAAATCAGTTAATTTAGCACCCAAATTAAGCAAAAAGCACCAGCCAAATTTTTGTCCACCTCGGAGAACGCCGGTAACGAGGCTCAAACTTGGCACATTCGCTCTGGCCGCATGACGATTCGACGACTTTACAGCTTCGTGGGTGATGTTTTATCGGTCAAGGGGGTAACCCCCAGTCAAAATCAGTTAATTTAGAACCCAAAGTAAGCAAAAAGCACCAGCCACATTTTTGTCCAACTCGGAGAACGCCGGTAACGAGGCTCAAACTTGGCACATTCGCTCTGGCCGCATGACGATTCGACGACTTTACAGCTTCGTGGGTGATGTTTTATCGGTCAAGGGGGTAACCCCCAGTCAAAATCAGTTAATTTAGGACCCAAAGTAAGCAAAAAGCACCAGCCACATTTTTGTCCACCTCGGAGAACGCCGGTAACGAGGCTCAAACTTGGCACATTCGCTCTGGCCGCATCATGATTCGACGACTTTATTGCTCTGTGGATGCCGTTGGATCGGTCAAGGATGTAAACCTCAGTTCAATTCGGTTAATTTAGCACCCAAATAAAGTGAAAAGCACCAGCCAAATTTTTGTCCACCTCGGAGAACGCCGGCAACGCGCCTCACACATTTCGAACTCGGCGCAGCACGTTTCTTTGAATGTACTGCTGTGTGGGTGCCGTTGTATCGACGGCGTGGGTGAACCCCAGTTATACTCTGTATTTACTAAAGATAGTATGAATTTTATATGGCATAAGCTATGGGTTGTAAATCTATTCATGTACACCATTTAGCCACGAAGTTACCTAATTATGAAGGAAAACAAGTGTCGCAATAGTCTTTAAATGTTATCTCAGTTTGAGCTTTTAACTAATCCTCTTTATCTTTCTTTTCGGGAATTGAAGGTTATCACTGCAGCTTGTTTTCATGGATTTTAAAAAGATTTGGAAAATATTTATCTTGTTTCAATTACAGCACACCATGAAAACAGCATCACAACACAAATCATTGCTGTATCCGGATTGTCACACGTATACAACATCACAATTATCACAACATCACAAAGTAGAAATGCAGTTATTGTAAGGCTACTTAATAACTTTATAAGTACAAACCCAAAAGAAATTTATCTGCTATCTGTGTCCTGAAGCGACTCCTGCGCCCATGGCCAAATCAGAATCACGACGGCGTTGGACTGAACACCTCAACCGAGCGGACAGCAGTGTGGGAGCTGCCTGGATGGGACGCGCACGCCGGGGCGTCAATGGGTCGAATCGGAGTCGAATCAGAGTGTTTGTGCCCAAGTGCCAAATCCTCAACACCATTTTAGTAGGGCTGTGCGGTGATCCGGTGAACCGGTGATTTTTTCGGTGATTTTAATCACCGCATCACCGAATCTTGTGTTCAAAATCACCGGTTAACCGTATTCTAAAAATCACCGATTAACTATCGGTCACCGGTCGGTTTCACAGATCAACGTCAGTGTAAATGTTTACAAAATACACACTATATCGTTTAAAAAAAGACAAGATATCTAAAGACATCTTCCATAATTAGTGATATAGAACGGCATTGTTCGTGATCCCCGTTTCAAGAAGGAAAAAAAGTGTTCTTTTTCACCATCGTTGTGAACAAAAACAGCGGTGATTTGGTTCATCACCGGTAATTAAAGCATAACCGGTGATTTTTTTTTCTCCGGTGATGAAAAATTCACCGGTGATACAAAAATAACCGGTGCTATATTGGTCACCGATCACCGAGGGGACCAGCGGTGATTCGAATCACCGTCACCGTTTTCAAAATCAAATCACCGCACAGCCCTATTAGGGCTGTGCGGTGATCCGGTGAACCGGTGATTTTTTCGGTGATTTTAATCACCGCATCACCGAATCTTGTGTTCAAAATCACCGGTTAACCGTATTCTAAAAATCACCGATTAACTATCGGTCACCGGTCGGTTTCACAGATCAACGTCAGTGTAAATGTTTACAAAATACACACTATATCGTTTAAAAAAAGACAAGATATCTAAAGACATCTTCCATAATTAGTGATATAGAACGGCATTGTTCGTGATCCCCGAAAAAGTGTTCTTTTTCACCATCGTTGTGAACAAAAACATCGGTGATTCGGTTCATCACCGGTAATTAAAGCATAACCGGTGATTTTTTTCTCCGGTGATGAAAAATTCACCGGTGATACAAAAATAACCGGTGATATATTGGTCACCGATCACCGAGGGGACCGGCGGTGATTCGAATCACCGTCACCGTTTTCAAAATCAAATCACCGCACAGCCCTACATTTTAGTCCCGACGTCATGATGTCATCACAGCTCATCCTATCCTCTCTCGCAAGGTGTGGCTTGTGCGTCGTGTTAAGGTTACTGTAAAGTGAAAATCTTACTTTCCAAATATTTGTACCAGCCGTTTTGTTTTATGGTCTAAAGTAACTTACTGTAAGATGAACTCAAACACAAAGTTAAGAACTCCAACTCCCAATACTTTTAGAGTTAAGGTTTACGTGACAAATTTAGTCGCTTCTCCCAATTTTTCCTTACGAATACAAACATTGTTTCCAGCCTTCAGCTCATGGCAAAACAATCTTAAGGGACATATAATAAATATAGCATAAGCTTTTGGAAAAATTTCAGTTATTTTTTTCGACCAGAAGAGATTTAATATGCACTGTAAAAAAAATTTTTACTTTTCTACGGAAAATGTACAGAAGAATATAGTACGGACGAAAGTACGGAACGTCCGTACCTGCTCCATATAAGCTCCTGTTAACGGGTACGGAACAAAGTACAGAAAGTTCCGTACTAGTCAAGTACGGACGGTCCAGGCAAATTGTTGACCAGACATGTTCCGTACTTTTTCCGTACTTTTTTCTTCCAGTGTGCAATAATTTTAAATTCGACTAAAATCATTATTTTCAGCAATGTTTTAACGAGTTTTTCTCCAGTTCAAAATCTTACGGAGATTTGCAAAAAGCCTATGCTCTCTCTTATATAAGTTACTTAGGATCAATTTGCCAGGAGTGGAAAGGTTGAAAACTGTTTTTGTATTCGTGACGAAAATTTGGGAGAAGCGACGAAATTTGTTACGTAAACCTCAACGACTCTAAAACTATTACGAGTTGGGGGTCCCAACTGAGGGTTTAAGTTCATCTTACAGTAAGCAACTTTAGACCAGCAAACAAACCTGCTGCCACTATTATTTCTGAAAATCATATTTCACTTTTTTTAACTTAACAGTAACCTTCAACAGACATACCATCTTGTCGTGAAGTCCGTCACGTTACCGTTGACTGTGTGTCGCAGGGGCGTCAGTGACGGGGCCGTCTCTGCCGAGCAACGCCCAAATTGTCGCCTCCACAACTTGCTGTCGCCAACATGTTCACCACCTCCTTCAACATCACCATGCTCCTTTCGACTGTCCTCGCTCAACCTCACAAATATGGCTGTGACGTCACCACGCCAAGTAGTGGCGTTACGTAACGCTGGAACTGGTTGTGCTGGGTGCTTCTACAGTTTTTGTGCTGTGGTTCCACACAGGGGAACAGTGTTGGTGATGTGCCGTTTGATTTCATTTCGTATGTCAATCGTATTTTCTGGAGTGCATTCTGAAAGACTGCCATGTTGTTTAACCATACTTTGAGCATAGAGATGTACATGTTCTTGTGTGTCTTAAGCCCGTTCGTACAAGTCGCTTCAGTGAGATTTGTAGTTGTTCAATAGTAGCGTTATTCTCAAGGAACATTTCGTGATTGATTTTCGTATTTACCAATACGAGAAACTTTGTTAAAATTTGACAAAAAACAGATGACGATGGCGCTACTGCCCCCTTAATATAACTTCATTAAGTTTTTTTTTTCGCCAAAGGATTGGAATAAATTTCTTTTGGGTTTGTACTTATAAAGTTATTAAGTAGCCTTACAGAAACTGCATTTATACTTTGTGATGTTGTGATAATTGTGATGTTGTATACGTGTGACAATCCAAATACAGCTATGATTTGTGTTGTGATGCTGTTTTCATGGTGTGCTGCAATTGAAACAAGATAAATATTTTCCAAATCTTTTTTAAATCCATAAAAACAAGCTGCAGTGATAACCTTCAATTCCCGAAAAGAAAGATAAAGAGGATTAGTTAAAAGCTCAAACTGAGATTACATTTACACTCTCAGACCCGTATTGACTTTTTAACTCTTGCCAAAAAGTTTTTTGTGCAAACGTAATATGTGCTATTTTCTCTTTAGCTTTGCACGTTTTTGTCCATTATATAGGGAATTTAGTCCATTAAACCAAACTTTTTGTCAATTGCAATGTACTTTTTGATTTCTACATTAACTATTGAGAAGTTCATCTTAAAAACAATCAAAATTGTGCATAGCTCAAGAAAAAATAGTACAATTTCCGTTTGCTCAAAAAGCTCCATAAGCAAGAGACATAAAAGTCCATTTGGAACTGAGAGTGTAAAGAGTATTGCAACACTTGTTACCCTTCATAATAAGGTAACTTCGTGGCTAAATGGTGAACATGAATAGTTTTATAACCCATAGCTTATGCCATAAAAAATTCATACCATCTTTAGTAAATACAGAGTTTAACTGGAGTTCACCCCCGCCGTCGATACAACGGCACCCACACAGCAGTACATTCAAAGAAACGTGCTGCGGCGAGTTCAAAATAGTCAAGTGCGAGGCGCGTTGCCGGCGTTCTCCGAGGTGAACAAAAACTTAGCTGGTGCTTTTCACTTTATTTGGGTGCTAAATTAACCGAATTGAACTGAGGTTTACATCCTTGACCGATCCAACGGCATCCACAGAGCAATAAAGTCGTCGAATCATGATGCGGCCAGAGCGAATGTGCCAAGTTTGAGCCTCGTAACCGGCGTTCTCCGAGGTGGACAAAAATGTGGCTGGTGCTTTCTGCTTACTTTGGGTCCTAAATTAACTGATTTTGACTGGGGGTTACCCCCTTGACCGATAAAACATCACCCACGAAGCTGTAAAGTCGTCGAATCGTCATGCGGCCAGAGCGAATGTGCCAAGTTTGAGCCTCGTTACCGGCGTTCTCCGAGGTGGACAAAAATGTGGCTGGTGCTTTTTGCTTACTTTGGGTTCTAAATTAACTGATTTTGACTGGGGGTTACCCCCTTGACCGATAAAACATCACCCACGAAGCTGTAAAGTCGTCGAATCGTCATGCGGCCAGAGCGAATGTGCCAAGTTTGAGCCTCGTCACCGGCGTTCTCCGAGGTGGACAAAAATTAAGCTGGTGCTTTTTGCTTAATTTGGGTGCTAAATTAACTGATTTTGACTGGAGTTTACTCCCTTGAGCGTTAAAACGCTACCTACAAAGCTGTAAAGTCGTCGAATCGTCATGCGGCCAGAGCGAATGTGCCAAGTTTGAGCCTCGTTACCGGCGTTCTCCGAGGTGGACAAAAATGTTGCTGGTGCTTTTTGCTTACTTTGGGTGCTTAATTAACTGATTTTGACTGGAGGTTACCCCCTTGACCGATAAAACATCACCCACAAAGCTTTAAAGTCGTCGAATCGTCATGCGGACAGAGCGAATGTGGCAAGTTTGAGCCTCGTTACCGGCGTTCACCGAGGTGAACAAAAATCTGGCTGGTCCTTTTCGCTTAATTTGGGTGCTAAATTAACTGATTTTGACTAGGGGTTAGGGCTGTGCGGTGATCCGGTGAACCGGTGATTTTTTCGGTGATTTTAATCACCGCATCACCGAATCTTGTGTTCAAAATCACCGGTTAACCGTATTCTAAAAATCACCGATTAACTATCGGTCACCGGTCGGTTTCACAGATCAACGTCAGTGTAAATGTTTACAAAATACACACTATATCGTTTAAAAAAAGACAAGATATCTAAAGACATCTTCCATAATTAGTGATATAGAACGGCATTGTTCGTGATCCCCGAAAAAGTGTTCTTTTTCACCATCGTTGTGAACAAAAACATCGGTGATTCGGTTCATCACCGGTAATTAAAGCATAACCGGTGATTTTTTTCTCCGGTGATGAAAAATTCACCGGTGATACAAAAATAACCGGTGATATATTGGTCACCGATCACCGAGGGGACCGGCGGTGATTCGAATCACCGTCACCGTTTTCAAAATCAAATCACCGCACAGCCCTACATTTTAGTCCCGACGTCATGATGTCATCACAGCTCATCCTATCCTCTCTCGCAAGGTGTGGCTTGTGCGTCGTGTTAAGGTTACTGTAAAGTGAAAATCTTACTTTCCAAATATTTGTACCAGCCGTTTTGTTTTATGGTCTAAAGTAACTTACTGTAAGATGAACTCAAACACAAAGTTAAGAACTCCAACTCCCAATACTTTTAGAGTTAAGGTTTACGTGACAAATTTAGTCGCTTCTCCCAATTTTTCCTTACGAATACAAACATTGTTTCCAGCCTTCAGCTCATGGCAAAACAATCTTAAGGGACATATAATAAATATAGCATAAGCTTTTGGAAAAATTTCAGTTATTTTTTTCGACCAGAAGAGATTTAATATGCACTGTAAAAAAAATTCTTTACTTTTCTACGGAAAATGTACAGAAGAATATAGTACGGACGAAAGTACGGAACGTCCGTACCTGCTCCATATAAGCTCCTGTTAACGGGTACGGAACAAAGTACAGAAAGTTCCGTACTAGTCAAGTACGGACGGTCCAGGCAAATTGTTGACCAGACATGTTCCGTACTTTTTCCGTACTTTTTTCTTCCAGTGTGCAATAATTTTAAATTCGACTAAAATCATTATTTTCAGCAATGTTTTAACGAGTTTTTCTCCAGTTCAAAATCTTACGGAGATTTGCAAAAAGCCTATGCTCTCTCTTATATAAGTTACTTAGGATCAATTTGCCAGGAGTGGAAAGGTTGAAAACTGTTTTTGTATTCGTGACGAAAATTTGGGAGAAGCGACGAAATTTGTTACGTAAACCTCAACGACTCTAAAACTATTACGAGTTGGGGGTCCCAACTGAGGGTTTAAGTTCATCTTACAGTAAGCAACTTTAGACCAGCAAACAAACCTGCTGCCACTATTATTTCTGAAAATCATATTTCACTTTTTTTAACTTAACAGTAACCTTCAACAGACATACCATCTTGTCGTGAAGTCCGTCACGTTACCGTTGACTGTGTGTCGCAGGGGCGTCAGTGACGGGGCCGTCTCTGCCGAGCAACGCCCAAATTGTCGCCTCCACAACTTGCTGTCGCCAACATGTTCACCACCTCCTTCAACATCACCATGCTCCTTTCGACTGTCCTCGCTCAACCTCACAAATATGGCTGTGACGTCACCACGCCAAGTAGTGGCGTTACGTAACGCTGGAACTGGTTGTGCTGGGTGCTTCTACAGTTTTTGTGCTGTGGTTCCACACAGGGGAACAGTGTTGGTGATGTGCCGTTTGATTTCATTTCGTATGTCAATCGTATTTTCTGGAGTGCATTCTGAAAGACTGCCATGTTGTTTAACCATACTTTGAGCATAGAGATGTACATGTTCTTGTGTGTCTTAAGCCCGTTCGTACAAGTCGCTTCAGTGAGATTTGTAGTTGTTCAATAGTAGCGTTATTCTCAAGGAACATTTCGTGATTGATTTTCGTATTTACCAATACGAGAAACTTTGTTAAAATTTGACAAAAAACAGATGACGATGGCGCTACTGCCCCCTTAATATAACTTCATTAAGTTTTTTTTTTCGCCAAAGGATTGGAATAAATTTCTTTTGGGTTTGTACTTATAAAGTTATTAAGTAGCCTTACAGAAACTGCATTTATACTTTGTGATGTTGTGATAATTGTGATGTTGTATACGTGTGACAATCCAAATACAGCTATGATTTGTGTTGTGATGCTGTTTTCATGGTGTGCTGCAATTGAAACAAGATAAATATTTTCCAAATCTTTTTTAAATCCATAAAAACAAGCTGCAGTGATAACCTTCAATTCCCGAAAAGAAAGATAAAGAGGATTAGTTAAAAGCTCAAACTGAGATTACATTTACACTCTCAGACCCGTATTGACTTTTTATCTCTTGCCAAAAAGTTTTTTGTGCAAACGTAATATGTGCTATTTTCTCTTTAGCTTTGCACGTTTTTGTCCATTATATAGGGAATTTAGTCCATTAAACCAAACTTTTTGTCAATTGCAATGTACTTTTTGATTTCTACATTAACTATTGAGAAGTTCATCTTAAAAACAATCAAAATTGTGCATAGCTCAAGAAAAAATAGTACAATTTCCGTTTGCTCAAAAAGCTCCATAAGCAAGAGACATAAAAGTCCATTTGGAACTGAGAGTGTAAAGAGTATTGCAACACTTGTTACCCTTCATAATAAGGTAACTTCGTGGCTAAATGGTGAACATGAATAGTTTTATAACCCATAGCTTATGCCATAAAAAATTCATACCATCTTTAGTAAATACAGAGTTTAACTGGAGTTCACCCCCGCCGTCGATACAACGGCACCCACACAGCAGTACATTCAAAGAAACGTGCTGCGGCGAGTTCAAAATAGTCAAGTGCGAGGCGCGTTGCCGGCGTTCTCCGATGTGAACAAAAACTTAGCTGGTGCTTTTCACTTTATTTGGGTGCTAAATTAACCGAATTGAACTGAGGTTTACATCCTTGACCGATCCAACGGCATCCACAGAGCAATAAAGTCGTCGAATCATGATGCGGCCAGAGCGAATGTGCCAAGTTTGAGCCTCGTTACCGGCGTTCTCCGAGGTGGACAAAAATGTGGCTGGTGCTTTTTGCTTACTTTGGGTTCTAAATTAACTGATTTTGACTGGGGGTTACCCCCTTGACCGATAAAACATCACCCACGAAGCTGTAAAGTCGTCGAATCGTCATGCGGCCAGAGCGAATGTGCCAAGTTTGAGCCTCGTCACCGGCGTTCTCCGAGGTGGACAAAAATTAAGCTGGTGCTTTTTGCTTAATTTGGGTGCTAAATTAACTGATTTTGACTGGAGTTTACTCCCTTGAGCGTTAAAACGCTACCTACAAAGCTGTAAAGTCGTCGAATCGTCATGCGGCCAGAGCGAATGTGCCAAGTTTGAGCCTCGTTACCGGCGTTCTCCGAGGTGGACAAAAATGTTGCTGGTGCTTTTTGCTTACTTTGGGTGCTTAATTAACTGATTTTGACTGGAGGTTACCCCCTTGACCGATAAAACATCACCCACGAAGCTGTAAAGTCGTCGAATCGTCATGCGGCCAGAGCGAATGTGCCAAGTTTGAGCCTCGTCACCGGCGTTCTCCGAGGTGGACAAAAATTAAGCTGGTGCTTTTTGCTTACTTTGGGTGCTAAATTAACTGATTTTGACTGGAGTTTACTCCCTTGAGCGTTAAAACGCTACCTACAAAGCTGTAAAGTCGTCGAATCGTCATGCGGCCAGAGCGAATGTGCCAAGTTTGAGCCTCGTTACCGGCGTTCTCCGAGGTGGACAAAAATGTTGCTGGTGCTTTTTGCTTACTTTGGGTGCTTAATTAACTGATTTTGACTGGAGGTTACCCCCTTGACCGATAAAACATCACCCACAAAGCTTTAAAGTCGTCGAATCGTCATGCGGACAGAGCGAATGTGGCAAGTTTGAGCCTCGTTACCGGCGTTCACCGAGGTGAACAAAAATCTGGCTGGTCCTTTTCGCTTAATTTGGGTGCTAAATTAACTGATTTTGACTAGGGGTTAGGGCTGTGCGGTGATCCGGTGAACCGGTGATTTTTTCGGTGATTTTAATCACCGCATCACCGAATCTTGTGTTCAAAATCACCGGTTAACCGTATTCTAAAAATCACCGATTAACTATCGGTCACCGGTCGGTTTCACAGATCAACGTCAGTGTAAATGTTTACAAAATACACACTATATCGTTTAAAAAAAGACAAGATATCTAAAGACATCTTCCATAATTAGTGATATAGAACGGCATTGTTCGTGATCCCCGAAAAAGTGTTCTTTTTCACCATCGTTGTGAACAAAAACATCGGTGATTCGGTTCATCACCGGTAATTAAAGCATAACCGGTGATTTTTTTCTCCGGTGATGAAAAATTCACCGGTGATACAAAAATAACCGGTGATATATTGGTCACCGATCACCGAGGGGACCGGCGGTGATTCGAATCACCGTCACCGTTTTCAAAATCAAATCACCTCACAGCCCTACATTTTAGTCCCGACGTCATGATGTCATCACAGCTCATCCTATCCTCTCTCGCAAGGTGTGGCTTGTGCGTCGTGTTAAGGTTACTGTAAAGTGAAAATCTTACTTTCCAAATATTTGTACCAGCCGTTTTGTTTTATGGTCTAAAGTAACTTACTGTAAGATGAACTCAAACACAAAGTTAAGAACTCCAACTCCCAATACTTTTAGAGTTAAGGTTTACGTGACAAATTTAGTCGCTTCTCCCAATTTTTCCTTACGAATACAAACATTGTTTCCAGCCTTCAGCTCATGGCAAAAACAATCTTAAGGGACATATAATAAATATAGCATAAGCTTTTGGAAAAATTTCAGTTATTTTTTTCGACCAGAAGAGATTTAATATGCACTGTAAAAAAAATTCTTTACTTTTCTACGGAAAATGTACAGAAGAATATAGTACGGACGAAAGTACGGAACGTCCGTACCTGCTCCATATAAGCTCCTGTTAACGGGTACGGAACAAAGTACAGAAAGTTCCGTACTAGTCAAGTACGGACGGTCCAGGCAAATTGTTGACCAGACATGTTCCGTACTTTTTCCGTACTTTTTTCTTCCAGTGTGCAATAATTTTAAATTCGACTAAAATCATTATTTTCAGCAATGTTTTAACGAGTTTTTCTCCAGTTCAAAATCTTACGGAGATTTGCAAAAAGCCTATGCTCTCTCTTATATAAGTTACTTAGGATCAATTTGCCAGGAGTGGAAAGGTTGAAAACTGTTTTTGTATTCGTGACGAAAATTTGGGAGAAGCGACGAAATTTGTTACGTAAACCTCAACGACTCTAAAACTATTACGAGTTGGGGGTCCCAACTGAGGGTTTAAGTTCATCTTACAGTAAGCAACTTTAGACCAGCAAACAAACCTGCTGCCACTATTATTTCTGAAAATCATATTTCACTTTTTTTAACTTAACAGTAACCTTCAACAGACATACCATCTTGTCGTGAAGTCCGTCACGTTACCGTTGACTGTGTGTCGCAGGGGCGTCAGTGACGGGGCCGTCTCTGCCGAGCAACGCCCAAATTGTCGCCTCCACAACTTGCTGTCGCCAACATGTTCACCACCTCCTTCAACATCACCATGCTCCTTTCGACTGTCCTCGCTCAACCTCACAAATATGGCTGTGACGTCACCACGCCAAGTAGTGGCGTTACGTAACGCTGGAACTGGTTGTGCTGGGTGCTTCTACAGTTTTTGTGCTGTGGTTCCACACAGGGGAACAGTGTTGGTGATGTGCCGTTTGATTTCATTTCGTATGTCAATCGTATTTTCTGGAGTGCATTCTGAAAGACTGCCATGTTGTTTAACCATACTTTGAGCATAGAGATGTACATGTTCTTGTGTGTCTTAAGCCCGTTCGTACAAGTCGCTTCAGTGAGATTTGTAGTTGTTCAATAGTAGCGTTATTCTCAAGGAACATTTCGTGATTGATTTTCGTATTTACCAATACGAGAAACTTTGTTAAAATTTGACAAAAAACAGATGACGATGGCGCTCTACTGCCCCCTTAATATAACTTCATTAAGTTTTTTTTTTCGCCAAAGGATTGGAATAAATTTCTTTTGGGTTTGTACTTATAAAGTTATTAAGTAGCCTTACAGAAACTGCATTTATACTTTGTGATGTTGTGATAATTGTGATGTTGTATACGTGTGACAATCCAAATACAGCTATGATTTGTGTTGTGATGCTGTTTTCATGGTGTGCTGCAATTGAAACAAGATAAATATTTTCCAAATCTTTTTTAAATCCATAAAAACAAGCTGCAGTGATAACCTTCAATTCCCGAAAAGAAAGATAAAGAGGATTAGTTAAAAGCTCAAACTGAGATTACATTTACACTCTCAGACCCGTATTGACTTTTTATCTCTTGCCAAAAAGTTTTTTGTGCAAACGTAATATGTGCTATTTTCTCTTTAGCTTTGCACGTTTTTGTCCATTATATAGGGAATTTAGTCCATTAAACCAAACTTTTTGTCAATTGCAATGTACTTTTTGATTTCTACATTAACTATTGAGAAGTTCATCTTAAAAACAATCAAAATTGTGCATAGCTCAAGAAAAAATAGTACAATTTCCGTTTGCTCAAAAAGCTCCATAAGCAAGAGACATAAAAGTCCATTTGGAACTGAGAGTGTAAAGAGTATTGCAACACTTGTTACCCTTCATAATAAGGTAACTTCGTGGCTAAATGGTGAACATGAATAGTTTTATAACCCATAGCTTATGCCATAAAAAATTCATACCATCTTTAGTAAATACAGAGTTTAACTGGAGTTCACCCCCGCCGTCGATACAACGGCACCCACACAGCAGTACATTCAAAGAAACGTGCTGCGGCGAGTTCAAAATAGTCAAGTGCGAGGCGCGTTGCCGGCGTTCTCCGAGGTGAACAAAAACTTAGCTGGTGCTTTTCACTTTATTTGGGTGCTAAATTAACCGAATTGAACTGAGGTTTACATCCTTGACCGATCCAACGGCATCCACAGAGCAATAAAGTCGTCGAATCATGATGCGGCCAGAGCGAATGTGCCAAGTTTGAGCCTCGTAACCGGCGTTCTCCGAGGTGGACAAAAATGTGGCTGGTGCTTTCTGCTTACTTTGGGTCCTAAATTAACTGATTTTGACTGGGGGTTACCCCCTTGACCGATAAAACATCACCCACGAAGCTGTAAAGTCGTCGAATCGTCATGCGGCCAGAGCGAATGTGCCAAGTTTGAGCCTCGTTACCGGCGTTCTCCGAGGTGGACAAAAATGTGGCTGGTGCTTTTTGCTTACTTTGGGTTCTAAATTAACTGATTTTGACTGGGGGTTACCCCCTTGACCGATAAAACATCACCCACGAAGCTGTAAAGTCGTCGAATCGTCATGCGGCCAGAGCGAATGTGCCAAGTTTGAGCCTCGTCACCGGCGTTCTCCGAGGTGGACAAAAATTAAGCTGGTGCTTTTTGCTTAATTTGGGTGCTAAATTAACTGATTTTGACTGGAGTTTACTCCCTTGAGCGTTAAAACGCTACCTACAAAGCTGTAAAGTCGTCGAATCGTCATGCGGCCAGAGCGAATGTGCCAAGTTTGAGCCTCGTTACCGGCGTTCTCCGAGGTGGACAAAAATGTGGCTGGTGCTTTTTGCTTACTTTGGGTGCTAAATTAACTGATTTTGACTAGAGGTTACCCCCTTGACCAATAAAAGAGCACCCACAAAACTATATAGTCGTCGAATCGTGATGCGGCCAGAGCGAATTTGCCTAGTTTGAGCCGCGTTACAGGCGTTCTTTGAGGTGGACAAAAATATGGCTGATGCTTTTTACTTAATTTGTGTAGCAAATTAACTGATTTTGTCTGAAAGTTACCCCCATGACCGATAAAACATCACCCACAAGGCTGTAAAGTCGTCGAAACGTCATGCAGCCAGAGCGAATTTGCTAAGTTTCAGCCGCGTTTAAGACGTTTTTTGAGGTGGACAAAAATGTGGCTGGTGCTTTTTGCTTACTTTGGGAGCTAAATTAACTGATTTTGACTGGGGGTTACCCCCTTGACCGATAAAACATCACATCACCCACGAAGCTGTAAAGTCGTCGAATCATCATGCGGCCAGAGCGAATGTGCCAAGTTTGAGCCTCGTTACCGGCGTTCTCCGAGGTGGACAAAAATCTGGCTGGTGCTTTTTGCTTAATTGGGGTGCTAAATTAACTTATTTTGACTGGGAGTTACCCCCTTGACCGATAAAACGCTACCTACAAAGCTGTAAAGTCGTCGAATCGTCATGCGGCCAGAGCGAGTGTGCCAAGTTTGAGCCTCGTTACCGGCGTTCTCCGAGGTGGACAAAAATCTGGCTGGTGCTTTTTGCTTAATTTGAGTGCGAAATTGACTGATTTTGACTGGGTTTTACCCCCTTGGGCGTTGAAACGCTACCCACAAAGCTGTAAAGTCGTCGAATTGTCATGCGGCCAGAGCGAATGTGCCAAGTATGAGCCTCGTTACGGCGTTCTCTGAGGTGGACAAAAATGTGGCTCGAGCGATTTACTTTATTTTGGTGCTAAATTAACTGATTTTGACTGGAAGTTACCCCCTTGACCGATAAAACATCACCCACAAAGCTGTAAAGTCGTCGAATCGTCATGCGGCCAGAGCGAATGTGCCAAGTTTCAGCCGCGTTTAGGGCGTTCTTTGAGGTGGACAAAAATCTGGCTGGTGCTTTTTGCTTAATTGGGGTGCTAAATTAACTTATTTTGACTGGGGTTTACTCCCTTGGGCGTTGAAACGCTACCCACAAAGCTGTAAAGTCGTCGAATTGTCATGCGGCCAGAGCGAATGTGCCAAGTTTGAGCCTCGTTACCGGCGTTCTCTGAGGTGGACAAAAATGTGGCTTGAGCTTTTTACTTTATTTTGGTGCTAAATTAACTGATTTTGACTGGGAGTTACCCCCATGACCGATAAAACATCACCCACAAAGCTGTAAAGTCGTCGAATCGTCATGCGGCCAGAGCGCATGTGCCAAGTTTGAGCCTCGTTACCGGCGTTCTCCGAGTTGGACAAAAATCTGGCTGGTCCTTTTTGCTTAATTTAGGTGCTAATTTAACTGATTTTGACTGGGGGTTACCCCCTTGACCGATGAAACATCACCCACAAAGCTGTAAAGTCGTCGAATTGTCATGCGGCCAGAGCGAATGTGCCAAGTTTGAGCCTCGTTACCGGCGTTCTCCGAGGTGGACAAAAATCTGGCTGGTGCTTTTTGCTTAAGTTGGGTGCTAAATTAACTGATTCTGACTGGGGTTTACCCCCTTGAGCGTTGAAACGCTACCCACAAAGCTGTAAAGTCGTCGAATCGTCGACGAGCCTCGTTACCGTCGTTCTCCGAGGTGGACAAAAATGTAGCTGGTGCTTTTTGCTTAATTTGGGTGCTAAATTAACTGATTTTGACTGGGGGTTACCCCCTTGACCAATGAAACATCACCCACAAAGCTGTAAAGTCGTCGAATCGTGATGCGGCCAGAGCGAATTTTTTCAGGTTTAAGGCGCGTTACTAGGCGTTTTTCGAGGTGGACAAAAATGTGGTTGGTGCTTTTTACTTTATCTGGGTGCTTTATTACCTGATTTTGACTGGGGATTACTTCCTTGGTTGATAAATTGGCACCCTCTATTATTTAAAGTCTTTGAATCGTACTGTTTTTGAGTGCGGGCCCGGAGACCTCAACGCATGTAAGTAACGGATGTTTTCGGACAATTTGTTTTATTCTGGTCGCTGCTGCAGTTTTTCTAGTATTTTTTCAAGTTAATTTCGATAGAAAGTCATTCTGTATCCTTTGGAATACTTTGTAGGTGAGGCCGGTCTTTTTTTAGGATTTAAAAAAAAAAAATTCCTTGATGTATAGATCGTTTGTTTAAGCTTGGTCTTTTGTGGCCACAATTTTGTGGCCAACAACACAGCCGTCAGAGAATACCATGGGCGCGGTGAATCAAATACATGAGGCAGTACTCGCCACACACTTCAGAATCAATAGATTGTAAACTTGTATGGTTGTAAGGCCACTTTTTACAAAGTCGGTCAAGAAACTTTCGGTGATTTGCACTGTCAGAAATTTTGTTGTTAATTAACAACAAATCTATTGCTAATTTTTTTTCTGACAACAGTTGTTTTTAAACGACAGCAGTCGTTCACGAACAGAGAATGTTGTTGATAAATGACAGTTGGGTCATTCTTAAACAACTTACTTGTTGGAAGACAACTTTTCTGTCGTTTCAGTTTTAAACAAAGATGTTGTAGGAAAACGACCATGTTGTTGACAGTTTTGTTGTTTTCGAACAATCGTTACTGACAGTGTGGGACAATAGGCGGCATGCCATAGGAGTCCCAGAATTCACCCTCGCCGTGCTTCCCGATGTAGAAAGCAACCCAGTGCTGGCCTGGTTTTGTGATAGGGCTGTGTTGGCAATCAGTAAGGCGGGGCGTTTGTGTAGGCAATGTGGTAGTGTGTCCGAGGCAAACACGCCTTCGAACATAGGTGCCACATGTTTATCTTTTCTCATGAGCGAATCTAGGGAAAGCCCATCCATATTTTTTTTTATTTACTTTTTTTAAAGTTTTATTTTCTATAATTCTTTAGACGTTGTAATCGACAACCACGTTTCGATGTTTATCGATCTCAATCAGATTCTGAAATTCCGCATATACAATGCAATATATAGGTTGAGCAAGGGCTGTTGCAAACTTCAACTCTAGACGAAGAGTGCCTTGCTTCTGGAGATTCCAGTGAGGTTCGCTGGCCGACATGTCAGGGGACAGGTCGAAACAGAACAGAGTGTTTCCTCCAGGGAAATCGGAGTAACTGATATTGTTACCTTCATCTTTCCAATGTATTCCTGTTCCACAGAAAAGGGTGTTGTAGCATTTCATGTACAATCCATTAGCAAAGTCTGGGGTGAGGGGCTGTGATGGGACAGGGTGGCCGTCAACCATGAGTCTGAAGTAATTCAAATTAAAATGTTGGAAATTGAAACCGTTTCGGGCATAATCGCCATTAAAGGCGCGATTATCAACAAAACCAATAATAATTCTTTGAGGGAGTTGGTTCATGAACAGGTGGTCCAAATTTTTGTCTCGCAGCCCCTGTGTTATCGTGACTGTTTTAATGTCAACTCGATTCACTGGATATTTGGCAGGAGCTTTTTCTAGGGCCTGTGCGTGGCCGAGCAGCACAGTGGGCGAAACCACTACTTTACGGACATAGAGAGTCGCATCCAAAAGTTTGATGCGCTCTGTACCAGCAGTGGACATGAGGGTGAAAGCGTCACGGTTTCTCGTGAGCTTGATTCTGAGCTCCACGTTATTCAGAAGAAAATGATCCTGATTGAAGAAATCAATGTGAAGGGGCCCCATCATTTCAAATTGTCGACTGTTTGATGTGCGTGATCGTCGCCATGCCAGTCCAAGGTTTTGAGCGCTTTCAAGAGAATCGAAATGGTTAGGGGTGTCCTCGTACCACATGCGCTGTGTCATGTGGGACTTTTTAGCCGCGGCGTCATAATTCATGAGGGATTCTATGTAAGCTCTGTAGGCATAGGTCATGCTTGAAAGACTAATGACTTTTTGATTGAGACTCACATCCACTTGACTCCACAGTGCGTGGAGGGGGTAATTAATAGGGGCTGCATCATTTCGATCGTTTTCTACAATGTCTGTACCATCAGCCTTAACAATTTTGGCTTTGACGTACAGCAGAGTGTGGGCGGGGTCTATGTACTCGTGACCCACGCCAATTATGGAAAATTCGACTGTGTTTGACGCATCCAATGTGGTCAAGGGTTTGTAAGGAACCCAGTGAGTCGATTCAAGTGCGGTCTGAGTGGGTGGAATGATCCACAGATCCAATTCAGAACGGAGACACTCCGAAGAAGCAGCATGCATGAATGCCATTTTTTTTCTAAGTAAAGTAATCGGGGTTAGAGACCGTCTTTCTCTTTCGAGAGTTTGGAACGTTATGAGCCTTAGGGGCTTTCTTCCGCCTTTTTATAGCACCGGACCCGGCCATAGAGTCGGCTTTTCGCTTGGCCTGGTTGGCCAGGTTGCCCGCAGCCTCCCCCGTGCGTTTGTTTAGACTACCGCGGAAATTCTGCCCGGTCGCGACATCAGCCAGCACAGCGCTATAGTACGGCAAGTAAGCGTTTCTACCTTGCACTTCGTGAAAAAAAGATGCCACTTGGCACAGTTGTTCTTTAGGCCCCACTGAACATTTTGAGACCCGGAGGCGACCCGTCAGACCGTGCTGAGTCCCGTTTTTGATCCTGTTCTCCTAGAAGGGTCGAGAAGTGCTAAATCGTCTACAAAAGCACCCTATGAAACCGCTTTAAGGGTCGGAATCGGTTCCGATGGTTACAATATGGCACGTAGTAGGCGCACGCACCCTGGCGCACCGCGCGCACTGCATCCTGGCCTCCGCAAAGGCCGAGAAGTGCCTCATCATCTACGAAATGGCGTTTTCAGAGTGTTTGGATCATCGGACGCGGTACAAACCAAGTGCAAACCAGGTGCAAAGTGGCGCAAAACGTAGTAAGCACCTTTTTCAGGACAAGCGGGCCTGATCCCGGTCTCCTAGTGTTGTAAACTTCAATATTCAAAATATTTCCGTTTCTTAAGTAACTTGCTGGATAGTCTGTACGGGGTGCCGAGTCGCTCTGCCTTGGCGCAGACTGTACCCGCCGCCGCGCGGAGAGCGACATCACACCTTCGGCATATGTGTGATTCCCCGAATTCTGTCGGCATTGTGTCCGAAGCCCGGCCGTGAATCCAGAGGAGGGGTGCCTTCCCCCGAAGGGACCCTCTAGGATCTAGCGGCCGGTCTCACGGATCAGTGTGTCCCGAGTAGAGCAGCGGGCAGCACCTCTCTGCGAGATCTCCTTGTCTGAGTGAGTACGGCCCGGTAGGAGTGCCACGCCGTTAGCTGAGTCAGGGTAGATTAGTTCTAGAGTTAGAGTTAGGCAGCCAATAATAGGACTCGACTCTCCAGTGACTTGTGTACTGACCCCGATTGCCCGAGTGAATTATAGTGACGAGTTACTGCGACTCTTGGTGTTGTACTTCACTTGTACCGATCCTTTGGCCTTGAATCCTGACCGCACCGCTACACCACAAACACATCAAAGAACCCGCGGCGATACGAGGCTAGCCCTCACAACATGGTGCATCGACCCACTTGATGTTTTTTTTTTTGTGGTCTGGTTGTGTTCTCGGTTTTCGGCCATTGGCGTCGAAGTGCAATACTTTGTGTGACGGACGCGACTTGTACTTTTGTGACCTCGTTGTGCCCTGTGTTGTGAACCGGTAACAAAAACCTTTTGTGACCGTACCCCTGTTGTGTGCTGTGTTGTTGTGACCGCGCCACCGGTTCTATTTTATTTTGCAAAAATATTTTTTTTTGCTGGTTGCCTAATGAGGGTGCGCCTTCATGAGTGACCCTTCGCTCCACGCCGTCATCGGCCACTTTATTCGTGCTAACGTTAATAACGATAGTACTGACGAGCCTTACTTCGTCTTGACGCAGGACGAATTTATTTCGTTCGAGGAAGCGGATGTGCTTGCTTGTCACTTGCTTAGCTGTTACAAGGCTCTTGAATCGGCATTCTTGAAGCCGCTTACACGCTCCGCCAAGCGTCATCAGGCCTTGCGCTTTTTCATCGAGACAAGGCCGCGCTCGTCAACAGCTCAGTGGCGATTCGTTTCGGCGGACACGCCGTATCCTAATTCTACTAGATCCCGCATATTTTTGCCGGCTCTTTGTGCGTTTCTGGCGTTCTTGCCTTCATTAGGCCTCACTCCCAGGCAGGTACGGGACGCGCTTTGTGAGGCAATCGCTTTTATAACAATCTGTCAGCCCGACTATACTTTTCGCAGTGCACCATACATTTGCGAAAAATACCAGCGTCCGAGTATTTTGCCTGTCGTTGAGTCTCAGCCGGCGGACGCTGCAGCGTCGCCTGGCCGCGTAATCTGCTCGCCGCCCCCGCCGTTTCCGGAGTTTTCGTCGCCGGGCCCCAGCCGCGCCGAGCGTAGTCCGCGCACGCGGGAGAGCTGCCCCGCCTCGCAGGCCGGCTCGCGCGCCGCGTCGCCAGCTAGTTCGCGCTCCGCGTCGCCAGCTAGTCTCAGCTCCGGGTTGCCCTCTCTCCCCGTTACGCCGGTCAGCTCTCGTTCGGCGTCACCAAGTGTGCGACTGCCGTGGTCGCGTTCGCGGTCTTCGTCGCCGTACCTTCGCCGCGCCCCGCACCGCACGCGCTCCACGTCGTTGTCCTCTCGCCCCGCGTCCAGCCGCGCGCGTCTCGAGTGCCGTTCGCGTTCCTTGCCGTCCCGCTCGCGTTCAGTTTCGCCGCGCTCGCGCACCTTAGGCAGCGGCGCCCTTTCACCGGCGCTAGCGAGGTTAGGTTCATCTTGGCTGTCTTACGCGCACATATCGTTCGTAGGTTCAAGGGAGTTTGACAACTTTAGGACGCCTAACATCTCGGACCCAGAGTTCGAACATTCTGAACCTGAGTGGGAGGATTTTCCCAGCTCTCGCTCCCCCTCCCCTCAACCAGTTATGGCCGCCCCGCAGTTGTCATTCGCCCCATCGCTGCCTAAATTTGGCGGCGCGCCGGACGAGGAATGTGGCCAATTTTTGGCGCGCCTCGACCGCCTGTTCGCCCTGTACAGAGATATGACGGCAGACCAGAGGCTGTTTTATTTAGAAAATTGCTGTCGAGGGTCTGCCCACTCCGTCGTGGCGCGCACCCTCCGCGAGTTGGACGCACAGCAGCCTGTGCCGAACGCGCAGGCCAAGTATGCCGCCGTGCGGACCGCTCTGGAGAACGCGTTCCCTACAATAGTTGATAAGCAGCAGCTTCGCGACCAACTGCAAACCAGAATTAAAAAGGAGTCTGAGAGCTACTCTCAGTACGCTCAGGACGTCCTGAAGTTGTGCCAGAAAATTGGCATAGTTGATGTCGCGGAGCAGCTGCAGGAGGTCCATAAAGGGGTGGATTTGGCAGTGGCCGCGGCCCTTCGGCCCGCGGACTACCAAACGGTGGACGCGTTCTTGCGGGCAGTCCACACTCTGGAGGCGACGCACCGCGCCGCCATCCGGGCCCACACGCAGTACAGCCTGCAGAACCGCCTGCCGCCCCCTGTCCTGGCCCTCCAAGCCCCTGTGCTGCAGGCCACACAGGCCGCTCTTCCGGCCCTACCGGCCTTGCCGCCGCCTGTGCTCCCCGCACCCGCGCCCGCGGTAGGGTTGCAAAATTACCGGTAATTTTCAAAATTACGTAAAAAACGGTAAATTACCGTAAATTACCGGTAATTTTGGTAAAAAACGGTAAAATTCATTTCTTTTATGTAGTGAGCTATATTTTAGTGATTTTGTTGAAACTAAGTCGTAAAGCATGGGTTTTTTGGGTCATAAATGATAAAATCTACTATAAAGTTAAAAAAAAACACTTTGTCGGTCGGTCGACACTCCAACATAAACAAACAAGAGCAGCGCGACGCAGCGCAGCACTCCGCGCCACTTGTAACCAGACGCCGCGCAACCGTTCCGCCCTAGTACCAATGCGAACTTTTGCGGGTATCAGTTAAATAGTTGAATGGATGCCGAATTCTGCATCCTCACGTTCCGACGAGAAAAATGATACCAAATAAGACTAGGATAGCGGCGGGGGCGCGGGCACGGGCGCGGGCGTCGTCCTAAGTCCCACTTCCCACCCCACTCCCACTCACGTAGGTCATAACCAGACACCAGACCCTAAGTGCGTCACCCAAATGTGCTTGAGTGTTTCTAAATAAGCGTTTTATCATTAATATGGCGAATGGAAAGTGTATTTGCAAAAATACCGATAAAATTCGAATTTTACCGTTAATAACCGATTTCTTGGCTCTTCGGTAAATTACGGTTATTTACCGTAATTTACCGTAAGTTTACCTGGTAATTTACCGCCTTCGCATCCCTAGCCCGCGGCCCCTCAGCCTCAGGTTGTTCAGCCAGTTGCTGTCAGTGCAGAGCCATCAAAGCCAGCCGCGCCGATGGACGCTGCGCTGAAGCAAATTATTGAGAGGCTGGAGAAGCTGACTGTGGCTGCCGTGAATGCGGTAACCGCCGTTCCGCAGCAGCAGCAGCAGCAGCAGCAAGCCAATCCAAACAACCAGGGTAGGCGCCGTAATAAGGCCAATAATGGTGGTGAAGCACCCTTCCAACCACAAAATCAGAATTTTGGTAACCCACACCAAAATTTCGCCGTTCCAAACCCAAACTACCCAAATCAACCTTTCAATCAGCAATTCCAGCAGTTCAATAACCAGCAGCACGGTTTCGCGCACCCAAACCAACAGCAGCGAGGTTATGTACAGAATGGAGTGTATGTGAATGCAGGCCAGCGAGGCCCGCAGATGAACTACACCTCTAACATGCCTCCGCCGCCAGGGCCGCCTAGGGCTACAAACCCTTCTTACCGTGCCCCCGGTCCGGAGCAGGACTTTGCGGTGCCGTCATTTAGTGGCACCGGCGGCCAGCAGGGCCCCGCCGGCCCGCCGCGCCGTCCCTTGCAGTGTTTCTATTGTCAGGGCCCGCACCCAATCCGGTTGTGCACCGTGCTGCAAGCTCTGACCGGCGGTTCAAAAAACTAGGTTCAGCAGTGGAAAGTTTCCCCCAGCTTCCCACTGCTTCTCCTTCTCCTCCTCCCCTCCCTCCCTCTCCCACAACGGACTCTGTCCATCCTCCTCCCCTTGAACCCCCAATGGACCCCCCAGATGTTCCCTATGACGCTATCACAAATACGGTGACAGTCCCCTCAGATGGAAACTGTCTGTTCACTAGCGTAGCGACTAGCCTGTGGGCTCAGCCGGCCGCAGCCGCCGCGCTACGCCAGGCTGTGGTGCGCCTTGTGACGGCAAATTGGGACTATTTTGGGGCGTTCGTTGTCCTTCCAGGGTCGACTGAGACGCCTACTGCAGCCGAGTACGCTGCCCACATGGGGCAGGACGGCGCGTATGGTGCTGAGCCTGAAGTTTAGGCGCTGGCTAGACTTTTGGGCGTGACTGTCGCGGTCTACTCACCGTCGGGCAGGCATGTGTATCGGCCGTTGGGTCGCCCAGAGACCGTGGTGTGCCTAAAGTACTACCCCCCGCTGGATCGTGGCCATTTTGAATGCTTCCGCATACCAGCGCTGCCAGCCAAGGGACCGGCTGCGTCCCCGCCCCCTTCCCCCCCTCCTGTCCCACCAAATCCTCCAACTGTCGGTCCAGACGCGAACAGCGAGCCCCCTCGCGCCGTCGGGGCCACGACAAAGGCCGCCCCCGAGGTGCAGCCTGGGGATGATACAATGGCAGTCCTGGCCGAGCCCACCCAACCGGCGACACCTGGCGTCCGTGTCAATACCGTGGCCCTGCAGGCCGACGACGGTTGGATGCAAGTGCCAAGGCGTCACCAAGGTCAAGGCGTGTTTAGGGTGGCGGAA
Organism: Stenchaetothrips biformis; assembly: GCA_030522485.1. NCBI lineage: Eukaryota > Metazoa > Arthropoda > Insecta > Thysanoptera > Thripidae > Stenchaetothrips > Stenchaetothrips biformis. Next base: position 1,553,947 of record CM060093.1, on the reverse strand, counting down.
TTCCAGATTCCATTGTCATCAAGGTTCGACGCGCTGCAGGGATCAGACGACGAGCAGCCTCTGCCTGGGCCCGGCCCCGCCCCGGCGGCCCCGGAGCCCATTCGCTCTCGCTCCCCGCCCACCGCGTCCAGCAGCGCGGACGACGGGTTTATGAGCGCGTCTAGCACAGCTGCCAGCACGGCGTCCCTACGCCGACGCCGCCGCCGCAAAAGGCGCGCTGCGAGAGACGCCGAAGTCTTCTGGTCCTTGGCCTCCGCCTGTAACATTGTTCTCCCAAAGCGGTCACAATTTAAGATTGAGATCGGCCTTCCGTGTGGTCCAGTGCAGGCTCTTGTTGACAGTGGGTCGACTTTTAGCGTTATTAATGCTAGGCTACCTGCGCCCGAGGCGGTAATAGAGGATAAGACCTTGCCGAACCTACGTGCTGCGGCAGGTTCAGTGCTTCATCTAACAGGGACGTACCCAGTAAAGGTGCGGTGTGGTGATCGCGAAAGGGCGCACACGTTTTTAGTCTGCCAAAATCTCAGCGAAAATGTCATTTTGGGTCTGGATTGGTTGTACAGTACAGGCTCAGTTTTGAATTTTCGCAAGGATAAGTTGACTATCGACTGTAGCGGCCTTAATAAAATAATTGAACCGGTGACCTGTAGCGTGGGGACCGAGGTGTCGGTCCGGGCCGACCCCGAGCTGGCAGAAGAGTCTTTGTCTGCGCCACCTGCCATGCCCCCGGCCGTCCCCCCCTCCGCCACGCCCCTCACCCCGCAGATCCCCGCTACCTGCTCCCTTGGTCCGTCCCTCTCCTCGGTGGATCCAATGGCGGTCTACTCCGGCCAGCGGACCGCCCTTGCCGATCGGACGGTGCTTATAAAGCCAGGCCGCTCCGTCCGCGTTCCCTTCTTCTCCCACCCCCTTCCCCTCGACGAGCCCTCCCGCCTCCGAGTCAAGCCGTCCCTGAGTGACAAGTTGCAAACAAATAACGCGGAGATCGTTATTGACGAAAGAGACACCACCTTGACAATGAACAACTCGTCCGATGACGAGGTGTTAATTACAAAGGGGACTAGGTTGGGAAAAATTGTCTCTTGCAATATGATTGAGGCGGAACCCGCGGGCCAGGGCGAAACAGTGTTGTGGCCCGAACAGTGGGACCGACCTCAGTCGACGGAGGAAGCGGAGCTAGTCGTCCCTACCCCCATTCCCCCTCCCCCCTCCCCTCCTGAGTTCGATGTGTGTCCGAACTTGACGGCGGAGCAGAAACAACAGGCTAATGATTTACTGGAATCGTATCGGGACATTTTTGTTTCCGACATGTCCGAAATGAAGCGGACATGCAAATACGAGACTTCGCTAATTATGAAGGAGGATGCACACGTGACGTTCGCGCCGCCATATCGACTCAATCCTAGCGAGCTTGCCTTCGCCCGTCAGCATGTAGCCGACCTCGAGAAAGCGGGTATAGTCCGTCGCGGTACCCCTTCTCCCTACAACTCGCCGGTGTTCATATTGCCAAAACCAAAGGCTTCTCCTGATGAGCCAACAAGGTACCGGTTTCTAGTTAACATGAGGCAGTTAAACCAAAATTTAAAAAGGATTAACTACGTCCTCCCTAAGGCTGTTGACCTCATTGATGCCCTCAAACATCATCGCTTTTATGCAAAGCTTGATTTTTATTCGGGGTATTTTCAGCTAAACTTGGATGAGGACTCTAAGCAACGGTGTAGTTTTATTCTAGGTAACGAGGTGTTCCAACTATGCCGGTTGCCAATGGGCAGCTCACAAAGTGTCCAACAGTTCAGCCATTGCCTTTCTAACGTGTTTAAAGGGCTGTTGTGGGTGCGACCCATTTATTTGTACATTGATGACGTCTTTACCGGCGCTCCCACGTTTGAAGGACTTCTTCAAAACTTAAAAGATATTTTTGACCGCGTCCGCGATGCAGGCCTCTATCTGTCATATAAAAAATGTTCCTTCTTTTATGACAGTGTTGACTGCCTCGGGACTATTGTTAGTTACGGGTCATACTGGCCCAACCCGGCAAGATTCCGCGCCATTGACGAATTAATAAAAGTGCGCACGCGCAAAGAAGCACGGCGCACGATGGGCTGGTTGTCTTATCACAGGAAGCTCGTCCCTCGCTTTTCCATGAAGGCAAAGCCGATTGCGGACGCAGCCAATCCTAGCAAAGACTTAACTTGGGGCCCCGATCATGTACAGGCTGTCCGAACAATTTTTGAGGATATCAAAAATGCTGTGGGCATGCACTTTGATCCGGCCCTCGAGACCAGACTTGAGTGCGACGCGAGCGTCGACGGGTTGGCCGGAGCCCTTTATCAAAAACATGACGGTGTCTTCAAGCCATATGCCTTTTGGTCCAGGATGACCACCGCACCGGAGCGAAAGTTGGTCGCATTCTTCTTGGAGGTGTTGGCCGCGGCGGAGGCCGTGACTCACTTTCAGGCAGAATTGAAAGCGCTGAATAGCTTCCAGGTGGTCACGGACTGTACGGGCCTCACCGCAGTGCTCCGGATGCGTAACCCAGGTCCGAAATTAGCCCGCTGCATTGCGTGCCTCTCTGAATACCCGATAGAGTTTGTGTATCGAAAAGGCAGCGACAATGCGTCGGCCGATCCTTTGTCCCGCCAGCCAGACCCTGCGCAGCCGCCATCGCTCCCGGTGCATGCTCCTGCACTGCGGGACGATTTATTGGCCGCGGCGGTTCTGCCTCTTCCAGTCACAAAGGTCCATAATCTGGCGGCGGAGCAGGAAAAGGATCCCTTTATCGCACCTTTGCGTAAGGCCTTGCTGGAGGGCGACACCTCGAACCGCCAGGCGCGCCGCTTTCACCTCATTGACGGGGCTGTATACACTAAAGCGAGTCCGTCCCTGCCCTTTATACCGGTGCATCTCCGCCCCTTGCTGCTCCAAGAAGGGCACGACTCCCTGTTGGGAGGCCACTGGGGCGAGGCAAAGACAGTTGCTCGCCTCCAGGAATTTTTCTGGCCGACCCTGCGGGCGGATGTGGAGGAATACTGTCGGACTTGCGAAGTGTGTCAGCGCGTCAAATACAAAGGCCGCGCCGAGGGTCGCCTTACCGGAATCGTTTCGCGCCATCCACAGGACTTGATTACGTTAGATTTCAAATACATGCCCATGTCTCGATCCCACTACCAGTACTTGTGTGTGGTGGTGGATAATTACACCCATTTTGCCACAGCGTACCCGATGAAAACGCTCAAAACTGGCGAAGTGATCGAGTGCATGAAAAAGTATTTGTTTACTTTTTGTTGTTTTCGAACGGTGTTATGCGATTTTGGGTCCAACCTAACGTCACGGGAGTTTCGTGATTTTACGGCTGGGTTGGGCGTCAGAATCGAGTATGCACCAGTGTATCACCACACCACCAGCGGTTTAGCCGAGGCGCTGATCAAATCGATCGCGGACAGGATCACATTATTCTGTCAAGAGAGTCTGCACAATTGGCCAGACGTAGTGGATCCAAGTGTGTTCGCGGTCAATGCCAGTAAGCGCTTAAGTCTGAACACATCGCCGTTCGAATTATTGTATGGGTATGCCCCTCTCTTGCCCAGCACAATCGCGCTCTGTCTCCCTCGCACTCTCACTCCGGCCGCGAAGTTGACGCAGCACTATGAGTTGCGAGCACAGGCTCAGGCGTACTTGCAAAAAGCACATGAAGTACAGAAAAAGTATTTCGACAGTCGCAAGCGACATGTCGAATACAAAAAGAATCAGTTAGTGCTTGTGTTTCGGCGATCCGCTACAAGGAATAAAAAGTTCTTTTTCAAATTCCATGGGCCATATAAGATTAAAAAGCGAACGGGCCCCAGCTCGTATTTGGTCCGAATCAAGGTCAATAGGCGTTACTGTCTACGGAAATTCCATTGCACGCAGCTAAAACCGTACTACAGGCGTAACCCGTGCCCCCTGCCGCCGCCGGACTTGCAGGCGCCTCTACCGGTCTTGGACGATGTCGTGGAGCCGTCTGGCCCGCGCGGCGAGCAGACGACACCCGGCCAGCTGCCCGCCGCCCCGGTCGCCGAGGCAGACAAAGGGCTTTTGGGCGAGCAGTGCAGCGGGAAGGGTACCGCGCCGCCGCCCACGCCGTCCGCCGCGACCAGCGACCAGCGGCCGGTCCAGTCGGACATAGAGAGAAGCACAGACGCGCCAACCGGACCGCGCACCGAGGCCGACCGCTCGCCAGCACTCGCGCCGCGAGCCGAGTCCAGCCCCCAGGTGCCGCCCGAAGTGCGACGGTCAGAGCGCCTAGCGCGACGTGCCGCCGCCGAGGCGTCGTAAACGTTGTAGGGTGCGAGAGCGACAGAGCGGCCGCGCACTGTGTCAAGGTCGCTACCCTGTCGCTTTCTTGCCCCCTCGCTCCGTCGCTCTCTGCATGTACCCTTTTCACTTTCTTTCTCTGTCTCTCTGTCTCTCTCTCTCTCTGTCTTTCTGTCTCTCTGTCTTTCTCTCTCTCTGTCTCTCTCTCTCTTTTGTGGCGGTTGCCTGTCTGGCCCGACGGTGCCTTCGCGTGCCCCGGTGCACAGCCGCGCATTGGTTGTCCGCGTGGCGAAGCACTGCGCTGGCCGCGAACGGAATCCGCGTGTGCTAGCGTAGCGTAGTAATTAACGAGTTATAAGCGTGATGTATGGAAAAGTTCGTGCATGGAGTACAGGCCCAAAGTGGGAAATGAAATCACCTGTGTGGGTCTGGCCCCCCTGCGCAGGCTCCCCTGGGCCTGCCCCGACGAGGCGGTGACGAGAATGGTCCACTGTCCCCGTTGTAATTGAGTGTGACTAAGTGATGCAAAGATGATAATAAAGGAATCGAGAGCACCCCGCGCAATGAGTCTTGGCTGTTTTTGCTGACTTTCTCGGCGCTGTGGTGGCGTGCCCACCTGGCTGCCCACCCTTTTACCTGTCGGCGGACCGATAGGCCGGCCCCGTGCGCCCCCTTTTTTTGCCGGCCAACGTGAGTCTATTCCAAAGGTATTGTGACTAATATTTACTGCCCGACTTTCTACGCCTCTCAACGCGCTGTGGACGCACGGCGATTGCTGAGACCCCGACTACCACTGACAAATAACCCTTGTGACTACTAATGGCTGAATAGATAGGGACCCGGCGCCGCGCTAGTCGCGCTCGCTGGTTGGTAAGGGAGTAGTTTGGAAAGAACTTGTTGTGATTTCCGGTGCGCGCTCCACCGCTTGGGTTGGAAGAGCGCACCCGTAGATTTATTTTTCGTTAGGAAACAACTCGTTTTAAGAGTCATGTCTTTTTATTTTTTTTTCCTGTGGAGGTTAGTTCTAAATAAAAGGGAGTTCATTAAACAAGGTTATACTTTATTTGTTGTTGTCTTTTAGTGGCACAGTTATGCGTGGAGCCTTTAGCTAATTAATTAACGTAGTGGTGTCAGTAACTTTCCGTTACTTTCCAGTGTAGGGACGCGAGGGTCGTGTCTCCGAACACAAGTTTTCTAGGTTTATAAAATGTGTTTTTCTTTATTTTTATGTTTCTTTCCTATCAAGTAGCCTAGGTTAGTTAGGATTATCTTCTAAAATTTAGTTTGGCACTCTAGGTACTACCGGTGGTCGTGCTTGCGTCGCTGAGGAGCGCCCGCTGTCTGCCCGTGCCGCACGCCCCCTTCCCCCCGCCCCGCCATGGCGCGAACCGCCTGGGTCGTGCTGTGCACGTTGGTGACGGTGGCCCTGTACGCCGCGTCAGTGCACGGCCTTGTGGCCTATGATTGCACTAGTCCTCACATGAATGTGAGCATGGTAGACCTACGAGGCGCTGCTGATTGCCCCTCTGTAGACAATCTGCCGGCCCCTGAGACAAAAGAAGTACAAATACTCCAGAAACGCCTCTTCAACACGATCCGCGTCCGCATGTGCAGAGTGGAAATTACACTCCGGGTGTACCACTGTGGGTACGGAGAGGTTGAAGACGGTGTTCAAACTTGGGTGGAGTATATGACTGGAGACTCTTGTAGGGACGCCCACGAAACAGGAACTTGGTCCACCTATGGTAATCCACTTGTCGGCTTGTACACTAATTTCACTACCCACCATTGGCTGCTAATGCGTGGAACTGTACACGGCGATGGTGCTTGTTGGGCCATGGATCTTAACATTCGAGGGCATAAGTATAAAAATGTGATGGCTACCGGTAGCGCAAAAATTGTCATGACCGAAAGGTGGCAACCGGTTTATCTAAACACTGATCGCATTGTGATGCCATCCGGTTTTTCCTGTGCGTTCAGCGTTGGCTATTGCGCCACGCCTGAAGACGGTGAAGCAGTGTGGGACCCCATTGATTTCAACGACTGTGAGGATAAGTATGACCTGCTTTACCATGGCCCTGCTAACTTTACTAAGGTAGCGCCGCTAGACCCGGACGATTTGCCCATTACTTACCTAACGGTAGCGAACGTTGATCATTTGACCGCATTGCGTATGAAAGGAGGTGAGTTCGAACTGTGCGAACACCCGGTGCAACGCACGGAGCACGCCAGAATTATTGTCTTGTACCTGCGCAATTCGGCCACCCCACCTTTCGCTAAGCACCAAATTTCCGCTCAAAATACCCAATTAATGTACTATATTAATAGTAAGGCTATGTTTCTGGAGTTAACTTCACAGCAGCGCGCAGAAGCGGCCATAGCGTATGCAATCAGGGAGCACTGCAAAATGGAAAAAGAGCGCATTGACCAACTGCTGCTTTTGGCCCGCCTCTCCCCCGACCCAGCAACTAAATTAATGCAAGGTGAGCTGGGGTGGACTGGAGTGGTGCGCGGTGACGCCCTGTACATCGCTAAATGTCTGCCGCGCGTTGTTGCCTTGCGACAGACAGAAAAGTGTTACGTTCAAATCCCGGTAATGTTAGACTTAAAGCCCGTTTTTGTCACGTCCGCTACCAGGGTTATCGTCCCAATGGGTGAGGAAATCCCGTGTGATTCGCTTCTAGCGCCAGTGCACTACATAGAAGGTAACTGGGTTCAACTGACTCCAGGTTTGAAAAATGCGTCTCATACGCCACAGAAGCTGATTCCTCATACATCGGACGCGCCGCGCTTTCCGTTGCATAGCGTTATTAGTATGTCCGGCGCGTACGATGAGAAGACAATGCAGCAGTTGCAGGACAGCTTTCAATTCTCTGCTATACGCGGCCCTGTTCTAAATGTTGCGGCTAAGCGCCTTGCTGGACGCCATGCCTATATTACTAATTTCCAGGCGTCTTCACTCTTTACGGTGCAAGACATGGCGTCTCTTACGGACGGTCTCTTTTCAGGCTTTTTCCGTTTGGCCCAAACATTTGGTTCATGGGCGTCTATTTTTGTGGGTATTAGCATCATGTTCTATGCCCTCCGCAGTATCACGGAAGCCATTATTTATGGCAAGCTGCTATCCGCGTTCTTTGGCTGCGGTCGCGTCGCCTTAGGCGCCATGTGGACTTCTCTAGGACAAGCCATGCTGTACCAGCATGAGCAGTTCGTGAAGTCTAGGGGCCTACCAGACGGTCCTGAAGCGGCCGAAGCGGGCCTGCTACAGCCGCGCTCCGATCGGTTGCGGGTGGACCCGCCCCGCCCTGAGCAGCCGCGCGTCGTCAGGGTGCAGGCAGCTGATGACCAATACCCAGCCGCCCGGCCTGAGGCTCCGCCTACCTGCCCGGACTCCGCGACAGCGCCCGCGTCGGCAAGCGCCCCTGCCGAGGCCCCGCCGAAGCCGCCGCGCGCGCGCATACCCACCCTTGAGGTGAACGATACGCAGGCGTACGCTATGGTGGACCTATCGGTCGGCGCCCCTGCGACGGCCCTCGCGCCGTCTAACCCGTTCGCGACCTCCGAGCAATCCGAGGCCGCGTCGCTGCCTCCCTTGCTACTCGGGTATGAGCAGCCGCCCCTGCATAAGGCTAAGTGCGAGCCGACGGCGCCCTCGGCACGCCTCGACTCTCCTCCTTCGCCGCCGCGTCCCTGCTCTCCCCCTCTCCCTCCCCCTCCCCCGCCGCTCGAGCGGGTGGACTCTCCGGCGCAGGCGAAGCCGGAATCGCCATTGCCGCCTCCCCCTTCCCCCCCCCGCGCTACCCGCAAAGGCGGCTAATCGCCGTCAGACGGGACCGCGGCTGCCGAAAGTGCGATTCGAAGGGCATGAAGTGGTCCCACTTATGCCCTTGCCGCCGACCGGCCAGTAAGTCGCCCCGCACGCCAACACCAGAGCCGTGCTTTGGATCGGCGTGCCTCGGCGCCCTCCCCTACCCCTTTCTCCCCCGCCCCCCTCCCGCACCCCGCCGCTACGAGGACTCCGGTGACAAACAATAACCCTTTGTCACCCCCACCTGGATGCACTTGCTCCGAGATTCGGAGGTCCGCATCCCCTGCGCTGCCTGTCCACTCCTCAGTCAGTCTTCGTGGTTCGTGTCGGCATGTCGCGTCCCTTGTTATCTCCGAGCTGCGCGGTGCCGCCACTGTGGGCTGTGGCAGCCGCGGCGCTCCCCGAAAGTACCTACGGCGAGGTGCTTCGCGGGGAGCTGGTGTTCCGCGGTGAGCGTGTCTCGACGGCGTTCTTGTGGCTGGAGCAGCAACAGCTCCAACAGTTGCTGCGAAGTAGCCCGCAAGGATGGGAGATCGACGCCGCCAAAGCCACGCTCCGCGCCTGGCCGCACCACCTGCCCCAGGTGCGCCAGTGGAACTGGCGCCCCCACCAGCTTATCGTGGAGGAGTGCTGGGACGAACCGGAGACAATTGCAGCACCGATCCGCGACTTCGTGGCGGACCCGGCCGTCCAGCCGGACGTCCTGGTATTAGAAGCGTGGGACTACGGCCCATGCTCCTTCCCGGGCTACCGGCTGGTAGCCGTGGACGGCGGCCCGCCAGAAGCTGAAGATGAGTGGTCCGATGACCCGGTGGGAACGCTCACGTTCCACCGGGAGGACAAACCGGCCTGGCCACGAGAACTTGTGACAAAAATTTTCACATTGGTTAGGTCGGTGTTAGATTTATTAAGTTAATTTTAAGTGGTGTAGGGTATATATATAAGTACTTTGTTTAATTAGTTCCAAGAAACTAGGTTAAATTATATTTTTTTATCTTAATTTTAAGTGGTGTTGGGTAGGATAAGTAAGTTAATCAGTGTGCATGCAGTGTAGTACGTAAGGACCAAAAGTGCAACCAGTCAACAGTGCCACCCTGCGTTGCATTTTCCCCCTCCCCCGGTGGGTTGGACTGCTGCAGCCCCCACCCCCATCCCCACTAGTCGCTGCACCGGAGGGATCGCCGGGCCCCCAAGGTGTCACTGTCCGAGTGCAAGAACGGACAGTCAGTCACCCTCTGGCCCCGCCCGCACTCGCACCTCGCCATCAGCCACCCCCGCCGCCATGCTGCCTCCTCCCTTTACGTCAGTGCCCGTTAACGTGTACCAGCACTTAACGTGCACGGTGCGCTACGCCACTGGGGCAGCGCCGCTGGCGGTGTGTCTGCCCTGCGAGTTCGAGTGTCCGGCCCCGATGGACGGCCGCCGCCGCAGCCACCGGGTGACAGCGGACATCGTCGGCCCGCCGGGTATGGCGTCCCGCATGCTCTATGCGGGGTGCCATATCTGCCACCGGCCGCTGGTGTTCGAGCACCCGACGAACACAAGCTGCGTCTTCTGCCCGTCCACGAGGTCGGGGGGCGCGGACTTCTACAGTCCCCCCTTCGCCACCCGACCGTGCCCGCCGACGGCCGCCACCGACGAACCCGCGGCGGCCGCGCCTGCCTCGTCCTACCGCTACATCTACTGCGGGGCGACGGCACAGGCGCCCCGCGCGTGGCCGACCGCTGGACAACAGTCGCCGCGTTGCCAGCCGAGTTGCGCCAGGTGCGTCGCAACGGCGCCGCCACCGGACGACGACGACGACGACTCCATCGCCGTAGAGGGACCGGACTACGACGACGACATCAACGATGACCGGTACGACGACGGCCCCAGGGGTGCTCCGTCGACGACCGACGGGAATGCCGTCAGCGAGGACCAGTCGCAGCCGGACACCCTCTGAGCGGAACGAGCCTCCGACACAGCAACAAAAGCTAAGTACACTCCTTTCGCGCTGTTTAGTTTTTTTTCACCTTTGGTTGTGTAAACATTCCGCGCCTCACTTGGAGAACGCGTATGGATTATTTAACTAATGCACGACGAATTTCTTACGACAAAATTTGAGCTACAGTTAGTTTAGCCACCTTTTTTTTCTCCTTGTTTTAGTATTTGCGAGAACACGACCACACGAGGAACGGCCGTTGATGTCTCGCGCCACGAGCCGCCCTGGACGCTCGCCACGCGACGGCGCGCCCCCGCCACCGACAAATCCGGGGTGCCCATGCTTCGCCGTCGTCACAACGCACACGCCTACGCCAGCGGGCCGCATGCATCATCGAGAACGGAAGCAAGAATACCGACTCGCATGCCCCGCCACTCCGCTTCACTGCAGCCAGAACAGTGCCGGTCATGCAAGAGACCGTTTAGTGCCAAAGTGATAGTGAGACTGAGTGCTAGGTCGTGTTACGGTGCGTGTGATAGTGTGCAGCGTCGCGCCCCCTGGGCCGAGCGAGCCGTGAGTGCAACAGAGACAAATAAACTGTGCTTCAGCCAAATCCGTCAAACGTGTCGCGTCGTGTTCCTTGCAATAATAGTATTAATTTAGACAATTAGTTATTTTATTTTTTACATTGTGTGTGTTAGAATTATAGTTAGTAGCTCAAATTTTTCCGGTCAAAATTCGTTGTGTTCGATTTTGCTAGTAATTTTTTTTTTAAATTATCCTTTGTTCTAAACATATATGATAGTTTAAAAGCGCGAAAAGGTGTACAAAAGGTTGTTGTTGCTGTCTTTCATGTCTGGAAATTGTCCTTAGTTTATAAGATACAAAAGATTATAATTTTAAGTTTGTACATTTATAAAATAATGAGTCTGAGTCCTATTTAGTTTAATTCTCCACTAGTAGACATTGTTAAAAGGAAGATACGGGTTCTTTAGTTGTAGATAGGCTTAGTTAATTTTTTTTTCCCCGGCCGCTCAGTGGCGCTGCCCTGCCTGATACTCTCGGTTAAAAAATTTTTTTTTGGTTTATAGTAAATTTATTTCGACTGGTTTGCATATCCCGGGTACTACTTGAAACGGGGACGTTTCAAATCGTGTCGTGTGGGATGTTGTAAACTTCAATATTCAAAATATTTCCGTTTCTTAAGTAACTTGCTGGATAGTCTGTACGGGGTGCCGAGTCGCTCTGCCTTGGCGCAGACTGTACCCGCCGCCGCGCGGAGAGCGACATCACACCTTCGGCATATGTGTGATTCCCCGAATTCTGTCGGCATTGTGTCCGAAGCCCGGCCGTGAATCCAGAGGAGGGGTGCCTTCCCCCGAAGGGACCCTCTAGGATCTAGCGGCCGGTCTCACGGATCAGTGTGTCCCGAGTAGAGCAGCGGGCAGCACCTCTCTGCGAGATCTCCTTGTCTGAGTGAGTACGGCCCGGTAGGAGTGCCACGCCGTTAGCTGAGTCAGGGTAGATTAGTTCTACAGTTAGAGTTAGGCAGCCAATAATAGGACTCGACTCTCCAGTGACTTGTGTACTGACCCCGATTGCCCGAGTGAATTATAGTGACGAGTTACTGCGACTCTTGGTGTTGTACTTCACTTGTACCGATCCTTTGGCCTTGAATCCTGACCGCACCGCTACACCACAAACACATCAAAGAACCCGCGGCGATACGAGGCTAGCCCTCACAACACTAGAAGCTCGTGAAGTACCTGATCGTCTACAAACTGCACATTTTCTGGGCTGTTTGTGGGCCGATTAGGCTCATTTTTTGTCCAAATGGCGCAAAACGTGCACTGAAACGCCTCAGGGCATTGAGCGCTTTTGATCTTGCGATTCTGCTCTCATACATTGGCAAGAAGCGCATCGCCGTCCCACAATGCAGGGCTTGGCGCCCGCTTTGGCAAATGCACAGTGCGAGTGTCCGCGCTTCTTGCCCACAAGTCTCATACGAACTCCACCGCGAGCACTTCTCGGTCTCCACCGCCCCTCCCTGCACTCCCTCTCTATTGTTGCGTCGAGCCGCACGGGCTGTGCCGCTGCCCCCTCCCTATCCCGCGTAGTATACGATGGCCCCGCACTCGTGCACATGCTGCCCCCTGGACCTGTGCGCACATTCCAGGAGTACGCGGACAAGGTTTTCTGCGCTTACATTGCAAGGGAATGCTCACCAAGTGTCAAACGTGTGGATATTGTGTGGGACACGTACAGTGACAAGAGTCTCTAGGGCGCCACACGAGAGAACAGGGGACGGGGGAATCGATTTGTACTGAATCCAACTACAAAAATTCCCAAATCATGGCCTAATTTTCTCCGGGATTCAGACAAAGGGCAAAACACATCTGTTCCGCCCAGCACACAATTTTCCACCGTTCACAGCATATTTTACCTATTCCTCACGATAATCTGATGCTAGCTCAAGCAATGGTGATGATGGTGAAGATGAGCAAGATGAAAATGAAGATGAAGATGAGTCATTGTTAATTGATAAAAATTTTAAAACTCTTGTTTCAATATTTCTTCACAAAAATAATTATTTTTATTTGTACTACATCAAACATTAAAGAAAATCTATCGAGTGACAAATATTTTTCTTAAGAAATGCCAATGTATGAGAGCAGAATCGCAAGATCAAAAGCGCTCAATGCCCTGAGGCGTTTCAGTGCACGTTTTGCGCCATTTGGACAAAAAATGAGCCTAATCGGCCCACAAACAGCCCAGAAAATGTGCAGTTTGTAGACGATCAGGTACTTCACGAGCTTCTAGGAGACCGGGATCAGGCCCGCTTGTCCTGAAAAAGGTGCTTACTACGTTTTGCGCCACTTTGCACCTGGTTTGCACTTGGTTTGTACCGCGTCCGATGATCCAAACACTCTGAAAACGCCATTTCGTAGATGATGAGGCACTTCTCGGCCTTTGCGGAGGCCAGGATGCAGTGCGCGCGGTGCGCCAGGGTGCGTGCGCCTACTACGTGCCATATTGTAACCATCGGAACCGATTCCGACCCTTAAAGCGGTTTCATAGGGTGCTTTTGTAGACGATTTAGCACTTCTCGACCCTTCTAGGAGAACAGGATCAAAAACGGGACTCAGCACGGTCTGACGGGTCGCCTCCGGGTCTCAAAATGTTCAGTGGGGCCTAAAGAACAACTGTGCCAAGTGGCATCTTTTTTTCACGAAGTGCAAGGTAGAAACGCTTACTTGCCGTACTAGAAGGACGGGCATATAGTATGATGCTTGCTGTGCGTTCGTCCGTCCGTCCGTACGTCCGTCCGAGGACTTCCCGTGGTCCGATCTTCACCAAATTTGGTATGCAGCCTCCTTGGGTGACCCATAGATCCGCCCGGTGGCAGCAAATCCGATCCGAGCCCCGGGGGCTGCTGCAGGTGCATCATGGTCTACATGGGCTGGAGGAGGATGTCGGCAACGGGTACAGCTAGAAGAGCATGTAGGGGTATTTTTGGAATCGGGGCGACGAGACAAAGCCAACGGTGCTGGTTTCGAGCAAATCTGAAAAGTTTGGACCCAGGTTCAAATCCCGGGGGGACCAAAAATATTTTTTTTAGTTAAACGTTGTTTCTTATGTTTTTTACGGGTGCTGATGACGAAAATTGCATCTATTTTGACCCCAGACCCACTTACGAGTCCCGGTAGGGTCAAATGCGACCAAAATTTTTCCTTTTTGACCCCGAACTGCACCCGGGCGGTCGAGTGCCGTTTCCGTCACATACGACCGTAATCTTTATTTCGAGGAAGACATGGTTTCATACGTTTAGGGTGCTGATGACGAAAGTAATATCTATTTAGTTTCCGACAGAGATTCGCATCTTTATGGGCTAAAATACGATAGCCATTCCGAATGTTTAAAATGTACGGGACGGGCCAAAGTTGCCGATTTGTATCGCCACTTTCCCTGTTATTCGTAAAGTAACGAGCCTTTTACTGTTAAATTTTTCGTCAATTTACGATTTTAGTGTGGGAAAAAACTGTGCTCATGTAAAAGTTCTGAAACAACCATAAAAGTAATTCGTCAAATTATAATTGGCACGTAAATTATTATGGATCACTCGTAAAATTACCAACGGCTTGTGATAATTAAAGGAAACGAAACATGAATTATTCACATGCCATACACAGTACATCGGTAAAGCAGAATCCGTAACGATTCTGCACAGTTAACGTCAGTAAATTGATCTGGATCGGATCAATGGTCACCGCGTCTCTGGACGCATTTGTTGTTTGGGAGAATATTAACTTATTCTGATGCGTGTGCATACTTTTTCTTGCATTGACAAGTCGATAAAGTAATATTTTGCATATGCGGTACAACTATTTCCATTATTTAAAATGATATGAAACATCATAGTCGCTAGGTGGAGCGAATCGGAATGGACGGAGACAGTGCAGTGTGTCCGGATTCCCTGGCGGTAGTAAACGGATTCCGGCACTTGTATGGAGAATGGGTTTGCCGTTGGCGCTTTCGGTGCAAATCCACGACGGACCTATTGACCTGTCAGCTACTGCGAGTTGGGCCCTAGACCACCACACACTCTGCTTTTTTAATGTACTGTGTAATATAGTATATCCTAAAAATGAATCATTCCTCGTAAAATTATGAATATACTATGGGAAAATACTTTTGAAGAACGGTTCGTAATTTTACGGCTTTGTTTTGATCAGTGTAACCCGGTAGGCTACAGTGATTTTAATGGGTCGAAAGAGCCAATCTAGGCAAAGCGAGGCCGCTCATCGAATTTTGACGTGTTCTGCTTTTGAGTTCGTGGAGTAATTACGTGTGCCAAGGTAGCAGAAAACGTTCTATTTCTGACACTCATTCATCTCAAACCGTCTGCACAACTTGGCCACCTGAGAGAGCTCCGAGTTCACCTGCACGGCAACTTTGCTGATTTCGCCTCGCTCATAGAAACCGTGAGCACCGCCAGGGGTCTGGTGAAGCTGTCACTTCATAACTATAGGTTCGTATATCCATCGGAATTTGGCTGGATTTTAAGGCCAGGCTCGGGTGAAATTTCTAAATCCTAGAGTTTTCACTCCCTACCCTTGAAATTCATGTGATGTTTTAAGGTCAATATAAGAAGGTTCCATGCCAATATTCAAATCAATTCGTCCACTCAATTTTGAGCGGTGGCTCCAGTGCAGGTCTGTCGTTAAAATTCTCCATGCGCATTAGTTTTGAAGTAAAATTTTCAATCCTGGCCTCGATGTGTTCTATTAGGTAAACATAAATTACATGCCAGATTTATTTATTTTTTTAAATTCAGGATTTTGTGAGTTGGCGTAAAGTTGCACTTTTGAATTTTCTAGTTTTTCGTAACTTTGAAGGCCTTCAAATTGGATGAGAAGACAATATTTTAAAAGGTGGCATGTAATCCATGTTCCCTAGTGTATTCTGAAAGATTTCAGCCAAAGTTCACACAGCTAACTCAAAAACCAATGCGCAAGGAAATTTTTGAAATTATAAAAAGGGTATTTCGAGAAAACAAGCGTTAAAGTTGATGTACTAAATTTGCATAGAATTGGCTCAGATATTAGGCTGCCGCCACACAGTTGGTAGTTCTGGGGCACCTTGGGGGACGCCTCCCATTGGCTGAGAGCTAAGAAGTGCAAGATTCAAACCGCGGAGGCAAGCGGAGCCAATATTTCGGAATTTTTAACAAATCTTTTAAAGAGGGCTAATTTTAACGATTTCAGAGCTTCGCGCGAGAGGCCGAATACATGGAAATTAGTGCTCTAGGGGTCAAAATTCGAGTTGCTCGTGATAAAGGAAGGTCCAGAGTACATTTGTCCGGTGAAAACTCATTTTTGAAATTTTCATTAATTTTGGCCATTTTTTCACCTGAGCGTGGCCTTAACCATAAGGTTGCCTTTTCCTGGGTAGCAACGTTTCGGAGTTCGGAGAGGATCATACCATCGCTCTTTTGATTACAGGCCACCCATTGGGGGGAAAGTGCCGCTCGTAGCCGTTCCCTCATCCTTGAAGGAGCTCCACTCAGACACACCACTTAATGATCCGCATCTGCAGGTCCTCCTTTTCTCGCACCGGACATCCCTGAAGGTAGTAACAAGCTAGGGCCCGCCCTTCCGTCGAACCGAGTTGCCAGCTCCGCTTCGCTGCGCCGGCAACTCGGTTCGACAGGGGGCCGGCCCAGCTTGGCCTGCCGGCGGCCTTTCCTCGGGCCTTCGGCCCTCGCATCAGACCCAACTTGGCCAGTCGAAGGCCCGGGCCTTCGGCCCGCTCTCATCAAACACCCCGTGAGCGGGTAAGGCAAAGTTATCGATGTACCATCGTGACTTGGGCCCGCCCTTCTATTCACAATATGCAAAAGTCCTTACACTTTTTACTCCAACTGTCCTTAGAATATGCCCATTTCATTTGTCTCTTAGCCCTCATTCCGAAAATACTCATATTTGCCATGCTACTGCAACTCCTTGCAATGGAGGCACAGCAGGAGCGCAAAACGAGCCCGTCGCACTTTTTCACATAACTCATGAAGGCGGGCTCCTGGACCCCCTTCCGACCCCTCGTTGAAGAGGTCTTGCCAAGACCTATCGAAAACTTAAGTAAAAATTTTCAGTCGGTCGACCCCCTTTTTTCAAGATCCTGATGTGACTAATAGACGAAGTCGGGCTCCTGGACCCCCTTTCCGACCCCTCGTTGAAAAGGTCTTGCTGAGACCAATCGAAATCTGCAATAATTTTTTTTAGTCGGTCGACCCCCTTTTTTGAAGATCCTGATCTGGCCAACTTGTAAAAGCGGCCGATGGGGTCGGGACCAGGTCCATTCATCTTGTCTCGTCGCCCTGATTCCAAAAATACCCCTATGTGCCCTGCTAGCACCAATAATGGCGGAAATCCCCCTCCCGCCCATGCAAACCATGATGCAGCTGCTGCAGGCCTTGCGCGGGTCGGACGGGATTTGCACCACCGGATTGTTTGGGGCGCGTTCACTTAAGAAAAAGTAGATCGGCGGGTCGAGCGAGCGATCGAGCGAGCGATCGGCTCGCTGCGCGCGGCGCGTTGTATTTCGCCCTCCAGATGAATTTAAGGCACCGAAGTTAACAAACCCATACATTTTCGGAAAGAGGAAAGCTTGAGGAACAGATTGGTGTCATTTATTTGACGTTTTGAGTCTTGGTATCTGAACGAGAAACTTCAGAGAGTCATGATGTTGCTCAACGTATCATCGGTCAGGTTAAACTCGTCTAAAATCGTAAACGGAGGTGAGCTAGACCCTAACATGCAGCGGGCCGATTTTTCGCCAGAAACTAAGCTCTCGATTCCACTAATCAGATCGTTTCAACAATGTCTAGTTTTTGAAAACCAAACGGTTTTTGGCTGCCGTGCTCCGCGCGGCTAGGATACGGACATGACAGCTTTGACTGCGGGGCAGAAAAACCGTTTCCCTGCGAAAACTAGACATTGTTTGAACGTTCTGATAAGTGAAATCGAAAGCTTTGAGTCTGACAAAAAATCGGCTCGCTGCATGTTAGGGTCTAGCTCACCTCCATTTACGACTTTAGACGAGTTTAACCTGACCGATGATACGTTGAGCAACATCATGACTCTATGAAGCTTCTCGTTCAGATACCAAAACTCAAAACTTCAAATAAATGACACCAATCTGTTCCTCAAGCTTTCTTCTTTCCGAAAATGTATGGGTTTCTTAACTTCGGTGCCTAAAATTCATCTGGAGGGCGAAATACAACGCGCCGCGCGCAGCGGGCCGATCGCTCGCTCGATCGCTCGCTCGACCCGCCGATCTGCTTTTTCTTAAGTGAACGCGCCCTTGTTCGGACGGCCCTCCTGAAGTACCCTCCAAATCTGGTCACTCCAGCTCAACTCCTTCCTTGTACACAGACGACGACAACGACGACACACAGACACAAAGGCAAATGCATATGCCCGCCCCCTATTTTTTGAATAGAAGGGCGGGCCAAAAATTGGGAACTGTCTGTGGAAAACAAGTACACTAAGAACCCAAATGCGTGAAGTAAATGAAAGCCCGTGTTTTCAGTTAAACCTTGAAATACAGCGGAAAAGGCTCATCCACTGACATTTACTGTAAAATTCTTACGGGTAAACGTAACCTGTTTTACGGACAGTTTTGTGCAAATGTTATTAGGGATGGATTTTGTTAATAATACGGATGATTTTTATCAGTATTACAAACATCTCCATATCCGTAACATAAAAATAAACATCCGTAAGGTACACACGTTAAAATACTTGTAATACGGATAAAATCAACCACATTATAAACAAAATCCATTCGTTATTAAGTTCGCACAAAACTGTCCACAATACAGATACTTGTGTCCGTAAGAAGTTAAGAGTGTTCCTCTCATCTGTACGCATTCATTATTTTCTTGCATATGCTTCATTCAAGCGTCACGTCTCAAGCGTAACTTTGTTGGAGTCAAGTGTACAGTTACGTTAGGGTTTAATCAGTGCACACCAAAGTCCTTATGGATACAAGGTTTGTAGGTTACGGTTAGTTTTGTGCAGCCATTGTACGGTAGCAACTTTGTAATACAGATGATTTCGTCCTTAATACAAAAGTTTCGGTGTCCGTAACTTACGGAACATATCTTTGGAAGTTACGGGAACTAACACTTTCGTTATGAGTACAAAATCATCTGTAATACTAAAAATTGCGTCCGTATTATAGCTACACGAAACTATTCGTAACCTACAAACACTATATCTGTGGGGACTTAAGTGTGTGCCCCACGGTGAAAATTTACCTACTCTTGAACTTTGGATGTCCAGTGCAATACTATTAGGCCGCCTACACTGTAAATACAATAGTCCCATACTGTCCCACGTTCGGAAGCTTGGGACACGGATTTGTCCCACTCGTGGGAAAGAATTGTTGCCTTATAGCGTTTACGCTTTTCCATGCAGGTTTTGTCCCTTCCGGCTTGCACCTCGTCTCCTTTGCGCCTTCTAGCTGGTCTGCGCAACTTGCAAGAGTTGGAGTGCCCTCCTCTGAAGAACATGAGTCTCTTGGTGGCGTGCAGTCAGATCCGAAAAGTCACCATCAGGATGGAGCCCAGCTGCACGGTGAAGGAGCAGGATGAGCCTCGCGTCCATCAATCCATCAAGGGTACCGTTCATTTCTTGAGCCGAGCGACGCAGGTAAGGAAGGATAACGCGAGTTGTAGCAATATCAACCATTAACTGAGAATTTTGCTCATGGTTAGTAAGGTTATCATCCACCGCCGTACCTCGTAGTGGAATTCTTCAGCCCAAGGGAAAACATTGGTTTCATCCCAAGGGCGTTTGAATAAATTTTCGAAATTTACTCTCACTGTAAAAAATTTTTGTAGCCAAATTCCTATACATGTATATGAAACAATTCACATATACATGTATACGAATATTACCACACACTTGTATGGCAATTTTCCTATACATCGGTATGGCATTATGACTATACGTGTATAGGCGTTGCCCTATCTGTTGTGCAGGATTTTTCCTATACATCGGTATAGCAGCTTTGCTACGCATGTATAGAATTTCTCGGATTTCCCAAAAAAGAACGCAAATTATGCAAGCCGTTAGGCTGTGTTGGCGTTATCATATTCTAACCTCCACGGCTATGATTGTAGCCGTGTAATAATGACTTGAGGTGCAGTCGGTCCGCCAATCTGACGAAGTCAGACCACTACTTGTCCTCCCATGGTGAAGGGGGACGTATCATAGTCAAAAATTGTAGGCAGTCGAATTGCCACCCGACTATCCCACACTCAAGGAAAGCGCGTGCCTCTCCACCCAACGAAATTCCTAACCGTAGCTTCCACCGAGAAGTAAGTCCGTAAAAACGATACTAGCGCCATCTAGCGGATCATCTGGGTTACAGACATAGAAGCAGCTTTGCGACTTTTGTCACAAGTGAAGAATTAATCGCATTGGTTCCCATTATTTGTACGAGTTACAAAAATTTGAATCTCTGCTAAAACACTTCAGAACAAAATTATTTTTTTTAGTCAGTCATATTTCTATACACAGGTTGGAAAGTTCCTATACATGAATAGGATTTCAGGGCGTTCCTATACATGGATAGGAATTTTCCTATACATTTTCGGCTTGAATACCAAAAAACCTATACAAGTCGGAAAATTCCTATACATGTATCGGAATATCCATGTTTCCTATACATGTATAGGAATTTTGCTAGACCACTGTATTGTAAAAGTCCGATCATTTTTTACAGTGCTCTTAATGTTTTTACTTTTCATGCCTTTAATTTACCACTGTAACCTCTCGGGAAATCTAGGCAAGAAAAGGCCGATGTGATGCACGGCAACCTGTAACTTTTCAACTCGCTGGCCTACCGACAAGACGTTATTTGTTTTCTTAAAGCTACTTACCTGGGCGAAGGGAACACTTTTCAGCAAATTTTTCAAGTCACAGTCACAGCCACGTCCCTGTTTGTGGCCACAACTTTGTGGCCACAACTGTCCCCCCACAAACACACGCGCGCGCGCGCGCGGGCACGGGGCAGCGCACGACACACATGTGTCACAAGATTGTCACAGGTGTGTGTGTGTCACACACACACACACACACACCCGCGCGGGCGGGCACGGGGCAGCGCACGGCACACATGTGTCACAAGATTGTCACAGGTGTGTGTGTGACACACACACACACACACATGAGGCGCTTGAGTCACGGTGGCGCAGCCAGAGTCTCGCATCGGCCGGGGCCACCGGGTTGGACGCTCCTGTCGTGCGAGAGAGACAGCACGCTCCGGTTTCGGCACTGAGACTGAGTTAGACCATCTTCGATTCCCGGTGGAAGCAGGCATTTTTGTCGGTGTAAATGACCGTCTGCGGTCTTGCAATGATAACACCCTGCAACATTGAGGCACCCGAACGATATGGTGACGATTGCAAATCAAAGCCCCCGAAAAAAAAATTCCGCGGTGCCGGGAGTCGATGCCAGCTACCGGTTTGAGGCCAAACCGATGCTTCGGTTCGGTTCGGGTTGGGGAGCGTACGGAGCCGAAGAGGCCAAAAACCGATGCAAACCGGCCGATGCGAGACTCTGGGCGCAGCGGCGGATCCAGGGCGCTGTCCTGTCAGGCGATGTTTCGGTACACAGGGAGGCATGACCAATGGTCGCCGCCATTAAATCATGACACGGCGACACAAAGGTCACACCTCCCCCCTCTTCTCTGCCGGGGGGGGGGGGGGGGGGGGTGCGGCCTGGCATCCACTTGGCGACCGCACCCTAGGGCCTTCATGCTTGCTCCCTGCGCGTCCAATCAGTGCAGGTAGACGCGGCGCAGCACAATGAAGGCAACGCTGCGTCAAGTCGAATCCGGGTGAGTCTTTATCGGGCGGAGCGACGCCGCGGCGGCCAATTCAGGCAACCGCAGGCGTCCGCTCCGGGGTGACCGCACAGGCGACACAAGGCGCCGAAAACGTCTCTTGTGTCTTAGGTCCGCCCGAAGGCACTGCACGGTCACTTACAAACACAACACAACACACACACACACACACACACACCACAACACTTCTACTTCCTGCGCGCTTTCTCTACATGAGGTGGTTGTTGTTGTTTGGTCTTGGCTTTCTTCTTGGCAGGTTCCTCCCTGGGTGGTTGTTTCTTGGGAGGTGGTGTTTTCTTGTCACTTTCCTGTTCTTCCTTGATCATAACGATGCACTTACCGCAGCCTACTTCGGAGTGGGCGAGGCAACGGTGGGCATGAACAATAAACTTTTGTGCCTCCGTCGCCCCACGCTCCACTGCCGCCGCATACTCAGGCGTCTGTATGACCGCCTTTACCTTGTTTCCTAGCGTTGTGGGAACAGAACGAATAGCATGCAAAGCGTCACGCATGGACTCGAAGGCCAAGTTCACGTTGTCCTCCCTGATGAACTCAACGTGTCCGTCGTTCAGGAAGAAGGGCACAAACTGGGAGCAGCTCATTATGACCTCTATCTTTCCCAGGAGGTCGTCGGCGCTGCGGCACTCCACACCGACGTCCAGGAAAGACTTCTTGTTCAAGAGGCCCAGGTGGATCGGAAGCATCTTGGAGGCACAGAGTGTATCACAGAAGAGAACGATCTCTGTGACGCGCACATACATCTGGGCCATCCATGTGTCCTGAGCCACTGACGGCGTCCGCGGCAAGATGAACTGTGCGTGGTGTGTTGCCAAGTGCAGCCTCTGGTTGTCCTTGGAAGATAAGCGGTTTGTGGCACCGCACATGGGGCATAGTTCAAAAATCCTGACACTCTTGTACGGCCACTCTGCAGGAATGTTTTCTGGGTTCTGTCAGCAAAACAAAAACGTTACCCACCCGGTGGACGCTTTGGCAGGCTGTGAACGGCGAGCGCCCTAAAGGTAGGCACTCCCGCTTTCTCTCCTTCTCTCTCTCTCTCTCTCTCTCTCTCTCTCTCTCTCTCTCTCTCTCTCTCTCTCCTTCTCTCTCTCCTTCTCTCTCTCCTTCTCTCTCTCCTTCTCTCTCTCCTTCTCTCTCTCCTTCTCTCTCTCCTTCTCTCTCTCCTTCTCTCTCTCCTTCTCTCTCCTTCTCTCTCCCCTTCTCTCTCTCCTTCTCTCTCTCCTTCTCTCTCTCCTTCTCTCTCTCCCTGTCCCTCCCTCTCTCTCTTCCTCTCTCCCTCTCTGTAGTGACAACCCTGTTCTAAATACGATATTTTACTTGGACATTTGACTTACAGGCACCACCAGAAACTGCTTCATGTCATGATCGGGAGGAGCGATTCTAGCAGGCTCTTTGGACCGAAGCTCTTGGGACAAAATCGGTGCGCTCACGCTTTCTTCAAGGGATTCAACCTGTAGATAATATTAATCGTTGCATTAATTTTGTCCAGTACCTTACAGAGAACAGCGGAAATAAAATCTGTGTCTTACACTGCAGCAGTTGGCAAT
Organism: Stenchaetothrips biformis; assembly: GCA_030522485.1. Classification (NCBI taxonomy): domain Eukaryota; kingdom Metazoa; phylum Arthropoda; class Insecta; order Thysanoptera; family Thripidae; genus Stenchaetothrips; species Stenchaetothrips biformis. The sequence continues at coordinate 1,530,948 of CM060093.1, read as the reverse complement.
GCCCCAAGTGTGCATTCTATTTCGGAACTGTTGGGCACATTTGTCAGATTCGCCGTGAAAGTAATTCCACCTGATCTCCCCTTCACGGGGGAACCCAGAAATCCTCATGAGCTTGTTAGTGTACCGCCCGCTATAGTGGATCTTCACGGGGGAGTCTGCGGCGTCGTTGCAGAGCCGCAACGGACCGTGCAGCCACCAGATGAAGTTGTCCCCAATGTGCCGCTGGGCGCTTATGGACAGACGGTGGTCGTCGAGGTCTTTATTAAAAGGCACCTTCACCGTCAACCCAAGAAGGATGACATCTCTTCCATTCGTGTCTTTCTCGGTGATCACCTCACTGTCAATACAAAAATTTAATGCCGATAAGTGCATGCCATGTCATGACCCCGGGCCTTTGTAGTGACCCTGTGCCATAGCTTGGCCTGGTCCCCGTCCTGGCCCGCACCATGCTGGAGGAGGCCGTCGTGAAGGGCCTTTATCGTGGACCTGCAGGCCTTGACGGGCTGGCCTTGACGGGCCCTTACCTATCCCGGCCAACGCTGGAGCGTGGAGCGGTGCCCCGGCCGGCCGCCGGCGCCCACCCGGGGCCCGTCCAGGGCGTGGGGGTGGTGAAAGAGCCGTGAGCCAGCCCCTGGCGTGCCCCCACGGAGGGCGGCTGAGCCTTAACGGCCATGGGGCCGTTCCTATGAACCACCGCGACTCCGGACCGGCTCCATCTCGAAGAGGGCTTCAAGATTAAGACGCCGGTATGTGTCCGGGCCGGATTGGACCCATAGGAAGGGAGTTAAGGTCGCTACAAGGCGAATGGGCGGGGCTATCCGACTAACTACCTGAATCGATCGTCTACCGGCTGCAGCTCCGAACCGGTGACTCCCTCAGAGAAAACCCTTTAACAAAGTGTCTTCTACGCGTCGAGACGAATCCAAAGACGCCTCGCGGGGTGTGGTGCGACGCTCCGTTCTCAAGATAGCAGTGTAGGGCCACTAGTGAAGTCCAGCGCCCGTCAAGGCCTGCAGGTCCACGATAAAGGGCCTTCACGACGGGGTGCTCCAGGACGGCGCGCGCCGGCCCGCACGTGCGGACTGCCGCGGCGTGTCCCCCTCAGTGCTCAAGGGCTGCACCCCGTCGTGAAGGGCCTTTATCGTGGACCTGCAGGCCTTGACGGGCTGGCTAGCTTTCTGAACGCACCCTCTAGCAGGTGTTACTGTTGCCCAAACTATAAATCGGAGCGCGCTTCAGAGCCGCAGTCAGTCTGTAGCCAAGCCCCAGCCTGTACAGAACCTCCTAATAAACCAGACTATCTCCCATCCAGTACCGTTTCTCGCCCTTTCCCCACTCATAGTGCCCAACACTACAAGTGGTGACAGCGGTATACGGTTGCGGTATTGTGCGGGACGAAGTTTCGTTTTGAGGGGGACGAGAGTGTAGCGTGTGCGTGAGTAGACAGGTCAATTCGTGACCTAGTAGGAAGAGTGGAAGGAGCTGCCTGGTTTAGACGTGCTGCTTCTTCACGGAGCGCAAGCCACTACCAATCTGTGCAATTCACACTTCTCTGAAACACTTGAGTCAATTGATCGAAAGCCTTCACTGTAAAAAATAGGGGTAAATTTCGCAACCCAGTGGGTTGCGAAATTTACCCACCCAAGGAAGGAGGTGTCTCCTGTCACCCACTGGGTGGGTAGAGGCACCCGTGCCAATCCACTCAAATGATATGTATCAACCCAGTGGGCAAAGGTATCTGTCCATCTGAGGTCGAAATATCTCCACCTGCGACTATATTCGGAAGTTGTGCCGTGAAAGACACTGAAAACGCCCACTAGCTGAAATTTCTAGTCCCAATGGCTGCTGAATCTGTCCACGTGGTAGAGCACTTGTGCCCCAAGTTGCCCACGGGTGCAAATTTCGCTGTGCTATGGGTCGACGAAAGTACCCACCGCGCTGCCGAATCTCGTCCCGTGGACAGTCTCGTCACTTCATCTCGCCTCAAGTTGCCCACGGGTGCAAATTTCGCTGTGCAATGGGTCGATGAAAGTACCCACCGCGCTGCCGAATCTCGTCCCGTGGAGAATCGCGTGTCCTAGTCTTGCCCATGAGTACAAATTTCGCTGTGTAATGGATGGGCAAAATGTGTTTCAAGCAGGGAATTATTTGTGAGTTGTGTGTGGACACAGCTGAGGTCCTGCGACTCGTCTCTGCTTGACTGCCGTGCAGGGTAGGCAGCCCCTTTTGCAGCCAGCTGATCAGACGACGGTCACGGCAGGGCCCTCCCGCTAGGGAGCGCTGAAGTCGTCATGATAGAGTGATCACCGAGGACAGAATTGTTTTTTTTTTTTTTTTTTTTTTCGCTCTGCCTGCTAATAGCCCAGTAAAACCCGGTAAAACCAAATCAGTGACCCCCAAGAGTGTGAGTCGGGGCTACTAGCGGGTGCTGAGGCTTAAAAGTCTCGCCGCGTGAAAGGGAGGGGGGGGATGTGACTAACCCAGCCCAGCTGCTCATGTTGTTGTTTGATCATCTGTTCGGCTGCTCCAAAACGAAATGTAAGTCCGCGCTTGGCACGGTTTCTCTAAATGTAATGCCACGCTTTCTCTTGCACAATCTATTCGTTGTACCTCTTTATCGAACTGCATGCGGGCAGTGTCTTGTTTTTTTTTGTTTTTTTTTTTTGCTTCACGTTTACTTTAGCTCAGTATCTTTGATTCCGTCTGCCTTTGTCTGTAACATAACCTTGTCCACCTTGCCTGCTATCAAGCTTGCTGTTGATTTTTTGCTTGAATCGTCTCAGTTACCTAATGTTGCATTGTGCTTTGTTCCAGGATCAGAGGAAGAATATGTGGTGAACGGATTGAGTGCAGCAACTGCCCTTCGGGCTTACAACTCAGCATAGAAACTGCATGTCCGGTAGCTTCAGGAAGGCCGTCTCAGATAAGGTATTGTGGCTTTCCTCAGATATAAATGTTGAAAAATCCTGCGCAAGAACAATCAAATTAATTTTTTTATATTTACCCTTCAAATCATGTCATAAAAAGAAGAATATCTGTTTTTAATGTTTACATGAGGGCGTCTTGCGCAGTTTTTCTCTTTGCAGACCGAACTGCGGTCTCTAGTTTATTCTAAAGCCCAATTTTTATTGCTCGTTGTTTCACTGCGTATTCACATGTTGTTTGGTTTGAAAATAGTCTTCTCAGATCATGGGTTTGGTCATGCGGACTTTGACTTTAAATGTTATCTTGTATTTAGTTGAGGTTTAATTATCTTTAATTATTATTGCAGGAATGATGAAGGTTTCAAAGTCTCCGGCTTCTGTTTTTGAAGGTGGTAGTTTGGGACAAACTAATGAGCCTGACGCATGGAGACACCACGTGTTGCTACAGAGCTGAGTTGGTACCAAGGTAATGTCTTTCGAGTTCATGTCACTCGACATATGCATGTAGACAGACACGCTTCAAAGTAAAGTGCACTTGCTTACATGCCAATTTTGAGAACGTAGACACTATTTAGTATAGAATGCTTACCCAACAAATGTGTGTATTAGGGCGTTTCTGCTTACAATCATCATATCAAGCTCATGACTCATCGTTCTTAGATTCAAGTTGTAGCATGTTGGGTGTCGTGAGACTGGTAAGGGGTACCTGGCCAAACGCTTGGTCAGTTTGATCACAGAAACATGCAGTCTGGGACAGAACAAGAAAGATGTCTGTGGTACTAAATAGATTTAAACTATGATTAGGGCATGTGGCAGATTGTTCTGGTGTAAGTTTAATGTGGATTGTTTTTCTTTTCTTTTCTGTTGCCAGGTTTTGTAAGATTGGCTAAATGTCCAGCACCGATTAGTACAATGTTTTGCCATGGCCGTATGAAGTCCACCTGCTCACTGCTGACCAGCAGCTGTCCGGTTTATCAAGGAAACTCCCATCAAAATAAAGGTATTACTTTAACTCTCTAATAGTCTTAAGTCTTGAAGACAGGTGGGGAAGACTAGATATATGGTGAAGAATGTAAATTTAAAAGCTGGTTGAGTTTCAAATGCTTTCTTATTTCAAAGAAGGTACTTTTTAACATTTTGTTTGAATGTGGACAGTTACTTGATATTAAAATAGAATGGACGACTCTGAACAATTTTGTATAAATGTAGGGTACATGAGATAAAAAATGGTGTTACAAAATTATGTTTGAGTTGTGGTGGCAAGAGTGGCTGTAGACGCGGGGTATCGACGCCGGAGAGCCTCTGAATTTCTCATATGAGCAAGCCTGGCCAATCAATTATGCTTCTCTTGTGGCAGTGTAAAAGGCAACCCAGCTTCTATGCTTGCAATGAAGTTTATTCCAAGTAGAACAGAGGTTTAAAAATTAGGCTAATTATTCTTAGTTTATAAATTAGGCTATTGATATTTTTAGCAGAAGAGAAAACTTAGTTTTGGCCATTTTGTTTCTTCCAAGCTTCCTCCTTTTCTTGGGTGGAGTACCATCCTGGATGCCAATAAACTGAAACAGAATTAAATGTTGTAGGAAGACTAAAGTTAAATCTATTGCTCCTTGATGCTATTACATAGCTATCTGTAAAATATCAAAAGTGCCCCAAAGATTTTCTCACGAGGCGGTGTGATGGGGCGTTTCAGCACCAGCCGTTTCTCTGCTACATCCTCTCTGTGCCTGGTACACTTTTGAATAAGTTTAGCTGTAGTTTCTTGAGAGAACTCAAGGGCCCTGTAGAACTGAAAAGAAAAAAAAAAGAAAAAAATTAGTATTTATTTATTTTCCTAATATTATTTTGGTTGTTAGTTCTTTAACTTACAGCATCACATTGCTTGCAGGAATATCCTACAAGTTCTTTCCTTTCTGCTTTGGTCATGTTTTCATTTTTCACAATTTCTCTTGGCACCCTAGGAAAAGCAGAGAGACATGAACATTTGCCGCAATGGAATAAAAAGAAAAAGAAAGGAGATAACAAACCTGTCATAGCTCGAGGAGGCATCCTGGGCAACATCACTGGAAAAAGAAGAGGTAAGATGTGAGAAATAAAAGTAATTGTGGTATACTTATGATGTATGTGCATATAAAATACACCTGTACCTTATTTTACAGCTGACAACTGACCTCGGCTGACCTGCTGCAGAAGATGTTGGCTGCTTTGGACCTGAAGGTAGTATCGCCTTTTCTTGCAAGTCAAAGAATGTGGTGTCTCCACTGAAAAAAGAGTTACTGTTCTAGTTAATGAATAAACAAGTTACATGTCTAAAGTAATTGAGGTGGCATTTAAGAAAGAATTTTTTAAAAAGCTAATGAGGCGGTCCATTTATATGTGGAAGAATGTTAGCAGTAATAGTCTTTTCTTCAATTCTTTCTAAATACATTCCTTAAACTGAAATTTTCTGTCAAGTTTGTGAAATTTATCTTGATGTTAATGACCTTGTGTTACAGCTGTCCTCTGGCCCAGCCCTGTCCTCAGCCACCTTGTCAAAAATTGATTGGATGCTTTCTTCATTTTGGCTGTCACACATGCTGCAACATGGTAAGTCAATTATCATTCACGTTTAGTACAAAGTAGCAAACATGTAGCAAGTCATGTTTACTGACTTGGTTTTCTGCTGAATTGAGCTATTAATCTTCATGGGAGTGGAGGCACTTGGGGCTGAAAAAGTAATAATAACGTGGTTTCGTTGTAGTTTAACTAAAATGAATCGAAAGTGTCTTATATCTGTAGTCCAAACTAAATTTTCTTACGGGAGAAATGAGATGAAGTTTGAGAATCGTCCTGTTCTGCATCGTCTTCTGTCTTCATTCTGTAAAATATTAAAGGAATATCACAGTCGAATTCCCAAGGAAAGCAATTGCAACAAATAAAAAACTGTTCTGAAGGCGTAGTACTTTTGCCCTGGGTTCTGTGGATTAATAATCTGAATAGCTTACGTCCCTTGTACGAGCTTCACAAGTTACGTAAGTTATTCATTTTATATAATAGAAACTCTGGCAGTATTGTGTCAATAGTTACCTCTTATTGCTGTTATGTTCCACAAAACTATGTTCCCACCGCTGTCCCGCCTCAAATGAAAAGGAACACTTTTCAGTTCGGTTATGCTGGTCTGCAGCTAAGTCAGGTCCCAAAACCCTTGTAATTCTGCAAAGAAAAGAGAATATTACCAGTCATCCATCTTAGAATTAGCAAGCTTAAAATTGACCTTTTCTGTTTAGTCACTCACACATCTTGGATGTAGAGCAAGGAGTTTTTTTCTGCCAGGAGCTTCCTCATCTCCTCATTGTTTAAATCTGCTTCCTCTAAGTTGTCTGGAGTATGTTGTACTGCCTCAGCCAGAATCTTTCGAATGCTGCAAATCAAGGGATTTTTAAAAATTGGGACAAGATTTTTAGAGACTGCTTTCAATGATCGTTTCTAAATAAGTGCTTGGCAAGAGTTGAATGAATTACAAAGTAAAATGACAAGAATAAAAGCTTTGCAGCTTTTGCAGTGAACTTTAAATATTTATATAAATAATCTGCATTTCATTTACAAACAATAAAACGGAGGGAAAACATTTGTTCAAATCAGGTTAAAACTCTTTTTAAAATAGTTACCTTGAATGAGCATTCTTCAGAAACTCTACACTGTTTCGTAGCACTTGACATTTATCACTCATTTTTGTTTGAAGAACCAACAGAAAGTATTCTATATAAATTTTTGAAAAGCTTCTGGACTACCCCTCTGTTAACTTTTGATCAGGTGCGGTGATATTTCTTGCCAGCCAGCGAAAGTTTCTTATTCCACTATCTTCCTCTCAATTTGAACCACACTAACCCAAAATATGTTCAATTCTTTTTTTTTTAAATTAATAAACTTGATTTTATTTGCTAACTTCCAGACTGTGCCAGGAAAAGCCGACCGAAACAAATAAGTACGTCGTGCATGTGTTGGCAGCACTGCACTGCACTGCACTGCGTCCAGGCGCGGTCCTGATTGGTCGGCAGAATTGGAGGGGGTAAAGTCGTTGGCATTCAAATGCAGCTAACGTCCCTGAAGCCCGAAGACTGAAGACTGATGCCTTCGTCTATTGAGAGCTTTTGTATATAAGTGTTCCCTTCAGATTGAAGCCCCCGATCGCACTTTATCAGTTTGTCTAAGAGCTGCTGTGATAGGTCGGGGATTAGTTGGGGGAAAGTCGGTCAGATTTGAATGCAACGACCGTTTCAGAGGCTTCGTCGCCAGCGTCGCCAGCGTCCCAGCGTCGCCAGCGTCCCAGCGTCGCCAGCAGTGTGCTTCTGTGAGTTCTCCGTTTAGATTCAAGCTTGCGATCGCATTAATTATCAGCTCTTCGAAGAGCTGCTGAGATTGGTCGCCGGAGTGAGTGGGGAAAGTAGGTTAGATTTGATTGCAACGAACGTGTCGAGGCCGTTTTCGCCTTGCAGTGCGCCGAGCTTTATCTTTAGATTCGGAGCCTCAAACAATGCGTTTGTTTTGGCTGCCAAATAGTTTTAGTTCTGAGTACCTTTCCAGCTCAAAATGCTTCTGAATGTTGAAACCCAATGTTCATGATTCTAGGTTTTAATGCTCTGTTGGCCTGTAAATTGCCAGGGTCTCAAGTCTTGAGCCTTCTTCACTGTCCATTTTATATCTGCCAAAATAATAATAGCCTTTATGTTTCACAGGTTCTGTTCCTCTGACAGCTCAGATCACAGTTTCCAGATCGCTTCTCCTCAAATAATAACAGCCTTTATGCTTTACAGATTCCGCTTCTGTGACTGCCCAGCCCAGAGTTCCAGATCGGTTCGCAGGAGCGCTCAGGAGCACTGCCCAGCTGGCGCTGCATCTGTCTGTTCGCCCCACTCTTCCTTCCTCAAGGTAAGTTCTTCAGTAGTTTGAATTCCTTGGCAACATTCATGTTCACAATTTTGTTGTTGTCATAAGTTGCACAGTCACTGCATTAGAATTTACAGAGGCAAAGTCCTTAAAAAGTCAAACCTAAATCCTTTTCCTTGGGCTAGTAGGTTATTTAATTTTTAACTAGTTGCAGTTGGTAATAATTTGGAATAGATTTCACTTGTTGGTTCTGGTATCTGGTTGCTTCATGCCACCAATTTATTTATTTTTTGTTTGTTTATTTTAAGGCGATATTATGCCTACATGTAACTCACAGTTGCCTTTAATTTTCTTCAATTAGTTGTAATGATGATCACTTTGCCCTCAGCTTTGTTCTTATTCGCTCTTCAAAGACAAGACCGTTCCACTGTCAATTCTGTATCTCCCCAAATAATAATAGCCTTTACGTTTCACAGGTTCAGCTTCTCTGACTGCCCAACCCGGCTTCCTATTGCGCTGCTTACCCAGGGTCACTACCCAGCTTGTGCTTCATTTGTCTGTTCGCCCCACTCTTTCTTCCTCAAGGTAAGTTTTTCAGTAGTTTTAATTCATGAGTAGTGACATTCATGTTCACAATTTTTATGCACGATCAAGTTGCACTCTCTCTGCATCAGAACTAACAGAAGCAACTTCCTCACTAAGCTAAACCTAAATACCAAGGATTTTTATCTTTTATTTTTTGTAAGGACATGTTATGCCTACATGTAACCTACAGTTGCCCTAAATTTGTACAATAAGAGTAAATTATGATCACTTTGCCCTCAGCTTTGTTTTTTATACTCTACTCAGACATGACCGTACTAAATGTCAATTTTATCTCTCTCCCCAAATATTAATAACACTTTGCCCTCAACTTTGTTCTTATTCCCTCTCCAGTTCTGATCCAATGCTGCTGAGTTTAAAATGGAGTATTCATGCAAGTTGTGTAAGACTTCATGCAACACAGCAGAAAGCTTTGTGACTCACTTCAATCTAGCTCACAGAATTTCCACGAGTTCTCGATTCCTATGTGGCATAGAGTCTTGCTGCATTTCTTGTACGAGTCTTGAGCAGTATCAAGTTCATCTAAATCATTTTCATTCCACCCCTGTTGCAAAGACATACAAATGCAATGTTGTTGATTGTGACTATGAATGTACTGTTGCATCAACATTGAGGGTTCACCGGAAACGTAAACATTCATCAGTCTCTGCTCCACCTGATAAGTCTAGTGAAAAAAGTGCTCGTACGGAGCCACCTCTAGATCTTATTCACATGCATGACGACCTCACATCAGAAGACGTAAATTCAGAAAGGTCTCCTGAGCATTTAACATCTAATGAAGTATCCCGTGATGTGGTTTTGAAAAAATATATGCATTTGTACTTATCACTCAGAGCAAAGTATCACGTTCCTGAGTCCACTATCCAGTTCCTGATTGATTCGCACTTCTCGCTTGCCAAAGAATCTGGCAATATTTTGATTAATGAGTTAAAAACCAATTTGAAACAATGCGGATTTGCTCTTGAAAACATTGAAAACATTTTGCAAGACACAATTTCAAACCAGGTCGTTTCGGAAGCTCATGACCCAAAAGGCTCACTACGGTCAGAATACATGAGAATGAAAAATTACACGTCATCATTTAGACATGTGAAACCTAGGCCTCATAAATTGGGTCTCAATCAGGAAAATTCTGTCCGAAAATGTTATTCGGTTTCTATTAAAGAATCAATTTCAAGCATGTTTGAAGATGATTCTGTTTTTGAGCAGTACATCCAGACTCAACAAATGGGCAGTTCTACTGATGGTATTATAAGAGATATCCATGATGGTTCTCTTGTTAAAAACCATCCTGTTCTTTCCAAAGACAAGACAGCAATTGGCATCATCTTGTATGAAGATGATCTGGAATTGGCCAATGGACTACGGCCAGCAAAATGCATTCATAAAATAACACCTGTTGAATTTACTCTGAGCAACCTACGCCCCTGGAGCCGTATGAAAGACGGTGTCATCAAGCTGGCTCTGCTGGTCTGTGAAAAGGATACTGCCTACTTTGGCCTTGAGAAATCTTTGAAGCCACTGCTAGATGAATTGATTGAACTGACAGAAGAAGGAATTGAAATTAGAGGTAAAAGAGTTCCAGTTGCTCTGCTTATGCTTTTGGGTGATAACTTAGGAACTCACACTTTCACTGGGTATCTGGAAAATTTTAGCAAGTCCAAGTACTTCTGCCGTTATTGTGAAGAGAGCAGAGATGAGTGGCGAGCTAGGTGGTACGAAATTAGCGTAGAGGAAAAGGCTGAGGGCGATAGTGATAAAGACTCTGACAGCGAGGACTCTGATGACAGTGATGAAGATGATGAGAGTGAAAATGAAGACGAATGTGAAAATGTTGATGCAAGAAATGACAATGCGGTTTTGCTCTTAGATCGTGAATTATCAGCAAACCTCCCATTCAGCAAAGCACCCCTTCGGACTCCACAGTCTTATGATGAATGCTTGGAACAATTGGAAAACAATATTGCCTCTCAAGACAGTGTCAAAGGTATTGTGGCCAAATGTCTTTTCAACAATGTGAAAGGCTTCCACTGTGCTGGCAGCTCTCCTCCATGCCTTCCCCATGACCTCATGGAGGGTGTGATCGCCTATGACATACCCTTGTGCTTGAAATATTTTGCCAAAAAATATCCTGCTGTCACTTCTGATTTTGTAAACAGAAGAATTAAATCTCTGAAACTGACTGGTAGTGATCGGGGTGATCGCCCAGCCAAGGTGACTGATAAAATGAATAAATTGAGAGGAGGTGCAGTTCAAAACTGGAACTTCCTTCGTTTTTTGCCACTTTTAATAGGAGATCAAATTCTTGATAAAAGTGACCCTGTCTGGCAAATGGTTCTCAAACTGATTGAGTTAACTAGAATTTTGACTTCTCCTGGTATGCCCAAAGTGGCTCTTCCAGCATTGAAAAAAAAGATTTATATGTACTTGAAATTGAGAATCAAGTGCTTCCCTGACATTCTGACTCGTCCAAAGCACCATTTTCTTGAGCACATGGCAGAGCTAATAGAAGTGTTTGGATGCCTCATGAGAGTGAGCACTATGCCTTTTGAATCGAAACATCGTTTCTTCAAAAATACTGCACACTCAAAGAAAAACTTCAAGAATATAACAAAAACTCTTTCAGTGGAGCATCAGCCGGCTCAAAGTGCCCTTTCTGTAGATCTTCTGACTTGTAACCACCCACAGATTGATGATCCCTCTCCATTTGATATATTTACTATGTCAACAGAAGTAAGAGAGTCAGCTGTGTCATTCTTTGGATCAGAGGTGGTTAAAGTCTTGGCTTGCTCTGAAAAAGTCAGATTTCACAGTACTTGGTATGAGAAAGGTGAAGCAGTTGTCACTTGTGCCAGTAACAATGCAAAGGTTGAAATGTGTCTTATTGAGACAGTTTTTGTTAGGGGTGCCAACTGTTATGCCTCTAGTGAGCAAATATTGTTCAACATGACCTCTCTCTCCTATTATTTTTTATTTTAATTTTAACTCTTTCTTTATTGTTTTGTAATTCTAGGGTGGAGATGTGTAGCTAACCTGGATTGTAGTTTGCAAGTTTACTATTTCCAGCAGTTTTCAAGGTGTATAACTGTGAACTTGGAGCGCATTCCAGATTATGTAGCGTACCCCCTGTATCGAATGAAATCTAAAAATGTCGTTCTTCTGAAACACATTCTGTTGTCGACATCAATCTAGCTTTATCTTTATCACTTCATCACAATCACAATGTACTAATTCATATTCAATGCTTAATTGTTTAAGAAAGTTATTTTGTTATCTTATCTTTAATTCCTGTTTGTAATATGACTGTGGTTTTGTTTGAATTTCAGATGGACGAAAATTCATCAAATGAGTCTACTGACCTGTTTGAAAACAGCGCTGTAGAAGACAGCCCTGAGGAGGAAAGCTCTGATGGACTTGAGGAAATTTTGGAACTAATGAAGCCTTATGTTAAGACTGAGGATGCTGATAAGCTACGTAATCTTCTCGATACCCTTGGAGTCACTAGCCTGTCTCACCTGGATGTGCTGACTGAGGCTGACTTGAGCTCTGTCATGAAAGTTGCTGACTTCCGTTTATTGATGAAAAAAATTAAAAACACAAATTCAGGTTGGTACTGTTACTTTTGTTTCTAATTTACCACTTTAATTTTATTGCCATTGCTTTCTTACTCTCTATTTGTGCTTGTTTCAGGCCAAAGTTCAGATACTACCACTCGTAAATTTCATGGTACAGTTCTTAAGAAAATTATACCCCCACACCTTTTTGCAAGAATTAAAGAAAATGATGAAATTATGACTAAGCAGGAAAGGACTAAAGTGGTTCAGGCTGTTGCTGATGATATTCGAGAAAATTCAGAGTGAGTATACTATTATAGGTTTAACTTAAGCATGTGCACTGACTTTTGTTTGTCAATGGAAATGAGTCTTTGTCTTATGCTGCTTGTGAGCAACATAATAAGTGAGCGGGTTTATTTAAGAAAAGCAGGGTCTTACAATGACCCTCTTGGATTTCGCTGATTTTTTGGTGGTCAGTAGTCCTCCCAGGTGAGAGTTCAGGGCCAAAATTTCAGAGCCCAAAAAAATTTATTTTGGAAGATATAGAGATTTTAAGTTTTCTTGGGACTTTTTGCATTGAATTTGGGATTTTCTTATAGCTTCGCGACTTTTGGTCCGATTAGCTTCAAATTCGGGTCCTGCCGTCAAAATTGACTGAGGAAGACGATCGTGCTCTCAGATTCGACCTGCGACGTTTCTTTGATAGTTATTTTTCACTTCTTCTCGAAAAAATGACTAAAAAGGTCCCAAATCTTGGGATTTTGGACTTTTAATTTTAAAAATGTTTTAAAACCAGCCTTATCCGATGGAGAAAGATCCGCTGAATCCAAAAAACTCAACCCCAGATTTTTATCACTAACCGTTCCGGAGATATGCCACTCCAAAGTCAGGCAATATATTTTAGGTCCTAATTTCTGTGAGATTTTGCCGAGCTGCTCACTCCCATGAACTGGGCGGTCAGTTCCAGCGACGCAGGCCTTGTGCACTGGTTGGTTGTCTCCAGCGTGCCTTTCTGGCGCCTGCGCCGGCACAGTTGGGCCAGATAACAGGTAGAGGCGGTCAAAATCCCGGACGCGATTTGAGCTCCTTCACTGCCAGAAAAAATCTCGGATTTAATGCGGAAAAAGTACCGCTTATTATTTTTCGGCCACTAGCGTCATAATTACGATTTAGGAACGGTCTAAAAAGAGCAACGGTGAGGTCAAAGAGAAGGCACGGTGAAATTGTAAACCAGAACGGTGAAAAGGAATCATTATATTATAACGGAAATCTTAGACCGGCAGACTGTAAACACCACCGTGCCTTCTGACCTCACCGTACCTTTTTTAGACCGTTCCCAAAACCAACGGCTGAACCGTTGTTTTTAAAATATACTTCCGTGATTTGAGCCATGGAGAAGACAGATCTGTTAATACGGCAAGACCTTTGCAGTCAATAACGGCAATCTTCCGCTAATGCAAACCTGTTTATTGAGACGGATTTAATTTTTATCCCTTTTCTCCATATCATTCCTGAATTGTTGTTTTAAATTTGGTGAGTGGTAAGTTTGCAAGATTGGGCTATGCAATTTTCAAGGTCATGAAATTTGGACAAAATCTTCTGGCATTTTGAGAGCAGATGGCGAGCTTGCGAAAAAGGGATAGCAGAAATGGATCGGACTCGGTTTCGTTTCAACAGAGGGTAATACTACGCTTTAGTTTTACCAGTACACAGTGGGCCAGAAGACGGCGCAGGGGGCCGAAACTCTCGACGCGTGTCGGTTTCCTAAGTCGCTAAATGTTACTGGAACCGAACGTCTGACCCGACCTTTGGATTGCTTTCGGAACGAGCAATCCATTAGTGGGGTCACACGCTCGGTTCGAGTCAAATTTAGCGACTCAGGAGCTCAAATCGCGTCCGGGATTTTGACCGCCTCCACCTGTTATCTAGCCCACTGTGCCGGCACGGGCGCTAGAAAGGCACGCTGGAGACAACCAACCAGTGCACAAGGCCTGCGTCGCTAGAACTGACCGCCCAATTCATGGGAGTGAGCAGCTCGGCAAAATCTCACAGAAATTAGGACCTAAAATATATTGCCTGACTTAGGAGTGGCATATCTCCGGAACGGTTAGTGATAAAAATCTGGGGTTGAGCTTTTTGGATTCAGCGGATCTTTCTCCATTAGATAAGGCTGGTTTTAAAACATTTTTAAAATTAAAAGTCCAAAATCCCAAGATTTGGGACCTTTTTGGACACTTTTTCGAGAAAAAGTGAAAAATAACTATTAAAAAAACGTCGTAGGTCGAATCTGAGGGCACGATCGTGTTCCTCATTTAATTTTGATGCTAGGACCCGAATTTGATGTTAATCGGACCAAAGGTCGCGAAGCAATAAGAAAATCCCAAATTCAATGCAAAAAGTCCCAAGAAAACTTAAGATCTCTATATCTTCCAAAATAATTTTTTTTGGGCTCTGAAATTTTGGCCCTGAACTCCCACCTGGGAGGACTACTGACCACCAAAAAATCAGCGAAATCCAAGAGGGTCATTGTAAGACCCTGCTTTTCTTAAATAAACCTGCTCAGTAGTATTTCCTGTGTAACACAGTTCAATATTTGTTGTTTTTAAATCCATAAAATTGTCATCAGACTTTTTACAAAAGTCAATGGCATAAAGGCTTATTGTCAATAGCGTATGAACTTAGTATAAAAATAATCACTCACAATAATCCATGCACAAAAAAGTCTCTGTAAGTCTGAGAAGTGTTTAACTAGAAATACCTTATCACTAGTGATTTTCTTTTTCTTTTCCAGTCATGTTACCAAGAGTCAAGTACTGAGAGAAGCTAGAAAATTAGTGAACTTGTACCCAACTTCTTTTGGTTGTGTTGTGGGAGACTCTGCGGATAAAGCGGAGGCTGCAGAAGTGCTCAAAAATAGTATCATGTGTCACGTCAAATACATCCAGGCTGAAAATAGGAAACGAAAGTCGTGCAACTCAAGCTTATCGGAACACCGTAAAAAAAAAAAAATGCGATTTTTTGTCACTTGGGTGCTGAAACGCCCCCACTCTCGTCCTTCGATGACGAATTTTGCAACCCAGTGTATGGTAGATTTAGATAACCATTGGGCAATAATTATTGCAACCCAGTGGGCAGGTAAAGGAACAAACTTGACCCAAATCCTGAATTTTGTTACGTGGGTAACACGGGGCATCGCAACAGACCACAGATAAAAATTTCGCATTTTGCTGAGGAAATTTCCCCTTAAGGGGGTTGGACCTGCCCACATGTACAAATATGATGCCTGGTTCCAGCGGAGCGACGGGAACTAGTGGCATGCCCTGGATGGCCAGGATGGGCCGCTCTACTTGCCCACATGGCTAAAGTCAGTGCGTGGTCACAGGGGGAAGTCCGCATTGCCCATGTGTACAAATTTGTGTGTTCGGTCGCAAGACGAGTCTGTACCTGCCCAAAGGAGAACGTGGGCAGGTAGGGTTACTCTACTTGCCCTCAAGCGTAAATTCAGTGCGTGGTCAAAGAGGGAAGTCCGCATTGCCCATGTGTACAAATTTGTGTGTTCGGTCGCTAGACGAGTCTGTACCTGCCCAGAGGAGAACGTGGGCAGGTAGGGTCACTCTACTTGCCCACAAGCGTAAATTCAGTGCGTGGTCAAAGAGGAAAGTCCGCATTGCCCAAGTGTACAATTTTAAATGTTCGGCCGGGACAAGTGTCTGTACTTGCCCAAAGAATTGCATTCAGGATACTGGTCCACATGCAGTTGGCTACCGACCCAGCAGCGCGCTCAGCCCACCAGCAACCACCTGCGCTCATCATCTAGTAAGAAAAGGCAAGGGGCCGGTACAGGCCAAGGAGGGTCTCGACCAGTGGTGAGAAACCTAAGACTGACACACCCTCACAGGCCCATACCAACCCGTCGTGCCCAGGCAGGAACCAGCGGCTGTGGCGATTCTAACGAAAGAGTCGAGTGCGCGCCTCCAAAAACAAATGTAAGATGCATGACTGACTGTACATAATCACGACGAAAGAGTAAGCTAAATAGGCTAAACTTACAGAAAAATTAACATTTACTTTCAATTCAATTTCAATTCAATAACAAGTTAACAAAGTTTAAATTGACTTAGGAAAAAACACAAAACCAGTTAATTAAATTTATGAAATAGGTAATCATTACAGGTACATTACAGGTGAACTAACTTGATGGGACCCATGAAGAAAGACAGCTATGCCTTGCATCAGCTGAACAAAGACTTCTGGCTGCTCCTTTCTCTTCCATTTGAAACACGAGGACATTGTTTCTTGTGACATTTTTGAGAGGTGGACATCAATCCTAGAGGACTTAGAAATCGAGGCCTTCCGTTTTAGCGGACAGTCCGTGCCACGGGCCTTGAAATGAGCGGACATTCTTTCACCGGACATTCCTTCGTGAAACCTAGCAAATGTGAAAACTTGTGTTGACAAACCTGGAAAGTTGAACGCTGATGAGCTGGTAGAGACCAGCGCATGGTTGAGGCACGAGAAGCCTGACATGATAATGCAGCAAAAAGGAAGCCAGGGTTGATGTTCATATGCTTGTGATTCCTTGCGTTGTAGTCTAGCAGGTTTCTGTGGACGTCACAATGACGCACTGATAGAAAAAAGTACAGAAATTACACGGAAAATCACTGCAAAAAAAATCCATCTTAATTTTAAGAAACTAGTTTGTGAAGCAGTTTACAAAGATTTTTTGCTATTAAAAGTAAGAAACTTTCCCCTCTTAAAACTAATAACCAAATTTTTAAAACTCATAGAATTTTGTTTATTAAATTTCATAATTATATTAGACTAAAGTGGGAGGTAAGAACGACTGTACTGACGTCCAAGATACCATGTATGTGTGACGGCAGTCTTCATTTCAACGTGCATCATGCACCAGAACTGGATCAGCACTCAAATATAGGATGATGACGAAAGAGGGCCACATTCCCTGCTTTCGTCCCTGGTGGGATGAATCACTCAAAGGAGGAGGATTGTGCGTGCACCTAACCTCAGGTCCGACCGTAGACGCCAGCGAGTGGCAACATGAAAATGCGTTTTTCTCTACATCAGTGTAATATTTTGTTAAATACTTTTAGCTAACCGATAGAGAAGATATTTACGAACGCAACATATAGTATCATTTGCAAAAAGAAGGTATTTTAGAAACATTAATTGGAAATACTAATCGGGAAATGGTCACGGCGCTCCAAGCGCCACCTAGCGGCAGGTCTGTGAAACGTGGCCTTGGACCCAGCGGCTGACTGTGGACCATACCATGTGAGAAGTAGCTTGTCAACAGTTTGCGGGAATTTATCAAACTAAACCTTCGATTTACGTTGAATGTGACCGCACTCGCTGAAGCGTTCAACCTTTACTTGAAACAGTTTCAGAAATCTAGTTGTGAAAAGTCATAAGTCATCTGGATTTTAAGAGACGAATTATTACTTTTGAAAGGCAACCTTAGTTTTGACAAACCCAGTTTATGAGTTTTCAAAATGGTTTTGAAATTTACCAACTATTTCTTACTTTTCATTTTAGTTTTGGAAAATGTAATAAATTATAGCACTTTTCACAAACTTTTCTGAGTTTTCATATCATTTCAAAATATTATTAAGTTTAAGACATTTTTATGTCTTAAATTTCAGAAAAATTTTTGCAGTGCACAGCCCTATTGATTGTATCAAACATTTTTTTTTGTTGAGTTCAACATTTTAAAAACATATTCTCTTGTGATCAAGGTTATCACTTTCTTCCACCTTTGGCATGTCCTACTCATCGTTGTAGAATTTTGGGTGGATATTTAGTCGGAACTTTATATTGATTGGTCAGAATGTTGCGACTAGGTTCAACCATGCAATGAAATGACTCCAATTGGACTACGTGACTCCAAAATAAGCAAATCGAGTCCTTTGGAGCAGTTTCTCATGCATCGATCAATATTCGGACCAAATTTATAGCTCCTAAAACTTAAAAATGGACCCGTTCCAATCTTAATGAGCTGGGCCAGGTTTGAAAATTTTATGGTTTGTTCGGGTTGTGAAAAGTGTTCTTCCAGCAAAGTATCGTCAAAATCGAAGGACCGTGTATTTTTGCTAGAGAGCTTTTTGTATTTTTTTCACACAATTTTTTTTTGTTTTACCCCAAACCTTGCTCTTACCCAACTGATATTTTTTTTGTGGCTTAAGAAGTACCAGAATAAGAGGAAAAAAATTTTTCCGTCAACTTTGAACCCACTTGCCAATCTGAAAAAAATGAAGTTAAACAAGAAATTTCAAATGCCTCCAAAATCTGAAGGGGTTGAGCTAGATCAAAAAAATTTTTTGGTGAGACTCAGGGGACCACCCTGAGTCGATTGACACCTATTAGGACGAAATCCGCCACCCTCGTGTCAGGGTCGTCGGTGAGTTGAGAAATAATGACCCAATAGCAATACCACAGGGCGTGGACGTGGACGTGGCAGAGGCCGTTCCCCTGATGGGAATCTGGGGATGACTTTGGAAGTCGTTTTTCAGGGCGACTCGGGACATCCACGGAACTTCCAAAATGTAACCTTTTGGAAGAACTGGGAAGTCACTGATTCTCTTCTACTAAACGTCCAACTACTTCCCATGACGTCCAAGCCACATCCGCCGACTTCCCCACCACTTCCGCACACATCCCACCTACCTCAAAGGACGTCCTACGACTTCCATTGCCTGCCCAGCCACATCCACCGACTCTCTATCGACGTCCTAAGACGTCCTGTAACTTCCTACATTGATCCAATCCGTTTCTATAACCCTCCTTAGACCTCCAACGACATCCAATGCCACGGACTTCCCATGACTTCCTGTAACTATCCAATGACATTCCCTCGCTTCCAGAGACTTCCCGCGTACATCCAGCGACCTCCTTTCACTTCCGGTGAAGTCCCTTTACTTCCAGTGACGTCCTCTCACTTCTGGCGACTTCCTGCCACATCCAGTGACGTCCTCTCACTTCCGGCGACTTCCTGCCTACATCCAGTGACGTCCTCTCACTTCCGGCGACCTCCTGCCCACATCCAGTGACGTCCTCTCACTTCCGGCGACCTCCTGCCCACATCCGGTGACGTCCACTCACCTCCGGCGACTTCTTGCCTACATCCAGTCACGTCCTCTCACTTCCGGCGACCTCCTGCCCACATCCAGTGACGTCCACTCACCTCCTGCGCCCTCCTGCCCACGTCCAGTGACGTCCTCTCACTTCCGGCGACCTCCTGCCCACATCCAGTGACGTCCACTCACCTCCGGCGACTTCCTGCCTACATCCAGTGACGTCCTCTCACTTCCGGCGACCTCCTGCCCACATCCAGTGACGTCCACTTACCTCCGACGACTTCCTGCCTCCATCCAGTGACGTCCTCTCACTTCCGGCGACCTCCTGCCCACATCCAGTGACGTCCACTCAACTCCTGCGCCCTCCTGCCCACGTCCAGTGACGTCCTCTCACTTCCGGCGACCTCCTGCCCACATCCAGTGACGTCCACTCACCTCCGACGACTTCCTGCCTCCATCCAGTGACGTCCTCTCACTTCCGGCGACCTCCTGCCCACATCCAGTGACGTCCACTCACCTCCTGCGCCCTCCTGCCCACATCCAGTGACGCCCTCTCACTGCCGGCGACTTCCCACCCACGTTGTCACCTACCCTCACTTCGGGCGATCTCCTGCCTGCATCTATTAGTGTTGGCACCCAATTAAGACACGTGTTCTCCTTGCTTTCCCTGACGACCTCCGCTAGCTTTCATCTCCTTCCCTGTAACGCCTGCTTTGTAGGCCACTTTACTTACCAATTCAAACTTGTTATACTGTTAATGGTTTCCCGCTCTGTTCTGCGGATATTGCAATCCACCGCCTTTTTGTTTTTAGTAACTTATCGATGTTCACTTATTTACTTTGCTATTGACAGTAACGTGTTACCCTGTTTCCTTCCGGTAATAAAATACTTCACTTCAGAGCCAGATTATCTCGAGTCAACTTTATCCACATCCATCCACTGATTACATAATCTATCATCAGAAAACTCAACCCTGCTTGTGGAGTTTCATGGTGTGTATTTGGCAGCACCATTTGCTTAAAGACTATAGCGCCTGTGAGATAGGCCATCAGCACTGCCGCAACGCACCGGTGTTTGGACAGTGGCCTACCTTGCCCCTGCCAGTAAATACCATCGAGAAAATTGCAGGGAGGTTTGCAAGGGAAATAACTGTTTTTTTTTGGTTTTTTTTTTTTTTCATTATTCATTACTTACAGTTAGGGGGAAATTAAATCAAGGAGACTAAAATAAAACGAATGGTCACAATTAAACTTTTAATATTGAATATTAATATTAATTTAATATTAAAAAGAAATCGTATCAGTACATACCAGTACTGTTTAAAAAAGGGGAGTAATGTCACAGAGGCTACAGTAAATTACAATATGTGTATAGAATAGAGATCGTATCAGTACATACCAGTACTGTTTAAAAAAGAGGAGTAATGTCACAGTAGGCTACAGTAAATTACAATATATGTATAGAATAGAAATCGTATCAGTACATACCAGTACTGTTTAAAAAAGGGGAGTAATGTCACAGTAGGCTACAGTAAATTACAATATAAGTATAGAATAAAAAATTATACATTAGGATTTGCGTGGCTGTGGTTTCTTTTCTTGTGGGTGTCTGAGCACACACAGTACTTTGCTTAGCCGGTCCCCAACTTCTTTACCCGTGACCTCACATATATCTTCGCCTGGCCTTGCTTTTCGTTTAAGGCCGATGTTGATGAGGTCTGAAAAACAAATGAAACTTTGGTTTGCTCTCTTTAAGCAGGATAAGTTAGCATTATAACGCACAATGTACTTACTAAGAATGGCCTGTTTGCCGTCTTCTGGGAAGATCTGGTCACTTTCCTGCTCTTTACGCAGCCTCATAAGGTGGAGGGTACTTGGATACATCAATAAAGCCAGGTTGTGGACTTTCCCTCTTAGAAGCAGGGTTGATGATAGTATCACCTTGTCCACAGCCTCCACCGACAGAGGTCTCGCCTCTTTTCCGCAGTAAATCTGTAACAAAGAGAACAAAGAGCAATACTCATTATGATATCAAGACTTTTTTTCTTAAACCAATTGCATCAAGCACAAACATTACCATGTTGTCCGGTGTTTCAGACGGGGCGTCCATGTCTGGAGTAAGGGCATTTCTAATGGGCCACCAGACCCCATGATTGCTGCCCACCAGGCTAGTTGTTGTGCTTATTTTGTTTCCTCCAAGAAGAGCTGCCACATCAGAAAGAATCAGTGTACATATTTAATAAATAAAAAAAAAACTAAAAAAAAACAAAACTGACAGCACGATTGTAAGCAGAAATGCAAACCTTTCAACGAAGCCACTTCATAAGCCAGATTGCGAACTTCCTTTAAAATGACGTGGCAACAAGTGCATGATGACCCCTGAAAAGATGAGTTGACACACAGCAATTTAAGACACATTGACTTTGCCCCAAATTAACAATTTACACCTTGGCTCTTACCTCTGATAAAATCCCTTCAGTTTCAGGACTTTGAGTGGACAGCTCACAGGACTGAAAAGCATGGATTTAAAAGTATGTTCAGTCAATAAAACAAAACAAAATAAAAGTTGATTTTTTAAAATGAAATAAAATAGCATTTACCACTAAATCAGAGGGTATACAGTGGGTCCCGCTTATAACGTCTCCCGTATGTAACGTTTTCCCGCCTATAAAGTTTTTATAAGGTTTTACCAATGAGAAACAGGCCTATTTAGTGTTAAAAAATCCCGCGTCTAACGTTTCCCGCTTGTAACGTTTTCCCGCTTAAAATGGTCACTTTTCAGTACATTTTGTACGCTTATAACGTTTTTTAAGGTCTCCAAAACACATTGTTTTTGCCGAAACAAGTGAGAAATGAAGCAGAAAGCGACGTGGATACACCGCGTTCGAAGGGTGGCAATGGCCATACTCCCCGCTACCGCGAGCACCGGCTGGGGCGACTCGGGGCGGCGGCGGCAGCGGGGCCGAGGCAGGGGAGGGGGGCGTGACGGTGGGCGTTCGGTCAGCGCGTCAACAATAACAAGTCTCGACCAGTCTCGACCGGCGTGGCGTCTGGCGTCTAGTTTTGTGTTTGTGTGATTGATTAGTGAAGTGAATGAAGAATGGCACCTGTGGTGAAGGGCATAAAGCCACCGGGGAAACGGTCCCGCATTAGTGTCAGTGCTAAAGTGGAAATACTCAAGAAGTTTGACTCAAAGCCAACCGGAGAAACGCAGAAGGACTTTGCCAAACGGTTGGATCTGAAAGTAACAACACTGCAGGGGATTCTGAAGGATCGAAAGAAGATAGAGGAGGCAGCTTGCGCGGGCAGTTCTAAACGTCTGAAGTTAAAGGCGTCTCCTTTCGAGCGCGTTGAAAAAGCTTTGCTACAATGGATACATCAGGCTAGAAGCCTTCCTGTAAAAGCACCCTTGTCTGGTGCGAGCCTGAAAGCCCAGGCAGACATTATCGCGAAACAGTTGGGAATTACAAATTTCACCAAAAGTAATGGTTGGCTTACCAGATTCAAGAAGAGATATAATGTCAGATTTAACAAGATATCGGGTGAATGCGCTGATGTTGAAGACGCAACTGTAACAACGTGGATAAAGCACCTGCTCCCAGTCCATCTTAGGGGATATGCATTAAGGGACATGTATAACGTAGACGAGTTCGCACTTTTCATAAACTTGCTCCCGGACAAGTCCATGCTCGCTCCCGGTGAAAAGGCCTGTGGCGGCAAGCAAAGCAAAGCCCGAGTGACATGCTTGCTGGGATCGAACGCGGACGGCACGGACAAACTTACGCCTCTGATGTGTGTATAAAAAGGCCGGTACGAGAACAGTGAGGCGGTGAGGCTGCCAGAATCTGCCACCGTGCCAGAATCTGCCACCGTGCCAGAATCTGCCACCGTGCCAGAAAAATGCCACGGCTGGGTGTATCGTGACCAAGCCTAACCTAACTTTGTAAGTGAAAGGGGCGTAAGTGAAAGGCGACTTAACCTAACCTAACCCAAGTGAAGGGTGTAAGTGAGAGGGGCTTAAGTGAAAGGGGCTTCAGTGAAAGGGGCCTAGGTCCGTCACGGTTCGGTGCGCGGGAGCGCGTCCCTCACCTAACCTAACCTAAGTGAAGGGCGTAAGTGAAAGGGGCTTAAGTGAAAGGGGCCTAACCTAACCTTAACCCGAGTGATGCGATGTGTGTGTGTGTGTTTGCGGCCCGGGGGACTGTCGCTGGGTGCGCCGGTGGGGGCGGGGCGGTGCGCGGTGTGCTGTGCCTTATTTTTGGGCGTGTACCTGTGGCGGAGGGGGGAGGGGTCGCCGCGCCCGGTCGCGTGCCGGGGAGGGGCCCGCGGCACTGCGGGCATGTGCATCTCAGTGAAACACCTGGCATTGTCCCCCTCCCCCTCACCCCCCGCGGCCCATCGGCTCCCACACATTTCGGGTGCGGGTGACTCAGTTTGACCTAGGCTGCCGAGCCTGACGGATGCGTTTCGTTGACGATGCAGCCCCATGCTAGGTGCATCCCGTGCGTGTGCTCGTGCGGTGTGGAGTATATTTGAAGAAATTGCGCCGTCCCCGCGTGTGGCTCGTCGCTACGCGCGCTCGCGCGGACACAAGGAGGAAACACGTTGAAAAAAAAAATACTGCTACCTGTTTATTTGAGGTAAGTGCGAAAAATGTGGCTTTCGTGGAGTGAGTGTGCCCGACTTGGCCTCCTTTAATCCTGAATATTCCCTGTTTACAGATACCGAAAGCAAAACTAACCGTGTGCTGTGCAGTGTGGACCTACTTTGAAGACAAATTGTCGCCCTTTTGTCA
Source organism: Stenchaetothrips biformis (assembly GCA_030522485.1). NCBI lineage: Eukaryota > Metazoa > Arthropoda > Insecta > Thysanoptera > Thripidae > Stenchaetothrips > Stenchaetothrips biformis. The sequence continues at coordinate 1,507,116 of CM060093.1, read as the reverse complement.
AGGTAAGCGCCGTAAGTTTTTGGAGTGCGAGTGTGTGCGACTGGGCCTCTTTTCATCCTCTATATTTGTTTTCTGTGTGCAGATGCCGAGAGCCGTGCGGGTCTGTGAAAAGTGTGGGAAGACGTTTGATCGCGCGGTGCGGCTCGAGAACCACCAACAGCGCCTCTGCCATGTGTTCAAGTGCGAGACCTGTGGACAACGATTTGACCGTCGTTCGCGATTGGAGAAGCACATGCAAGTGGTGCACAACAAAGTCCCGCCAAACCTGGCCAGGATGACTGCCGTCGCCGATGCACTTGTTCCGCCGGCCCAGGACGCCGCAACGGCAGCTCTGCGGATACCCGCTGCACCCGTGGCGCCGCCACGGCCGCGCTCTGCACCGCCTTCCATGGCTGTTTTTGACAACGACGTGCCAACGTTGTGGGCCCCTGACGCCCAGGCTGACGCGCCCGTTACGCCCCAGGCACCGCCCCCCACCGATGCACCGGACGCCGATGCGCCGGACGCCGCTGCGTCGCCGGCACCCACGCCTGCCCCGGACGCCGCTGCGTCGCGGGCCCCCTCGCCCGCCCCGGATGACGCCCCTGCGGCTCCAAGCGGCGCGTCGTGCGACTCCCTGAAGTGCGAGCGGTGTGAAAAAGTGTTCAAAACCCGAAAATCGCTAAATCAACACCGCCGTGACCATGACGGCAAGTTTCAGTGTCATCTCTGCAACATGCGTTTCACGCGGCCCTTTAGGTTGAACAGTCACGTACAAAATGTGCACAACGACCCCACACGCGTGCGTTTGCCTTGCCCGCGCTGCCCCAAAGTGCTTATGTCTCAGGACCGCCTAGAGCGTCATTTTGACCGTGTGCACGCCAATGAAAAGTGTTGTGATTACTGCCATCAAACATTTCCGCGCCGAAGTGCGTATGTTCGCCATTTGGCAGAATGTAAGCGTGTGCATGGTGCCCACCCTGCATCGTTTATGTGTTTGTACTGTCGCCAAGTGTTTTCCACACAGGTCGAGCGTAGGCAGCATCTAGCGTCGTGTCGAGACTATGCTACTCAAATGCGGTTGCGTGTGCAGACTGGGGGTGCGCAGGCTTCTGAGTCAGACAATGATGGTGATGATGAGCCTGCCGCGGCGGACACGCTGTGGTCTTCCACGTTCGGCATGCGGAAAAATGCGGCCGTTCACTCCATGCCCCTTAAAAATCAGCTGGACTTGTCACTCTGTCTTATTAATTTTAAGTCTGAGATTGTGAAAAAGGTTCGTCATGAGTTGTTGAAGACGCCGCAGGGCATTAAATGGACGCTTGTGGCGTCCGCAGCAGCCTCCCGCGAGAAGCCCGGTCCTTCTGGCTCTGGGGAAATTGAAGAGGAACGCAAGGAAGTGTTTCTTCGCAGCAAGCCGCACAGCCTTCTCAAGGTGAGTGAGCATGTTGAAGAGGATGTTGAGCATGCCATTCTTGAAGTGCAGGCTGCTTCCGAGCACCTGAGTCTGGAGGGGAGCGCGTGGGTCATCAGCCAGGTTTTGGCCCTTGAGTTGAATATGGTGCGCTGCGATCCTCTGAAGGCCAGCAGCTACATTCCCACCCCTGACTGGTTGAGAAACTCACGCAAAACGATCGTCAACGTGGCCAATGTCGGAAATCATGACTGTTTCCGCCTTTCGGTGGCTGCCGCTTTGCATCCGGCTCGTGCCAACCCCCACAGGCAGGAGCACTACACTCCTTTTGTGGACGAACTGAACATGGGAAACCTGCAGTACGAGCCCATGAAAGTGTGTGACTTGCGCCGTTTTGAGCAACTTAACCCTACCATTAGCCTGGCTGTATTGTGTGTGGAAGACGAGACGGATGATAACGAGGGCCAAAAGGGTAAAAAACGAACCATCATTCCCTTGTACTGCACTCAGGAGAAAAAACAGCACCACATCACTCTGTTGTTGATATCCAGTGAGGGACGCCACCATTATGTGCTCGTGCGTGATATTCACGCATTTTTGGCTGGACAGACTCGTAAGCAACACCGCAGATATTACTGCTGCTACTGCCTGAACCGGTTAGCGACGGCAGAAAAACTAGCGGAACACGAGCAAGTGTGTCGGCAATTTGGTGCTCAAAGGACAGAATATGCCAAGCCGGGCTCGTCCGAGAAGTTTGACTCCAGGCACTTTCCAAAAATGCAGAGAGTGCCCTTTACCGCTTACTATGACTGGGAATCGACTTTGGTTCCCCTATCTGACGGCGGGGACGCGGCGACGCGTCGAACTCAACGTCATGACCCAGTAGGCTATTCCATTGTGGTCGTTGATTGGCGTGGGAATGTGGTTCGCATGGTGACTCATTCGGGTGAAAAGGACGTGGGCAAGCACTTTGTCGACACTGTGTTGCGGTTGGAGCAGGAGTTGTGGGACGAGCGCCCCAATTTTCCTCTCCACATGTCGGCTGAGCAGCAGGCCGCCTTTGAAACAGCAACAACGTGTTATTTGTGCGGTAAAGGGTTCAAGGACCCCAAGGATCGTGTCAGGGAGCACGAACACCTTCAAGAAAAAGAAAATTATCGTGGCGCCGCTCATGCCGAGTGCAACTCAGCCATTAAGCGCACGACGTTCCTCCCCCTGGTCGCGCACAATGCTTTTCGCTACGACGTGCACCATGTTTTCCGTGCTTTTATTCAGCACCCTGGCCTAGAGAAGAAACGAGTCGCTGTGCTACCCAAAACCCACGACTCGTATCGCAGCGCCACCATTTTCATCGGGGAGGAGGGCCGAAGCATTAAACTGATGGACAGTTTTCAGTTTTTTTCGTCGTCATTGGATGCCATAACAAAGGATTTACAAGAAGAAGACCTGAAGATATTGTTTCATGAGTATCCCAACCCTCAACATCAGGCACTGCTTAGGCAAAAAGGCGTCTTTTGCTACGAACATATCCAGTCGTATCGACAGCTGTGTGATGAGACGCGCCTGCCGCCACGAGACGCCTTTTATTCGTCTCTCACGAGGTCCTTGCCGTCTGAGGAGGACTATGCCAGGGCGCAAACCGTGTGGGAAGGGTTGGCATGTCGGACACTGCTGGACTACATGACACATTACCTCAAGGGCGACGTTCTGCTGCTAGCCTGCTTTTTTACCAAATTTAAGGCCATGACCTATGAAAAATATGGACTGGAAGTGTGTCATTTTGTGTCGTCGTCTTCCTTGTCTTGGTGCCAGGCCCTTAAATTCACTAAGGCGGAGGTGGAGCTCATCCATGATCCCGACATGTATCAATTTTTTGAGCAACAAAAGCGGGGTGGTATGTCCTGCGTCATGAAACGGTACGCGGAGGCTAATGTACCTGGCACCTCGAATTACGACCCCAGCCAGCCCAACAAGCACCTGTACTTGTGGGACGTGAATGCGCTTTACAGCCATGAGATGTGCAAAATGCTGCCTGTGGGTGACTTTACGTGGGTGAGTGCCGAAGCCCTGGCCCTCGTCGACTGGGAAAATGTGTCGGAGGACGACACGCTGATGTACACGGTCGAAGTGGACTTGGAGTACGACGAGTCCCTGTTTGAGAGCCACAACGAATGGCCGTGTGCCATAGAACGATGTGCCGTACCTAGAGAATGGTACAGCCCTTATCAGCAAAACCTAGCACAAAATTTGCCGGAAGGTCAGTTGAAGCAGCCCAAGTTGGTGGCCCATTTAGGCCCCAGAAAAAACTATATTGTGCACGGAGCTGTTTTGGCGCGGTATCTCCAGCTGGGGATGCGCGTCACCCGTTTCCACCGGGGCGTGCGTTACCACCAGGCGCCCTGGCTTAAAGGCTATATTGTGGACTTAATGGAAGCAAGACAGAGGACAAACCTGCCTTTTGAGACACAAGCACTGAAGCTGAGCGCCAACAGCACGTACGGCTTTCTGCTCCGCAATCCGCGGTACGACCGGTGTGTGGAAATTGTCAGAACAGAAGAGCGGCTGCGGAAGGTGGTGGCCAAGCCGACCTTTGTGTCCTTTACCATTTTCGGCGAGGATCTGATTGCCGTGGAGAAACTACCAACGACGCTCCAACTGAAACAGTGCGTGTCTGCCGGTGTGTCTGTGCTAGATTGTTCGAAAAAAACCATGCTGGATCTCTACTGGAGGCTGAAAGATCAGTTTGGGAATCGAATGTCCATGTTGTTTACCGATACCGACTCGTTTGGGGCCGAAGTGACTTCCGACGACATCCATGGCGAACTTAGGAAACTCGGTCCTATTTTAGACACATCCGGCCTTCCCCCGACTCACGAGCTCCACGACAAGACGCACGCCCGCGTCCCCGGGCGGCTCAAAATTGAATATGGTGAGTTTCATATTTTGAGATTTGCAGCCGTCAGAAGCAAATGTTACGCTTTGGAAATGGAGTCCCAGGACCAACGTGTGAAGTCGGTCAAGAAATGTAAAGGCGTGCAGAAGAACGCGTTGATGCGTGACGTCACTTTTGATGATTATAAGCAATGTGTGTTCAATAACGTCACCAAAAAGGTCAGCTTTTCGTCTATACGGACGGACGGCAAACACAGTGTGTTCACGGTGGAGCAGCGAAAGACTGCACTCCGTAATTTTGATAATAAACGATGGATAGAGCCCTGTGGTATAAAAACTCGCGCCTTTCGCCCGCTGCCCCCAGGTTTTGATGCTCACGATGTTGAATTAATGGACGTGTTGATGGAATTGTCGGAGCAAAGTGAGTCGTGTCCTTGATGTACTTGAACAATAAAATGTATATGTGTGTAGATTAAATCATCCAGGTTGTACCTGGAACATGAAATGATGCTGTATAAAATAAGGTCTAGACTAAGTTTTAATGTGTAAATAAATAAATATGTTTTAGGATAAGACAGAGATGTTGTAAGAGACCCAGAGACCCTGTTTATTGATCTGCGCCCATGTATAAAACGTGTATCATAGACTTGAAATAAAAAATTTTAAAACCTTGTTCATGAATTTAAAAAGATGTCCTCTTGTCTTATTTCCTTCACTCCTCTTTTATTCATTTTTTTTTTTTCGGCCATGAATGGGGCCGTGACACACACACACACACACCCGCGCACACACCAACACACACCCTGGGGAGCTGCCGACGACACGATCCCGCAGGCCGAGACCGGCCTCCCGGTAGCTGCCGCTGAACCTGTCCCGCAGGCCGGAATCGGCCTCCCGGTCGCTGCCGCTGACGCTGTCCCGCAGGCCGGGATCGGCCTCCCGGTAGCTGCCGCTGACGCTGTCCCGCAGGGCCCGACCGAGACCGGCCTCCCGGTAGCTGCCGCTCACGCTGTCCCGCAGGCCGAGACCGGCCTCCCGGTAGCTGCCGCTCACGCTGTCCCGCAGGCCGCGACCGAGATCGGCCTCCCGGAAGCTGCCGCTGAACCTGTCCCGCAGGGTGGCCCCGCCCCGCGCCCGGGAAGCACGTTAGTCGTGACGACGATGTGGTTCCACGTGGGTGTCCTTGTCCTCCTCCTGGGACAAGCTCAAGGACACACCGTGTCCTGCAGCAATTTGTCGGACTGGAGTCATATTCTGTACGATTATATTCGCCTTCCTGATACGGACTACGCGCTGCGCATGGCGGAGTGGAGTGACTTTTGCCATTCTGTCGCCCTAAATAAGACACCATCCGAACTGCGCGACGCCTGGTCCCAGTTCACTTCCTTCCCGCCCCTCACCGAGTGCGGTGCGGCGCGGCCCGCGTCGGCGACGCTCTTGGGGGTCTCCATTACCCAGCTGGTTTGCGTCATTTTCGGGGTGGGTCTCTACGTGATTCGGCATGTCGTCCGGAGACGCTCAACGCCCAACGCTCTTTGAAACGCCGGCCACGATATCCATCGTCGGGCCGAGCTGCAGCGGTAAGGGGGCATTTTATTCATGCCACTTTATGAATGAACGTATTTCATTTTATTATAGTGTGATTTTTTTTTTAAATTTATTCTTTTTCATGTTTTATTTTTCCAGGTAAAACGACGCTCGCTCTGAAATTACTGGAACATGAAGGTGACCTGTTTTCAAGCCCTTTTCGGCATTATTTTTGGTGTCTGCCCGAAGGCAACGAGCCCCCGCCCCGGGTCCAAAACAATCCCAAGTTTCACATCCACTACGGTGTGCCCGACGGCAGCACGCTGCCGCACGACTCGTTTGTCCTACTCGACGACCTGCAACACGCGCAGAACCTCAACACACAGCTCCTGCACACGGTGCATTCCCATCACCGCCATTTAACCGTGGTGACTCTGAATCACTCCATTTTCCCCAAAAATCGGTTCCAGCGCGATTTGACGCAGTCCGTCAAGTACTACCTCATCGCCAAAAACCCGAGGGATAAACAGTCCTTTTTCCGCCTCGCCCTTCAGTTGGATCCCGACCGCGCTCGGAGCTTGTACTCGTGCTACCTCGACTCGTGCGCTGAGCCCTTCGGGTACCTGCTGTGCGACCTCACGCAGCGCGCTCATCCGGCACTGCGGTACCGGAGCTCCATTTTTCCCTCCGATGAGGGGCAGGTCATTTACGCGACAGACGAGGACCTTGGCCGACTAATGCGCGACGATCCCCGCTATGTCCGATTCAGTCAAGCCCTACATCCCTCTCGTGCAAGTCCTGCTCAACAGCAACAAAGCGAGGAGGAAAACTATTTTGGAGACGCTGAATAAAAAGGAAGTCGACTGCCTGTCCGAGTTTATTCTCAACGGCATCGCCGGAGACCAGCGAAAAAAACTCAGCCCGCAGTGCGTGCGCCACTGCAACCGACACAAAAAGGCCATTCGAACGCTCGCCTACCGACCGCAGCTCTGCTGGAAAAAGCGGCGACAGCTGCTGGTTAATCAGTCGGGCTCGGGCTGGTTTCTGCCGCTCATCGGCTCCGTGCTGGCCTCCCTGCTCGTAAAATGAGCCCATTGCGAAAGCTCATTGTGCTGACCCCAGAACAACTCCAACGCCTGCGCGGGCGCCACTTCGATGTGACGGATCAGTACGACGCCAACCGTTTGCAAGTGCTCGAATCCGTCGCGAAAAAAGTCAAGGACATAGGCCCGTCCCAGGCCTACGCACAGTACCAAGCGGCCCAGCAGCGCCATCTCCACCATGCGGCTAAAGACCGCACAGAGCCGCTACAAATGACCTTCGCCGAACCGCCCTCCACGCCCACGCTCCAGGAGCAGCTGCAAACCTTGGAGCAAGATCAGAAACAAGAAGACGCCCGGTCAGCCGCCGCGGCAAGGCGCGCTCTAGCCCTTCGAAAAGCAGGCAGGTTGGCGGACGCGAAAAAACGACAAAGGGAAGAGGAAAAAGGTCTCAAAAAGGTCAGACGGGCCGGGACCCACCAGGAAACCGTCTCTCCGCTTAAAACCAGAAGCCAAACTCTGAAAAAAGGTGCAGAGCACCTCTTGCAAAATCGCGGGGAGGCAAAATGGATAAGTCTGAGGCCTTAAAACGCCGAATATTGGACCGACTGTGGACGCAACCCGGTACATCGTATGCCGCGTTCGGCGGACAACATCTTCTTCGACGGGCCGCCAACGAACCCTCCAAGAGAAAAACCACCCTGGATCGGCAAGACGTAGCGCATTATTTGACGCAAGAACCCGCCTACACGCAGCATGCTCCTGTCCGAAAGAAATTTAAAAAGCCATTTTACAATCTGTCTGAACTCTATCATCTCGTCGAAGCCGACCTCATTGAAACGGGCCGAATAGCTAAATTTAATCACGGTGTGCGTTATTTACTCATTGCCATTGAATGTACTTCTCGCAAAATATTTGTCGTTCCTATGCCCGATAAAAAAGGTGCAACCGCAGCAGAGTGTTTTCGTAAGCTGCTTGACAAAGAGTTTGACCAGACGCCCCACGTGGTCCGCGTTGACCGAGGTTCAGAATTTAAAGACCGACAGTTCCGTCAACTGCTGCGAGACCGAAATATTCGACAGGTGTTTGCCAGCAACACCGAAAAAGCAGCGATGGTGGAGCGCGCCGTCCAAACATTGCAGCGGAGAATCCACAGATATCTGACGCACAACAACACGTTCAAGTTTATGCCCGCGTTAAAAAACATTGTCAAAAGCATCAACGACACACCCCACGCTTCCACGGGTGTAGCTCCCAGTCAGTTCTCGGCGTCCGACGTGTACGCATCGTGGGAGCGCTACTATTTGTCCCACGTGCACCCGCCGCGTCCTTTCAAATATAAGCCCGGCGACACGGTGCGAGCCTCCCTGCTTCGCCGAGAAGGGCTTGAAAAGGCCTACCGGGGCACCTATACGCCGCAAATTTTCACCATCGTGGCGAGGCGACACACACGACCGCACAGCTACAAACTAAAAGACGTGGTCGGACAGGTTCTCGAAGGGGACTTTTTTGAGGAAGAACTTATTCCTGCCAAAGATCGCCCCGGCAGAAGGTACACCGTGGATACGATTGTGGACCAAAGAACCAACCCCACCACAGGCAAAAAGGAAGTCCAAGTGACGTGGGAAGGCTGGCCTAAAACGCACCGCACTTGGCTTTTGGCATCCGAAGTCAAGACGACTGGACAGAGTCGTCATGAGCGGGTACCGCCCTGATGGCATACGTCACCTGCCAAAGTCATTCTACCTGCCACTGATTTCTGACAGCTCAAGCCTTATTTATTTCGATAACGCACTGTCCCATTTCCGGGTACAGTTGCAAGAGCCGCTGTACCTCGAAGGGCACTGGGAATGCGGGCTTGCCGAGGTTCAAGTGCCTCCACCCAAGGCTCACAGGTACACGATCACCAGGACACGGCAAGCGAGCCCACAAGAAGCGCCACCGCCAACGCCCGCCGTCGTGCCGAACTGGCAGAAACTAGCCGTACCCTTCTTGAATATGGGCGCGCTCCTGCCCAGTCCCGCCGCCCTTGTGCAAGCAGAAAACACCACATCGGCACAGCAGCAAAAGCCCGAAGCGGCCGAAGAGGCCAATGCGAAACACGCCCTCAGCCCTCAGCCACAGCCTCAGGGCCAGTTTAAAGCACCAGCGCTTCTCCCAAGCAGTTTGGTCGTCAGTACGCCAACAACACACGACCGAACAACACCGCATCATGGCACCGAGGAGGCTCATACCGCTGCGGCCGCAGCCGAGCAGGCCCAGGAGGCCGAAAGGGTCCGGAAGGAGCAAGAAGCCGCGCGTCAGAGTGCCGAACCGCCAGAGGAGGCGAAACAAGAAGCCGCACCCATCGTACCGACACTTACACCAGCACACGGCCTTCAGCCACGGCCCACGGTCCAGTCATTATTAAGCACCCCGCGTCATGCTTCCATATCGGAGTGGGTGCAGCTGTTGCGGCCCGTGCACGCCGACGACCCCAACGACTTCCTAAACGTGTTTCACCTGCCCGAGGGTTACGAAAATTGGGTCCTTGACGAGGAAACGCCCAGTAGTATCACTTTAACGGACGGAAGCAAGATTGAATTTGCTACTCGCAGTTTCGATCGACTGGCAGACTGGGTCCAACACGTGTCATCCTATTTATCGCACGAACAAGAGGTGTCTGCGTTGGTGTCCGACTTGACGACGGCGTGGGAGAAAAAGGGGAGGGCTCGACGCGCCTTAATTGAGGACGGCACTCGCATTTTTATCTACTGTGACGTCATTCAAGCCAGTCTTTGCTCCGACTTTAAAGGCAAGCTGCTCCGAATTCTACCTTATGAAGGCGTCATTCGGTACCAAACCATGAATCCCGTGTATTATTATCCCGTCGATAAACACGTGATTGACTGTATTCACGTGGAGCTCAAGACCAAGTACAACGAGTACTTCCCCTTCACCGACCACGAACAGCCCGTCGTCGTGGTGTTGCATTTCCGGACAGTGCAAGTCAGTTGATGCTGAGAGCTTGAGGAGGCAGCATCATGGCCGCCACCAATCCCTATTATGCCTACTATGCGCAACAAATAGGGAGCGGAGACTACTACAAGTCTCACGTGACCGTCCAACGCGGACGCGGTTGGCTTGGCAATCTCTTTCGAAGCGCTTGGTCCGTTCTCAGTCCTATCGCGGCCAGCGCGGCCAAGCACCTGGGAGCCGAAGCCCTACACACGAGCTCCAACATTGTGCGCGACGCCATGGAAAATCCAGGCACGCCACTCTCCGACATTGCCAAACGACGCGGCAGGGAAGGGCTGAGCAACGTGGCGAGCCGCGCGCCAGACATACTGGCAGGGCGAGGCGGCCGCACTCGTGTCAAAAGACGCATCAAGCGTCAGACGTCGTCCAGACGCCGTGAGAGAAGGACGTTGACCGGACGTCAAAACCCGACGATCCGCGACCTATTTTCGCCGCCATCACCATGACCGGAGGAAATCTCATCCCGTGCATGATTCCCCAGCTGGATCTGTTCAAGAAAAAACCGGTGCAAGCCTGCATCACTGGCCGTATTTTAGAAAAAGTGAAACCCCTGTCCGCCTTGCCCGAAAAGCCGGACGTCATCGAGTTCCTCTCACCCGGACGGCCATTGCATTATCTGGACATAAACAATCTCATTATTCGACTCGTCGTGTCTTTAAAGCGCGAGGCAGGAGGAGACATTGCAGCAGCCACCAAAGACTATTCTGTGGTGGACGTACCACTCCACAGCATCACGTCGCAATGTGAAATATTCTTGAGTGAAGAGCCAGTCACCAAATGGCCTCACCTTTACAATTATAAGAGTGTCCTTGATATTTACACCACCGCCGGAAAGGACGCTCGTGAAGGACCCTTGTCGACCGTCATCGTCATGCCCGACAAAACGGGGACCGACACGTCCGACGACAGCGCATGGGCAAAACGTGGTGCCATATTCGGCGCATCGCAGAAGGTGGAGCTGTTGGGAAGACTTCGAGCAGACATTTGCAACCTACAAGACGGCGCCTTCGTTCTTGACAATGTACCCCTGCGCGTCAAAATGACCCTGGCACCACCATCTTTTTACCTGTGGTCCAAAGATGCGAATCACACGGATGTGAAAATGGTGTTCCATGATGCTGAGCTCTATGTGCCTTATTTTGTCGGCAACCCAGAATTGGCCATTGGCATTGACATGGCGTTAACCCAACATCCCGCCACCTACAATTTCAAGAGCTCACAGCTGAAGGTTTTCATTCATCCTAGCCAGTCTCCTAATCTGACGATTCCTGTGGCATTCAGCGGCAAACTGCCATCCACTCTCATGTTCGCCATGGTCGATGCGGCCAATTATAACGGTGTCGTCAACACCAATACCTATGATTTTACCCACGCCGGTCTGCAGGAGCTCTCCTTCCTCTGCAATGGCGCAGAACGACGATTTTTGATGAATATGGACCTGTCACAAGGTTGTTCTACTGTTGTGCATAGTATGTATGCCGACTTGGGTCACGATTTGGAGGAGGCTGGCGGCCATTTGTTTAACGTGGGGTCTCTGAAAAATGGCAAATTTGTGTGCGCGGTCGACTTGACGATTGACCACAGTGGAAGATTAATCCAAAATTTGGATCGGTTCGGCAACATCGGCATTCAAGGACGATTTAAGACGGCGCCCACCCGCGCACTGTGCATCATTCTGTATGCCCAGTACGATTCCACGATGGAGATTAGTTCGTCACGGCAGGTCAGCGTGTATTGACCATGAGGCACTACACATCGGCGTTGTCCACTGTAGACATTTTGGACGCGGCCCACATGCACCCCGTTCTGCAACGCCATCATGAAGGCACTTTTCCCCTCGATGCTCTGCCGGGACACCTCATCACGGGCAAGCGGCCGCGACATATTGTATACAACACTTCACCCTCGACGGACCCGCCCGGAACTCACTGGATATCCATTTGGTTATCCGCCGATATGACAGCAGAAGTGATGGACAGTCTGGGAGGCCGCATTTTGCAGCCGGAGGTCCTTGAGTTTCTACGACGAAATGCAAGTCGTATTGTACATAATGTTAAACGCATACAGAATTTAGCAAGTAATGCATGTGGACTGTATTGTCTTAGCCATGGCCTGGCACGAGCCAAGAAGCAAACTTTCAAATCTTGGCTCTCTCAGTTTTCGAATTGTACTTTAAAGAACGATCAATTGATGTACTGCGAGTTTATGCGAGAGATGGCGCTGCCGTCGCTCTTCACACCGCGCTTGCGCAACTGGAAGGACGCCGTTGCACGCGCGTGTCGTGCAGTCTCGTGCACGACCGTCAGTCGTACCGAGGAGTCACAGCAGCCCACATGGAACCGCAGACCACACCAACGACGCCCTTCCAAGTCCCGCTGGACATAGCGATGCAGTGCTTCGACGGCGCCAACGACACGACAATGCTGGAGCGCTACATGGCAGAGCTGGAGCAACAACAAGAGGCGTATCAGCAGCAGCAGCCGCAGCACGCAACGCAACCGGCGAAGACAGCATTAGCGCACGCTCAGATCGCTTCAGAATGGGCTCCACCGCCCGCACGTAAAACAACTGCACCACGACGAGCGCGGCAAGAAGCGAAAAAGCCACGTTTTGGGTCTCATAAAACGAAGAAAAACACGCCGAAAACCGCTCCGCAAACCTCTTCGGCACCTGCAACGCCATCCGGAAAGCACCGCGAGACGTGCAGCCTGCATCAACATTTGTGTCATCTTTTAAAACTGACGGCGTCCTATTCCTGTCTTCAATCCCATGCCTTGGCCGACGTACTTACCCTTAGATATAATTAGATTTAAGACGCATTTCCTTTGTATTTTATAATTAAGTAGTCTAAGTTGTGTGTGGAAAAATGTAAAAAAAAATCAATAAAATCCTTGTAAATAGCCGATGTTGCGTGTCAATCCTACGCCTTGACCTCCAACACGTCAGTTAATCAGCTGCAATGAAATCACTTTACCCCATTCCTCCACACACCAGCACAGCACGACCCGCGCCCCGCCGCGGTCCTCTCCGCGCAGCGCCTTCGTCCCGCCGGAGCGCAACCCCCTCCCCCCGCCGCCACAGGTACACGCCCAAAAATAAGGCACAGCACACCGCGCACCGCCCCGCCCCCACCGGCGCACCCAGCGACAGTCCCCCGGGCCGCAAACACACACACACACATCGCATCACTCGGGTTAAGGTTAGGTTAGGCCCATTTCACTTAAGCCCCTTTCACTTACGCCCTTCACTTAGGTTAGGTTAGGTGAGGGACGCGCTCCCGCGCACCGAACCGTGACGGACCTAGGCCCCTTTCACTGAAGCCCCTTTCACTTAAGCCCCTTTCACCTACGCCCTTTCACTTGGGTAGGTTAGGTTAAGTCGCCTTTCACTTACGCCCCTTTCACTTACAAAGTTAGGTTAGGCTTGGTCACGATACACCCAGCCGTGGCATTTTTCTGGCACGGTGGCAGATTGTGGCACGGTGGCAGATTCTGGCACGGTGGCAGATTCTGGCACGGTGGCAGATTCTGGCAGCCTCACCGCCTCACTGTTCTCGTACCGGCCTTTTTATACACACATCTGATTATCGGCAAATCCAAAAAGCCACGCTGTTTCAGCAACATCAGGACGCTGCCCTGCACCTACTTCAATCAACAAAATGCATGGATGTGCAGTGAAGAGTTTGAGAAGTATGTGAGAAAGTTCGATTGCCGAATGGGCATTGAAAAGAGAAAGGTAATTCTCTTTGTAGACAATTGTCCTGCACACCCGCGAGTGGATAATTTGAAAAATGTAAAATTAGTATTTTTGCCCAAGAACACCACTTCAAAGCTTCAACCAATGGACCAAGGCATTATCAAGAATGTTAAACATTTTTATAGAACTCGACTTGTGCACAGACTATGCAATTTCATCGGCAGGCCCAATGTCCAGAGGAAGGACTGTTTCATAAACCTCTTCCAAGCCCTTCACTTCATTCAGGTAAGCACTTCCGCTACTTTGTACTTAATGGGTAATTTACGAGGTTAAAACATGTTTTACTGTTGTTGCAGTGGGCCTGGTCGGAGGTAAAGCTGGACACCATCAAGAACTGCTTCAGGAAAGCCGGCTTCCGCGAGGTGCAAGAGGATGAAGTGATCGCCCCGCCTCCGCGCAGCGCCCAAGTCCAGCGAGCCCCAGCTCGTCGGCGCCGACGCCGAGACGACAGCGACGAAGAGGAAGATGTTGACGGCGACCTGCTGGAGCTGGATAGCGACCAGGACGCTGACGCCGAACCACTCCACAGGGCTCCCGCTCGCCGGCGCGGACAGCTAGATAGCGACGAGGAAGACGGTGAGCTGCAACACCTGGCCGCCGACGGGGACGCTGGCGGAGACGCTGGCCAGGACGCCGACGGCGGCGAGGACGCCGACGGCGGCGAGGACGTCGACGCTGGCGAGGACGCCGACGTGGACGCTGACGAGGCCGCCGACGTGGACGCTGACGACGACGAACTCATGCTCATTGTGGAGGACGAAGACGAGGCGAACGCCGAGCTGCCCGCCATCGACAATGACATGTGGCGCAGTGTCTGCCAGATGTTCGGCGTCGAGGAGGACCTGGCCTTCAGCGCTTATGTCGGCGCTGACGACACGGTGGAGGTGTACGAGATCATGAGCATCGAAGACATTGCTCAGCAGTTCGCAGAGCAGCAGGCCGAAGAAGTCGGCGATGACAGTGATGACGGCGAGGGTGCGGAGCCGCTGCCACTCGTCACCACCTCGGAGGGCCTGGAGGCCTTGGACAAGGTCAAGAGACTGCTGGCTCAGACTGAGATGGACGGGGCTACAGTCAGTTTGATCAACCAACTAGAAACACTGATTATTTCCTCCAAAAAAACCCGGCAAACTTCAATAACTGACTATTTTCGCACGGCGTGAGTCCTATTGTTATTTTACTGTTACAGTATGTTAAATGTTAACATAGATTTGTATTTTATGTACGTAATGTATACCAAAGTTCTACAACAAATTAAAGTTTTGTTTGATTTCAAACCTTTTTGTACATTATCCATGCCCTAAATCAACCTGAAAGTGCTTAAAAAAGCTTCTTTGGTGCTTAAAACGCGATAGGAAGGCAAAAGCAATGGTTTTGGAGATTTAAATGGTGATTACCCCCCATCTCGCATTTAACGTTTCCCGCTTATAACGTTGCGTCCCGGCCGCATTCGGGCAAAACGTTATAAGCGGGACCCACTGTACTTTGATTTGCTGATGTTTGGATTACATTACCCACATCAGAGAACTGCAAAAGTAAAAATGAAAGCGCTCAAATATGTATGTAAAAGGAACAGTGTTAAATTTTGACAGCCTTACTTGTCAGGAAAACTTACCACTGTTTTGAAGGTTACATTGTCATTCAAAGATACGAAATAACTTTCTGAAGAATCCTCCTGTAAACATTAAAAATTGACAGGGCATAAGTTAAGCTTAATAATTGATTTAAGGAAAAAGATTGACCATTCAAAGGCTTACGTTCATTATTTTTGCTTGCAGAGAGGATAAGCTGCTTATTTGAAAACAGAGAGGCGAAGAAAAAAACTACACCTACCTGTACTGATAATTTCTGCTGTTTTGTGGAGCTGACGCTGCAGTTGTCCATTGAGTGTTTCCTCTTTAATGATGTACAACTGTCAGACTCAGTGCATTTTCGATTACCATTTAACTGAAAAAAAAAATAATCAAAATGACATATCAAAATAGGAACTAATCAGAAAAGAAACCACATAGGAGCAGTAGCACTTACAGATTGATCATTCATATCATCATCAGAAGACTCATTATGAAAGTCCACCATTTCTGAATTATTTTGATTCCTCTTATTGGCTTGTTGGCTTGTAACATTAGTCAACTGAAACCATATCAATGAGTGAACTGACCAAAACAGAAATGTAATAAACGACATATTTAATTACAGAAGTTTCATTCACCTTTGAGGTTGCTGTCTTGCCATCAGAATGTTGATCTCTCCCAATTATGTCTGATTCATGTAGACCAATAATCTCCTTTAATGCCCCTTTAATCTTATTGTCGGCAAAATGGATCCGTAACTTCGGAATAAGGATTGGCTCTGAGGTCCTGGATGTGCCAGGCTTGGATGGAAGCTGTGAGCGGTGTGGGCCCCCAAAGGCCTCGTGCTGACGGGTAGACCCCACGCTTGCAAACGGCGGAAGTCCCGGCTTTTATGCAGTTGTGTGTGTAGTGGCCATCGCTAAAAGGACAACTCAGAACTGGCGCTGACCAGGGAAGTTCGACTGTCTAATTAAAACAAAGCATCGCGATGGCGCCCAAAGCGTGATGACGCGATGTGATTTCTGCCCAGTGCTCTGAATGTCAATGTGAAGAAATTCAATGAAGCGCGGGTAAACGGCGGGAGTAACTATGTCCTCAGCGGAAGCCCAGGTGCATAGGCTCCCACGGGGGGCCGTTCCCCATAGAGGAAAGGCCACTTACAACCCTTGACTACGGGTGAAACCCTGAAGTGTTTCTGGACAGGTTCCCAGAGTCCGCTGCAAGTGTAAACCGATCTCTATGACAAAGGGTTCGTGTCCTGAGTTGTGTCAATGCCAAATGATACCCAGCGAGGCAGGCACATCTCAGATTATCGGACCCAAGTGCCCAGTGACACGTCCAGACCTAGCAAGTTAACTTGTGCGCGGATAGGGGATCCCTTTGAATGTATAAACATTGAGCTTGATCCCCGAACTAACGTCACGGGCTATCCACCCCCACCCTCTGCCTACGGGCGGCCTCTTGTGTGGCCTAGCTAGCCCACTTGAGTGTAGCAATTGCTACGAAGTCTTCAGACGAGCCTCGGAAACCCAAGCCTCTGGCTGGTTCGTCTGCGAACGCCGGCAATGTGAGTGATAAAAGATCGCAGAGCAAAAATATGCCTTCGACCAATGAACTCGATGCCATTACCTCGTGCCCGAAGTGTACCATTGATTTGTCGGCACGGCCGCCTTCACAAGTGAAGCAGCATATCTATCGATGCTCGGCTCCACCGCCAGATGAAAAAGGAGAGTACAAATGTCCGGACTGCCCAAGAAAGTTTCCTACGTATGCAGGCCAGAGGCAACATAGGAAGAATGCCCATGCGGCGCTCTTCAATGAAGGAGACCTCAAGTTGCTAAAAGAGCGACAACCAACATCGAAAGCCCGCTACACACGGGACGAGCTGAAATTCTTGGCTCAGTGTGAACTCGAGCTGCCAGGCTACGGCAAACTAAGCACGTCAGCAACGGCGCTCGCCTTATCCACGAAAAGCACGAGATCAGTCGATGCCCTTAAGAAATGCCTTGGACGGGACGACTATAAGGAAGTCAAATCGGAGCTCCTAGCTCAGAATAATGTGGCAGCGATAACGCCACCTGAAGAGGATGAGGAGGATGAGGTCGTAGATTACGACCAGCTGAGAAAGGAGATACGAAATGAGATCCTAGCAGTTCCCAGCCAACTGCCATCAATCGACGAAGTGGAGGACTACGATGAGATCAGAGCACAGCTCATGGCGGAGATCTCAGCAGCCAAACAACCGCTGCCCGATGAAATTGACTATGAAGAGCTCAGAAGTCAAGCACAACACGAGCTCTGGGCACAACCACAACCGACGCCCCGTAAGGAGGAGCAGCCACCTGCTAAACCTCCCGCAGAAGTGCAAGCAACGGCCTCTGCGCCCAACCGGAGACAAGACGGCCACAAGTCCGCCCAGGACCCCAGCCGGCCAACCGAAGAGAGACTCAGGAGGACAGTGCCCAGCTGTGGACCTGAGCCGTCTCCAAGCCAGCCTGTAGTCCTGTTAACAAGAGTTGATGAACCTAGCCCACTCATCAAGTCAGGACCAATCTGTCCGGCCCTTCGAATGGTACGACAGAAGGCAACACCGGAGATGAAGAACTTGATTGACGTTGCACTGACAACAAGCAACATACATGAACTTTCTTATCTTATAGAAGCGTTCATTCATACCATCCCGACCAAGAGGCCCAAAGTCACCAGGAAGAGGAAGAAGGCCCCATGGAGGCCAAAGAGGAGAGATAATCATGCCTCAAGACGGGCAGCAGAATATAAGAAAATTCAGCGCATGTTCCACAAGAACCCAGCCCAAGTCGCTGAAGCCCTCATAAAAGGCAAACCACTTGACGTGGAGGAGACCCCAGACATGGCAAGTGTTGAAGATTTCTTCACTAAGACCTACCAGGAGACAGCCATACCGCTCAAGGCGAGGCAGAAGTCAAACGGCTCTATAAATGTCAGCCAACCCATCTCAAGGAAGGAGCTTGCAGCAGCCCTTCATACGCAAAAAGAGACAGCTGCCGGTCCCGACGGGATAAAGAGAGAAGACATGCGGAGGATGAACCAAACGGACCTATTGTGTCTTGTGAACATTCTGTTCGGTACGAAGCACATTCCAACGCTCCTGCGCATGAACAGGACAGTGCTCCTACCAAAATCAGGGGATCCCAAGGACCCCAGAAACTGGAGACCAGTGACTATATCTAGCCTCATTTTACGAGTGCTAGATCGTACCATAGTCAGACGGCTTGAAGACGCTATACCGTTATGCTCTGTGCAACGAGGCTTTACTAAGCAAGATGGAACGCTTATGAACAACACGGTTCTGCAAGCAGTGATCAAGGAACATAGGCTGAAAGGCAAACCCCTCGTGGTCGCCTCACTCGACCTGGCAAAGGCGTTTGATCGCGTAAGTGTCGTCTCCATAGTCGATGCTCTACGCAGAAGAGGAGTGGACGAGCACACCGTCCAATTTGTGGAAGAGTGCTACAGAGACATCACCACAGTGATTGAGTGTCACGGTGACCGAAGTAACCCGATTAAGATAAAGAGAGGAATTAAGCACGGAGCCCCTAGCTCAGGGTTCCTGTTTGACTTGATCCTCGACGACCTTCTTGTTATGGTCGCATCGATGGAAGGAGTGCAGTTGGGGAACACCAACGTGTCCTGTATGGCTTTTGCCGATGACTTGGTGTTCATAGGACGAAATAGCTTCAACGTCAACCAGAAGCTCAGCAAATGTGAGGCCTATTTCTCCACCCATGGCTTGGAGGTCAACGTTCAAAAGTGCCATGTACTTCAGTTGGTCAGAGTCCCCGGAACCAAACGATGTGTGGTCGAGAAAGAACCGCAGACTTTCATCAGCGGGATGCCCATACCCGTACTGACTACTGAAAGCCAATTTAAATACCTGGGGTTGGATTACACCCACTATGGTGTAACAAGCATCTCAGTCCCCAAAGTGGAACTAATGCTCGGAAGAGTCCGAAAAGCAAAGCTGAGGCCAAATCAGAAACTGTACCTGATACAGAGGCATCTGATACCTATGTTATACCATTCATTGCAAGCTGTCGACACTACAGCTGCCAAGCTTAAAGCGATTGATACAAAGATGCGTATAGCCATCAAAGGCTTCTTACATTTACCAAAGACATCGCCTGATGTGCTAATCCATGCCCCAGTGAGACTGGGAGGACTTGGTGTCGCATCATGTGTGTAAAAAAACAATAAGTTTGCGTCAAGCGAGCCGTGGAGCCATGGAGCCGTGGAGCCGTGGAGCCATGGAGCCCTGGAGCCCTGGAGCCCTGCCGCATTCTTATTGGATGGGTCCCCGCGGGGGGAAGGGGCGGCGGGGTCGGGTGTCCGGCGTGTGTGTGCGGGGGGTGGGGGGGTCGCGTGCCGGCTAGCTGCCCTGCCCGCGCGTGCCGCATGTGTGTGTGTCTCTCTCTCTCACACACACACACACACACGAGCACTTCATCAATCACCTCACGCACAGTAGCCATGAATAAATGTATTTGTCGCTGCAAGGAGGCGGGCTGGGCGGGCTCGACTCCTTATCGGTCGCATCACCTATTTGTCGTCCTTACCGTCGTGGCCGTCGGACGGGGGCCTATACAACATTGATTGGTTTTCCCTTCTTCAACGAGTCTTTCGGCGGAGCCTGCCGGCCGGCTAGGTGCCCTGCCGCGCGCACCGCATGTGTGTCCCTCTCTCTCTCTCACACACACACACACACACACTAGCACTTGTTCAAATACTTGACGCAAAGTAGTATTGCATCTATCGATTTATCGCTGCAAGAAGGCGGGGCCCGGCGGGCTCAGCTCCTGTGGCTTAGTCGGCTGCATCACGTATTTGTCATCCTTACCCTCGTGGGCGTAGGACAAAGGTGGAATTCCCTTCTTCACCGAGTCTGTCGGCTGCTGGTTCCTGGTGCGTCCCCGACCTTGGCTACAGTCCCTTTCCAAATCTTGAAGCGTGCACATGTGTCGGGCCCCCTGTACTCCAACACCGTGTTGCCGCGGTCCAGTGTTCTGTGTTCAGTGCCAGTGTGTGTGTGTGTGTGGCCCTCGTGTGCGCTACAATTTGCAACGTTTGGCGCGTGATCGTGAGTGTGCTTGACGACGCAAAAAAAAAAAAAAAAGTAAAGGAAAAGAAAAGCGGGCTGAATGCTGGCGCGCCCCGCTTGATCATGATTGGTTGTCTGGTGCAGGAAGAGGTTATTGTTGTAACCAAACGCGGCGAGTTTCGTGTTTGCAGTTCCGAGTGTGTGTGCACGGCCACCGGCGAGGAATTGGAATCGGTTATTCGGTCGCGCACTCATCTCACGGGTATAATCCACAATCGGCGGCGCTTGGACGCGGTGCGAAGGTCGTGTGACGCGTGCCGCCGCAGTTTAGCGCGGTTTGATTCTCGGTGTCCGTGCCCGGCCCTCGAATTATACTGTCGGCGGTTGGCTTGCACTGTGTCGGGAAAGGAGGAGGAGTAGTATTGGATTCGTTTCCGTTTTCATTGTTTTTCCCCCGTGTCCCTGTGTGCGGTGTGTGTGCGGAACAGTGAATCACCGCGGTGTGCTCCCGCGTCGTGCCACGCATCGCTTTGCCCCCCCCCCCTCCTATCGTGCCGTGCCCCTCCGTGTGTGTGTGTGTGTGTGTGTGTTTGCGCGCGCGCGCGTGTGGGCCGGGCGTCCAAAATCTTGTAGTGCCGTGCCCTTCCTCTCCCTGTGTGTGCGTGTGTGTGTGTGTGTGTGTGTGTGTGTGCCCGCGTGCCATGTCGGGTCCCGATGTGCCTGCGTCTCAGCGCTTTCGTGGGTGTGTGCGCGATTTTGGGTTTGTTATAGTCTTGGGCCAGCATCGTCAGCACTATTGTGCTGATCACCTCCATCTCGCTAGCTTGAGCAAACACTCCCTAATCCATTTTAACGATTCGCACGAGCCGGGCATTTATGATTTGAGCGATTTGAATGAGTTTGTCGGGCAGGAAAAACGTTGTGAAGAGTGTGGGATCCATACTCACTACTTTGATCCGCTTTGCACCTGCCAAGGTTCGCTCATTGTCCAGCAAGTGTCTGAATCGGAGGCCGAGGACGTTTCAAGCGCCGGTTCAGAGTCAGAGGATGAGGAGACGGATGATTAGTGGGAAGATCTAAGCCGCGGAAGGCCCTATGCCCCCCCCCCCCCTTCCGCCCTTCTTCCCCTCCGCCCCTCTCCCCATCCTCGCTCTCCCACACGGCTCGCCTCGCCCGCCCCGCCATCGCGTGGCGGTGCAGTCCTGCTGCGCACACACTGTTGGAAATTCATGCACGTGACAACCTTTCTGATTGCGGTTTGGCGCGCCTTCTCTCGTCGCGCGCGTGAGGGGCGTTCTTTCCCTCCACACTTCAAGCGCCATGACATCCATGACATATATGAGTGAAGGTTTGTGGGCAATTCATATTGCGGTTAAATGTGTGTAATCCCAATTTTATCGCTACCATAATTTTTTTAATGAATCCATTCTTGCAGGAACAGGATGACTTGCCCCTACCACCCGACGCGGGAAAACGGGTTGTGGTGGGAGTGGAGTGGGGGGCTGCGTTCCAAGTGGCGGCCGCGGCGGTGGCTTGCGTTCTGTCCTTAGTTCGGTGTGTTGTGGTGTGTTGGTTGCATCGTCCCGCGCGTCGGGGCATCTTCCCCCCCCCCCCAAACTAATCGCCCGTTCGTCATTCCGCAGTGTTATCACCATCATGGAGCAAAACTTTACATGCCCCATATGCGGGTTTGTGTTTTGGTCTGTCGGCCAATTCCAATCCCATGTGGCGCTGCATGGCTCCGGCGAAGGCAGCCGCGGCGGCGTGCGCCGCGGCGCTAGCCGTGGCGATCGAAGCCGCGGGACAAGCGGTGACAGTTTCGCCCCAGCTGTCGGCGATGTGCAACATCGCTGTCATTTGTGCAACGATGGGGTGGCGTTCCCATCCCTGAGAGACTTGACAGAGCACTTGCACAAACATCTGTCGCTGGAACGGTTGAGCGAATCCACATCCCGCCCTGCCAAGCGGTTCATCGGTGGACAGCTTTCGGAAGGCCCTCCTGTGGCGCCGAAGAAGAAGAAGACGACGCCCTGTGTTCCCACATGTAGTGAGTGTGGAAAAGTGTTCTCTAAAAGTTCGAACTTGCATCGACACGTGTCGGAAACTCACGCTCGTGGAAGAGTGCTCTGTTGGCTTTGCCGCTATTCTTCTGTTGAAAGAACCCATTTCCTCAAACATTACGCCCGCGTCCACGCCAATCCCCAGGCATGCGATGCGTGTGGCGCTGTTTCACAGTCCGCCGCCCATCACAGTTTTCACGTGTGTGTTCCCTCGGGAACAAACTCGTATCCATGCCCTTATTGCCGACGCACGTTCCGAGATCGTGACGCGCGCGTGTTGCATATGTCCCAGTGCGCCTCACGCGAAAAGCATGAGGCTACCCTTGACGAGTTCAACCAGCAAGGCGGTGCTGTCCTCCGCCCTCTTCCGCATCGTCGCCCCCAAGAGAGTGAAGAAGAACAGGAAGGCGAGTCGGCAGAAAAGGCTGTCGCTTCCTCCACTTCCGCAGCTCTCAGACAGACGGACGAGCATCAAGACGGAGGAGAGGCAGCACACACACAAGAAGAGGAAGAAGAGGAAGAAGAAGAAAACAATAGAGAAGCAGAAGAAAATAGAGACGAAGATGGTGAAGAAAATAGAGAAGAAGGTGAGGCTAGTGAGCCGCAGTGGGTGGCAACTTCAGCTCTCAAAGGCACGGCACAGGAACACTGCCTGTCTTTTTCCAACAAAATGGATCTGAACCTTTTGCTTATAGAGTACAAGCAGGAACTCGTCAGAAAAATGACTGAGCTCATGAACGCTTCGCGGACTGGCATCAAATGGTGGCTGTTGACGCACGTCGACGCGCTCCGTGAGGTGCCTGGGGAAGCTGGTCAAGTTCAGATCGAGCACGAACTGAAACATCTGAGAAGTTGTGAACAGACTCTGCACATCGACGAATCCTCTGTTGAAGGGCAGGTCGAGAAGGCCATCCTAGAAGTGCTGGCAAACAGCGAAGTTTTAAATGTCGAGGGCAGTGGGTGGGTTCTTGGCGAGATTTATAAAATCGTTATAAGAACCGGTCAACATCACCCCATTGTTGGTGCAGGCAGTTACATGCCCCTACCCCCCGAGTTGGCAGATATGAAAAGTCTTGTCAACATAAAAAATAAGGACCAAGACTGCTTCCGTCTCAGCGTTATTGCAGGCTTAGGAATCGTGCCAAGGTGTGGGCGAAACTTAAACAGACCGCGACCGTATGCTGCTCATCTTCACAGACTTAAAACAGATGGGTTAGATTATGCTCCGATGAGACTTGCCGACATACCCAAATTTGAATTATTGAATCCTGATATAAGTCTTTGCGTCCTCGGCGTGTTGGTGGATGAGCCGGCCAACGAGTCCACAAGTTGCAACCCCACTCCTGCTGCCGCTGCGGCCAGGGCTTATAAGGCCGGTCGTCCTCTCCACGATCTCAACATTGATGATGATGATGATGATGATGATGATAATGATGATGGTGATGAGGAGGCGGTTGGTGACAATGGTGATGACGGTGAGAGAGGTGGGGGAGGTGCTGGTGGGCGAGACTTTTTCGACGATGCGGCTCAAGAAGGTCCTCGGAGGAAGAAAAAGAAGGGTGGTAAGCAAAAGAAAAGGAAGGGGAAGAAGAAGAAGAAGAAAGGGAAAATGCCTGACATTATTGTTAGGTACTGCACTGCCGAAAAGAAGAAAAACCATGTGACACTTCTCCTTTTGGAAGATCGAGAGACGGGAAGAAGTCACTACGTTCTCGTCAAAAGTTTCCACGGTTTTCTTCGAGGTGTACGAAAGTCAACGAACAATGAGAGATATTGTTGTTATTGTTTGGGGGCCGTGTACAAGGGGTCGGGCAAGTTGGCGGAGCACGAAGAAGCTTGCCGCAAGTTCGGCTTTCAAAGTATCGATTACATGGAGAAAGCCGGGCCCCTGTCATTCGACAAGTTCAAGTGGAAAAATATGCAGAGGACTTCTTTTTCGGTGTACTATGACTTTGAATCCGTTTTGATCCCTCTTGAGGGTGATACCGCCAATGGCGGCCCGAAAACCCGTCGTACTCAAGAACACCGTGCCGTGGCCTACTGCATCGTGGCTTGCAACTGGAAAGGAGAACTCGTGGAGAAAATCACGCGGACCCAGGAGCGAGTCGACGAGGACATGGCACGTCGTTTCCTAGAAGACCTTGTGGCACTGGAAAAGCGGTTGTGGGACCAACGCCCCGACTTTCCAATCCACATGTCCGAGGAGCAGAAGGCCCGATTCAACGCCGTTACAAAGTGCGAGTTGTGTCACAAGGTTTTCGATGAATGCGAGGAGGCGGACAGAAAGACGGCGGACCACGACCACTTGGAGTCCCTGCACAATCTGAGATTTGTTACCTGCTTTTCCTGTAACGGCAGAATGAAAAGGGAGACATTCTTGCCCATTTTCGCTCATGCGGGCAACCGTTACGACCTCCACTTGATTTTCCGAGGTTTGATCAATAACGATTTGTTCTCAAAGTCGCGGATAACAATCTTGCCGCGAACAACAGACAGTTACCGTTCCGCAACCATCTACTTGGAGACCGGACGCAAGTTGTTGTTTTTGGATAGTTATCAGTTTGTCGCATCCTCTCTCAATGAACTCAGCAAGTCACTGAGAGACGACGACTTGCAAATTCTCAAGGAAGTGTTTCCCGACGAAGAGAAGCGGCGTCTTCTGACGGTGAAAGGGATTTACCCATACGAGATGGCTGAGGACTTTCAGCAAATGTTGGAGACTAAAGAGTACCCACCGAGAGAAGCGTTCCACTCGTCTCTCAGCGGCACTCTGCCCAGTGAGGAGGAATATCAACGCGGGCGTATGATATGGGATGTGATGGGATGTGATTCTCTCATGACCTATTGCAGGATTTATCTCGAAACGGACACCATCCTATTGGCGTGTTTCATGAACAAGTTCAGGAACATGATTTTTAACAAGTACAATCTCGAGATAAATCACTTTGTGTCGGCCTCATCGTTGAGCATGTGTGCTATGCTCAAGTTTACAAAGTGCCAGGTTCAGAGGTGCACAGACCCGACCATGAATGTCCTTTTGACGCAAGCAGCAAGGGGAGGCTACTCTGCCACGCATCACAGATTCGCGGAGGCCAATATTCCGGGGACATCGAGCTATAGACCCAACGAACCCGAGAGCCACATTCTCATGTTTGACATCAACGCGGTAAGTTTTTTTTTTTTTTTTCCTTTGTCTTTTTCCACGTTCTTATCTTTGAGTTGTGGTTAAAAAAAATAAATAATAAAATTCGTCCTGATGTGTCTTTCTGCAGATGTACAGCATGTGTATGGAAAAGCCGCTCCCACTCGGTGACTTTGAGTGGGTGAGTGGCGAGGAGCTCGAACAGGTAGACTGGTCTAAGCTAAGTCACGATGATGACAAGATGTATTTTGCATATGTGGACCTTGAATATCCCCGCACGCTCCACGAATCTCACAATGAATTCCCGTGTTGTGTGGAGCGTGTGAAAGTGCCGGAGGATTGGTATAGCCCCGTCCAGCGCGAAATGATGGAAAGATGTAACGTGAAGGGGGCACAGCTTCACACCGAAAAGTTGATTGCTCATTTGGGTCCGCGCAAAAACTATCTGCTGCATGGAATGGCCCTAAACACCTACCTAAAGCTGGGCCTCAAGGTAACTCGTTTCATAAAAGGCATCCGTTTCACCCAAGCCCCTTTCCTAAAAGAGTACATCCAGGATATTATGGAGGAAAGGCGGAAGGCCGAGCATAAATTCGAGCAGGCTGTTTGGAAGGTAAAGCAATCGTCAACCAAAAAAAAAAAAAAAAAAAGGAAATATCTTTACTAACCTCTATTGTTTTTTGTTTTCTCATCAGATTTTTTCCAATTCCATATATGGGCAGCTCCTGAGAAACCCACGCAAAGATCGCACTATTGAACTTTGCAGGACGGCTAAACGATTTGTAAAGTTGATGGCAAAACCGACAAGTAAAGGTTTTACCATCTTTGGTGAGGATCTTGTGGCTGTAGAAAGGCTTCCCACAGTCATCCGCCTGAACAATTTGCCTGCAGCTGGTGTGACGGTTCTCGATTTCTCAAAATGTTTGATGATGGAGCTATATTGGCGTATGAAAAATCATTTTGGCGAGCGTCAAAGGCTCTTGATGACCGATACAGATTCTCTATGCGTCCATTTGAAGACTCCGAACCTAGTCGAGGATCTCAGACCCATTCTCGACATTTTGGATACTAGCGGGTTGCCGGAGGACCACCCCCTATACGATCCGCAGTATGCTCGGGTTCAGGGTAGGCTGAAAATCGAGTACGCCAAATTCAAAATCCTCCGTTTCGCTGGAATTAAAAGTAAAATGTATGCTCTCGATCTCGAAACGGGGGAGGGTGGGGAGAAAGCGGTTTACAAGTGTAAAGGCATTCAAAAAATGGCCTTGTCGCGGACTGTCCGCTTTGAGGATTATAAGAAATGCATTTTCGACAATGTCACAAAATTTGTCGAGGTTGCCAGCATTAGGACGGATGGAAAACATTCCATCTACACCGTCAAGCAAAACAAGTCTGGACTGTCTAATTTTGACAACAAGAGATACATTCTTGCAGACGGCATCTCAACCAATGCCTTTTGCTTCAATCCTCCTCTTCTTCCTCCATCTTCACCGCTGCCTGCACGGGAAGAGGTTAGTATCTCTCCCCCCCCCCCCTGTCCTCATTCCGATCTCATCGTTTTTTATCGTTCATTTATTCAAATGACTTTGTGTGTGTTCATTAGGAGACCCTCTGGGAAGATATGAGTGATGATGTCTTGGCCCACGCCGAACGGCTACTCACTGAGAGCCATTTTGAGGTAATGAATAGATAAATAAATAAACCTTTCCAACCCATACTCACTTATACATTATTCAGCTCGGCTTATTCACTTCTAATCATTTCCTCGTGTGTCCATCCATAACAGGACGAGCAGGAGAAACTCTGGGAAGACATGGATCTTGATGCCCTCGCCCATGCCGAACAAATCATGGCCCGCTATTCCACAGAGAAGGAGGAGGAGGAGGAGGAGTCGGAGTACAAGAATGGGTGAATGAAAAAAAGCCCTCGAACCGGGCTCGATTTCCATGGTCGGGCGGGCCCCATCGCCGACTCCCCCCCCCCCTCCCCCCCGGAAACCCCCCTCCTACCCGGGCCGAAGTAAAGCCCGGACCGGGACTGGGGCCCGGGGGGGGGGGGGGGGGGGGCCGAACTCTAGCCCGGACCGGGCCGAACACTTGCCCGCCCGGGCTGCTGCTGCCGCCGCACCGCCGCGCCGCCGCGCCGCCGCGCCGCCGCCGCCGCCGCCGCCGCCGCCGCCGCCGCCGCCGTGGCCGAGAGAGAGGGGAAAGGTTGGTTGAAGTTTCCTAGGGTGGGGAGGGCAGGCATAGTTCATGTATTAAAACCCTCGACGCCCATGGGATCTCTACCACTCTCTCTGCACTGTTCTTCCAGGACGACCATCGCGGCAGCCCTCTAGCCCTGTCCTGGCCCTACCGTACCGTGTGCGCATCGTTTTTCGACTGACCGCCTCACCGAACGATTCCTCGAAGGTATGTTTTCCAGTGTGTGTGTGTGTGTGTGTGTGTGTGTGTGTCCGGGCGTGTTGTGCACCCCCCACCATCCCAGGCTTTTTCTGATTTTTTTTTTGCATTTGGGTTTTGTCTTTTAGATGGTGGGTGATCATATTGCTTCGCTGGCGATGGAGGCCAACAACCTGATGGATGATGAAGCCGACCTGATGTGTGCTACGCGACGTTTCATGCAGCCTCTGCCTCCACAAACCAAGTTTCCGCCGCAGCCCAAGTGGATCGGGGAAAAGCATTGGGCGCTCAACCCTTCCAACTCGAAGGAGCTCGTTCTGGGATTCCGACTAGATCAAATGGTGATGCCGGTTGCTGCACTGCAAACACCTGGCGGTCTCGGAGTCAGCCTAAGTGTGGCCGAGTTCAAGAAACTTCTTGATTCGGAACTCGTAGAGCGGATCAAGGATTTCTTAAAGGGGAACGATCCCGCGACTTCCATAAGATTAAGCGATTCTGCTGTACTCAAGTGTATTAATACACCTAATCAGGGCAATATTGTAAAAATTGAAAAGAAGAATCAATTGGGTCTGGACACCTTCATCAGTCTGGGAGATGTAACGATGCAGAAATTGTTTTCTTTGAGCGAGGTTCTTAAGTTTGCTATCAAGAGGTTTGAGGATAATCAGTTGCAAATGGCGAAATGTGTTGTCTCCATCTTGAGAACCATTCGGGACGTGATTCCTATAGAGTGTCAACTCGTCAACCCCTCGCAGACCCTCCCATTTGTTAGGCAGGTTGGTTTTGACTTTTTACAGGCGCGGGAAAAGGACGAGCCTGGGAGTGCGGCTTTGTGGGGTATTCGGGAAGACCTGTTATTCCGCAACTGTGAAACTCTCAATTTGATGGTGTTTGATCTCTCTTGTGAGCCATTGTAAAGGCCTATGCGTGCGTGTGTGTGTGTGTGTGAGTGTGTTTAGGGTCTAGATATCTCGACAACTGGCGTGTGTGTGTGTGGGTGTGTGTGTGTGTGTGTGTGTGTGTGTGGGTGTGTGTGAAAGAAAGAGAGATTTTATATATATATATTTTTTTTATTTATCAAGTGGGGTTTTTTTGCTTGGTTGTGGGATTGAATAAAAGAATAAGAGAATGACATGCAATGTGCAATAGAGCACCAAACTTGTGCCTGTGTATGTATTTCTTTAAATAAACCGTAATGTTTCAAAAAAAAAAAATAATACTCGATTGAATGTTTTTTTTTACCTATATCGTCAACATCACCTCTCCTTTTATGAAGAAAAAAGAAGAAGAATTTCATGATTGGGTGAAAAAAAAAAAAAAAAATAATAACACTCGCCTTTTGTTTTTTTTTTACATATGTATAATTCAAACATTCTTTGCACCAGAACACCATTGGATGATTTGACACAACCGAGCAACGTGTTGGCATAAAACAGGGTTTAAAGGGTTTTCCTCCTCCCGATGTGGACGCGTCTTTTGCCGTTTCTTTTTCTTCGGTTCTTGCTCCTCCTTCTCCTCCTGTTTAGCAACTGCTAGTGAAGAAACCGCCGCGACCGGCTCCACACTCGCACGCCTTTTGCGCGGTGATGCGACACTTGCTCTCTTTCTAATTGACCGTTTGCGCGGTTGGCGTTTGGGCTGTGCCTCTTCCTCAGCAGTAGGTGCGGGTTGGGTCTCCATCATGCTTTCCAGGTAGGCGTCAAACAGCGCCTGTTGCTCCAGGGCGTCCTGGCTTTCCTCAGGATGAATTAGGACCGGCGAGATGCAGCACATGTTGTCCTCGACGAGGCAAGAGGCGCTGGGATGACACGAGACGGTCGCTTGCTGCTGCTGCTGCTGCTGCTGCTGCTGCTGCTTGAGGCTGGTACCGACACGACTTTGAACCATCGCGATTCTTTCGACCGCCGACGAGACACTCGCGGTGCGAGGCCTGTGCACGCCCTTTTATCCTCAGATTTCCAGCTCCAATTCCTCTTTCGAGGACTAAAAGTGGAGGGGAGGGCTAGCTCTCTCATGAGCTGACACTGTACCAATTTATCGTTATGTAAAACATTCGAAGAGAAAGTGGACAACCATCCTTCCAGCGTTTGACCTTGTGACATAGCCACGCCATGGCTGAGGCAGTACAAGCCGCAGGCATTACTCAGCGGGTTTTGTATACAATGGGATGAAAAGAAGCTGCGTCCCGCATGCCGACGCAGGAAACCAATCACCTCCTCATCCCGCGGCTCATGGCCTAAACTATCCATAATTTCGACCGTATTAAAAGTAGTAAGCCAGACGGAGACCCAATGGCTTCCACTGTCCCCCGAAGGAGACAAATTGTAAATTAGATGCCGCGGGCGCCCCACGATTGACAGAGTGGAGAGCGCGTCCCGCGGGAATGTTCCAACGAAATGATTGCGAAGGGTTGGGTGCGATCGAGCCATCGCCGTCAGCTCCAGGGTTGTGGTGGGGGATTGAAAGTCTCTCATCTCAATAAACGGCGACTTCGCGAGAACTAGAAATTTCGAGTACGCTGTCGTAATGCGCATACAACAAAACAACGATGGCATGCGCCAGAGGTTGTCTGAGCCGCGCCTGTACAAAGACTGTTCCGTACTGATCGTTATTTTGACAAGGCCCCCTACCCGTTTGGTCGACAGTCAGATCGATGGCACACGCGAATCTCACATTGTTCATACTCTTAACATCATACCAATGCCCGCAAAGATCTTCACTGGTATGACCCAAATCCGAATACATGCTGGCGACGGCCGAAGAGCATCCTTGTGGGGAAGTCATGTCCATTACATATTTTCTCTCTTTGCCATTGCACACAATGGACAATTCCTGAATTTGATTATGTGGGAAGTAGTATGGATTCTCCTTCAACGCTCCATTGAAACTGCTTGCTTTAACCATCGTGAAAATGATTGTACTCGGAATCTTTCCGGAAAAAGCGGTTGGGATGATGATGTTTGCGGAGTTTGCGGGGTGAAGAAACGTTTTCACCACCGTAGATTTGAAGCGCCACTGCGCATTCTGCCGCGATAGAGCCATGTCCAGGCCCAGACCCAGTTCGGGGTTCCCGATGTAGTATGGAACGAGCAACTCGGCCTCGAGAATAGCGAGCTCCACATCAGGTGCGTCGGCACCGGACCAGATCACAAAATCTTGTGAAGAGGTTGTCAGCCTCACTCTCAAAGGCACATTGTCTAAAATATATTGACCGTTTTCCATTTCACACACGTCTGCTCTTAGACGCCCCATAAGCTCCACTTTGCGCGACAGGAAGAAAGGTTCCGCGCGCCGATACCACGGAGTCTTCAAAGCTTCACCAGTCGGATTATTTGGAGGGGTGAAATCGGTCTCGTCTGGGATGACGATGACGGATGACAAGGGTCCGGCGGCGGCATCCTTGGTCGCCGAAGTATACACATCGAGAACCGATTTATAATTGTAGAGATGGGGTGATTTAGTAATCGGTTTTTCGCTTAAAAATACTTCACATTGGGAAAACAGACTGTGCAGGACGACATCGCACACCGAATTGTTTATTTCGCCCACGGTGAATGGGGCATCTCTTCTCTTGCGCATCTGTACGACGACGCGTAGCTGAATATTGTTTATATCGAGGTAATGAAGCGGCTTTCCAGGGGCGGAGAATTCGATGACGTCAGGGATATCCACAAGCGCCGACACGGGTCTCAACCGCTCCACCGTTTTGTCCATGATGCAGGCCTGAACCGGCTTCTTCTGGAATACGTCCAGTTGGGGAATCATGCAGCTCACACTTTCCTGCCTCATTTTCTCGGTGATGGTGGGGAAAAAATGTCTCTAATCGATGAGGCTGAGGGGGAGACTTTTGGATTCGTCCGTCTGACACGACGTCCTGGAGTCGACTGACGAACGGTCGACGTTCTGTTCCTCTTCTTGCGAGGCGCGCGGCCTCTTCCACTCATTTGTTTCGCCACACGACCCACCCCTTCTCTGGCACGAGCCTTGGCGATCTCCAAAACAGAAGCCTGGGGATTGTCTCTCATGTCCTCCATTATTTTTTGCCCAGTAGAAAGAGCCTCCGCCCCGATGTGACTCGCTCCGCGCATCGCTATGGGTTTCAAGAAACTCCAGGCACTTTTGAAAAGACTGCCGAGCCACCCTCGGCCTCTCTGCACGCCGATGCGAGAACGATAGACTTCGGGAGAGGCAAAGCCCCCACCCTCTTGAATATAATAGGAATAAAAAGGATTATGTGCGGCCATCGCGATATATAGACGCGTCCACCTCACACCGCTACTGTCTACAGACTAACGCCGCCAACTCGCCGAAAGTGCAGTACGGTCACCAACGGCTGTTCACTCGACGGAAATGGAAAATGCTCTCCATATTTGTCGCGCAGTTCAATATAGATAGAGTCCACCACCCCCTTATCCACAGGATAATAATATACAGGAAACAGGGTTTGATGCTTTGTCTCCTGATCGAGCGCCAAGATTCTCAGGCACTTGCCGCGGAAATCGGCACACAAACTCGATCTGATAATGTCGCTGTATACGAAAACTCTTGCCCCATCCAAATTCTCATAAGCGTGGCGGGCCTTTCTCTTTATAGGTCTGGAGAATGCCTGTGCCGTCATATACATCTCATCATACATGTCATTGACTTCGTCCGGATCCGCCGCATATGATACGAGATGCTGTAAAAATTCTTTGACAGTCAGATCGTGCTTAACCGTGACTCGTTCCTTGTGTTTCGAAAGGTGACCCCACGTCATTTCAAAAGATTCGTTTCCATCCACTTCGGGAACATGAAAATTAGCCAAACCCTCGGGCTCTTTTCTTTCACTTATAATTTTTTCGACTTCCTTTGCGGGGAAGACCTCCAACAGACAACAGATGATTCCCATAAGGCTACCGTCGGGAGGAAGACACACCCTCACACTTCTACGCCCGTCTTTTATTTTTACATGGGGCGAGGAAGCACCACGGGGTTCTTCTTCTTCTCTTTGTACAACACGAATGTTATCGAGGGAGTGCACCGGGGTGCTCACGGCTGGAGTAACTTTTGTAACAGACACTTTGACCGGAGTGCTGTGAGGAGTGGACTGCTTCTTCGGAGGTTCAGGCTTCCGAGGAATGTCTTCTTGAACACCGAGACTGCCGCCACTGCTGCTGCTGCTGCTGCTGCTGCTGCTCGACCGTGAATCGTGCGGAGCTTTTGTAAGGACCGTTTTTCCTTTTCCTGCGACAGATTCGGGAAGCTGCTGCTGCTGCTGTCGCGCCTGTGGTTGCGGCAATGGAGGTGGCAAGGGCGACGGTGCGCGAGGGGAAAGCGGGGATCTCGAGTTGGGTGGCAAAGGCGGGGTTGGAGCAGGCAGCGGGGCGGGATGAGGGTTTCCACTATTTTTCACCGATGAAGAAGGGTGAAACCGCGCATCGACTGACGAGGCGCGCCGCTCCTCCTTTCTTACCCCACCCGCATTCTCCGTCGGTTTTTCGGCTTGCTTGCCAATCGCCGTTGACGGAACGGCCGACGAGACGGCCGGGGCGGCGGCGGTGGCGGTAGCATTGGGATCGGCTTGAGGACCGCTTCGATGGGTTGAAACGTTTTCTTGTACTTGCTGTTGCTGTTGCGGCTGCTGCGGCTGCGGCACCGTGGGCGTCGGGTCGGGCCTCGGCAACGACGTGGAATCGGCATTGCTACTTTCGTTTTTTATCGGCGAGGAAGCCCGGATCCGCACATCGAGCGACGCGGCCTCTTCATGCGGCGAATTCTGCCGCCCCTCCTTCCTCTCCCCAACTGCGGGTGGCGGCGGCTTTTTGGCTGCCTCGCCGACCTCCGACGTCGGGTTGTTCGACGAGACGCCGACGGAAGCAGCGGAATTAGGTGGCGGATCGAGTCGTTGGGTCGAAACATTTTGTACCAGCGGCTGCTGATGCGCACCAACGTTTTCCCCAAGTCCTTCGTCTTCTTTTTCTTCACCCTCTTCTCCGCTCGAAAGGTCGAAATAAAAATTCCTTCTGCCTGCGATCCGGCTAAGCTCCGCACGTCCACGTCTTCTCTTGGCTGCTCTCGGAACCGAAATGAAGGGCCAGATAACTTCAACCAAACCACACACCCATTCTTCGTCGCCAAAATAAAGAGGAGTCGCTAAGTTGACTCTAAAGTGTGACAGACTGTTGTCTTCATAAAATTGGCTGGATGCATCGCTGATTAAAGGAAGGTAGAAACTGTCTGGCAGTCCGCGAACGCCCGCCGTCTCACTCATTTTTTTGGAGACGAGCGTGCCGTTGTTTTGACGGTGTTCAGATCAATCCAGCGACGATGCTCCTTACTCCAACTCTCAAAGTTGACTAAAGCCTGCTTTCGTTTCGTGACCGGGTCGACCCGCGTCTTGTAAGTTTTTTCAATCATGTACTCCTGTTCCGGCCTGTCTCGAGCAGCAACCAATTCTTCGTCAAAGAACACGCCGGCCACAGGGCCGCCATCATAATTGAGGAGCTCATAACTATGGGGAACGGTAAGCCTGCGGGATTTAACAGTAAAAATGTCGCCGGTGTATGTGCCTCTATAACTCTTGTCCATGCCGCGCCGTAACAGAGACGCCCTCACTCGGTCACCCGGCTTAAAACGGAAGGGGCGGGGCGAAGGAAGAGGGAGGTGTTTAAGGTAATAGTTCTCCCAAGATGGGTACACGTCTTTCTGCGTAAACCTATTCGGGGCAATGCCAGTGGAGGCGTGAGGCGATTCATTGATGCTCATCACAATGTCTTGGAGCACATTCAAAAACCGGTAAGTGTTGTTATAAGTCATGTATCGATGCAAACGGCGCTGCAGGGTCTGGCCTGCGCGCTCACACATTGCACATTTTTCAGTGTTGTTAGCGTACACATGTCGAATCTTTTTGTCGGCCAGCAATTTTTGAAAATGCGCCTTATCTTTAAATTCGCTTCCACGATCTGTCCTCACGATGTCGGGGATTTTGTCAAATTGGTTTAAAATAGTTTTGAACGCTTTTGCCACTGTTTCTCCTTCTTTATTCGGTAAAGGTCTTACAAATATTTTTCGGGACGTACATTCGATTACAAGAAGTAGATATCGGGTGCCTGAATTAAAATTCGATATTCGTCCTGTTTCCAAAAGGTCGGCTTCAACAAGATGCCACAATTTGACCAGATTGTAAAACGGTTTGGGGAAATGCTCTTTTGTGGGGCGGAACCGCGTGAAGGCGGGCTCTTGCGTGAGATAATTATTCACATCCTCAGCACTTATCGACTTATCTTCGGCGATTGCCTTTCGTAAGAGATGCTGTCCGGCAAAAGCGGCATAGGATTGTCCGGGGCGTGTCCACAATTTGTCCAGTTTCCGGCGAACGGGGTCCGTCACTTGCTTCCTCCGTAAGGCAGCCATGACTGGGAATTGGCTGAGGCTCGAACCGGCCTATCTCTCAACCTCATCGGACTCAAAGCCGATTTCAGTTTCGAGAAACTCGACGTTGCCTTGGTCAGCTTGGCCTTCCGGCGCGGTTGTGGCGGTGGGAGCGCCTCGGGGGGTTCAGCGCGCGCGGCCTGCTTGTCGACCGCGCCCGCGTCTCCGTCGCCTTCACTCGACGGAATGCTAATTAATTCCTCTTCGGGCGGATCGAGTGAGAAAAACGATGGCAGACGGGTCTCCTCATTCTTGCGCAGCCGCTGCCCCCGCTTTCTAGATGCAGCGGTTTCTATGAAACCATCCGCGGGGATCTTCCTGGGGCGTCTGACCACCTGTGACGGAGCCTCGACCTTTTTATCGTGTTCTGACGGAGACGAGTCCGCGATAACAATCTCGAGTGGGGCTTCACGCTCTCGCGCGGCTTGCTGCAAGTATCGCTGCTGACTCGTCCGATACGCTGCATACGCCCGAGCCGGACCCACCTTTCCAACAGTCTTGAGAGCGTTCTTCAAGGCGGACTTCTCCCCCTCCGCATATTTGGACGAAATGACTCGATCTTGACCCAAGAGACGCTGAAGTTGTTCCGGAGTGATGATCAACCTCTTGCTCAGTCGATTCATTTTATGAGGCTAGTCAACACCGACGCCAACAGAGGCAAAAACCAACCAGATCCCGACTGAGACGAAATGATTTCACGTCGCTTCTTCCAAGACAACCTGTTGTTAAATGCAAGAGTCCTGATCTTGCTTTTGTGGCGCAAACACTTTTTGAAGCACGCTCCTTTGATGCAATTTTTGAGAGGGCCGGCGACCGCGTTCAGCAACACTTCACAGATGCAGTCAACTTCCTGACGGTTCAAGGTATCGATAAGCCTCTTCCGTCTGTCTTTCCCGGATTTGGCGAGCACCTGCAGGAGTGGGATGTTGGCTCTCACTGTATCGCTCATAATTGTCAGCGTCTTCACGAATCAAATTCTGCAGATCCTCGTCGGCGGCGTACACACACAAAGCATCATCAGACGGAAATATTTGAGTCCGGTAACGCAGAGCGGGGTGGGCTTCTTGAGTCAAGTCACACAAAAGGTAACCGAAAGGACGAGAGCAGGCCTCCCGATAGCAGTTGAACAAGTCTCGAGCACGGTCGGGATGCAACTGAAGAGCCAGACGGAAAAAGGACTGAGGGTCCCGCGGGTTGTTGCAGACTATCACATACTTGGTGCTCTGGGACAAGTCGCGGGCGAAACGATTCTTTGGGAACAAGTTGTGTTCCAATCTTACACAACTAATGTTTCTATGGTGGCTGTGTACAGTATACAATAATTGGGTCTGAAGACCGTGTTCAGTCTGTAAATCGTCCAAAAATACAATGCTGTTGTGGGGGAGAGTGGCGCCGTCGGGAACGCCGTAATGAATCTGGAATTCAGGGCGAGCGGCTATTGCGCGCGGCGGCTCGCTACCGTTTGGGAGGCACCAAAAGTAGTGGTCGAAGGGGGACGAAAACATTTCCGCCTCATGCTCAAGGAGACGTAGTGCCAATGTTGTTTTCCCTGTTGAAATAAAAAACATGAAAACATTAAGCACATGCGCACACACATCTTTAGAAGAAGGAACCGGATTCACGCAACGTCTTAACACACCGCAACAGGAGGGGCCCGTTATGCTTATCGTCGCCGGTTTGCGGAATATGGCGGTGGTAGAACGCCGCATGACCGACATAGTAAAGGCGCACGAGGTAAAGTATCAACGCCACTATAACTCCGAGTATCGGATAATCGACAAACAGGGACGGCGGTATGAAGGCTTCAGCGTCCACTGTCTGACTAGCAGACTTTCGACACGCGCACTCGCTTAAAGGCAAGAAGCTCGTAAACTCCTGCCACTGCCTCAGCACATCCATAGAGTCGGTGGTGTTCGGTTGCGTGCTGCAGAAGGAATTCCACTCGGCCACACGAGATTTTATGTCGTCCTCAGATAGAAAAATGAAGTCCCTGAGCACACGGCTCCATGTAGCCACGCTAGAACAGGGCTCAGCCAGCACACAGGGCGCGACTACCAGCATGCAGACGACCACGCAAAAAATCACACATGATCCACCCATGGTCGCGTGACTACCACTACTGTCTTGTTCAGACACCATGCGCTTTAATAAAGCCTGCAACCACACAACGTTGGAGACCCCCCACACACGCGAGAAGCACCAGACGAGCCAGACACACTCTCACTTTTAAATACCGGTAGGCTCCCCTCCCTTCCCATACAGCTGGCCGGGACGCCCACCCCCACCACCCAACACACGCGCCAGAGGCCCGACCGGCCCGCCCTTCCCCCCGCGGGGACCCACCCAATAAGAATGCGGCAGGGCTCCAGGGCTCCACGGCTCCATGGCTCCACGGCTCCATGGCTCGCTTGACGCAAACTTATTGTTTTTTTACACACACATCACTGGCAGTATGCATCCCGCCTATCTATTTGCGAAGGCTTGCAAAGATAGCTGCGTCTGGGAATGATGATGTAGCCGCAGCAGTCGGAACAGCTCCCATCCAATCTGTTATCAAAAGGATGCGGAAAGCTGCAGATAGACTGCCAGGCTTGGAGAGGAGACACACGGTCCAGTATTGGACGGAGAGAGTGAAGGCCACGGCCCTAAGCAGAGGCTTCCAGAAACACACCATGCCTTCAAGGTGGATTTATGCCCCACCTAAGTTCTGGACACAAAGAGATTATGTACGGGCCGTCCAACTGAGGTTTGGATTATTACCTACAGCCTCGACGCCCTATAATCCGACAAAGTGCAGAAACCTTTCATGTCAAGACCGTGAAAGTCTGTACCATATCCTGCAACGGTGTCCTGTGACACATTATGAGAGAATTAACAGGCACGACGGCATACATAAAATGCTCGTCCAGTCCATAACCAAAGCCTGCCCTGAAGCGCTAGTAGTTGATGCGCCAAGGCTGAAAGTACGTGGACAACTACACAAGCCTGATGTGCTTGTGAAAGTTAAACGCACCATGTATGTCGTTGACACATGTGTCGCATATGAGACGTATGAGAGATCTCTTGATTCAGCAAGAGACTTTAAGTTGGAGAAATATGACCAACCAGAAGTGAAAGAGGAAATAAGGAGACAGTACTCTGTTGACCATGTTGTTAACATACCGTTTGTGATAGGTGCCCGAGGTGCCTGGACCCAGTGTGCTGCCAAGGTCGCAGCGACGTTCAACCTCCCTGACCGATTCCGAGAGATGACGAGCGCCTCCTGCCTGCAGTGGGGGAGCCACATCCATGCTGCCTTCAACCGAACCATTTGGTCCATCTCCAACCGGGCCAACTGGAAGAAGAGGAAGAAAAAACGTCAAGTTACATGAAGATACACGAAGAGATTAATAACGAAATATATTACATGCATCCCTAAAGGGAAGCAATATTGTATATAACACCTTCGACCCGGCATCCTAAATTAGTCCCTACCTAGGGGGAGGACTGGACCATTGCGACCAGGACAAAAACCTAGTGTCATAATGTACAATATTCGATTTTACTCAATAAAATTGTTTATTGGCGCTGTGCCTAGCCAAATGCCTTTAGTCGAGTGACCAGCGGTGCCACGCTAAGTCTGTTGGATTACCCCTGAAGGCCTCTTAACGGGGAATCCGTGCTGGAACCTTGTAGCAATGATACTTCCTGGGGGTCTCCAAGTTCGGCCGAGTCTGAACGATCAATGTGATCATGAGGCGGCTACTCTTCGGGGGATGCCGTCATAATACCTAAGCTCTCACGTCTGCCAAGGGCGTACTGGCCCAGACATATCCCCTCGTTGCGGATGGAGTCAGCCCCTAGCGGACAGATCAAGGGTATAGTTCGAAGTTGGGACTCAGAATCGTGTGTAAACGACTCAAGTAAGGCAGGGTGTTGTAAGCGGTAGAGCAGTTCATATGCTGCGATCTGCTAAGACTTTTCCCTCTTGCTTTCGAAGATTCGTAAATAGTGAATCTACCAGTCTTCGTACAGAGAGGCTAAAGGTCTAACACCCTGTGCCAAAGAGAGAGCGTCGCGCTCTGGCGGCCGGGCAAGGCAGCGATAACGGCCGCCGCTGGCGGTCCGAAGCGCTTGTCTGGTCTCGCGTGCTGATCACATGCGGCCTCGACTTGTCGTCTTGGTCCATATAGAGCCGGCACCCTTAAGCTGAGCGCTCCTCTGGAGTGCTTGGCTTGTCTCTCGTTGGACTCCCTGAGCTGGGCTTCGCCGTCTTTGGATGGCGGAGCTCGGCTCGCCTCCATTTGGCCAAGTCCCCGGACTTGGCCTGAGTGAGGCTCATGATGGTTGGCGCAAGGCTTAGAGCCGAACGGCGGAGTTCTCGCTGATTCGGCTTCCTTGTTGCACTTGGAGCTCTTAGAGCTCCATTTTTCGAGTGCGTGCTGGCTTGACAGGGGGGAGGGCTTCGAGAAAATCGAGGATACGCAGGTGGCGCCGCGAGGCGGAAGAGAGAGATTTCTGAGCGCCGCAGGCGGCCGCGTCATAAGGTAGAGTCGTACGAGGCGAGGGGAGCGGGTGGGGTCCGGCTCGGGGTCCGGATACCGGGCCGGTGAGAGCGGCCGAGAGTGGGTCTGGGTCTGTGCCTGAGTCCGGGACCCGGTCGGGCTCTGAGAGGAAGGGGTCCCGGGTGGCGGCCCGCCGAGGTGGGTCCCGGGCGAGGGCCGGACCGAGTCCCGGGGAGCGACCGAGGAGGCATAGTGCTTGGCGGGCCTTAAGCGCGACTCAGTCCGGAGGGCCTCTGTGTTGGCAGAGAGAGAACCTAACCTAACCTTCAGAGGTATGTTGTATTCGTCCTTGTTTTACGTATCCATTCTTGGTGTTTAAATCATATTTACGGGTGCCGTGTATTTTTTCAATTCTTTCTTTTTGGTTTAGATCCCCAAAGGTGCCAAAGAGAAATTATTCATAATTAATGATCCCGAGAACGAGAACGAAAACGAGAACGAGGACGACAACCCTTATCTGGAAGGGCAGGATTCCTGGTATTGCGGTTACGTTAGTCCTGGTGGCAATGACTTGCCAGTTCGAATTAGACCCGTTGTTCCTCCACCAGGTATTTTAAGTCAATGTTGAAAGAATATTGTGGTGGCTTCTATTTGCAATAAAATTTTTCTCGTTTTTTGCGCAGCAAATAGAACCAAGCATGGAGAGTGCAGACAGATGAAAGAGAAAATGCGAAACACATTTTTATGGGCAGCTAACTTTCGAGGTGAGCAGGCTGCCAATGATCCATTGCAAGTCGGAAAGATGGACAACGCATGCCCGTTTTGTGGTGCTCTTTTCTGGGGAGCTGAAATGCTTGTGAGGTCAAAAGGAATTCCTTCCGTTTGCTGTGATCGGGGTAGAATTCATAACATGTATACTGAAGCAATGTTTAAGGAACCAGACCAAGCAATCAGTGATTTATTTTTCGGAAGAAATGCCTTGTCCCAGGAGTTCCTTCGGTTAATCACAGTGTATAACTCTGCGTTTGCTCTTGCCACAATGTATGTCAATCGACAATTTTATAATATTTCACCTCTAAATAAGAAAGTTGTAATTTTTAATGGCAAAATTACGTTCGTCGCTGGCAGAAAATCGAAAAACAACCCTGTACTTGCTATGGCTAGTTTGTTTCTCGAAGATGAAAGAAGTGCTGCCATTCAGAGGCGTGCGCTTAGTGACTTACCAAATACTTTAAATGAAGAAATCCTACACCTACTAGAAACCTATTTGCGGCGTAAGAACCCTTACTTTCACAGTTTGATTACGGCAGGAGAAATCATCAAAGGCCTGCAAAATGATGATTTACAGGATCCTGTTGCAGTCGTTTACAATCCAAGACCCGATTATGTGTGGCAACACTGTGACAAGGAATTCGTGGAGTCTGTCAGGGCAGAAGGTGGCCATGCCGATGCGGTACAGGTTCAAGCTCCAATTGCTATTGTCTCAAAAGTGCCAGATCACGTTAAATATGATTATGTAATACGATTCCGAGAAGGTATCCAAGAAGAGGGGATACATCAAGATCGTCCGGTAATTGATATTCTCACATTTCCTCTTGTTCACCTCCATGGTGAAGATGCATTCATCGACATAGAAGTTGCGGCCAGGACTAAAGAGGAATCGGATAAGTCTTTCACTTTGGCCTCGTACTACGCGTATAGGATTATGATACGTAAAGACGGCACTGTTCTCCATCAATCAAGAAAACTATTTGTAGAATACCTCATCGCCGCAGCCGTGAAAATCGATGACTCAAATTTAAAATTTATCAAAAAGAACCAGAAAGTCTTGTACAGGGAGACGCGGCGAAATGTTGAAGAACTAGTAAATCAAATGGCCGCTGATGGAAAACTGAAGGCTGGAAAAATTGTGATTGTTCTGCCGGCATCATACTATGGAGGACCTCGGCACCTAAAAGAATGCTACTATCGGTGCACAGCAATTACAAGAGATGT
This sequence comes from Stenchaetothrips biformis, assembly GCA_030522485.1. Classification (NCBI taxonomy): domain Eukaryota; kingdom Metazoa; phylum Arthropoda; class Insecta; order Thysanoptera; family Thripidae; genus Stenchaetothrips; species Stenchaetothrips biformis. The sequence continues at coordinate 1,465,349 of CM060093.1, read as the reverse complement.
TGGCAAGCCAACGTATTTTTTTACTATAACCTTTAATCCAATGTGGCCTGTTGTTGTCGAAGCCCTAGCAGAAGAACGTCTCACGCCGCGAGACATTTATGATCGCCCAGATATTATCGGAAGAACTTTTCAGGTTGTCATGGACACATTCTTTGACGATATGTGTGACAAAGAAATTCTGGGTCGTGTTCTTGCTTATGCTGCGGCCACAGAAGAACAGAACAATGGCAACCCACATGTGCACGGTGTGCTTTTCATTGATCCCCGTGACATTCCTCGTACTCAAGAACAAGTTGACAGTATTATCAGCAGTGAGCTGCCAAGTGATCCTCACATGCGTGCTCTCATTCTGAAGTACGAAATACATAGACCCTGCACTGATCAGCCTTCTGAACCATGCCGTAAGAATCATGATGGTGAGAAGTGCAAGGCCTACTACCCTCACGACATTCAGGAGGAGACGAGAATCACGGCCAAGGGAACATTTACAAGACGAAGAGAGACTGTCCCTTTAATGCACCCTACTTTAAGGGTTGAGGTAACAAATGCCGATGTTGTCCCTCACATCCGCGTCTGGTTGATAGGTACCGTTGTCGCCAAGATTGGTCGATGTTCCGGAACTGTGGTGCTTTCAACTATATATTTGGGTAAGTGAACATTGTACTTCCGTAACTTTCTGTTGGTGCTTCTTTCAAGGTGCTTATGTCTAAAAACAATGGTTGCTTTTTTTCAGATACATTACCAATGCAGCTCTGGGAAAGAAAAACCAGATTAATTTCAGGACTTATCTCCAAGAAGGTGCTGAAGAAACTGGAGAATTGAATTGGGATGAGGTGTCCTATATGCAACGCATAAGAAGCCTTTCGGGACCTGCTGCTGCACGTGAAATTCTAGGAAAGCATGGATTTTTAAAAGACTACTATTTTTCTCATAGCTTACAGCAGCTTCCAGTACACCTTCCTAATGAGGACTTTGTTATTCTTCGTGGAGAGTCCCGGGCGGACTTCGAAGCTGCCTTGCGACAGCGGCCTCGTTCAAAACTGCTGAAATTCTTCGAGATCGTAGAGCGTGATGAACTCTCGGACACTTTGTACCAAGATATTGTGAGAAATTACAGTTGGGAGAAGTCAGAGTGGCGGCACAGACCCAATGGCACAAAATGCCTTGGAATAGTTATGCCTGTTACACCGAGTGCAGCAAACCGTTCTAAATACTGCCTTTATCAATTGTTGTTGAACGTTCGCGGGCCAACATGCTATGAGGATTTAAGAACAGTGGATGGCATATTATACGATTCATTTGAAGATGCCGTAGTGGCATTAGGCCTTGTATTTAACGACGTTGCTGTGAATCAGATAATGGAAGAACTACGTACCGCTGGAACCTGTATTGAAAGGCGCATTTGTTTTTCTTTAATGGTGCAGCACAACACAATTGAAAATGTGCAAGATGTTTGGGAACAGGTACGTGACAGCATGATTGGAGATTTTTTAAATGAGCCGGGAACAGACAGGGAGCCCGATGACTGTTATCAACTCGCTCTTCAACACATTTGGTCGATTTTAAAAAACTCTGGCATTGAACCTACAAAATGTCCCTTGCCGTATGTGGCACCGGCAGCTGAGGATGATGTAATCGTAGAAGACAATCCCCAGGGTATTTTAAACGAAGAACAGCAAATGGCTTTTGATATGATTGTAGCTGCCGTTGAGGGACAACAAAACGGGCAATACAACGGCCCAACCTGTTTTTTTTGAATGGATGTGCCGGGTCTGGAAAAAGTTACGTTTACCGCAAGCTTGGACAATATGAAAGGACCAATGGAAGACAGGTATACATGACTGCCTTCAGTGCAACGGCCACACAAGAATTGCCAGGGTCCCGAACATGTCACAGTGGCTTTGGAATTCCCCTTACTTTGCCTTTAGGATTGGAACCCTTATCTTATTTTAGCAGACAGCATAAAAATGCGAGGCTCATTGAGGAAGCATCAATTGTGATGATTGATGAAGTGTCTATGTTAAAAGCTTGGCAACTCATGCTTATAAATCGATTGCTGCAGGTTCGTATTCTCATAAAATGAACATCGTTTTCTGTGACGTAAAATAAATCTTAATTTTATAATATTTTTTTCTTTCAGCTGCTTACTGGCAACGATACTCCTTTTGGGGGAAAAGTGTTCGTAGTAGGCGGTGATTTCCGGCAAACTTTGCCCATTTGTGATAAAGATGAGGGTGACATCATCGATAATTGCGTGTTTGCGAGTCCGTTATGGCAAGAATTTCACATTCTCAACCTTTTGACGAACGAACGGGCTAGGGATGACATAGTCTTTGCCGAATGGCTTCTTAATGTTGGCAACGGCTCACTCAATTACGACACTTCCATGATTGATCTACCTGTAAAAATAGGAAGACAAAATGTGAACTACGTACATCACATTGAACAATTGATTGACCATGTCTTTCAAAAGGATTATAATAATCCTACTGTGTCTATAATTGCGAATAACACTGAGGAATGCCGAGAAGTGAATAATCTCGTGATTAAAGATGTAAGTGGAAACAGAAGACTGAAATTGAGTTGCTCTCGGTTGGAAAACCTGGAAGCACGTGCGCCTGACTTAGAGTCGTTTGAAATAAATGCAACGCAGGACGAAGCACAAAGCCTCTTACCAAGCAGTTTCCCTGAGCACGAACTGTTCCTCAAGGTTGGTGCGTTGTGCTTCATGCCATCGTCGATCAATTCTGCTCTTGGCCTGATAAATGGGACAAGAGTCCAAGTTATAGAAATCTTAGGCCATCTCTTGCGTGTCAAAGTGTTGACTGGGAAAATGACTGGGTCAACGTTGTTGCTTCCCCGCATAACAATGCGGGATACGCAAGAAGTACCGGGCAAATGCCTAGTGCGCTTTCAATTTCCACTGCGCTTAGCTTATTGCATTACAATTCATCGTGCCCAAGCCCGAACTTTAAGCAGATGTGGAATATATTTGAAGAGCCCCGTGTTTTCTCATGGAATGTTATACACAGCTTTATCAAGGGCGTTAGGATTGGCGTTTATATGGATTCTTATTGAAGACGGAGCATTCCAAGGGCGAAGAAAGCGAGGTGGCTGCCGAGGAGGTGAAAGAGTTGTTCCTACGGTCAATATCGTTGACTTAACGATACTTGCCATGGCACTTGCTTTCAAGTAAGTTACGTTTGGCCTTATAAGCCGTTATCTGCTCTTTTAATTTCAATTTTTTTTATGTTCTTGTTTAATTTTCTTGCAGCCAACATATAGACGATTAATTAGTCTGCATTTTGCGCTGTGGGAGAAGCAGGCAGGCCCAATGCCATTAAAGTGGCTACTTACTATTTTTTTGTTTATTTTTGTCTTTCTTGACGAAGCGTTTTTTAGTTTGTTAACATTTTTTCTTCTTTTTGACTGTCTTGGTTTGAAGAACGAGTAAGTGTCAGCTTAAAAATTTTACGCATCGTCGGTGTTTATCCTTAAACTGAATTTTATAATGGAATTTTTTTTTGTTTCTCTAGTCATTTCTTCTTAAGTCACACGAGTGGTTGTGGCATGATCAACTATTTTCTTTTTTAAATTGTTATTACGCGAAACAAGTACAAGTTATTGATACATATGATTACCTTCTTGCTCGAACAGACGTCCGTCTCATTGCACACGGGAGAAGCTGGCAGGCCGAATGCCGCTTAAAAAGCTTCTTTTAATTTTATTTTTACATTTGTCTTTTTTTCACAATTTGCTGTCAGTTTGATGACATTATTTCTCTTTTGTGACTGTCTTGGTTTGAAGAACGAGTAAGTGTCACCTTGAACATTTAACGCATCGTCAGTTTTTATCCTTGAAGAACTGAATTTAAAAATGTAATTTTTTTTTGTTCCTCAAGTCATTTCTTCTGAATCACACGAGTAGTTGTTGCATGATTTACTATTTTCCTTTTGAAATTGTTAATGTCATGTTTTGAGTCAACGAACATCAAGTAAGTTAATTGTTCAAATGCTTTCATTTTAAATACAATTAATTCGTGAAAGAAGTACAAGTTATTGATATTATTTTTTTCTTCTTGCTTGAACAGAGGTTCGTCTCATTGCGCACGGGAGGAGCAGGCAGGCCCAATGCCGTTTGAAAAGCAACTTTTGATTTCATTTCTACATTTGTCTCTTTTTTCCAATGTGCTTTTAGTTTGTTTACATTATTTCTCCTTATTGACTGTCTTGGTTTGATGAACGCGTGTCACCTAAAGCATTTTACGCATCGTCTTTTTAAATTCTTGTTTTCCGTAGATGATCATCAAGTAAGTTAATTGCTTAAGTGCTTTCATTTTCAAAACAATTATAACGCGAAAGAAGTACAAGTTAATGACACTTATCACTTCCCTCCTGCTTGAACAGTTGTTTGTCTCATTGCGCACGGAAGAAGTACGCTGCCTGGTTGTTATAAAGCGATCAATTTCTGACCTCGGCTGGCCCCAGCCACCACTGCAATTCAAAGGGTGAGACTTCTCACCCATTTCCGGTGATACAAAAAGTCTCACCGAAAAAAAGTCATACACGAATGTATCACCGAAAAAAAGGTCGTACACAAATGTATCACCGAAAAAAGGTCAGACATCAGTGAGATGGGCCCTTGTTTTCCTGAGGAAGTATCACTCTTTTTCGGTGATACATTTGAGTACGACCTTTTTTCGGTGATACATTCGTGTACGACCTTTTTACGGTGATACACTTTAGTATCACCCTTTTTCGGTGAGACAGTTCTGTCTCACCCCTCAGATGGTAAGATGTATCACCATTTGATTTACAGTGACACCGCTAGCGCCCTCTCAAGTGCCTGCCCCACTAGAGAGACACCGCGCGGATGGCCGGTAGAGGTCGGAATACGGTCAATATTATATGTTTATGACAAAATCAAGTAAGATTTGGATGTTTTTTCTCACCTACGTTGCTTTTAAAACCTTTTGTCACTTATTTTAACTTTAATCCATACAGATGCGGTTAAATTAACATGGAGCCGCAGGAGAGACAGAGGGCGGCCGCAGACATTTAAGATGAAGGCGCAGCGGACAGCCATGGTGGCCTCAACAAGAGATTGCCTCCTCCAGGACTTTTCCGGAGGAGTTGAAGGCTCGCCCCCCATGACCGGATTGGGAGGGGGTATTCCAACTGATTGTTTCTGCAGTGTTTTTAAAAATCGCAGTATTCATTCAGTTGTGGCTGCCCCCAACCTAAACCTTCCTTTCAACTGCATCATAGTTGAGCGCTCAACTATACCACAGAGTAATTCTTTTAAGGTTTCTTTGTTGTAATGACTGTGTCTTTGTTCCTGTGTTAATTCTTTTGATGCCTCGAATAAATATTTTAATAACATTGTCTGTCTTGTTTATTCTTTTGATGCCTCCATCCTATAATTATTTTGATGTGATTGTCACTGGCTCTCTTGTTAATTCTTTTGGTGTTTCTTTCCCCGATTACGTCACTACTGTTTCCATGACACTTCTTTTGACACTTCTGCCACTGTCTTTCCGATCAACTCTGATCCTCTCTGCTTTTCCAAAGGGACTAAGAGTCCTTCCGTGCCGAGACGCGCAATGTGTCAAAATCGACTAGAGCTTCATAAGATCCCACCATCCCACAAATTGTTGTTACACTTATAAGTGTAGCTTTGTTTTAAAGGACAACGCTTTTACAGCCTAAAGCACTGCTTTAGGAATGTTGGGCTCAACTTGGTGCCGGAGGGTCGGTCTGCCGTGTGGAAGGGTAGATTAAGCGCGACTTGGTAACGGAGGGCCGGTCCGCCATGTGGAAGGGTAGGTTAGGCTCGACTTGGTGCCGGAGGGCCGGTCCGCCATGTGGAAGGGTAGGTTAGGCTCGACTTGGTGCCGGAGGGTCGGTCCGCCATGTGGAAGGGTAGGTTAGGCTCGACTTGGGGGGGGGGGGGGGGTGGGCCGGTCCGCCATGTGGAAGGGTAGGTTAGGCTCGACTTGGTGGGGGAGGGCCGGTCCGCCATGTGGAAGGGTAGGTTAGGCTCGACTTGGTGGGGGAGGGCCGGTCCGCCGTGTGGAAGGGTAGGTTAGGCTCGACTTGGTGGGGGAGGGCCGGTCCGCCATGTGGAAGGGTAGGTTAGGCTCGACTGGGTGCCGGAGGGCCGGTCCGCCATGTGGAAGGGTAGGTTAGGCTCGACTTGGTGGGGGAGGGCCGGTCCGCCATGTGGGTTGGGCAAGTTAGGCTCGACTTGGTGCCGGAGGGCCGGTCCGCCGTGTGGAAGAGTAGGTTAGGCTCGACTTGGTGGGGGTGGGCCGGTCCGCCGTGTGGAAGGGTAGGTTAGGCTCGACTTGGTGGGGGAGGGCCGGTCCGCCATGTGGAAAGGTAGGTTAGGCTCGACTGGGTGCCGGAGGGCCGGTCCGCCATGTGGAAGGGTAGGTTAAGCTCGACTTGGTGCCGGAGGGCCGGTCTGGCGTATGGAAGGGTAGGTAAGGCTCGACTTGGTGCCGGAGGGCTGGTCTGCCGTGTAGAAGGGTAATTTTCAAAGCCCCTCCCCCCCACCCTCAAAAAAACGATTGCTGGTTCACCCATAAGGAGACGTTTGACGACATCAATCATAAAGACCAAAAATGATCAGCATCGAAAATAAACAGGCCGGTTTTTTTTTCAGAATTTTTAAAGCATTTCTATAAGTCTCTATTATTACGGGGGGGGGGGGGGGGTTTGGAGGGAAGGGGTTGTCCGAATGGGACCAAATTTTATGGGGGGGGGTCCTAGGTTAGGTTGGGTCCCCCCCACCAAAGATGGTGACATTCGCTTGACGGGAACCCCTCGAACCGATTGCAGTCTCCGTCGCTTAAGGGTTTAGATTGCTTTTCAGAGGAGAATTCATGTAGACCAATAATCTCCTTTAATGCCCCTTTAATCTTATTGTCATGAATTGGTTGCAAACATGGGTGTTGTGCTTTTCCAGTTTCTTGGTTTCCAATTGTGCCTGATATTACCTAAAAACATTGAGATTCAATACCCATGGCTAATTAACAGAATTCACAGAAAAAGAAAAAAAGAAACAGTTCACCTACTGTTGCAATGGCAGCCAATGGGCCTGATGTATTTTCAGAATCTTGTTTGGTTTTAGATGAGAAGCGATCTTTCCTCTTTTCCTGGTTCTCATCATTTTGCTAAAAACATACCGAGATAACACAATTGGTGCACTGTACTGCCCAAAACAAAAATTAAAAGAACAATAAAGATTAATGAACCTGCAGTTTGGCTTTCATCATACCTTAGCATTCTTAAATGTTGAAGCGGTGCCTGAAGTGTTGAGAAGAGTCATTTTGGAACCGCCTGCCGTTGGGCTTGGTGTATTTTCAGACTCTTGTTTGTTTTCCGATGTTAAAACAGATTGATCTTGACTCTTTTCCTCGTCCTCATTATGATTCTGAAAACATATGAACAGAACATATCGGTACTGTACTAACTAAAACAGAAATTAAATTAAAATAATGAACCTACAGTTTGGCTTTTATCATCTGCATTAGCACCGTGCTTTGATTTACTCTTGAATTTTTCAACGATGCTGTTATTGTCTGAAGTGTTTGGAGGAGCCTTTTTCTAAAGACAATTTAAAAGGTAAAGGATAAGTTAAACAGAGAAACAAGGAATAGCAAAGAAAAAAGTAAAGGCTACCTTTCCCAGTTTTGTCGCCTTCTCCTCTTCCAAAACATATTCTGACAGACGCTCTGCTGGTACCTGCTTTCCAGGAGGGTTAAATATTTCCCCGTTTTTCATCATTGTAATGATAGCTTCTTCAGATTCTGAAGACAGAAACAAAAAAATACACATCAAAATCATAAAACTAAAATTACACTTCCAATTTTGGTCATAATTACGGTGATGGCTTACTTCTTATGTGCAAGATTCGCACATGCCTCATCCACTGAAAACCATCTTTCTCCCTCTTAATTCTTCCATATTTTGACCTCGAAGAAAAGTCTTGCTGGTTCGTTGGAATGTACTTCTTATATTTCTTTCCTTTCAAAATGATCACCAGTTCACTGAGGGGGGCCTTTTTCAGTGAGCCTGTTGCGTAATCTTTCAAAGCAGCCCAGCAGCCGCTCGCATCTGTTGAAGCAACATAAAAATCAAAACAGTGCATTTATAAATAATTTAACTAACAGGGCTTGGATCCGAACACTTTTCAAAAATGGCTGCCATTTCCCGCTCTGAATGTAAAGAAGGCATCGCGTTTGCTCCCTCATCGGCCCATGGAAAAGTACTATTTCTTCAAATATTTGCGTCTTTAAAGTACAAATGCACATGGAACTTTCATTAAATAACTTGAGTTCAGCCAAATACCAACGATCATTCGATGAACTAACTAAAATTTGAACTGGCACTGCTCGATACCGATCAAGCCTCGGGGCCGACTACGATACGATCACGGCAATCCGAATGATATTTGAACGATAACTACAAAGTGTTCTGGAAAAGGGAGCAGCTTTGTCGGAGCACGTTCATTTCCTACAGCGATTCAATAAGTACTCACCAAAATCAGCCATTCCTCTGATACACCGTTAGACACAATTTTCATTCGAATCTACATTAACGACGGCGGGACACGGGAAGTATGGCAGTGCTACAATTTACGCTCAGAAAATTAAAATTACCTCAACTTTTAGAAATCCTCTTTTATTTTCAACATATTTAAGATGTGCCTGTTTTTTTTGTGTTTTTTTTTTTTCATCATAGTTCAGTTTAACATTTTCGAAAGACAAGAAAGTAGGTTATAAATACATTATCTCAGGCGTAGTGTTATCATGCGGTGTTGGCTACAATGACAAGCAGTTAAGCGCCAATTACGAATTTCAGATGCAAGGTGTTTTGATGCCAAACTACTAGTATTGAAATTCGGCGCGCAAACGCAAATAAGGTATTTAAACATTTGCTGGCTTCGCCCTAGCTTGTTTGTGGGATGGCAGTATGGTGGGACGGTCGGAGCCGTGTCGCGGTAGAAGTACTTTCTCGTGCCTCCAGAAGATCGCGCTACCGTCTGTATTTACTTTTGATCATTTGGCAACGATGTGGAATGCTTGTTCAGAGATTTAAGTTTTGTCCGTTCCTAGCAATCTGTTAGAGTTTTGTCTCTAAACGCAACGAGCAATGGATGATGATGACAGAGGGCACTCTAGGCAACATGAGTGGCGAAAACATGGCCCTAAGAGAGCTCGCCTTCAAGCAGTTCTAGAAGAAATACAGGTTAGGTTTATAAATTTTGCTTGTTTATTTAAATTTGCTCTCTCGACTTTTATGCTCCTTAAGAATAAAAAGAATATTCCAGTTTGGTTTTTCAATTTGCTTGTTTATATCTTCAGGCAGCAGCGGAATTGACAGCCAACCAACAAGCCCAAGCTTTGCAACAGGTTCGTGAGACTGAGTCTTGTGCTTATGAGGACCCGAACGACCAGCTTGAAGTCAATTTGGGTGATGCAGCTAACTCATTTGTGTTAGGAGGCAATTTGGGCTGCAGCTTTGCTGAGGAACTAAACGTAAGTTGCTGGCACTCAGATGTAAGTGCCAAATAGTTTTATTCCAGAGTGCGTTAGTCCATTTGATCAGTACCAAGGCAACGATTATGTTCCATGACTTTTGGGTGTGCACCGACAAGTATTAAAACAACCTGTGTGAATGATTTTTAGTTTAAGGAGCAGATTAGGACTTAAAGAAGTAAATCAACAAATTGTTAGACCTTGTGGTTGAACAGTACAGAGTATATTTGGACCGGCGATGACCGCTAATTAGGCTTGTTTAAAGGGTCATCGCCAACGCAAATATACTCTATACTGTTCAACCACAAGGTCTAACAATTTGTTGATTTGCTGCTTTAAGTCCTATTGTGCTCCTTAAACTAAAAATCATTCACACAGGTAGTTTTATTACTTGTCGGTGCACACTCAAAAGTCATAGAACATAATCTTTGCCTTGGTAATGATGAAATGGACTTCCGCCACTCTGGAATAAAACTATTTGGCACTTACATCTGAGTGCCATATATCACTAGCCTTATCGCTGGCCCAACATGCTGAAGGAAACATTTCACCAGCCATCAGAGCTCAACTCTCTAAAATCCTGAAGAAGAAAAGGATGATGACCCGGGCCCAACAATTCAGTGAGCACGTGTACTTGAAGGGAATGTCCACTGTACGAGATGCCTCTGTTCAGGAGCAGGAAGCTCTTCAGCCACATGGTTTTCAAGACATCCAAATACTTCGGGAATTCAAGAAAATTAGCATTAATAGCACTGATTATTACCCTTGGAAGTATTGCAAGGATGAATGGAAGTCAGACAACAGCCTTGTGTACACATATAGTGATACATTTTGTACTATTCAAAGTGTTGTGCAGTTCCATGCAGGTGATCGTACTGTATGCGGATTGTTTGTTTTGGAACATTCTGTAACAAACCGCCCTCATTTCCCTATAGCGAGCCACATTGCTTGCCTTCTTGAGCCTGACAATGATCTTTCATTCTTTTTATTTCCTGAAGAGATTCGTTGTCCAGTTGTGAAGATGCCACTTCATGGAGAAATGTATGTTGTTCCACCACCCAATCTTTATGAAATAGATTAATTTGCAAAGAAAAGCACAAAATCTTTTCTGTCTTGCAGAATTGATTGCAATAAATCTTCAGTCAATTTTTGAGTTTTATTTTAATGTACTTCAATACTTTATGGTCTGAGTGTAATTGTTTTAAAAGTAGTTCTTGCAGCTGTGAATGGCGCAACTTTAACAAAGATTCAATAGAATATAAGTAGTATGTTTGTATTTTTGCAGAGGCTTTCCTTTGTGTCTTCCTTTTTAAATCAAAGACTGTTTGTAGATCTTGTTTTATAATTAAAACTTGTTACATGCATAAAGGAACATGAACATCGTCTTTCTTTTTACCCTTCCATGCAATAGTTCAGATCAGATTCAAAATGATAAACATAAGGATTCATTGACAAGATGGGTGGACTGGACTCCCAACTGAACAGACTGGTTGACCCTCAGGCACACGGTGGGCCAGAAGACCGGCGCAGACGGCCAAAACTTAAGGCGCGTTTTGAGCTCCAGAGTCGCTAAATGGGTCTCGAACCGAACGTGAGACTCCACCCTTCGATTCCTCGTACGTACAGAAAACAATCCATTAGTGGGGTCCCACGTTCGGTTCGAGTCTCATTTAGTGACTTAAGCTCAAAACGCGTCCGTGATTTAAACCGCCTGCACCGGGCTTCTCGACCACTGTGAGGCGCTCCAGTGCAAGCCTCCCTCTCTTTCCCCACTCCTTTTTTCCTCTCCCTGTGGAGGGCCGGTCCTGCGCGTTCCGCAAAGCAGAGCGATCCCGCACATCGCTGCCGTTGCTCCATGGGGCGTGCCGAGGGCAAGAGAAACGGAGCGACGAAGCGCAGAGCGGGATCAGCCTGCCGCCTGGAGCCTAGGCCGTGCCGCCGAGCAGCAGGGCGTGGGCCCAGCCGGTTGCCTGCCCGGACTTCGCAGGCGCTCGGCGAAATGGCACCGAGGGTAGTGCCCAGAAACAACTAAGCCCGCTCTGAGTATCCGAACAATATGAGTATAGCATCAATTTGTGCAATGCGTTTGAACCCATTATCATTGCATCCCACGTGAAGTGCAATGCCATCCCGTGCATAATGGGTGCGATGAACCTGTGGCGTGGTATTACACATATTGCGACGTTTTAACGCGTTTCACCGTACGTGCTATGTTCAGAGCCTTTGCAGTCGTAGTACGGTCCTTCCACCACGCGATGCTGCAGTGGAAGTGGGAGGATGCCAGAGGAAGTGAGGGGATGTCAGAGGAAGTAGGGGAATGACAGAGGAAGTGGGAGGATGTCGGAGGAACTAGGAGGATGCCAGAGGAAGTTGTGGGATATTAGGGGAAGTGGGGGATGACAGAGGAAGTGGGGGGATGTCAGAGAAGTAGGAGGATGTCGGAGGAAGTGGGAGGATGCCAGAGGAAGTGGGAGGATGTCAGAGAAAATCGCAGGATGTCGGAGGAAGTGGGAGGATGTCAGAGGAAGTGTAGGGATGTCAGAGGAAGTGGGAGGAGTCAGAGGTAGTGCGAGGATGTCAGAGGAAGTGGGAGGATGTCGGAGGAAGTGGGCGGATGTCGGAGGATGTCTGAGGAAGTGGGAGGATGTCTGAGGAAGTGGGAGGATGTCAGAGGAAGTGGGAGGATGTCAGAGGAAGTGTAGGGATGTCAGAGGAAGTGGGGGGATGTCGGAGGAAGTGGGAGGATGTCGGAGGAAGTGGGAGGATGTAAGAGAAAATCGCAGGATGTCGGAGGAAGTGGGAGGATGTCAGAGGATGTCTGAGGAAGTGGGAGGATGTCGGAGGAAGTGGGAGGATGTCAGAGGAAGTGTAGGGATGTCAGAGGAAGTGGGGGGATGTCGGAGGAAGTGGGAGGATGTCGGAGGAAGTGGGAGAATGTCAGAGAAAATCGCAGGATGTCGGAGGAAGTGACAGGATGTCAGAGGAAGTGGGGGGATGTCGGAGAAAGTGGGAGGATGTCGGAGGAAGTGGGAGAATGTCAGAGAAAATCGCAGGATGTCGGAGGAAGTGGGAGGATGTCAGAGGAAGTGTAGGGATGTCAGAGGAAGTGGGAGGATGTCAAAGGAAGTGTAGGGATGTCAGAGGAAGTGTAGGGATGTCAGAGGAAGTGGGAGAAGTCAGAGGTAGTGCGAGGTTGTCCGAGGAAGTGGGAGGATGTCGGAGGAAGTGGGCGGATGTCAGAAGAGGTCGGAGGATGTCGGAGGAAGTGGGAGGATATCGGAGGAAGTGGGAGGATGCCAATGGAAGTGGGAGGATGCTAATGGAAGTCGGGGGATGGTGGGGGAAGTGAAAGGATGTCAGTGGAAATGGGAAGATGTCAGTGGAAGACCTAGGATGTCGGTGGAAGAGGAAGGATGTCAGGGGAGGCAAAGGATTTCGGAGGAAGTACTAGGATGTAAATGGCTGTCAATGGAAGTTAGAGGACGCGAATGTATGTGGCTGGGATGCACATGGAAGTTGGTGGACGTGAATGGAAGTGACCTGGATTTTCAGTGGAAGTGACAGGACGTAAATGAATGTGGCTAGGAAGTCGCAGGATGTCTGCGGATGTGGCAGGCATATCAAGAGGAGGTGAATGGATGGAACTGGAAGTGACTGGATGTGATTGGATGGAAATGGATGTATGTGGAAGTAAAAAGTGACCTCCAACCACTTCCGAATTCCATCAGGGTCACGAGGATCTAGGGGAGGAAGAGGTCGAGGTAGTCAAAGCAACCACACGTTTGTATGTCATAACTGTGGCAAACCTGGACATTATGCTGCTGACTGCTATAATCCAAGGCAAGGTTATAATAGTCCTCCTCAAACATGCCATTACTGCAAGAGGCCTAGGCATATAAGATCAGAGTGCAGAAAACGCCAGTGAGATGAACAACAAGGCTCTCATCCTTACAACCCAGTTGGGTTTGCAGTGCCCCAGTTTCCTCCAGAGGCATTACATGCCGCCATGGCGTATTATCACTTTCAAAATGGCCAGCAACAACAGTCCCAACGTTCCAACCAAATGCAGCAGCAACAGTCATCCAATGGTAATTCTTCTCAATTATTTCCTTTTGTTCCACAATCAGGGAACCAGGGAAACTAACTCAGAAAAATGACATATCAGAGGCTCGTTTGTCTAAAGCTCCCGTAGATGTTCCTGTGAATTCAACGGCAGTCGAAGCTCCGAAGAAAAAGCAAGTTCAAATCGAAGTAGCATCGCCTGGAAACAAAGAAGATGTTTTCTGAGGGCTGACGTAAAATTTCGTTGTTCCAGGTCACCGCGTTCGTCCGCTACGACGGCCACCATGAGGGCATGTCCTCCAGGACTTCTTATTATCCTGCAGGACGACCGGGGACGACGGCCGCGTTCGCGCACCTTTAAAATTATGGGAGGGGATGTTCTTGACTCAAAAATAAATTTTCAGATCTCTAGCTTTGATGGTTTTTTTTTTTTTCAATTTTTTTTCTGAACCCTTGCGTTTAGACCATAGTGCCCCCTTAATATAACATATGATGTGAAAGTAATTCGAGATGCTCAAAAACGAACTCATGTTTCAATTGTACCTGATAAGCAAGAAGTAGGGAAGGAAGAGGAGAAACGGCAAAAGGAAGATGACTGTAAACTATGTGCATTTTGTATCAATAAAACGTCCAAAAAGTGCGCTCCTTTTGTTCAATGTGCAATAGACGGTGTTGAATCTGAAGCCATTGTGGATACAGGGGCACAAATTACCGTTTTCAAACGTACCAATAGCAAGCTCCCTGCAGCAAAATTGAAAATGAAAAGTGCTACAGCACATCAAGCAACACTGTACGGACCTACAGTGAAGAAAATTGAGCTGAATGGGAAGTTATATCCTTACCCGGTGTATGAAGCTGATGTTGCTGAAAATCTAATTGGTTACGATTTTATGGATCACTACGATGCAAGGATACGCATCAGGCATAAATGTCTTAAGTTGGGCTCAGATCACAAGGTTCCTTTCAGAACTGATAAGTCCAGCACCAAAGGACATTTCGGTGATGGTAGTCTGTATTATGTCGTCAGAGCAAATACCAGAATGTTGTTAAGACCTATGTTTGAGAGAGAACTGACAACACAGTTGGAAACAGATCTATCGGCTGATGAGCTGGGGGAAGCCAGCGCGTTGTTGACTCACGAGCGAACTGGTGAGACTGCGGGTCAGGAGATGGGAATGGTGTTGTCCACACCTGACTCAAATTCTGATCTTGGGGTACATCAGGTTGCTGTCGAGCTCAACACGGAAAGTGCAAAAAGTACAGCACAAAGTAAAAATGGAAAACATGCGCCGGGGAGCCATGTGGAAAACCAGCCAAAGGAGGAACTGAAACATGTTCAAAGAATTGGTTTGCTCACAAATAATAAATTTAGTGAAGTTAAGACATCTAAGTTACCATCTACCGTTCTGGTTCATTCTGGAGTTGTACCTTGTGTTACTGCGCCAGTTACAGTATCTCTTTTCAATTTTGGAGATAAATGTGTCGAGATTCCTAAATATACAGTAATTGGGGAGGTTTTTCTTGTACACCCCGTGCCGTTCAGTGGATATGACCTGGAAGATGAAATGGATAATGATTATGTGGAAATTTTAGAAGAAGGGGAAGAAGATGAAAGAGAGGAAGCAGAAGTTTGCCCATGTGGCCTGTTATGGACGGAGCATGTCATACAACCCCATAAAGGAGCAGAAATAATTACAGAACCAAGAGAGCCACCTTTGGAAGTTTTACCAGAAGAATTACAGAAACTATTGGAAAGAAGTAGTAAACACCTGAGTGAAAGTGAAAAGAAGCAACTAGAAGCACTTCTTAAAAAGCATCACGATGTGTTTGCCAAAGACAACCACACGTTTGGTACATGTCCTTGGTTGACTTTTCGGATTGACACTGGAGATCATCCACCGATCAAGCAAAGAGCAAGACCTGTACCTCTACATTATAGAAAAGAAGTAAGAGAAACATTTCTAAAATACCTTAAAATGGGTGCCATTAAACCAAGTCAATCTGCCTGGGCATCACCAATACTATGCGTTCCAAAGAAGACTGGAGAAGTCCGAGTGTGTGTGGACTACAGGGCCTTGAATGCCATCACAAGGGTCCCTGCAGCTCCGATACCAAGACCCCAAGAACTACTGCAACACCTAGCTGGAAAACAAGTTTATCATGCAGTGGATTTAGCTCATGGATATCACAATTTGGTTGTTCACCCTGAAGACCAACCAAAAACAGCAATCATATTACCTGAAGATCTGGGACTGCCTAGTAGGCAATATGAATATACAAGAATGGGGTTTGGTCTTTCAGCGGCTCCAGGGGCTTTTCAGTATGTGACCGACAGGATTGTCACTCCAGCAGAACAACCAAATAAAGATAATGACATTGGAGAGAATGTGGCGGTATACATTGATGACATATGCATAGCTGGTGACAATAATAGTCAAATGATGCAACGACTTGCAGCTTTCCTGAACAGGATCCGAGCAGGAGGGTTCCTGTTGAAACCAAAGAAGTGTGAATTATTCAGAAGAGAAGTAAGTTTTTTGGGACACAAGCTGTCAAAGAAGGGAATAAAGGTAGACATGAAGAAGATTGAGCAAATTACTCACTGGCCTACACCAAAAGACCAGAAAGAAGTAAGATCTTGGCTCGGATTAGTGCAGTATTATGCAAAGTATGTTCCTCATTTGGCTACACTAGCTACACCAATATTTGCACTTGCAAGAACAGGAGTGCAGTTTGTTTGGTCACAGGAGTGTGAAGAAGCCTTTAAAATTATCAAGCAAAAGCTAGTGGAACCGCCTATATTGGGCACACCAGATATAACTAAAGGCACGTTTACCTTGACATGTGATGCTAGTTTGACTGGGTTGGGAGCTGTATTAACTCAAGAGCAAGATGGCCGAGATGTCACCATAGCATATTGGTCAAAATTGTTGAACAAAGCCCAACAAAATTATTGTGCCACTCATCGTGAGTTACTGGCTTTAGTAGAAGCAGTAAAAGCTTTCCATCATTATCTGGCTGGTGCTCCATTCACTGTCAAATCTGATCATGCCGCTCTACAGTGGTTAAAGAACTTCAAGAACCCCACTGGGAAGTTAGCTCGTTGGCTTGAACGGCTTGCCCCTTACAAGTTCGAAGTGTTGCATGAGCGGGGCATAAATATTGGTCATGCAGACGCTTTGAGTCGAAGGCCAGACCGCCCTTGTACACCTGACTGCAAAAAGTGCAAACGTTTAGAAGAACGTGATGCAGAAGTAAATTTAGCCACTTGCACTGAAGATCTCACCTTTTCGTCAAAAAACTTCACCATAATTGATGTCCAAGGATCCTTGTTCAGCGCACCTGAACACCTGCCTTTGTGTCATGCAGTAAGTCTGGATGGCAAATTCGGACGTGGCCTTGCCCTCCGTATGGAAGAAAGATTTGGTCTCAGGAATGAATTCCTAAAGCAAGAAAATAAAGCTTGCCCTGGGCTTGTGGTGGCCTGCAGAGACAACAGAACCATTATAAACGTCATCACAAAACAAAAATACTATGACAAACCAACTCCAGAACAAGTGGAAAAAGCTTTGATTACCTTGAGGTCCTGGATACTTAAATACAATATTCCAGCAATTGCTATGCCAGAATTCTCTTGTGGACTGGACAAGCTTCAAGTAGAAACTCTAAAGAAGATTTTGCACAAAGTCTTCCATGATCTTGATCTGGTACTCTACATGTATCACTATGAAGTGGGACATGATCATTATGAAAAAACTTGCACAGTCCATTGTCACTTGTGCGAAGTGGAAGACCGGCAGAGTATCAAGCCCACCTCGGATAACATACTAGTGAATTGGACTACAATAGCTCCAGAGGGGGTATCTGCTATGACAATGGAAAAAGACCAGAAGTTAGACCCTGACATCATGCCCATTTACATGGCAGTACGAGAAGGAAAAAGGCCTCATTTCCAGGAAATTGTCCAGTACAGCAACAAGACAAGGACGCTCTGGCATTATTTCAACTCACTGTTCATAGATGGCCAGCTTCTGTTCCGGAGACAGGAACATGTGTCAGGAGACCCACAAAAGTCTGAAGCAGTATTGGTTTTACCTCAGAAGCATGTGCAAGCAACTATCATGGCATATCACAGTCAGTTGGGTCAAACAAATCATTTTGGAATTCAGAAAACCATGGCTGCTCTGAGAAGATTCTTTTGGTGGCCTGGAATGCAAAATGATGTTGCTGAAGTGCTCACTGGATGCGTCCAGTGTCGGAAGGTGAAGGGGCCACTGGAAAAGACAAGAGTTCCACTTAAAATCTTTCAAGAAGGAGTGTTACATGGGCGATGGCATGTGGATACTTGTGGACCTTACCCAGAAACATCAGAAAAGTACAAATATATTCTGATAGCAGTGGAAGCTTTCTCCGGATGGCCAGTACTAGTTCCATTGAAGACACTGACAGCCAGGGAAATGGCTCAGGCACTGATCACAAATGTATTCTCTGTTTATGGTGCTCCAGTCTCAATTCTCACAGACCAAGCAAAAGCCTTTGATTCAACGCTCTTCCATGAAATTATGGAGCTCTACAACATCAGGAAATATCGCACGACAGCCTATCACCCATCAGCTAATGGGAAGGCAGAACGCTGGGTAAGAACATTAAAGCAAAATCTCAAATTATTGTGCCAAGGAGCTAAAGAGAAATGGGTGGAGTATTTACCATTCATTGCCCAAGCTTACCGAAGCCTGCCTCACTCCTCACACTAGTTTTCGCCATATGAAGTATTGTTCGGTGCTCCAATGAGAACACCGTTGCAAGGGACCAGAGAACCACCACCAGTCATGTCACCAATGGTTGAAGATTATCCCTGGGCAGTGCGGAATGCACTCATTAAAATTCATCAAGATATGAGAAACATCAGAACAGAAGCAGCTGCAAGAATGAAGGCTTATTATGACAGGACAGCGTGCCTTGCTCCGTTCCAACCTGGGGATACAGTTTTCCTGTATAATAAAGCTCTTAAGAAAACGGATGCCAAGAAACTGCATGTTGATTGGGTTGGCCCATATAAAGTAATTACCTTATTAAACGACTGTGAGGCGAGAATTCAGAATGTTCAAAAGCCGACGGACGTCCAACTGGTCCATATGGATCGGCTAGCCCCATATCCAACTCAAGCAGACGACGTGGGGGCGTGGTTATTATATTCAGGTGTCACAGATTCAGATTCATTTTTGACATTGCCGACGCCAAACGCACGCTCTAGGATGGCGGTGGATAGCTGCTAGCAGCCCTTAGCAACCGTTGCTAGGGAGGCGTTTTGTTACAAGGCATTCCCTCTGCAGGCAGTGACAAGCTTCCAAACCTGTGTGAAGACCAGCAAAGAACAGTTAGCAGCTCACGATGGGAAAATTATCAGGATACAAAATACCCACTTTGTGCCAAGGAAAACAAGAGAAGAAGAAAGTTCAGCTTTTCGGGAAAGTGGAGATGAAGAAATTGAAAGACAAGATGCAGGCAAGATACGATTTGAAGAAGCAACAAGAGGAGTTCATGGAGAAGAGGAAGAAGGAAGACGAGGAGAGAAGACAACATCGTCATAAACAAATGCAGTTAAGTGCAGAAAATTGGAGAAAGAAGTTAGAAGAGCAAGAGGAACAAAGAAAAGCTGAGTTGAACACGTTACGCCAACAAGCAGCAGAAGAGCGAAGAGTGGAGGCAGGGCAGAGGCAAAAGAAGGAGGAAGAAGAACAACGTGCACAAGACGAATTTGAAGCCATGCTACTTACAACGGGAAATATACAGCTTGGAGACGACGCAGAAGAGTCATTGTTGGGCATCGAATGTGAAATTATGGATCTAGTAGAGAAACCAAACGGAGAGGGCATGACTCTGAGTAGTCAAGACATCCAGGGGGAGATTGATAAAATTGATCGTCTATTGCAAGAGTTGAAAACTACTGAACAACAAGCCAAGGTTCAAGATCCACCAACATTGCCAGTCGAAGTTCCAGTTCCGTGAAACGGGGTAATTTCGGGCACCCGGGGTAATTTCGGGCATCTCTGCCCGAAAGCATTGCGATGATGCTGCCGTCTAGCGGCGACCTCGGAGGCTTGTCCCGTTGCGCGCATCGCATTCACCACACTTAAAACCGTCGGATCATTCCTCTGGAGACCAAAACAGATCCAATCTTTTCGAGATACAGTGATTTTCGTATTATACACTTTTTACCTAAATTCAGTGTTTGCGTGAAAACTTCAACTGGCAAGCCAAACCTGTTCACAAACGGTGCATAAGGTATTTTTTTTTCGATTTGGACATGTTTTGAGCATGCTGTGTCAAATTTTCAATCACCTGCGGCAAATAGTATGGTAAATAGGGGCTCAAAACTAAAAAATTGTTACTTTTAGGGGTAATTTCGGGCACTGAAATGGCATGCAAGGGCAAGCAGGGTTGTTCTGAACACTTTAAATTTCGCAGGGCTGGAGTGGTGTAAGCTTCTTCCAGATCTTCAGAGCTCTTCTGAAAGATGGAGATAATCCATTAACACAGATAATACTCAACTGCCGCAGCAGTCGCTTTGTGGAACTTTGACTATTATAAAAATGGGCCAAGGCTACATCTGTTCTTATGTGTAGTATGTACACATCCTATCTTAGTGTCAATTATTGGTTCGTGACTAAAATTTTATCATGTTTACCGGGACTTTGACTTTGAGAACGGCCGCATGGCTTGCCGGGTTGCTACGGAATGCAGAGTTTTCCAGAAAGCCACTGTATCTTCCCAATAAGACTTGCCTCCCATTTACGTCAGTTTCAAGAGGAAGATCCACGACTCATCTTCGCGTGATATAGTGTGGCTTGAGTTGTACCATTATCAAAAACTAAAAAGGATAAACGTTCAAGGTTAGACGTTCAACAAGAAGCGTCCTAAATAGCACCACCCCATAGGGCGGCCCATATCCGCAAGGTGGGGTAAATTGTACGGGGCGGACTCGTCAAAAGTTTCGTTTTTACGTAAGGAATTCAACGACGAAAACCGGAAGTCGATCGGACAATATTTAGAGGTCGCGCAAGGCGTGCAAAGTTTCTATACAATATTTGGTCGCTAAATCGCCGGTTTTTGACCCAAATCGCCTCGTACTTTAATGTGAATGCCAATATTTGACACCGAAAACTTATCGGCACCCCCCAGCAGTCACCCAGGAACAATTTTCGTCACGGACTCACAGTCGCAAACCGACCGGTTGCCTACCTACCAGGCGAAATAGTGACAAATTTTACATTTTTCGTAGATTCACTGAGCAAAATATCTAACTTAGATAAAAATATGTATATTTCGGGACAGAAATACATACATTTCCTTATTCTTGTTTAACTTTTTTTCTATCAATGGCTACTGTTATGTAGAGACCTTGTTTTTGTTTTTCATCTTTGGTCAAAACATTATTGAAATCTTTCGCTAACGCTACACCTCTTTCAGCTGCGTCATTGGTTGTTGGCAGATTATTTACATAGTGCTTTAGCTTATTGTAACTATCACATTCATTCCACTTATCAGGGCTTACTTCCAAGAATGTTGGCTCAACATTAAGTTTTTTGAAAAAACGTAGGGAACCCTTGTTTGCAAAGTCACACAGGCGCAAGTTTTGTATGCTATTGTCAAACTTGGTGATGTGTGCCTTATACATGCTTTCATCGTCCATTGGATTAGATTTGAATGCATCTACAATAGCAAGTTTTTCATGAACAGGCACCTCTGTATCAAAGAGAGCAAGGCAAACATTTTCTGGAGAAAGATACCACAAATGACTTAGAAACTTGTACCCTGCAGTTTGCCACATCAGTTTTCTGCCATCATTTTTCTTGTGCCGACTGATCTCGTAGGCAAATATTTTCAAAAGTTCTAAATCAATCCGCGGGGCAACTGCAGCAACATTAGCTAACATCCACGGTCGGATGTGAGCCAATGCGACGTACACAGAAACTTCAACTACAGCTGTCTTCTCTTCAGCCGATAGTTCAAATTGGCGGCTGAACATTGCAATGAGGAGACAGAAAATGCCGTTTCCCATGAACCGTGTCTTGTTGGCCGCCGGGAGAGCGTAAAATTTAACACCACCATGAGGGACGCCACCAAGGAATGTCACAATGTACATCAAAATATGCTTGTAGTCATCTCGAGGCGTTTTTTCCTAAAAAAATAAAGTCAGAATGAAAAATTGTAAAAAAATTAAAATTAAGAATTAAAACTACTTTCTATTATTTTACCTGCTTCAGTTGGTCATTACAGAACCTAATTATTTCGTCTGCATCTTTGATTCGCCGAATCACTTGTAATTGAACTGCAGAAATGTAGTTTTCTAAAAAAAAGAAAATACAAATATGTATTTTTGTTTTCAAAGAGAGGAGTCTAAAAGAGGAGCAGCGGAAAATAGGCTTTGTAATAAGTTACCGTGGTCAGCTGTATCCCAGAACTTAGCAAAGCGGTCAAAAAGTGCCACCGTCGGAGCATTTGACGTAATGAGAGCTTCAAAGCCTCCTTTGACCGGTAACTCCAGCACATGGTGGCGACAAGCCAGGCGAAGCAGCGTTCGCCCCAGAGCAAGTTCCAGCAGAACACAGGCACCGATGTTGTGACCGGTATTTGATAATGTAGTGTCAAAAGTCATCCCACAAATTTTACTAACGACTTTTCTTTCTTGAGCCAAATCTTTTACCGCTGTCGCCTGGGCCAGGCCTGTGCCATCTTTAAGAGCTGCTATGCCAATCAAATGCTCTTTGCCGGTTTCCAAGTCTTTTATTACGACTGGCAACCGGTCAATTTTCTCCTCTGTAAAACAAGAGGGAAAAAAAAACGCTCTTAAAGGCTAAGCAGGAACTAACGAAAGAAGGACAAAAAAGGGACTAGAATACTTACTTTTTTCACCTGGCAAGATTTTCCCGTCCCATTGAACGACACAGGGATCTTCTACGGAACAATGGTCTGAAAAATTTTCTAGGACATCCGTGCGATGCTCTTGTCGCTTCCGTTGTAGAGTGCTCCGAGAACAATTCAATGTGTTCAGGTCATGGCCTAAAGCTACGGCTGTCTCTTGAATAGTCCGGGTCGCACGTCGATCGGAAAGGCAATTCCGATCCAGTGAAGATAAAAGAGCAGGTGCTACTACGTCGGTTTTCTTCTTTCTCTTTACGTGCTTTTCTATGTCAAAATCTTCGTCCTTTTCTTTTTCCTTTGTTTCTTCCTCTTCATCACTCATATTTTCAGATTTTATTTCATCCCACGACACTGTCTTGAATTCTGTCGAACACGATGCTTTTTCATTTTCATATCTCATCTTTAGTTCCTTTTTCTTTTCTTCTACCCTTTCCCGCTTCTGACATTTTTTGACCGCGTGCATATCTTTGGACGACATAGAGCCGGTCCGGGTTTCAATTTGCTGTTGATAAAATCTTAAATCTTCTACCATAGCGGCCTTCTCTTTTTCATTTTTACATTTTTCAATACTCTCAGACATTAGTTTCACGGCATCGACGCGAGCAAGATCATAGGTTTTCTCTAACTTGGCTTTAAACTCAGTCCTTACTTGTTCGTACGTTTCTCCGGTCCGGCCTTTACTCTTCTTTAGTTTTACCCATTCATTGTGCACAGTAAGAAGGGTGTCAATGGCATCCTTCATCTGCTGGAGAGGCACACCACACTTTTGCCAGAACTGTAGAGCTTCTTCGATGGTTAGACGTGCACATTCTCTGAGAGTCTTACCCTCGTGGTCACCGTGATGGTAGAAGAAACGCCGCAACACCTGACCAGTTGTTGACAACTTGCTGCATGTCAGGGACGGCAATGGCTGGCCGATTAGCCAGACATCAGTCCTTGTCCTAGTTGATGGCACACCCATTGAAACACGCACACACACGCAGGAACCACAGTTACATTTAGTAACACCAAATAACTGCACTAACGCGACACCAAAACGCGCGGGTAAACAGAAATCTCTAGGCGCTTCGGCAGGTCCAAACAAGCGAGCGCTGATCGCCGGGGTGGGTCGGTCGCTAGACAGACGTGGGAGGGGGAGGGGGGAGGCCACTCGGCCAACAATGCTGGCGGGCGGGAGGGGCCGGCCGGGCGGGCGGGCGGCAGACGCATCGTCACTGCAGGGCAAAATGCGCATTTCTGCATTTCGCCTGGAAGGTAGGCAACCGGTCGGTGTGCGACTGTGAGTCCGTGACGAAAATTGTTCCTGGGTGACTGCTGGGGGGTGCCGATAAGTTTTCGGTGTCAAATATTGGCATTCACACTAAAGTACGAGGTGATTTGGGTCAGAAACCGGCGATTTAGCGACCAAATATTGCATCGAAACTTTGCATGCCTTGCGCGACCTCTAAATATTGTCCGATCGACTTCCGGTTTTCGTCGTTAAATTCCTTACGTAAAAACGAAACTTTTGACGAGTCCGCCCCGTACAATTTACCCCACCTTGCGGATATGGGCCGCCCTAACCACCCCACTCTCCCAAACATCAAACTGTTTGTTCCAATCATGACTCCAAATTATGTATAAATGACCACCCCTACCATCCCTCCACATCTACATTCTTAAGAATTTCACATTTTATCACATAAGCTCAAAAGAAAGACACAATTATTGATTTTGGGACCAAAATCAGAACGACAAGTCGTTTTTTCCTAGGGTGCCCGAAATTACCCCCAAACACGGGGTAATTTCGGGCACTGCTTTGGGCCCTCCACTGTTAAAACGGTAAAGCGTAAATATCTGGAATTGGCGTCAAATTGAAGCTAAAGGTGGGTAGATGATAAATTTTAACCGTCAGGTCCATGGCAACACCACGACCTTCACAATTTTAAAAATACCTCTCAAAAGTGCCCGAAATTACCCCGTTTCACGGTTCCAGTTCAGGTTATGCAGTCGTCGGAAACAACACCACCACCTGCCAAGAAGAAAATGAGATGCCATAAATGTGGGGGCCGAGGACATTGGAAAGCAGACTGTGTAAATCCATCTGCCAAACAACTACGGACAATAGCACGGGAACTCAACATAAACATCTTTAAGAAAACACCCAAGAAGGAACAAGCCAAAAAGCTTGAAGGGGCTTACCAACAGCTGCAGAAGTGGATCCCGCCACCACCAGCCGACATAGACATTGACGTTGACAGCCTAGCTGACCGACCAACATGGACCCAGATGTGCGGATTGGAGTACTGCATTGTAGATACTGTAAATATTCCAGAACAAAATGAATAAGAAATCTTTTAAATGTTTCATAACCTTTTAGAATAAAAGTGCCAATTGTAAGTCAAAGTGTCAAGAAAATGTTAAAGAATATTTTGTTACCTGAATTGTATGTGCCTTGTTTGTCCTTTCAATATTCCTGCAGTGATCTAACATTGGTATTAGAGAGTTACTCATGAGGCCTGTCTTTTAGGCTGTGCCGGGTAAACTCTACACAAACAAACACCGAGAGAAGCCTGTTTGGGGACAAGTCCCATGCTGTGCCTTGGTGTTTTACGACACAAAAATTCTAGGGAACACTTGAAACATCACAATTAACTCCTAATAGAAGTTGCTCAGCTTGAAATGGAAGCAATTCAATGCTCTGATTTGGTCCGCTTTGGTGGGAAACCATGAACAGGAGAAAGGAGAAGGAAGGTACATTAGTCAGGTAAAGGAATAATTAAAAATTCAGCTTTCAGCTCTAAAAAGGTTAAATTTAAAAGGGAGTATATTAAAATAATAAATTAATTATAAACGGAATACTTACGTATTAAAGTTAAAAGCTTAGAGTTAAGAGTTTCGTTTTTAAATAATTAATTGATACACAGTTGAGTTGAGTAGTAACAGTAAACAAACCAAGTGGTGTATGTGCAGACAAGTATTCAACTTCCAGATCTTAAAGTAATTAAATCTAATTGTTAAACGACATTGTGTTGAATTCAAACAAGGAGTAAAAGGGAGTCTCAAGAGTCGGGAAAAAAGTAAAATAGTTGTCATTAAGTAGAGTGCTCGAGTTTGAGAGTTTTGGGACAGACATGGACAGTGACTAGACAATAACCTCCAAGAGAAACAGCTGGGAAGGAAAGAAGGAAGACTGGATACAACATAAAGTTAAGTATGCAACAAGTATGCAGGTTAATAAGTCTATTTAGATAATAATGGTGCTTTAGGTTAAGGTCTTAGCTAGCTAGTCAGGGAATAGGCACCACCAAGGCAATCCCCACTCTATTAGTTAGAGGGGACGAGGTTGATAAAAATACTGTGTGGAGTCTTGTATGTGTGTTACAGGTGAACCAGAGGACTTCAGTGTAATCAAAATTTTTAAACCTCAATGTTTGTTCTGGTGTGGCATGTCAGTCCCAGGATGGCGTCCTCAACTAGTTTTTGGACGAGCCATGGGAATGTGTGTTGAAACCAATCGATTCAGAGGAACAAACAAGCTTACTTTTTGTTTCTTTTCTTTTGATCATTACAACTTCTCAGGAAAGGCTTGGACACCCTTGTCCTGGGTGAGATTGGTTGTTAATGTGAATAGGTTTTTCAGCGGGGGAAAGGAAAATTTTTGCAGAACGAAGAGGATAAAAAAATAAAATAAAAAAAAGTAATAACAAATTGTAAAGTTGAGAGTGCGTTCATAGACCAAGTTCCTAGTATTTCTAATAAAAAAAAAGGGAGTGGTGTTATGAAATATAGTCTTAAGCTTTATAACCATATCTGGTTACTTGTATGTAAGTCGCCATCTTAACCCAGATACACTCCATTCTCCACCATTATTGGCACTGGCCCAGAACTCGTCAGAATGGTCACTCATGGTCAGTGTTGGTTTACGAACGTACCCTCAAACTATAAAAGCAGCCGCTCCACAGAGCCGGATGCCAGACAGTCGCCTATTGTTGCCCTTGCTACATCGTTCAATAAACCAGAGATTCCTACACAGCGCTACCATTCTTTAAGCCCTTGCACACACTACACCTGTACAGTGTCTAAAGAAAAGAAAAATTGAATGTGACAATGTCAGTTCTGCTATTGAGGTGATAATATCTTGCATTTATTATTAACATGAAATGTCATGTAGCATCTTAATTTGGTTTTGCTACTAGTGTTTATGGATCTGGGCTTTGGACTGTTGTTATTTTTATTTTTACAGGTTTTGGATGGTCTTCCATTAGGTATTGTTTTGGCCGAGCCTGTTCTGTCACTAATGAAAGTGAGAATGAATTCAACAATAGCAGTGCTGGTACAGAGGTAATAATTTTCTATTGTTGTTTTTAACATTTATGTATTAATCATAACACCAAAGGAATAACTTTATTTCTTTTTTCTCAGGTGTCAGGAAGTTCTTTCCCTGATACTGGCACGAACAAGCTAAAATAAAAATCTAAGAACAAAGTATGCTGTGCATTGAACTGCACTCAAAATTTTGACACATGTGTCTTTAGCGTTCCTAATATCAAACGGAGCAATGCCTTCGACAAGACTAAAATAAGAAGGTACGGGTTTGTTGTGTGGTTGTTTGCAATATTGTGTTACATATTAGGAGCTTAAACTTGTGTCCTGTTCTGTGCTTTATTACGTTAGGTGTTTGTATGAAACGATCTGGAAATAGAGTATTATTGGAGAAAAGTCCATCCTCCCTAAACAATAGTTTTTACATGTGAGCTGATCATTTTGATCAGAGTTGTTTCAGTAATCATAATAAGACCAGATTAAATGCAGATGCTGTATCGAAAAATTTCGATTGTAAACCGCTGACAGATCAAGATATGAAACTGTACCCTGTGCCCTTCGAATGGCTTGTGTTACTATTTCAAGACTTAGAGAATGTAACGGTTGGCTGTTACTGAATTGAAAAATCTCAAGGCTATAAAATAAGGGACCTATTTGGAGCATTTTTGTTGTGACAATGTGACACTTCTGCCAACTACAACTTCTACTTGCTTTTCCATCATAACTACAATTCTGCTTCTGAAAATTGATGGACCACTTCAAACCAATAAACATTGCAAAGCTTCACTTTGTTTTTTTGAATAGTAAGAACTTTATATCCTCCAAATCACATAAAATTGATACTCCCAGTCCAGGTGGGGGGGGGGGGGGGGCTGTTGGTCCCCGTTAGGTTTGTTTTGTTGGGTTGTTTTGTTGGGGTGGTGTGTGGTGTGTGTGTGTGTGTGTGTGTCAGTGGTGAGCAATGTACTATTCATGAAATGATATGCACACACAGTGAAGATTAACGTGGCACAAAATAAATCCTCAAAATTGATAAGAATATTGTTTATTCATACATAGTAAGACATACCACAAGTCAGATATGAAAAATAGCATACACATCAAACACACAGGAAAATGCTAGAAATTGATTGGAATGTTTCTACATAATAGTGAATTATCTTTCACAGATATTAAACACAGTACACAGCACATGGTCAATGGAAACTGAATGGAATTTTGTATAATCATTTTGTATTATCATTAATGCTTATGATGCATCTATTTCAATAATAAATTATTATATGGTATAAACTATGTATTATAAAAATCAGGCACTATAAAAGTTATAGTTGTGGTAACAAAACATATTTACAAAGAAATTGGCATGAGTTAAACAAGTAGTTTCAGATACCTGAACATGCTATATAATCGATAAATAAACAGTTAAAAGTTAAGTAAAAAACAGACAATATTTACAAAAATACAGAATAAAATTATTGCACACTTGTTTTCCAAAGTCCGACGTTACTGCAAATGGATGCATTGGTCACACACTGCTTCTAAGACCAACTTGCTGAGATCAACCAGAGCGTCATCATCTTGTCGAGCTTGGTGCTTGCACGGACAGCTGCGCGGCGAATCAAAGCAGGTTCTCATTGGACTTTCAAGTATTTTCACTATAAATTGTACATCACAAATACCATCCAATGAATAAAGGTATTTGTTGGCTTCCTGTTGCACTACTTCGGCACCATGCCTGTCCAAGAGATTGCGAAGTCAGTTCACACATGGATTGTGTCGAGGAACAGCAGGAGAACTTTGAATCATTAGTAACAGATTCAATTCGGCAGATAAATTGGGATAGTCTTCCAGTAACTTTGGAATTGCCATGTTTGTACGTTTGTACGACCACTTAACAGATATTTTGAGAGAAGTTTAAGGGCAATGTGTTGTTTCCACAGCCGACGCTTCAAAACAAACAAATTCAATGGCGGCTAGTGCCAGGTTTTGCCGGTAGAGGGCCTTGGCAAAGGGAAGGACGGTTTCTAGATCTGCGCATGCGCAGTACGACCCCACCATGACAACGAAGTCCAAGTTCGTTCTATTTTCGGTCCACTTATTATGTGTTCGTAGATCCAGGATTCGAAAAACACCTTTAAGTTACATAAGAAATATTATATTTTAATTATTAAAATAGAAATGTAACTGTTTGTGTTCGTTATCTTTTATTAAACACAATTAATTCCAAAAGTGATTTGACTCACCATGTACCGAGCCAACGAAAGGCAGCGGCAGCCAAACGCTCGTCCGCCATTATTTTTGTGTATCTACAAGTGCCGTTGCTGAATCCTCGTACGCTGAGCTTTAACTTTTTTAGGAGTTGTACTGTGCGAAAAGTGCCTTTAAAGTCAAGGTATTTGAACGTGGATTATTGTGTCAGGTTTCTGGACATTTTCTGTCCTTGATATTGGTGAAATTGTTCTTTACCTGAGCACGATAAGAGACGGTGACGGGCTGTCTGGTTTCATGTTTAACGAACACGGTTTCTGTGGCTTTGGTTTGCGTTCTGTGGCTTTTGCGAAACTTAAATCGGTATTTATATCCAAGGCAACGTTCCTGCTTGTGCATTTCTTGTTGGAAACTGGATTTTAACTTATTTTGCATCTTTCCATTGATGTTTACTTGCATTCTGTGTTCATTGTGTTGTGTACTGGCACAACATATAATGGTCCACTTTTTCATTTTTTCCTTTGCTTTTTCCAGATGGCTGACTTTGCTGATTTTTTGACACTGAATGTGTAAAGAGTATTCTTTACACCAGACCGTACCAACTTCCAGTAAATGTTGCCTTCAAGATTGAAGATTGGCAACAGACTGTGTCAAAGTACACAAAACAAACTACCAACCGAGTCATTGTTGTTCTGGATAACTTCGTGTCTCTTCAGATCTTTCCTGGATCCAAATATGACAAGTTCTCCAAAGAAAAGATGGATGCGTTGAATGCAGCCATTAAAAGTGGACACTAGTGGTACCCCAGTCGAAAATGCCTCGCCCAACGAAGCGCTAAGGAAGCGAGGGGAAGCGACACGGACGCTCCGGTACGGTGAGGGAGCGTTCGTGTCGCTTCCCCGGCACTCCAAGCGCTTGGAGCGAACTTTACGCTTCCCCGTCGCTCCGCGCTGGGCCGAGCGAACGGTGAGGAAGCGCTAGTCGTTGCTTCCCCGTCGCTTCGCCCTCCGAGCGCCGCTCGCTGCTTCCCCGGCGCTGCCGGCTCGTTCGAACGGACGGCGAGGAAGCGCCAACCGTCGCTTCCGTGACGCTGCTCGTGCAAAGTTGCACCGCAGCTTCCCCAGGGCTTCGTCACCGCGCGCGCGGACGGTGAAGAGGCGTTCGCGCTCGCTTCCTTACGCTTCGCGCTCGCCCCCACCCCCGCACGCAGCAGCCAATCAGGACGCTCGCCTCGCGCTCGCTGCGGCGCGCTCGGGCCATGTGGCGTGCGCGCGACGCCGTCCTCCAACAAGTCCGGTAGTATGGGGGTGAGCGTTCGCGCTATCAAACTACTAGGACCGGGGTTCGAGTCTCTCGCTTGGAAGCGCATCAGCGCCTCCGGACGAGAGACGCGGGACTCGGACGAGAGTACGGTGGAAGTAGGAGGGCAAACAGTACGAACTCGTACCAAATTAAATTCAATTTTGAAAACTACCTTTGTTTTTAAAGGCTTCCCTGGCTGAACTACCATGCACGCCAAATTGTGAGGAACTTAGTGTTTCGCGCCATGTTTAGCCTCTCCAAAAAGTGGTTTAGAAGCGAGTGACAGGGGCCAGGCGCGGCAAGGGCGTGCAGCAAGAAGATATCTGTGCGCGTGCGAAATTTGACGCGGATTGGCCCAGTAGTTTTCGAGCAATGGGTGTTTTAAGGGGGTAGACCAGTCTAAATGCAAGGGTTCGGTAAATCGGCTTTTACTCAAAAACCGTCTGAGGTAAAAATCTGAAATTTTATGGGCAGTTCAGACACATATCAAGGTATGCATTCAGGTAATCAGATGTTGATCGCGGTAATGCAGACCGAGTTTATGGCCTCGGAGCAGCGGAGCGACATGCCTCGATGGTGTGCACGATCCTGACCAAACCGATAGTCCTAGAACATTCAAATTTGATATGCATCTTTGGATTGTATGCGGCTATCGTGTGAACCAAGGGTATAAACGTCAAAAAATTTTTAAGGTCGATTTTGAACTTCTGAAATTAAAGGTCCGTTTTTTAGGAAATTTTTTCGAGTTTAAAAAATTCTGGACGAGTCAAATCGCAACGGAACTAAAAGTTGGAGGTTCACACGATAGCGGCACGTCTTATCTACATGTGAAAAAAAATTTCAAGTCGATAGCTCAATTTTTGTGGCTTCTACCTTGCACACCAGTTTGAAAACGGGCATTTCGAGAAAAACGCGAAAAACTAAAAAAGACAGTTTTACTTTGCGTTTCCGCGGGGGGCAGTGAAAGGGAGGGAGGGAGTCTTCAGGGGAGGGGGGGAAAGGAGCGACCGTGTCGCGGTGGCGGTGGCGGTTGCAGCGGCGCGACACGGCGCGCCAAGAGTGGAGGGGGACCGAGCCAGGCTGCCTCCCTGCCCGTCCGGCCGCCGCCGCGCCAGGACCTTTCCCGCGCCGCCACGCAGCATCCGCTCATCGGATCGAGACCGGGTTTGCGGCGTCCGACGCAGAAAACGACGGAGAAAATTTTAAAGCATTAAAAAAAAAACGCTAACGCTAACGCTAACGTGGAAGCAGATGATATATTAAAGAGAATGTGTATTTTAATGTATGTTTGTTTATCACTCCATTCACAAAAATTGACATTTGCACCCGGTAGCGCTGTCGGTCTCTTTTTCGTTTGCGCTCTCGTTGCTCTTCGGTCAGCTTTCTGGGGGCCATGGCTTGATATCGAACGATGCATCAAGTGAAACCGGATAAATACTTAGAGCATCGTACTACGAGCAACGCGCGCTGCTGCAGGCAGGCCGGCCGGCGACAGGACTGTTGTTTGTTGTTGGCGGAAAACCCCGCCTCCGCCACCCCATCCCCCTCGCCTTGCGCTGCAGCCGAAGAGGCCGTGATGGCGAGCCTGCCCTGGTCCCGCGAGCCGAGCGCGGGCCAAGCTGGTGCCGCCGAAGTCGGTACGAGTCGAGCATAATGCACGCCGAGCCTGTCAAACCTAGACAGCCGGCCCCGGCCCCGCGACCCGAGTGCCAGCCGAAGTCGGTACGAGTCGAGCATAGTGCACGCACGCCGAGCCCTGCCACGCTGCGCACCCGCGGGGCCGGGGCCGGGCGGCGGCGCAGCGGCGGTGTGATGGGGAGGGAGAGGAGGGGGCCCCGCTGGTCCTTGCCGTTGCGATGCGCGCCCCGATCCGGACGAGCGCGTGGCGTGGCGTGGCGTGGCGGCCGCTGCGCGGATGAGCGACAGGCAGGCAGGCAGGCAGACAGACATGGTCCGCCCCTTACTGCCCGCTCCTACTAATATCTGTAGTAAAAGCAAGCTGACAACTTCATTGCAATTGCAGCTTAGCATGCTTGCTTTAGCTTCAGCGAAGTTATCATCTGCTAAAAATCGATTTTTTGAAAATTTTAGATTGGTCTATGCAGTACCCGCCCGCCACGCGGCCGCCCGGCCCGCGCGGCCCAGCGGCGAGGGAAGCGACGCCGAACGCTTCTCTGCGCCTTCCTCGCCGTCCAGCGGCCGGTGAGGAGGCGACGCCGCGCGCTTCTTTGGCGCTCTGTGGAGCGCTGGCCGCGGCAATAAAGCGCTTCCCGTAGCCTTCCCGCACGCTTCCTAAACCGTCCGCAGCGGCTTCCCGTAGCTTCCCTGGCGCTTGCGCGAAGCACCAGGGAAGCTACGGGAGGCGCGTGGATTTTCGACTGGGACCTTGTCGCAAGACACTGGACTGCTGAGGATAGAGTACCTATTGATGTTATATGTGAAGAGAAAAGGAAAGATCAAGGTCTTCCTGTGTTTGATAGTAAGTTTTAACCATCAATTAACTTTACGGCAATATATCATGTGACTGCATCTTCTTATTCAATTTGTTCTGTCTCAGGCAATATCCATTCTATTCAAAAGATAGAAAAATCGTCTGCTGGTAAGAATGAAATTCATTGTTTTAATTGTTGTCTGTAATGGACAAATGTCACCTCATTTTTGTCTATGTAGTTGTTAAGGAGGTTCTGATGATGGTCCGAGCCCCAAAAAGAAGAAATTCAACTGATGTTGTATTGCATAATTGTATAATGTTTATGTGAGTATTCCAACAAGCATATTTGTGATTGACAATTCCAAACATTCTGTTTATCAATTTGATGGTTTTGTTTGTTTTCAGGTTCTTGACCATGACGCAATTTTCTTGGATTGTTTGATACTTCATTGAATTATTGTACATTTTATATTCATATTTTGATGAAGGTCTATGTATTTGGTTATTTTGGCAATGTTTGAGTATGCTTCTGTCTAGTTTCATTTGTCTAAATTTTGTGTTTGTTTATATTGCTAGACTGTTTTAGACCATTTCTTTTGCTGTGTATTAAATTACTTGTCATGTTTCAAGTGATGTCCTAACAATGACGTGTTGTGTTAGTGTTATTTCGTTGATGTTTTTGGCTGAGCGATTAGCGGAGCCAGTTACTCCAGTGGGGTTGAAAAGTTTTGTCTGTCTGTCTGTTTGTTTGTCTGTTTGCGTGTCCGCACTCCTCCTCCCAAACGGCTCAGCCGATCGGGACGAGATTTTGCAGGGTTGTTAGGTATATCCGTGGCTCGCCACACGCAAAAATTCAGCTTTCTATCTCATTCCATTCAGTCGTACTAACGAAAAAACACTAAAAAAACGGCAGAGAAAGTGCAACTTTTTAGTGACTTTTTGGCTGAGCGATTAGCGAAGCCAGTTACTCCAGTGGGGTTGAAAAGTTTTGTCTGTCTGTCTGTCTGTTTGTTTGTCTGTCTGTCTGTTTGTTTGTCTGTCTGTTTGTTTGTGTGTCCGCACTACTCCTCCCAAACGGCTCGGCCGATCGAGACGAGATTTTGCAGGGTTGTTAGGTATAATCTTGGCTCGCCACACGCCAAAATTTAGCTCTCTATCTCAAATAATTTAGTCGTACCAACGAAAAAACACTAAAAAAACGGCAGAAAAAGTGCAACTTTTCAGTGACTTTATATTTTAGAGACATTTTTACATGATTTCGTATGTTTTACAAGGTGCTGATGACGAAAATGAAATCAATTTCGACCCCTGACCAAACTTTTACCAGCGAATTGGCTACCTCGGCCCGAATTTACTAACATAATCAACTTTGACCCTTCATCTTGAAAAAAGGGGGTCGACCGACTAAAAATTTTTATTGCAGATTTCGCTAGGTCTCGGCAAGACCTTTTCAAAGAGGGGTCGGAAGGGGGGTCTAGGAGCCCGACTTCATCAGTTGGCCGAATCAGGATCTTGATAAAAGGGGATCGACCGACTAAAAAATTTTATTGCAGATTTCGATAGGTCTCGGCAAGACCTTTTCAAAGAGGGTTCGGAAGGGGGGTCTAAGAGCCCGACTTCATCAGTTGGCCGAATCAGCATCTTGAATAAAGGGGATCGACTGATTAAAAAATTTTATTGCAGATTTCACGTGGTGCCTTACTCAATGCCTCAAAAATCCTTGAGACAGCTTGCCGAAGGCAAGCAGGGAAGCGCCGCAGGCCAAGGTAGGTGTAACGCCAGGCGTGGATTGTCGTAACTGGCGCAGCATCGCGAAGCCTGTTACGACAAGACACGGTCTGGCGTAAACCTACCTTGTTATTTTACAGACATTTTTACATGGTTTCTTATGCTTTTTAAGTTCCTGATGACGAAAATGAAATCAATTTCGACCCCTGACCAAACTTTTAACTGCGAATTGGCTACCTCGGCCCAAATTTACTAACATAATCAACTTCGACCCTTCATCTTGAAGAAAGGGGGTCGACCGACTAAAAAATTTTATTGCAGATTTCGATAGGTCTCGGCAAGACCTTTTCAAAGAGGGGTCGGAAGGGGGGTCTAGGAGCCCGACTTCATTAGTTGGCCGAATCAGGATCTTGAAAAAAGGGGATCGACCGACTAAAAAATTTTATTGCAGATTTCACGTGATGCATTCCTCAATGCTTCAAAAATCCTTGAGACAGCTTGCCGAAGGCAAGCAGGGAAGCGCCGCAGGCCAAGGTAGGTGTAACGCCAGGCGTGGATTGTCGTTACTGGCGCAGCATCGCGAAGCCTGTTACGACAAGACACGGTCTGGCGTAAACCTACCTTGTATTGATGTATATGTACATTTTCTTTTCTATTTCTTGATAAAGGTCTGGTTTTGGTTGTTTATAAGCAATATTAGACATGTTTTGTAAGTTTGTGCTTTGTAAATTTTGTGTATTTTTATGTTATTAGGCATTGGTTCCAGACCGTTTCTGTAATTGCTGTGTATTGAATTATTTGCTACCTTTGAATTTTGAATAAAATATTACTGAACTGTCTGTGACTGCTTGATTATTATCCTTTTCTTTTTATTTGTCATATCAGATTAAAGATGTTAGGCAACTTTGTGCTCAGCAGAGTAAACGGGTGGTTCATAGTTTGGGGGAGATCCCATTTGTCCGATGCTCGTTTGTCCGAAAATATTTACTCGAATAAGTTAGTTCCTAACTTTACAAAGATAAGTAATAAATAAGTTAGTTACTAACTTATCAACAGATGTGTGAAATAAGGAATTATTGTCTCATCGACTGCATCTCTCCGAGAATTTAATTGATTACAAGACATTCTTCCTATTTCTGCTTTGAAAATTCTATTTTATTTGAAAAGAAGTCACAAGTTATCTTATAAGTTAAGTGCTCAGTTATTTAAATAACTAGAGGTTCCCGCGCGGTACCGGAAGTGAGGTGGGGTTACGATGGTCTCGATTCCTCTATCCACGTATCGACGGTATCCGCTATGGTTATTCGCAGGTACTCGTGAATCGAAATTTATCGTATTTCTCGAATTCGGTGGTCCGTTTTCACGGATAAATTTTCATACTTGTAAACAATTTCAAAAACTTTAAATAATGTAGTCCTAACTACAAGACTCGTCGTAGCAAGAAAATCGCGCCAACTCCTCTACTCACAGCGCGTCGTTGTGTCTGCCTTGCCTCACCGAAGGGTCACCATTTATTTGCTGACATAGTTCAGGTGAGGAGTATTACAACGAAAGTGCGTTAAATTAAATTAAAAGGTAGGCCGTTAGCAAGGAGCAAAATTGTTTGCTTCACGCCGGCAATGCCGTCATGAAGCGGCGGATCTTTCAAACGTGCATAACCTCAACTTCTTCGAACAGACCTTCTCTCCTCCGTACTATTTAACTCTCCTTATGTTTACGTGCTTTTGACATATTTCTGTCTTTCAGGTTTCAAGATGAATGTGGCTGTGATTCAGGGAATGAGACAGGACACTGTCTTGTATCATTGCCATGATGGATTTCACTATTACTTCAACAATGGGAAGAGCTATGAGTTCGATGGAGGAAACGCCACTTCAATCAATCTTCGCTGTAAGAACTGGACCTCCCAGTGGTGTCATGGGACAGCAAAAATTGTAATCTACAATGAGAGGATTCAGTGGACTAATCTGCATCAACACACCTGTCCTGCTGATCGAGATTTTCATCTAGTAAGACAGCTGAGAGGTGATATTATTGAAGAAAGTGTGAACCTGGATGGACCCTTTGAAACACCTGCTCAAGTCTTGAACCGTGTCAGAGAAGGGTAAGGCAGACTTTCCATTGTTCCATATAATTTAGTCGAATCATTGTTAATACAAATTGTTTCCAGGTATGATGTTGATGTGGCTGCAAGAATTACGAATTCTGCAATGAGATCCATTATATCTCGTGTAAGAGGTGCCTTGTACCCGGGCGTTCCTGGAAGCCTGGAAGAGCTCGGAAATCTTCTAACTGATAATCCACATTTGTCAGCTACGCAAGATGCAGGGGACAACTTTTACGCTGGCATGGTTCTAGGTGCAGGGACTGTGTCCCTAGTATTTTTTTCTCGTAGAATGCGGCGGTATCTTGCTAGAACAAGAGTTGTATCTTGTGATGGTACTTTCAAAAGTAGACCCATCTTGCCGAACTCAGCACAACTGCTGCAAATTGTAGGAGTGATTGACTATCATGTAAGCAGAGCTGTAATGTGGGCTAGCAGTTTCTTTTTATCTCACACTGACAATCTGATCGGATTCCTTTACAGGCAACGCCTCTTGTGCAGGTTCTAATGACTAGCAAGTCTGAAGAAGAGTATGTGGCAGTTCTGCGTTTTGTGCAGCAACGTGTTCCAAGGTTCAGACCAAGAATAGTGATTACTGACTTTGAGCCGGCTATGCAAAATGCTTGGAGAGAAGTGTATCGGTGTCCTGTGTGTGGCTGTTACTGGCACTATTGTAGAGTGAGTATTGTGAAATATCAAGCTTTTGCACAAAAGGTCTGATGTCTCAATGTTTAAATTTGTTTTATTTGTTTCAATATCTACAGGCTGTGACACTAAAGACCCGTCATTTAGGTCTCACTGGCCTCTTACAACAGGACAGGATATCTAGAAGCATCGTCAGATCGCTGCTTGCAGTGCCCTTACTTCCACAACGCTTTATGGAGAGGGGCGTTAGAGTTCTCATGGCAGAGGCTCACCGTGAAGGACTACTTGACCACTTAAATGCCCTCTTTGATTACTATACTGACACGTGGTTCTCGGTATCAGCATATCAATCTCTGAGTGTGTATGGAGCGGTGCACAGGACCAACAATTGTGCAGAAACTGCAAACAAAATGTTTGGCTCCAAAACTGGAGAACACAGGCCAGGCGTGTATCGTTTTCTGAGTAAGTACCTTGAATAATTAGTAATTTGCACTCTAAGGATTGTCTGTAGTATATGCTTATGCAGTTACTAAATTGACTGTAAAAGATAGTTTTCCCAGTCGATTCCTTGCAATAGTTTTTCCACGAAATTTTTATTCTGGTACAGGTGCTCTTCGGAAATATGAGAGAGAAGCATTCATCACTCAGAGGACACTTGATGCTGGCTTGCCCATCAACCGCCCAAGAACAGTCCAGGCCATGAATAATGATATCATGATAAGGAATTACACCAACCAACTTAGGCAAGGCAGGATAAGTCTGCGTACATTCCTGCACAGAGCCTCAACCAGAGTAATGAATGTCTACCATTTCTTCTTGGAGCCTGTAAGACAAGGTGGGGCTCAGTGATTGTGATTAGTTGTACAGATTTGTTTTGCAGTGTGCTGCCGTATTGGTCTGAATATAAGCCCCCCCTCACATTTAAGGACCCGTATATGGAAAAAAATCCCTTATAAATTCCATTATAAAAAGACCCCTAATATAAGCCCCCCGTCACTTTCAGAGCCCAATTTTCGAAAAAAACGAGGGCTTATATTTAGACCATTTCGGTACTTTGCCCGCATTAGTCTTTTAAATTGACATGGTGATAAATGTACATTCAAATGTATATTAAAACAATTTATTGACATGGTGATAAATGTATATTCAAATGTATATTAAAACAATTTGTTTACATGGTGATAAATGCATATTCAAATGCATATTAAAACAATTAAATTGTTTTCAAGCAACTGTGTGCATCATTGTCCCAGCTTAAATTCCATTCGCTTTCACACATCTGTATAGTAGCTGATTAATAAGTTGCAAAATGGCAGTTGGGTAAGGGGAGCAAGGAATTCACTGGTGCACTCATCACAATGTAGAGGATGTGTTGAACTCTTCTTGGCATTAAGAGTAGGTCTTTGTTGAAATGCTCCACTAGTCAAGTTCCAAGAACAGGGAAGACTTTGAGTCAAGCTTATGGTTTACTGGCTTTTTGCTACGCGATCACGCGCTCTACTCCGTTGTGCACCTGCGACAACGCTGCCGACGGCGAAGTTCGACGCGTCGCAGTCCAGCACGAACGAGCCGCCGTTGGGGTCCGGGTAGGCCAGGATCGATGCCTCGGTGAGGGCGGCGCGCAGCTGGTCGAACGCAGCCTGCGCCTCGGTCGTCCAGGCGAAGGGCACGTCCTGCGAGATCATCGCGTTGAGAGGCGCGGCGATGCCGGCGAAGTTTGGCACAAACCGGGCGTAGTACTGCGCAAGGCAGACAAAACTGCGGAGCTGCGTCTTGTCCCGCGGTGTGGGCCAGTCCCGGACTTTGTTGGCCTTGTCTGGCGCCGATGACACTCCCTTGGCGTCGATTACGTGGCCGAGGTACTCCAGGCTGCGGCTGAACAGGCTGCACTTCTTTGGGTTCAGCATGAAATTGGCCGCGCGGACTAGTACCTCGCGCAGCCTGGAGTGCGCCTCGCTGAAGGTGGCCCCCGGGATGACGATGTCGTCCAGGTAGACCCGGGACAGGTCGCGCGGCATCAGCCTCTGGAACGTGGCGGGGGCGTTGCTCAGCCCGAACGGCATGCGTTTGAACTGGTACAAACCATGGCCGGGGACACAGAAGGCGGTCTTGGGGCGAGCTCGCGGTGCCAGCGGGATGTTCCAGTAGCCCCATCTCAAGTCCCCATCCCCATCTCATCTCTCGGATGCAGTTGTCCGCCGCCTGTTGTTGGTGGAAGCCGAGCCGCCGCGGTGCCTGCTTGATGGGCGCCGAATCCCCGGTGTCGATGTCGTGCTCGACGAGAGTGCAGTGCCCGATCTCGCCGGCGCACGAAAACACGTCCTGGAACTCCATGAGCAACTGCTGGACTTGGGTCACCTCGAGCTCGGAGAGGCAGGCGCTGCAGGAGTCCAGGAGGGCCAGCAGGGGTGCGGGGAGTTCCGCGGCCGAGGTAGCGCCGGCGTCGTCGGCCATTGTCGCGCCGATGTGGGCCGGGGCGGGGGAAGGGCGGACACGCGCAGGCTGCCGATGCGGGTGCCGCGGCGCAGCGTCAGCGGCCGGTCGGCGTCGTTGTGGACCGTCACCGCCAGGGCACGGCCGCCGCCATCGGCAAGCAGCGTGCTGGTCACCGTGAGGCCTGGGGGCAGATCGGCAGGAAGCGGCGCGCACCGCGTGCGGAGCACGCGCACCGGGCCGCCAGACCAGGAGCCACGCTCCTCTGATGACCCCACGGGTTCAAACGACGTGGGTTCCCTCGACGCCTCAACGGGTCCACACGTGAGCTCCCTCGGTGCGCCCACGGGTTCGAACAACGCGGCGTCCCCCGCACAGTGGTTCAGGATCGGGAAAAGGTGTGCAAAAGAGATTATTTGCAAGCCGTATGAGGTATTGATATGAAACCTTCGTCCCTAGGGTTTTCGGGGTTGCTGAACTCATTTCTGACGTTGTTTTGAACCATGAACGTAACGTTTATTCACTAGCGTTACCTTATTTTTAAAATTATTTTTGAAGAAAGTATTTTTACTGTATTTGTATGTTTTGGGGTTCGCTGAATCCATTCCAGATGTTATTTTGGTCCATTGACGTAACGCTTATCCACTAGCGTTACTTTTTTCCAATTTTATCTTAGATTGGTGTTTTTATACTCTACTCGTACGTTTTTGAGGTCGCTGAATCCATTTCTGACATTATTTTGAACCACAGTCGTAACGTTTATCCACTAGCGTTACTTAATTTTCAATTTTATTTCTCAAAGCTGTATTTATACTCTACTCGTACGTTTTTGGGGCAGCTGAATTCATTTCTTATGTTTTTTTAATCGTAGTACAAAGCATTTATTGAATTATTTAACATTAATCATGTTTTGCCATGTGATGGCAGTCAAAATGACTAGAAAAAAAAATGACAAACAAAAAAAACAATAGGACTAGAAAAGAAAAGAGCAGAGGAAAATACAATGATCATCCTAATGTCAAAGACATCACCATCTTTAAACTTTTGGTTAATGACTTGTATAACAAAATTCATGATCAGTCAATGTAACGAGAATAAAAAGAAAAAATAACAGAAACGATAAACTAAAAAAACAGCAACAAAAAGACCAGAAAAAAAAAGACCAGATGTGCATCCTAAACGTCAAAGACGTCCCCATCTTCAAACTCTGCATCAGCAGATATGTGGAGGAAGTCCGGCCGGCCGCCGCGCCGCCGCCGCCGCGCCGCCGTCCGTCCGGCAGACGGCTGCGCCGCCGGCCGGGCTGCGCACCGACGGTCATCGGCGCGTTTTGTGGCCAGAAATGCAGATATATGCAAAAACGGCGCAGTGGGCTCGAAAGCTGACATGTTCAGCTTTAATATGAGCCTAAGATCTCCGGGTTCCGACAGGTTCCACGCGAATGGCAGGCAAATCATTCCAAACATGTGTTGAAAAAGACGGCGATTTGCATGGACACAAAAGAAAGCGATTTCACACGGAATGGAGTGAGTGAGCGCAAATCTGAAGGCACCGCTGGAAAGGGGAGGCTTTGGGCTATCTATTTGCATGTGTAGATTTTAACCTGCCCGTTACCCTAGTCAAGGAGCGGCCGTCAAAAGAGCAGAACACTTTCTCCCGCTCCATTCGTTTCGCGCGCCTAGCGACGAAGCGGAAACTGGCGCGCTTGTCCCGGCGAGTGCGTGGGGTGTCGGGGCAAAAGATACTCGGCTTTCGGCCTTCCTGATATCCCTCTAACCCATTGCTAAGTCGTTTTTGGCAAATCTGAACTTTAAAAAATGGACTTTTGCACACCTTTTTCCGATTCTGAACCACTGTGCCCCGGTGCGCACACCAGTGTGGCGTTTGCGGGCCCAGCGCCGCCTAACGCATTCCAGGACAACTCCCCCCCGAGGCCGAAGAGTGGCCAGTTCCGGGACCAAGGGGTTGGGAGGTGCCCGCAGCGGATGAGGGTGGCCGTCGTCAGCGAGTACTTCAAACAAGTCACGACCACTGACCGACACGTTGACGGCGGCGCTGGAGTGGGGCGGCAGCATTGGGCGGTGGTCGCAGTGCAGCTCC
This sequence comes from Stenchaetothrips biformis, assembly GCA_030522485.1. Taxonomy (NCBI): domain Eukaryota; kingdom Metazoa; phylum Arthropoda; class Insecta; order Thysanoptera; family Thripidae; genus Stenchaetothrips; species Stenchaetothrips biformis. Next base: position 1,423,559 of record CM060093.1, on the reverse strand, counting down.
GCAGCACGGCCGGGATGCCGGTGACCGGCTTGGACACCCGCGTCAGGGACACAACGCAGCCGTTGCGTAGCTGCAGGCGGTCCCCGTCTACGTCGATGGACGACACGTGGGCGGCTGCGAAGTCTTTCCTGATCGACGGCCCGGGGAACCGGAGTCCCGGTTACCAGCGCGGCTGCCCGACCGATCCCGGTCGTCGTCCCGGCGCTGCGACTGCGAGCTGTTGCTGTTGGGACTGTCACGGCGGAAGTGTCCGAAGCCATGGCAAAGCAGCGTGCGCGGCCTCCGCGGCGGTCATCCCGCCGGTCTCCTCGCCGGTCGTCACGGCGCTCGTCGCGGCGGTCTCGTGGAGGCCCCGCGTTGGCCGCGCCGGGTTGCCGCATCTCTCGGAGCAGGTCACGGAGTTCGGCCACCAGCGACCGGTCCTCGTTGGTCGTGGGACGGACGGCGCGGCGGCCACACGAACGTCGTCGTCCAGGTGGGCATCGGCTGCAGAGGTGGAAGGCTCTTCCCCTTCCTGGCAGACCCGAGGTCTCCTGGCAGCGGGCTGCTCCGCCTGGTCGACGGCTTCCAGCCGGAGGGCCGCGGAGACGATCTCGGCGAAGGTGTCTGGGTCCCGGCGGCGGATGTCCCGGCGCACCTCCGGGTCGGCGAGGCCGGCGATGAAGGCCTGGCGCGCCGTCGTCGACTGCAGCGGGTCCTCCGCCCAGGCGGGGTACGCCTCGCGCACCAACGCCAGCACGGCGTCCGCGTACTCACGGATGCCCTCCGTGGGCTTCTGCCGGCGGTGCTCCAAGGACGCCTCGCCCTCGGCGACGCGGGCACGGGCAGCCGGCGCGTACAGGGGCTGCAGGCGGGCGTGCAGTGCCGCGTAGTCCGTGTACTGGGCGGGCGGCAGGGTCTGCAGCAGCGCCGCCGCGGGGCCGTGGAGGGCGCGGAGAAGCCGGCGTCCCTTCTCGACGTTGGTCCAGCCAAACTCCCGCGCCGCGTCTTGAAACTGCGCGTCAAAGATGGCCCACGGCATGGTGCCGTCAAACCTGGGGTCGGGGACGGAGGCGGGCCGCGGCGCCGGGGTGCGGGATTGCATGGCGAGCTGGCGCAGGACGTCCGTCGTCTGCTCCTGGATCGCCGTCGACGCCTCGCTCCAGCGGTGAAAGATGTCCTCCATGGAGCGGCCGGACGCGCCAGAAGCAGAGCCCCGACGGGAGCCGGAGCCGCCCGGCGTCGTGAAGCTGGCCGCGCCGCGACCTCCTTCTTCGTCAGCTAGATCTCGGCACCAGTGAGCTGTGGATCTCCTTCCCTCTATCCCCGTCCCTTAATTTTGATAGGAGTGTAACTTATTTAAGGACGGTACCTTGAGTCCAAATTTGGTCATAAACGGATTACCACTGTGCGGCGGCGAAGAGTCCTTGCCCAGCGACGACGCCAGCCACAGCAACGGCTTTGGACCTTGGACGCACCACCCCAGTGCTGCAGCAGCAGCCGCCCCCTCAACGGCCGGATCGCGCAGCGCCACCACCAGGGCCTCGGCCCACTCGGACATGGGGCGGCTGGAGACCAGAGCCAGGAGCTGCACCCGGTAGAAGGTGTAGTCCGACTTGCCGTCGTACGTCGAGAACGTTTCCTGGCGCCTGGCGCATCGACGGTGGCGCTTGGGGCAGGAGTAGGAGGCCGCGGCCGCGACGGCAAACATCCGTCAAGCTGCCGGTCGACTGCACGACGTTCTCGGACACGGGAGGGTGCGTGCAGTGCAAGCCGCCGTGCTCACCGCATTACGCGTAGTTCTGGAGGCAGCGAAGCGGCAGCAGCACGGGCAGTCAGTCATTGTGCAGCACGGCTTCCGGGGCGAGCACGGGGGCGTGCCAATTCTTTTAAATTCTAATTGATAAGTTGTAGGTTCATGTACTCTGCCGCCCTGAGCGGCACTGGAAAACCTATCACTCGCTTCAAGCCACCCTTAAAAATTATTTCCATTCAACTTAATTTGTTTTACGCAACAGGTATTCAAATATTTCTGATGTTCCCGCCGCTTTAGCAATGTGCCGGCATTCCCTGTGTGTGATTGGTCGCCTAAAATATCGGATGAAACGGTGAAAAACAAAGATAAAAATTGCATCTCCAATTAATATTCTCATTTCGTTTATTTTTTAATGATAATTTAATGATAACGGATTAACTTTCGCGTTGATTTCAAGTGAGACGCAAAAATAAGTCGCTTGCGGCTGAGAAGCTTTGGGTTGGAGGCTAAAGCCGCGGTCGTGCGCATGCGCAGACCAATGCACCGGCCGGCGGCGTTGTTGTTCACCCATTCGGTTTCGTCCAGCAGTCAAGTGAGGAAGTGCGTGATTCTGTTCTGAGTGTGATTCAACTTGTTGAAGAAAGAATCATGTCGGATTCAACTATAAGGTAAGTCTGGTGTCCGGCAAGCTCAAATTTATGAATGAGTCGTGGAAGCAAAGGAACAATACGATTGTAGTGATGTGTTGCTCGTGTCGCGTGCGGAACTTGGAGCAGTCTGTCTCATTTTCACTTATCTGGCTTTCATGTTTGACGAGCAATAAATAATTGCGCTGATGTCATGGTTGGTCACGATTCATGTCACAGTTTGTTTGCGCCTAGAGTGTTCGTTTCAGGCTCTGAAGGTGAGCACACCAGAGCACACTTGACGGCATGCCATGGAGCCCGCCATTGTCTGAGACTAGAAGTATTGCTGCTTAGGTCTTTTTGTTTTCGCTATTTCTACGCGAAACGAGATGCGCTCTATCACACTTAATAAGTATTTGACATCTTGAACATTGCAACTTCACTCTAGTATTATTCTTTGCTGTGTACTGGTTAGGTTAAGTGCTAGTGTTGTATCCCAAGTTTCTTAAGGATCAACTTTATTATTCTTTATCCTAGAATGAAGGGAACGTCATTAGCTTTTTCTTAATGCCAGAATAAAGGACATATCTTTCTTTTTTCTTTAGTTTATAGTCTGAGGCTTCAACGAACTTGCAGTATTGTTCAAGTGTTACAATACATATGTTGTATGTTTCAGTCCGGAGGAAATGCGTGAAAGAAGGCTGCTGGCTTTGGAAAGGCAGAGTCTCGAGAGGCAGCAACAGGAGCAGGCCGATGCTGAGTTTGCAAGATCTCTTGCAATGCAAGATGAATGCATTGATGAGCCAAGCAAGCCCAGCATTAATGGACCTAGTATTGAACCCAGCAATGATGAGCAATGTATCGAGCCAGAGAATACGGAGCCTCTTGTTACTCCAACCATAGATTTGAATGCAGGAGCATTGTGTACTGCGAGTGCTCGTCAAGACATTGCCATGGCCACTGTTGGCACTCCAGTGAACCTTGCTTTCAATTTGAATTTCAGTAAGTTTTGTTTTCAACAATAGATTGGTCCTTAAAAGTGTCACTTTTTATATCTGCCTTTTTTTTCTTTTAGCACTGTCTACCGGCTCTCCCAGCATTAGGGATATTTTGCAATCATTCTGTAAGTACCCTTTCAGAATTTCCTTCCAAATTAGTCACTATTTATTGGTTCTTTTATATTTGTTTTTATTTACAGTTATGGGAAATGCATCACCTATGAAACCTGCTGCGAAGGTCACAGAGGTGCCTTTTGACGATGTGCCCAACAAGGGCACATCAAGAGCCACTAAAGCTGACCAAGATGTTGAAGTGCCCAGCACTTCTAGGGGCACTGGTGCAGCCAGGTTCTCAGATGTCCCAGATGTCCAAGTGCCCAGCACCTCCAGAGGCACTGGTGCGGCCAGGTTCTCAGATGTCCCAGATGTCCAAGTGCCCAGCACCTCCAGAGGCACTGGTGCAGCCAGGTTCTCAGATGTCCAAGTGCCCAGCACCTCCAGAGGCACTGGTGCTGGTACATCAATGATTTCAGATGGTGTGCCAAGCACTCCAAGAGCTGATGAACCTTCGGAAGCCTTTGAAGGCTTTCAAGGCTTTGAAGAGGGCACCGAAGAGTCATCAAGCCGTGCTGACGGTGATGTGGTTGACCTCACTCAAGATAATTTCCCTGATGATCATTTCGATTTTAAAGGTACCATCATCATCTCTGCTCTCTTGTTTACAATATAAGCAAAACGTCTTCTATAATGTGGCGTTTCTCTTTCAGATGATTCATACAGTGACGACTCGGATTTTATCCCACCATCTCAACCGGCCAAGAGGAAGTCGCTCTCTTTGTCTCAGCAGCCTTCTAAGAGGCTGTCAAGCGGATCAGCTCAGGCAAACTTAAGATCTTTTCTGAGTGGTACGAAAGAACCCTTTGAGCTCTTAAATGCATGTACTCTACTGCTGAAACTTACTTACGTGTCACTTCTATTTCAGGATTGCATCAGGATCAAGGGAATCGCCAGGTGACAGCGTCTCAACCAGTGCCGAGAGCTCAGAGGCAGCTCACGGCATCTCAACCTGTAGTGCCTCGACCGCAGACCCCACCACCAAACTTGGTCCAGCAGGCCAAAGAGGCTGCTGACAGCACTGGTAAGAGCACTTGTATGAGTTGTTACTTTTGAAGCAAGTGTAGCTTCTACTAATCTTTCTGTTTGGTTGCAGCTCACTGCCTAGTCTGCACAATCAATGTTGTAAATGCCCGACTGAGGTGTGGCCATGCGTTCTGCAGCAACTTCCTTCAGACACTTAAGTCATTAAAGAAGCCGTGTCCAAAGTGTCGACAAGCTTTCAGGAAATGGGAGCCACTTTACCTGTAAATTTTGGGGAGATCCCATTTGCTCGTTTGTCTGAAAATATTTACTCGAATAAGTAAGTTAGTTCCTATCAAACGACGCCTTCTTACTTTAATCGTGTTATGCTTAAAAAGCTTTTTTTACATGATTGTTGCTCTTCTTTTTTTCATATCAACGAAGCCTTTCTCTTGATTTAAGCTTGTAAGCTTTAGTTAAGATTGCTTTGCCTCTTTTTTTAAATCGTTTTATTTGTATCAAAGGACATGTCGGTCTTTTTCTCATATGAAGAGGGCCTTTCTGTCAATTTAAGCTTGTAAGCTTTAGTTAAGATTGCTTTGCCTCTTTTTTTAAATCGTTTTATTTGTATCAAAGGACATGTCGGTCTTTTTCTCATATGAAGAGGGCCTTTCTGTCAATTTAAGCTTGTAAGCTTTAGTTAAGATTGCTTTGCCTCTTTTTTTAAATCGTTTTATTTGTATCAAAGGACATGTCTGTCCCTCATATGAAGAGGGCCTTTCTGTCAATTTAAGCTTGTAAGCTTTAGTTTAGACTGCTCTGCGTCTTGTTTTAGATGTATCAAAGGACATGTCTGTCTTTTTTTTATGAAGAGGGCCTTTCTGTCAATTTAAGCTTGTAAAGACTGATTTGCGTCTTGTTTTAGATCTTTTTATTTGTATCAAAGGACATGTCTGTCTTTTTCTCATATGAAGAGGGCCTTTCTGTCAATTTAAGCTTGTAAGCTTTAGTTTAGACTGCTTTGCGTCTTGTTTTAGTTCTTTTTATTTGTATCAAAGGAATGTTTGTCTTTTTCTCATATAAAGAGGGCCCTTCTCTTAATTAAGGTTGTAAGCTTTAATTTAGATTGCTTTGCCTTCTCGTATCAATGTCAGCTCTGTTCATAGCCTTAATTTAAGTATGTGTACTTATGACTGATTAAACTGTGTCCCAACATACTTGGTATTGTTTGATGCTACTCGTTAGCAAAATCCCTAGCATCTGTTCCGAGTGCTGTTCTTTTGAAACGAGCAAATGCGCACACTTCTACTGTAAATCCAAGGAACTGATCTGATAATAATTTGGGAGGATGGGCAGACCACAAGGTAAAACACAGGGGAGAAGAAATTCATATTTTATTCGAGAAAATACAGTAATATTCATTGATGTGTCGAGTAAGAATCCAATCATCCTCTTGAAACTGCTTAAAGGAACGGAAAACCTGCATCATCGTGACTCCATTGATGAGATAGGAACACCGCAACTGCAAACAGAGAATTTATGAAGAGGTGAAAGGAATTAACTAACTACTCGACACAATGAGTAAAGCTTCTACCACCAGCATACATAACACGACTTCACTGAAGCTCAAACAGCAAAGTCCATGTATTCCCTCGGCTTTAATCAACATGCCTTACACACAGGAAACAAGTTGAAAATCAAAATTCAAGATTACGGAGCTGACATTAGAATTGTGAGTGGACATAGCCCCTGCTCACAAAGCAGCACACAAGTTTAACCCCAACAGTAGAACGTACTATCTAGCATTTAAATAAAATCATGTAAATGCAACTATTGAAATGTACTTATTAGCATCACAAAGGAAGAAAGCACTTTCTAACCACAGAAGTCTAAGCAAAAGAGGTATTGTACGTTACTTAAATGCGAACGATTACGTACCGCAGTGCCAAGCAGTCTGTACAAAGGGTTCTGCTCTTCTAGATGTGGAGGTTTGGTGATTTCAAAAACACAATAGGCTTTGGGTTCACGTTTATAGAACACTTTTTTGCAGCCGCTCCAGCAGACAATGTTTGGTTTCGTTAGAATCAAAATAAAACCTGCAAATAACGGCTGCGCTCCGATCGAGAGGTCGACTCGACGAGACTCGACTGCTCGCACCGCACGAGCCCGTAACCTACCGCTCTTCCGGTGCTGCGCGGGAACCATAAGTTACTCAAATATCTATACTTGATATGTTAAACAACTTTGAGCAAATATGGATGTTATAAAATAACTTTTTACGCCACTTTTCACGCAAATAAGTCGTCTAAACACATAATAAGCCTAATAAGATGAGTAATAACATCTGTTGCAACTTATTAAATAAATAATAGGCTATTTAAGTAATAAATATAGTTGGACAGTATAAGAAAATTAAAGAAACTTAAATATTATATCTCTCGTCAAGATTCGGACAAATGGACATCGGACAAATGAGGCCTTCTCATAGTTTGGTACTTGTTAGTGCCTATTTTTTCCATATGAATTGCCAAGTAAAATTTTGGATTAACTGAACTAAAAAGTGTTGATGCTTTGACTGATTTCGCACTAGGTTCATTGAATAGTACTAGAGCATTTCCTATCATATCCTTAAATTGATATTGTTGGGTGCAGCAGAAATTTGGTGATTGACTGGAATGTCGCTAATTGATTGATTGGAACTTTACATTGATCAGCACTGTGAAGTTTCTGCTTCATGTTTGGACATATGTTGGTGCCAACTTTTTCCATATAGGTTACCGAGTAAAACTTAAGGTTAACTGAATTGAAAAGTGTTGGTATTATCAAACCAACTAGCTTATAAAAATTTGAACTAGCACATAAGCACCTGTTCATTGATAATTTCTGAAACATTTTAACATGTATTTGTTTGTCAAATACAGTCGGGCAGGAGGGAAACAAATTTCAAGTTTGTAAAAAATAATATGTATTGTTGATACAAATACAAAATATGAAACATGGTTTTAACAAAGCAATAAACTTATAAAATAAATGGCACAAATTATTAACTAAAGAATTAGACAATTCTTCACAATGCACAAATGATAAATGCCAAAACGAACTTACTTTCATAACTACAATAATACTGCCTCTAAAATTAATATGAACCAGTACTAGTCAATAAACAAATGATACATGGTTTCAACAAAAGCAATAAACTTATAAAAATAGCAAACTTTATTGAATGAGAACATGATTTGGAACTTTTTTTATAAAAAAAAATTTATAAGTCAGGGAATGCCAATAGGTCCAATCACAAACATAACATGTGCCCAAACTATGAAACATTGCGTCATGTAAAAGCAACACACACATGATGCGTTAGAAAATAAAAGATAAACAGCAATACACCAAAATTGTGACATAATTTTAGATATGGTCAACACACAAACTAAAAACATGGCTACAGACACCAATGCACATGGTTGTTAACACTGATATTGGACAATTGCACAATTTCTTGTCCCAGTTGATACAGAAAAACTTTACAAAATATAACAATTATAAATTGATCATTGTAGATTTTAGTTATTTTAACACAGGCCAACAGAACACTTCTATCAAAAAATATTTAAAAACTAGGGAAAAGCAACACAAGTCAATGCATGACCTTGACCAGATTAAATAAGCACAGTGATTTCAATGATGGAGGCTGTTGTTTGTGGTGTATTTTCCTTGCCTTATACTTCTCCTCACGTACAGAGTTGAGGTTTTCTTTTTTGAAGTTAATGCTTGCAACATCAACGACATAGGTATATTTTCTGTGCACAGCATCAAATTTCATTGCCACTCTTGTGGGAATATCAAAGCTTGTGATAACATGAAACATGAACATATCTAGTAAGGTATCATTCATTGGCCTCTCAATGGATAATGCGGGATAATGAGAACGGCACCTGCAAATTATATATTTTATCAGTAACAGGAAAAAAGCTTTTAAATGCACGAAGAAGGACAAGTTTATTAATCACATACCTGAACTATTTGCACAATTAAGATTGTTGATACAAAATGAAACAACATTCCATGTGACTGCTACTAGAACATTGCCAACAGCAAATGTCTCATTTTTCAATGTGCCATCACATTGCACAAATACATCCACATCATTGTAAGTAGTGGTATGCTTCATAATGTATGAAGCATATCCTCCTGTAAATGAAAAAGTCATTATTAGTCCAGGTTTTCAACATTATTGCAACGGTTGCTAAGTATGTTATGCCTCATGTTTTAATTATAATGTATAGTGAATTTAATTATTATCTATAATTGTTCAACATTAACGTTTCATGTCACAGACAAGGAAATAGGGTACTTCGGAGAAGACTCAAACCGGAAGCCAGTACGCCAACGGGAGAAACAAATGAGCGTCGCGCGGCCGTGCTGGGGGGTGGTGGGGGCCAAAATGGGCGGAGTAGGGGTAGAGGCGGCGCGCGCACGATGCCCCCACTCTGCCAAATATAGCCCCCACCACCGCCTAGCTCGGCCGCGCGAGGCTCGTTTGTTTCTCTTGTTGCGGAGCCGGTTTCCGGTTTGAATCTTCTCCGAAGTACCCTATTCCAAAAAGAAAAGTAGAAAATAAGAAATCATTTAACTGGTTGGAAACAGAAATAACTCAACTCAAACCATACAACAAGCACCTGCATCAATTTACCAACCAAAATCTCAGTCTAAAGTTGAACTTAAACAATATTTTGGGCCATTAGACCAACTTGCAAAACGAGTACTTTTCCTTTCAAATTCATTGCAGGTTGTATATAGAGACTATATCGGCTGCCTAGAAACACACCCTTTCAGGACAGTAAAGACACGTACCTGCAACAGCCCACAACTTGTGGCAAGTTTGGCAACTGCACATTACATAATACAATGTAAGTGCGACGTCGACGGCTTCCCTCGACGTGTTGCAAATTGATCTGGGAGTCTCGCAGACGACCCCGTCATTAACTGGGCATTTGGACGTCAGAAGATTGTCACATCTTTTCTTAACATCGTCCGGCACATCACAGTATAAGCCATTGTACTGCTCCATCATGAAATATTGAACGAACACTTGACAGATATTTTGGAAGAAGTTTAAGCCAATGTATCGTTTCCACAGCCGACGCTTCAAAACAAACAAATACAATGGCGGCTAGTGCCAGGTTTTGCCGGTAGAGGGCCTTGGCAAAGGGAAGGACAGTTTCTAGATCTGCGCATGCGCAGTACGACCCTACCATGACAACCAAGTCCAAGTTCGTTCTATTTTTGGTCCACTTATTATGTGTTCGTAGATCCAGGATTCGAAAAACACCTTTAAGTTACATAAGAAATATAATATTTTAATTATTAAAATAGAAATGTAACTGTTTGTGTTCGTTATCTTTTATTAAACACAATTAATTCCAAAAGTGATTTGACTCACCATGTACCGAGCCAACGAAAGGCAGCGGTAGCCAGACGCCTGTCCGCCATTATTTTTGTGTATCAACAAGTGCCGTTGCTGAATCCTCGTACGCTGAGCTTTAACTGTTTTAGGAGTTGTACTGTGCGAGAAGTGCCTTTAAAGTCAAGGTATTTGAACGTGGATTATTGCGTCAGGTTTTTGGACATTTTCTGTCCTTGATATTGGTGAAATTGTTCTTTACCTGAGCACGATAAGAAACGGTGACGGTCTGTCTGGTTTCATGTTTAACGAACACGGTTTCTGTGGCTTTGGTTTGCGTTCTGTGTTTTTTTGCTAAACTTATATCGGTATTTATATCCAAGGCAACGTTCCAGCTTGTGCATTTCTTGTTGGAAACTGGATTTTAACTTATTTTGCATCTTTCCATTGATGTTTACTTGCATTCTGTGTTCATTGTGTTGTGTACTGGCACAACATCTAATGGTCCACTATTTCATTTTTTCCTTTGCTTTTTCCAGATGGCTGACTTTGCTGATTTTTTTGACACTGAATGTGTAAAGAATACTCTTTACACCAGACCGTACCAACTTCCAGTGAATGTTGCCTTCAAGATTGAAGATTGGCAACAGACTGTGTCAAAGTACACAAAACAAACTACCAACCGAGTCATTGTTGTTCTGGATAACTTCGTGTCTCTTCAGATCTTTCCTGGATCCAAATATGACAAGTTCTCCAAAGAAAAGATGGATGCGTTGAATGCAGCCATTAAAAGTGGACACCAGTGGTACCTTGTCGCAAGACACTGGACTGCTGAGGATAGAGTACCTATTGATGTTATATGTGAAGAGAAAAGGAAAGATCAAGATCTTCCTGTGTTTGATAGTAAGTTTTAACCATCAATTAACTTTACGGCAATATATCATGTGAACTGCATCTTCTTATTCAATTTGTTCTGAGTCAGGCAATATCCATTCTATTCAAAAGATAGAGAAATCGTCTGCTGGTAAGAATAAATTCATTGTTTTAATCGTTGTTTGTAATGGATAAAATGTCACCTCATTTTTGTTTATGTGTTTGTTTAGGAGGTTCTGATGATGGTCCGAGCCCAAAAAAGAAGAAATTCAACTGATGTATTGCATAATTGTATAATGTTTATGTGAGTATTCCAACAAGCATATTTGTGATTGATAATTCCAAACAAATGTTCTGATTATCAACTTGATAATTTTGTTTCTGTTTTCAGGTTCTTCACAAGACCCAATTTTCTTGAATTCTTTCATAATTATTTCATTGAAGTATTTGTACATTTTCTTTTCATTTGCTGATAGGATCTGGTTTTAGTTATATTTTGGCTGTTAGCCATGCTCTATCAAGTTTTCCTGTCAATTGAATTTTTTAAATTTGTGTATCATAATGTTACTTAGACATTGGTTAAGACCATTTCTTTTGCTGTGCAATACATTTCTTACCATGATCACAGTTGGATTAGAAAATTTGATTATAATGTCTTTCATTGCTGATCATTTCCTTTTTCCACAACACATGACACACAATGCCTTTATTAACTTTTGTTTAAGCTAAATTAACAGCTTATTTTTTGAATTCAACTTGTTTTTATTTTTATATTTGATTTACATTATCTTACTTCATAAATCACACATAATTAGTTTGAGCCCATCATTAAAGTTGTGTGAACATAAACTAACTTAAGCACACCATTCTTTTGGTTTTTCTTTTCAATCGCATATAATTGAAAGGAAATTGATAACACTTAAAATTTTCCCCACCGGAAGAATGTGTCCAGAAAACAATTGATAGATCCTGGCATGGACGAGTAACTGTGGGACGCTACAGCTTTTCATACTTCAGTGCTCGACCCAGCAGTCCATGACTGGAGCTAGTATTTCTTGTAAAAAGGTACATGGTGGCGTGCGTCGAACACAATGTTTTCTTACATGCACGCCGGTTGGAAAAATGTGTTTCCAGCGAGGACTTCTCCCCGAGAGGTCGGCATGGTGGGTGGGTGGTACCGCACCTGCATGCTAAGTTTTTGTCCCCGGTTCGAATCCCGGCAAGTGCGGCGTGGACATAATGTTTTTTTAAAAATAGGCACGCCGCGTGAAAATAATGAATTCACCAATTATAATCGCGCCGCGTGCTCGCAACATGAGTTATTCTTATGTACACGCCCGAAAAGCTTTGCGGCGTGCACATAATATTTAAAGCTACAATTTCCACGCAGCGTAAAGATAAACCACAAATTTCTTATTCCCACGCTGAAGTTTAACATGAAATGAGCAAAGTTGTGCATCTACATGGGGAAGCACTTCTTTGATTGAGCTAATTTCACTCATATCATGGTCAATTACGACAGTTTTTGTTTTATGTATGGCTTCTTCTCCCACAGCATTCCTAAACTGTTTGAGTATTTCTGCATAAGTCTCTACGGTTTCGTTCACCAAGAATGAATTGGCAACACACTCTGTGCCGCCAAGGCCATTCATGGCATTAACTAGCAGCAGAGGCATTTTGTTCTTGTTCGTATGGTAAGTCGAGTCTGCTAAAAGGACCTCTGGAAACTTCAGCGTGGGAATAAGAAATTTGTGGTTTATCTTCACGCTGCGTGGAAATTGTAGCTTTAAATATTATGTGCACGCCGCAAAGCTTTTCGGGCGTGTACATAAGAATAACTCATGTTGCGAGCACGCGGCGTGATTATAATTAGTGAATTCATTATTTTCACGCGGCGTGCCTATTTTTAAAAAAAACATTATGTCCACGCCGCACTTGCCGGGATTCGAACCGGGGACAAAAACTTAGCATGTAAGTGCGGTACCACCTTTTTTTTTTTTAGAAAACATCTTTTATAATAATAGTTACAATAATAATAATAAGTTACAATTTTCTTTGGTGGTGACAAATTGAAACAGCCAATTAAAAATCAACAGAGCATAATAGTACATAACAGGTATATAAGAAAAACACAACAAAAGGTACGTACCGAAAAGCAACAGCAATCAAAAGCAACAAAAAGCAACAAAAGCAAAAGGAAAAACAACAGCAATCAAAACCAACCAAGACACAGAACAAGAAACCAAAACATAGGGGTCAACAAGGCATAACAGATTTAGAGAGGTCACTGGCTCACTGGATGTGCGCATGCAGCGCCGCGGCCAAATTGGGAGGCCATCGGTGTGGCGAGGCCCTCACTTCGCTCTTGCCCCGCAGCAGGCATGCCGCGAAGCCCGCGGTCGAGGGGCGCGGCGTCGTCGTGACGAAGTGCACCAAGGTGGCGCATGCCCACAGAGCTGCATTGTGCCCATCCTCCGTGGTGCCCGTGAAATCGGGCCGCAGCAGCACTGCGGGCGTGGGGCTACGTCCAAGGGTTCTGACCAGGACACCCCGCAGCCAAGACCACATGGCCTTGGTGTCACCGCAGTCTGTCAGCCTGTGCAACAGCACGTCGGGCTCCTTGCACGTGGGGCACAGCTCGGTGTCCGAGCGGTTGATGCTATGGAGCCGGTGGCGTGTGGCGACCAGGTCGTGTGCGACGATCCACCATGACTCTCGTGCCGTTTCCGGCACCGCTGCGGTGTGGATATTCCGCCACACCGTGGCCCACTGGGTCTCGGGGTGCTTGGCCGCGACCCGGGGGACTGGCGCAGGACCCTCGCTCGTAAGGGTGCCGTAGATGGCCTTCACTGCCTGGCGCGCCGTCACGTCCGCCGGGGTGGAAGCTGCTGTCGTGCGGACCTCATGGAAGGTTGCGAAATGCCTCGCCGCGGGCAATAGCTTCCCAAGAGGCCTGCCGATGGGGAAAGCCCCCAGCAGCGTGAGCAGCCACTCAGCGGAGAAGGAGTCGGGGGTCTCTACCAGGATACCTTGCACTGTTAAAAAAAACTGTAGGTAAACAACACTTTTACCAACGATCGATTTGCTTTAAGGCAGTACGTGTCATCAGAACTCATAACGGAACAAATGCTGTTATGTAACAGCAAGTTTTATCATTGGAGGAAACGACCAAAGTAGTGTTATGGAACGATTTCCAATGGAGGGCAACAGAACATCTTGTTTTCCAAATTCAAGGAGGTAGCTGTTTTGGAACGGAATCCCGTCATTTAATAACAACACCATTCAATCAAAGATTTGTTCGAGCAGTTTGCAGCTCAGGGTTTAAATCAAGGCCCGACTTCGTCAAAATAAACTCTGTTGTTTCTTTACAACACTTAAGTTGTAAAGTTTTTTAGCGACACCTCCAATTTTTAAACAGCGGCGAACTGTCAAAGAATAGCACGCACTGTTACAAAACGAGAGTCATTCGTCCATTCATGCTAAGGTGCTAGAAGTTACAACTTCCTGATTCTAAGGAGGAAAGTCGATCACAAACAGTTTGCCTTTTTAAAAACAGTCTTGCACAACAGCTTTACTGTTTTCGAAAATTATAGTTGTTTGCAACAGCTGTACTGTTTTCAAAAAGCTTCACTGTTTTTAAACAGCGTTTACTGTTTCAGCTCTTACTGTTTTCAAACAGCTTTTACTGTTTTCAAACAGCTTTTGTTGTTTTCAAACAGCTCATTGCTGTTTTTAAACAGCTCATTGCTGTTTTTAAACAGCTCATTGCTGTTTTTAAACAGCTCATTGCTGTTTTTAAACAGCTCATTGCTGTTTTTAAACAGCTCATTGCTGTTTTTAAACAGCTCATTGCTGTTTTTAAACAGCTCATTGCTGTTTTTAAACAGCTTTTCCTGTTTTCAAACAGCTTTCTGCTGTATTTAAACAGCTTTTCCTGTTTTGAAACAGTTTTTACTGTTTAGAAACAGCTTTTCCTGTTTTAAGACAGCTTTTCCTGTTTTTAAACAGCTTTTACTGTTTTTAAATAGTTTTTACTGTTTTCAAACAACTTTTTGCTGTTTTCAAACAGCTTTTACTGTTTTTAAACCGGATTTTCTATTTCCAAACAGCTTTTACTGTTTTCGGACAGCTGTAACTGTTTTCAAACAGCATAGTCGTTGACAGACAGCTTTTATGTTTACGAACAGCAAAAACCGTCAAAGAACTGCACTAACTGTTTCCCAACAAGATTCTTCCTGCAGTCGTGTCGTTCTTTGACAGTGTTTGCTATTTAAAAACAGTAGAGCTGTTCCTAGACAAGTTTCGTTCTGACAATAGAGTGAAACTGTTCGGGAACGACCGTTTGTGAATGAGTTACAATTATTAAGCCATCAGGAAACTCCCAACTCCTTTTTGTGAATGACTTTGTAGTGGATTACTAGGACTCAAGATTTTTTTTTCATGAATGTATAGCAGCAAGACATTTGCTTAAAAACAGAAGAGTGTTGTTTATGAACAGGTTGGTGCCATTTGGAAATGGAAATTCTGTTACACAACAAGTCATAATCAGACGTCTGATACAGAGAGCCATCATCCCTTTTGACAACACTGCTGTTGGATAACGACTCAATGTCCAACGATATACCGTTCCTTTACAACACGTGTTGCTAAAAAACTTTACAAAGTAAATGCTGTTAATTAACAGCATATTTTTTAACAGTGTGCCATCGCCCCGTGAAGAGCGCGCGGCACTTGGAGAGCACGTCCGGGAGGCCGAGCCCGCCGCTCTCTATCAGGGTGCTGGCTACCTCGTACTTCGTGGTGAACATGTGGCCACGCCACACAAACATGCCGACCGCGCCGGCGATGCTCTTTCCCACCGCCTTGGGGGGCGGCAGCACCTGTGCGACGTGCCAGAGGCGGGATAGCCCGAAGGTCTGGGCGTATACCGCCCGCTGTCAGAGTCCTAGCGCTCGCGCCGCGTTGTCCTTGAGCACCCCGCGGACGTTAGCGAGGACTTGCGCCCAGTTGATGCTGCAGGTCTTGGTGACGTTCCTGGTGAACATAATGCCTAGGATCTTTAGCTGTTCGACATACGGAAAACCTATGTTCACCTTCTCGTCCCAGACACCGGCGGTGAGCGCGCCGGACTTGCTTGTGTTGACGGTCAGTCCTGCTACGTCGCCGAAGTCCTCGAGCGCCTCACGGAGGACGTAGAACGCATCGTCAGCGTAAGCCGACACTCTGAGGCAGCTATTAGCGAAGGGCGTTCCGGCGCCCGCAGAGCGGAGGATAGGCAAGCCCGTGCGCGCGGCTGCGGGCGTGAAGCCTGCAATCTTTTTGTCTCGGCGTCCCTGGACCACCTGGTACAAGAGAATATATCATCACCAACCCGACCCCTTTGTGGACCGCAAGTTTCTTTGTTTTGGCAAGAAAATGTCAATGAGACGGTTAACCCGTGATCCCAGTCACCGCATTCTTATCGAATCCATGCACACAACATTGCAACATGGCGGACTGAGGGGGAACAGGTGCCTGGCTAGCAGCCTGGCCGAATCATCTTTTGCCGACATTTACCAATAAAAAGATTTGCTATCGATGACACAAATACTAATACAATTAAGAAAATTATGCTTGAAGAAAGCAACGAATAAAACATGAAGTAACCTCGCGGGCCGGCTCACAGAACCGCGAGCCCTCCAGCATTTAGACCCTGCTGTCGCTATCCCATACCCACAAGCATAGATAATGACGGAAGAATATCGCTGCACTAACCTCATCAAAATGTCCACCACGCGAGTGTATACGAACTGAATTTAAAACTGCTGTCGGCGCCGCGAGTCTGCAATCGCCGTTAGTACAAATGATGCACTGCACATTCGATTGTTTGCGATTGTTGCTGGCTTCAAATTTCTAACTGCCGCTAGGTTGGCCCCGACGGCTGTGGTAGGTCGACGGTCTTAGCAGCGCCATCTCGCGGAGAGACGGAACACTACGTCCACACGATCGTGCTGAAGTGCTTGTGTCTTACCGATTTTTCAAGGAGAAACGCAGATTTTATCGGTGAAATGTGTCACACATGACAAATAGAGTTGAGTACTTATTCAAAATAAAGTCCATGTTGTGCTCACACTAGATGTTCTACGGTGAAATCTATTCGTAATACAGATAAAACTCACAGTACCATACGGTACCAGCTGCGCAGCCATAATACGAATGAGGAGTACCATAGTGTACGATGCACTTTCACCGTAGAAGAACATAGTTAGTAGTATAACTGGCACTGACTTGTATTGCCAACCCTGCCCCTTGCAGGGGCATGGACAATGCATGCCAGCACCGGTTCGACTCCGCCATATCGCGTTTCTCATCCAGACGTGCGTGCCGTTCTCAAGGCCACGATGTTCCGGGGCTGCCTACCCATCAGGCGCCTCGCGGCTTACACATCCTCCAGCTCCACTCCCTCTGTTTTAGGGGTCTTGTCCCCAAGAATGTTTTGGACCTTAAAATTTAAAAATAAAAGTTAGAGTGCGTATTGTTTAAAATGTATACAGTGACAACGACAACCACGGCCACCGGAGTGAGTCTGTCATGGGATATGATCAAACCTCTGTGTGCAGCAAGCAATAACTAGAAAGCATTGCAACGTGGCTCTGAGATGCTGGCTGAGACGATTTCAGGGACCTCCTCAAAGCGTGTCCATTAGGCAACAGGTTTCGTGAATCCCGCACCCAAGTGCCACACTGCTTCACGATCCTTCCCGCCGCGGGTGTGGCTTCGAGGCATCGTGAAATAAGTTCGTGGTACCTGACACTGAGAGTGGTCCGCACAATGATGTTAATTCCATGGTCGGCGCAGTAGAGCCGCCGCCGAAGTTCCTCCAGAGCCTTGACAATGTCTGCACCATTGTCGGTCGTCTGTGCAAAAGAAATCATTAAGGTTACTGCACAGTAAAACAACCGGCCGTCGCACAGTGGGCCAGAAGAGCGCGCAGGTGGACAAAACTCTAGACGCGTCTTTGGCTCCAGAGTCTCTAAATTGGACTCGAACCGAACGTGTGACCCCACCAATGGATTCCTCGTTCGGAGAGCAATCCATTGGTGGGGTCACACGTTCGGTTCGAGTCCAGTTTAGCGACTATGGAGCCGAAAACGCGTCTAGAGTTTTGTCCGCCTGCGCGCTCTTCTGGCCCACTGTGCGTCGCGTCCATAGATTTATGAGAACTCACCCATATTAGCTTTTTCACCTTGGCTGAAGTAATGCCATATTGCTCTTAGAGGTATTCTTTTAAAGCAGCCAGAATTGCTTGTCCACAAGCGTCCTCCATCATGGGAAGGCAAAACATGAAACGGCACAAAAGCTCCCAGTCATCATTTATGTAGTGGCCAGTTGCGCCCAGAAATTTCAGCTTTGATGAACTCTGTGTCCAGGTGTCTGCAGTCATGGCAACCCTATTTTGCCGGATGTATTTGACTAGTTCCTCTGCCACCTCAACCTTTGCGTCGCGGGCCTGGTCATGAACACTCTTCATGATAGTTTGAGGATGCCTGGTCAAACTTGAGGCGATCACTGCACCATGCGACACCCCAATGTCAATGCAGGTTTGAATCAGGTTCTCAGCCCCAAAGTCAGTAAGACTCTCCGGAGACAACATTTTAAACGCACAGTGCTGCGCTGCCGCTATGGTAAACTTTTCTTTTGCTGCAGTGTTGGCCTGGACATGTGCATAACCTAGGAGAGATGTAGACGGTATCTTAGTGCAAATGCTGTTTCTCAGGTGCCGAGCCAAAGTTGATGTTCCTGTTCCACTCAGGCGTTCATCGTAGCAAAAAATCTGCTTGCACCAGGTGCATTGAGCCTTGCCAAGGGCCTTGCGAGTGATCGGATTTCTCACTATGTACATCACGTCCCACAAATTTATTTCTCTACCATCAGGGAGAAAGACTAGTTTCTTTTTAGGACTTCTTTTTGAAACAGGCCTCTCAACAATTTCGAGAAGCCCCTGTTCGATTCGCCTTCCAATATCTTTGTCTTCCTCCCTTATTTGACTTCTACGGTCACCAGACGACTGAAAAAAAAAACAACAACAAATAATTAAAAACAGCTGGGTCTTAGCTGGCCCAAATCGAGCCACTATGGCCACTTTAAAAACAAAAATATCTCTAAAAATGCATCTTAAACTACACAATTATCCGGTCTCACGCCTAGTGCAGGTGGCGTGGGTGAACCGGGACATGTTCTTACGATTGTCTATGATACCGACAGAGGGGAGAAGAGGTGGGTAATACCTTTCAGGTCACCGGAGGCAGCGGAAGGGGCGCGAGACTGTTGAGATGCAGCAGTCAGTTCGCGTGTCGTCTTCTGCTACACTCACTCCGCCTGCGCCGACTCGAAGAGAGTGAGGGGGGCGAGGCAGTCGTTTCGCGCGCTTTTTTTTTCAGGGGGTGGGGGTGAGCGCTGGAGCGCCCGCTGGGCGCTGTGCTCGCTGGGCGGCCGAGACTAGCCCGTGTTTTGTTTTAAATCTGCTGGCTACTGTGACAGACTTTGTGACTGTTCAGTGTGTCAGGGAGTGACTGTTCTGTGTGACAGGTAGAGACTGGTCTGTGTGTTAGAAAGTGTCCTGTGTAACTGTGCTAGAAAAGTTTATGAGTCTTAGTGCGGGCGTAATGGCGCCGAAGTCATTCAGGTTGTGGTCGTTGGGGCAGGCTCCAGTTTTGGAAATGCACCTCACCGATTTTTCGGGAGAGAAACTTCCAACTATTGGTGATGTGCTGGTGTGTTACGTGTGGGTGAGAGAGAAGATGAAGGTTGATCGCTGACACACTGAACAGTCACAAAGTCAGTCACAGTAGCCAGCAAAACAACGCCAAGATTCAAAACAAAACACGGGCTAGTCTCGGCCGCCCAGCGAGCACAGCGACCAGCGGGTGCTCCGGCGCTCACCCCCACCCCCTGAAAAAAAAGCGCGCGAAACGACTGCCTCGCCCCCCTCACCCTCTTCGAGTCGGCGCAGGCGGAGTGAGTGTAGCAGCAGACGACACGCGAACTGACTGCTGCATCTCAACAGTCTCGCGCTCCTTCCGCTGCCTCCGGTGACCTGAAAGGTATTACCCACCTCTTCTCCCCTCTGTCGGTATCATAGACAATCGTAAGAACATGTCCCGGTTCACCCACGCCACCTGCACTAGGCGTGAGACCGGATAATTGTGTAATTTAAGATGCATTTTTAGAGATATTTTTGTTTTTAAAGTGGCCATAGTGGCTCGATTTGGGCCAGCTAAGACCCAATTGGGTATAAACAGTCTTGTTATACCTTGTGCAAACGTATGCCACGAACCTTGCGTCTCCACATCATTTTGGACCGATTTCGAAGCCACCGTTGCAGTTTTAGTGACAAATATTCGATTTTTCAGCTTTAAGGCGAGGTTGCACCCGGAAGGAGTGGTCGGAGCGAAAAAAAACAGAGTGATTACCGGAAACTACATCAAAAACTTAGTAAAGTAGGAGGGCTTACTTTTTCAAAATCGAAAATCGACCAATGACGCTACACCCTTGTGCCCGTGGCCCCACGCTAACCGGCCCCCCAGTCCTCGAGTCCCCGATTCGATAATTGACTTGGTTCCAGCTGCCCGCACTTCCGGCCTCGGCGTGGCCGCGGCTGCCGACATGTCCCGTCGTCGCGCACCTCACGCATCCTACCGGGATCGGCCTCTTGCGCCCCGACGACACACTCACCCCTGTTAAACCTACCTTGTCACTTGACGACGATGGTGAAGTTGTTGCAGACGTCGACGGTGGATCTTCCCCGCCTTCGTCCGCCTTTCTTAGGCGCTTCTTCGGTGGCGGTGGCATTGTTGTGGCAATCTTCAGTGGTAATTACTCATGCACAACGATCCCGAGTCACGACTCGTGGTCCCGTTTCTATAGTTACTTACACTGTACAACAGACACGGACGGTGTGTTGATTTGACTGACAACTCCGTTCTTGTTTAATGTCACTTGTCGGCTGCTGCGAGGCGTTGGTGGCGTGGCGTGGCTGGCTCTCCTCCGGCACCGGCGGCAGTCGGCCAGTGGGGGTGAACTAAGCGGCCGAGAAAGGCACTGGTTCAGTTGTTTTTGCTATTGTTGTGACGTCAGTACCGAAAATCCTGTCGGGCCAACCTGACAACAATGAAAGCTTAGCGGTCCCTCGCTGATTCCCCTGAAATATCTAAAAGTCACAAAAAATTGTGGTTTTCATCGTAAGTGATCAACACAAATGGGCCTCTGGTAAATGGTGATTTATTACTGCGTGCAACTAGGTCATTTAATGGCGTCTCTCAATGTTTTGGGTACGCTGCAAAGAAATCGGCTCGGTCATATTGGTGTATCTGGTAACGCTGGCCAAGCTCAAAAATGAACACAACTTAATTCGCGATTTTGTGGTGACTCAACCACTTTGTGTCATGCACGAGTGATTTTAGGGTTATGAAGAACGAAAATCGTCTCATGTCCAGGTAATTTAATCCCTGAAGCAGTTGTGTTCGTGTCACATCAAAGGATATGAAGTCCTAAGTAACCTAACCTCTGCTATTCGGTCTTGTTTGCTAGATAATAGCAGAATAGTCTTTGATGTCAGTGAACAATAAAACAATGACTGAAAATTGATTGAAAAGACTGGCATCAACCTAGCGTGAGCGTGGGAAAGGAAGCTAACCCTTACAACTAAACTTGAGCTATTCAGATGAACCCAGGTGAGCAATTTTCTTCTGATCTTACAATTTTGAATGAAAATAATCATAACAGTGATTTTAAAAAAATTGTTTGCTTTCTTACAAAACTTGTAGGAATTAAAGTAACAACAGTTGTGAGAAATATACTCGAATTTCATATTGAAAGTTAATCAACAGTTCCAGTAAACTCTGTTTACTTCAGTCAAGATAAACTAAAAAACAACAACAGTCAAAATAAACTTAAAAATAGAACAACAGTCAAAGTAAACTAAAAAAAACAAAACAAGATTATCTTCATTGATGAGTTATTCTTTGATATTTAGTATTCTTCTTTTCTTTCACCTCTGGTCTCTTAATAGCCTGGTCCTCCTTTCTCTTGCGGTTGATTTCCTTAAGTCTATCTTCCAGAGCCTGCTTGACAAGTCTGTGTATAAAATTTGGCTTCTTATCATTGTGGATTACACACAAATTAAGACAGTCAACATTTGGTAGAGTCATGACAACATTCAGAATTCTTTTTGTGATGTTTTGCAGGTGAAACGAACCTTGGGCCAGCTTCACTGTATGAGCAATAGTCTTCACCGCATCAGCAACAACTAGTGATGGCATCAACTTCAATGCATCTGAAGGCCCTGATGTCAATGTGTGGTCTATATAAGGAGGAAACTGGGCTTCAGTCTGTAGCACTGCTTTGCAATCACCACAATTCAGGTTGGCCATTAGTTTTTCCACATGAGGAGCGGCAAGCTTTGCACAGGCAGTCTGCTGCAGTCTTGACTCGACATCACTACTGTTGTTCATGTCCTGTTTTTCTTCGTCCTCTTCCAGATCCAGTCCCAAGTCCAGCGCCAAGTCCAGGTCCAGCTGCTGGTCTTGTTGGTTTTGTTGACCTCTCAACGTCTCAATCAGCTCTTCTATGGAAAAAAGATTGACAGCCTCATCATCACGGCAGTTTTTCCCCTTGGAGACGGCTGTAATATTTTTCACAAAAGACCTCCCGAAACATGATGGAATATCTGCAGCAGAAGGATTTGCATTGTGCTCTAGGTTTCCCCGCATGCCACTGAACAAGTTTTCTTGACAGTCCTGATTTATGTGACCTACGGGTAAGTACTGATAGCCTTCAGCTTGCAGATATCTCCATAGAGTTTTGTAGGCATTTATGGTCATTCGCCAATTTTTCATGACCATCACCTTCCAGAAGCTGGTCCCAAATGCGGAGGTGGGCACTCAAGGCAGAGAGGGCACATGAATAATCATCTGGAGCAGGGTTTTCATTGAATATTGTGCCATGGAACGAGTCAAAGAAATTATTGATTCGTTCACAGAACTTGCCTGTGTGCATAGCCTCTGGAGGAAGGAGGCCCATTGCGCTATAAGTCATC
The DNA here is from genome assembly GCA_030522485.1 of Stenchaetothrips biformis. NCBI lineage: Eukaryota > Metazoa > Arthropoda > Insecta > Thysanoptera > Thripidae > Stenchaetothrips > Stenchaetothrips biformis. Next base: position 1,400,770 of record CM060093.1, on the reverse strand, counting down.
ACACCAGCACCAGTAGTTTTGCTCAGCAGCTGGGCAGCCAAAGGGACATTCATTTTATCAAAGTTACTGACTTGGACATGACGCATGCTCAATTTCTTGGCCAGGCGCACATCCATTTGCATGTCTTGCAAAATGAATGCTCGAATAAATTTGATGTCAATTAATGTGCCATCAGCCATGAGAAGGAGGTAAGCTTGAAGTGCATTTCTCAATGATTTTAACAGATGGGGAACATCCACTATTGTTACAATTTTTCTTCCCAGAATGTGAATGAATGGTTTGTCTATACGTGCTCCCATTATCTGTTCTGCACTAGTGTTCTTCGATAACCCATCTGTTATCAAAGCCCTCACCTCAACGCCCACTTCCGGAACTGCCGCCACAGATTGCTCAAAAATCTTCACAAAGTCGAAGGCTTTCATTTTCTTGTCGGTGAGAAAGTAGGCAAAGGGCAGTTTCCAAGAACCATAAATGCTTCGAAGCATCACCACCAGCACATCTTCTGCTTCTACGGGCCTCCTGTCTCCACCCCCCATATCAACGTAGCCGCCAACAAGATCCAGAGCCTCAAGCAGTGCAAGGTATTTTTTAATAGACATTTCGTCTTAAATAATACTGCAAAGTCTCTCTTGTTGTGGCATTTCTTGGATCTTTGATTTTATAAGTTCTAAAATAAGTAGATTAATCCCTGGCTGGAGGTCTAGCTTTTTAGTCAGTCCTGTCAAAGTTCTACTTGATGGCTTCGTAAAGGGCAAACCCCTAAAACACTTCGGTCCTCTTTGCCTCATAGTTTCGTACTCAGCCAGTTCATCTTGGAACCATCTGCGGGCTTGAGGTTTACGAGAGAAATTCCTCACTTCAGCCCTCAGAAGCTTAAGCTTGTGAAGGCGAGTGTTGATTTTCCCACTCAAGCACGCCAAAGCACTTTCTTCGTCATTTTTTTTTTCAGAGCTTTTACTTCTTCATATTTTTTGTTATATTTTGATTTGTATGTCCTGGATTCAAGTCGGTACTTGGACACGGAGGCAAGGAGGGGCACAACTAGAGGAGACTTTTGTTCCTTTGGGACTCGAATTGATGCCCCTGGTTTTAACCTTCGAGCTTTGCTACCACACTTGAGTCCTTGATTTAATGCAGTATAATTTGAACCAGATGAAGAGTCATGACCTGTGCACACAACAACAGTTCAGTTTTTGTGTCAAATTATAACATCAAATGAATAAAAAAAAAAAAAATTTTTCTTCACTTGCAGGAGATTTTTTGGTAGAGGAGTAGCTTCCAAATATGAAAGCAGTTTTTACCTAGCTCTTTTCGTTTGGCCGGTGCAAGCGGATAACAAAACGTCTGCACGCCCGTTTCGGAAAAGCAGTTTCCACCCGCTGCACCTGGTCCATAATTGAAAGAGGCAATTCTATGCTTAAAATAAAAGACATTAAAATATTTTTTCATTCAAAACAATTCGTGCAGAGCAAGTTTGATTTCCATTGGGACCACTCCCTTCAATAAATCATGCATGCCATCTTTGATTAAAGCTTCAGGAAATTCAGCAAATTTAGGTTTTCTGTGCAGGGCAGCATTCAGCTGAACACCATAATTTGCCCTCATGAAGTCTTCTGATCTTTGACTCAGTTCCTTCAAATGAAATTGGCGGAGTTCTTTTGTTCTAGGTTTACCCATAGCAAAAATGTCCTGGTGGAAATCTTTCTTCAAGACAGTGCAGACAGAACAGAATCTTCGGCATGAAGGTGAATAGAGTCCCAAAGCTTCATGAGCTGCAAGGTCATCAGCTGCACCAGCGACGAGTGTTGCACGAAGAGTATAAGGACGACCATTTACGTTTATTTCTACCCCATCAGCTGTTTCTAACTGCTTCATTTCCAGAAAGCATGGATCTAGCATGGCACCAATTCTATCTACACTTAGGTCCTCTCTGTAAGCATATGCCAGAACAAACACAGGCCGAAGTCGCGCATTCTCTTCAGGAGGAAGATTTTGAATTTGATAATTTATTTCTTTAATTTTGTGGATGCCGGTTTTAGAACCTAATGGATTTGGAGTGTCAAAGTCACCCATATGCAATGTAATACGGATGGTAAATAGATACTCAGAAATAAGCGGATGCGTAGCAGCAAGAGACCCATCTAAAAAAGATTTTTCCCATCGGTGCTCTTCTTTTCTGAATGTATCAGCTTATTCAGAGTTTTGTTGTTCAAGACAGCTGTGAGCATTTTAGTCACAGAAACATACTGAAAGTTTGCCCGGACTTGAATTGGTCTAGCTTTGGGTTAGAGAAGTTTTCTTTCTGATAAAGAAATGACAGGCAAAGTTTTAATACTGAAAGCGTAACTCCAGTGTGCATTTAATTCAGTCAGGTGACTCGTAACTCAAGTTCGGAAAAGCTTCAAGTGTGCCATGCACACTGTCCGTAAAGATTGTTCGAAAACAACAAAACTGTCAACAACAGGGTCGTTTTCCTACAACATCTTTGTTTGAAACTGAAACGACGGAAAAGTTGTCTTCCAACAAGTAAGTTGTTTTAGAATGACCCAACTGTCATTTATCAACAACATTCTCTGTTCGTAAACGACTGCTGTCGTTTAAAAACAACTGTTGTCAGAAAAAAAATTAGCAATAGATTTGTTGTTAATTAACAACAAAATTTCTGACAGTGCAGAGTCGTCAAGTTGTTTTAGAAAAACTTGTGTAGCAATCGAATAAGAAAATGATTTAGAAATAAAGACTGTCTTTGTCTCAAAGAAAGTAAACTCGTAGAGAAGTATTGTGTTGTAAGAGTGACTCGTTAGAAAAGTTTAGGAAAGGAAAACACAGAAAAAAGAAGAATGAAGATTTATGTATTACAATACGAGTGAACTTGATTAAGTTCTATGACTATGAGAGAACCATGATCAAAAATTAATCATTAAGAGTTCACATAGAATATGGAAAAGAACTTGCAGAAATAAGAGTAGAAATCAGAAATCAGAGTAAACATAGAAGGTGAAAAAAGAAGCACTCTAGCAGGCGAAATCAAAGTTAACAGCGCCCTGTTGGCGGCGGAGGGGGCGGCCCCAATAACACTGAACTTGCTGAAATAAGAGTAGGAATCAGAAATCAGAGTTAAAATAGAAGGTGAAAAAAGAAGCACTCTTGCAGGCGAAATCAAAGTTAACAGCGCCCTGTTGGCGGCGGAGGGGGGGGGGGGGGGCAATAACACTGAACTTGCAGAAATAAGAGTAGAAATCAGAAATCAGAGTAAACATAGAAGGTGAAAAAAGAAGCACTCTTGCAGGCGAAATCAAAGTTAACAGCGCCCTGTTGGCGGCGGAGGGGGCGGCCCCAATAACGCTGACCCACTCCACGCTGCCTTGGGCGACATGTCCAGTTGCGCTGTATAAAGCGGCCCCTTCCACGGCGTCTCGGGGCGTCTCTGTACAGCCAAGAGGACTCAGGCCACTGATGGGGGTATGGTATGGCGGGCTCCCTGGGCCCCAGACGATCAAAGATTGACTGAACCAATGAAACAAGGGTCATCAGACACCGAAAAAGGTTTATACGAATTCAGGGAGGTCAATAGCGTGAGATACATATGCGAGGCCTACACGGTGACAGATGCGGCATCGATGGTGCGGTACCGTGAAACGGGGTAATTTCGGGCACCCGGTGTAATTTCGGGCATCTCTGCCCGAAAGCATTGCGATGATGCTGCCGTCTAGCGGCGACCTCGGAGGCTTGTCCCGTTGCGCGCATCGCATTCACCACACTTAAAACCGTCGGATCATTCCTCTGGAGACCAAAACAGATCCAATCTTTTCGAGATACAGTGATTTTCGTATTATACACTTTTTACCTAAATTCAGTGTATGCGTGAAAACTTCAACTGGCAAGCCAAACCTGTTCACAAACGGTGCATAAGGTATTTTTTTTTCGATTTAGACATGTTTTGAGCATGCTGTGTCAAATTTTCAATCACCTGCGGCAAATAGTATGGTAAATAGGGGCTCAAAACTAAAAAATGGTTACTTTTAGGGGTAATTTCGGGCACTGAAATGGCATGCAAGGGCAAGCAGGGTTGTTCTGAACACTTTAAATTTCGCAGGGCTGGAGTGGGTAAGCTTCTTCCAGCTCTTCAGAGCTCTTCTGAAAGATGGAGATAAACACAGATAATACTCAACTGCTGCAGCAGTCGCTTTGTGGAAGTTTGACTATTATCAAAAGGGGCCAAGGCTACATCTGCACTTCTTATGTGTAGTATGTACACATCCTATCTTAGTGTCAATTATTGGTTCGTGACAAAAATTTTATCATGTTTACCGGGACTTTGACTTTGAGAACGGCCGCATGGCTTGCCGGGTTGCTACGGAATGCAGAGTTTTCCAGAAAGCCCCTGTATCTTCCCAATTGTGCATAAGACTTGCCTCCCATGTACGTCAGTTTCAAGAGGAAGATCCACGACTCATCTTCGCGTGATATAGTGTGGCTTGAGTTGTACCATTATCAAAAACAAAAAAGGATAAAGGTTCAAGGTTAGACGTTCAACAAGAAGCGTCCTAAATAGCTCCACCCCACTCTCCCAAACATCAAACTGTTTGTTCCAATCATGACTCCAAATTATGTATAAATGACCACCCCTACCATCCCTCCACATCTACATCCTTAAGAATTTCACATTTTATTACATAAGCTCAAAAGAAAGACACAATTATTGATTTTGAGACCAAAATCAGAACGACAAGTCGTTTTTTCCTGGGGTGCCCGAAATTACCCCTAAACACAGGGTAATTTCGGCCACTGCTTTGGGCCCTCCACTGTAAAAACGGTAAAGCGTAAATATCTGGAATTGGCGTCAAATTGAAGCTAAAGGTGAGTAGATGATAAATTTTAACCCTCAGGTCTATGGCAACACAACGACCTTCACAATTTTAAAAATACCTCTCAAAAGTGCCCAAAATTACCCCGTTTCACGGTATGTCGTTCAGCACAGCCCAAAAGCCCTAATGGGTCGTTCGCGTTGGCGCCTACCCACGGTGTAGGAACCTGTGAACACACAAACAAAAAAAATGATTAGGCACTTTTAGGTGGTACATGAGCATGAGACATAACGCGGTGCAACGAGTGAATTTAGAAAAAGTGATTACAGCACAAGACCCACCGGGCGCCACCCCGTCGGGGAACTGTGGCAGGGGTTCGGGCTGCGGGAGTGGTGGGGGCGATGGCGGGGGCGTGGGCGGCAAAACAACCGACTGAAATTTTTAAGAAAAATATCTCAGTGGGAAAAAAGAGGGGGAGGGAGAGAAAACAACGGTAGAAAAACATGCCAGTACTCACCCCATCGTCCTTGTAGGGGGCGAGGGGCCTAAGGGGCACCCTGCGTGCAACCGGCGGGCCAGCGGGACGGGCAGGAGGTGGTGGTGGCATCTGACACTCTACCATCCACGCTGCCAAAAACTCCAGCGCAGTGGCATCAGTCCTAGCTGCTGCAGAAGTTGTAGGCGAAGGCGCCGTCACAGGGCGGCAGGCTGGAGGCGAAGGCGCCGTCCCATGGCATCGGACACGAGCCGGAGGCGAAGACGCCGTCACAGGAGCAGGAGACGAAGGCGCCGTCACAGGAGCAGAAGACGAAGGCGCCGTCACAGGGCGGCAGGATGGAGCCAGCCCGGAGGGTATGCATGCCGCAGGCGGGGGTGTGTTTTCCTTTTCAGGATCATCCTGAAACACATCAAAAATTTCGGTTAGTTACACGACAACTTCTTTCGCTGCACGAACCATTACTTGCAGTTTAGATGAAACAAAAGTGCAATTAAAGGAACGTGAACTGACAGCGAGGAATGAAGTTCGTCAAAAAATTGAGTGAAATGGACTTACAACACGCTCTGCCCTAGGGGTACTGGTGGTGAATGGCAGCGGCGGGAGGTGCGTCAGGGGCGGTGGAGTACCCGGAGGCAGGGGCGGCAGCCAGTGTTATGGTTGCGCGGGGCCCTCAGCATCATCAGTCGAACGTATATCCCCCTCCTCAGTGGCGCTCGATGTGGACTGAAACCATTAAGGGTAAAAAAGGATTAGTTTTAGACAACACATGGAAAAACCGCGAACCATTACCGACAGCTTAGGGGTCGTCCACATATTACGTGACGCGGTTTAAGGGGGGGAGGGGGTTGTGCGAATCGTTACGGTCCATTACGGGGGGAGGGGGTGGTGGTTTTTGGGCCTGTTACGTAACAAAATTTACCGCAGTGAAACACGATACAGAAAAGCGCACGCCGTCCGCGCGTCGTCTGCTGGGTGCCTCGCTGCGCTACGCCGCATCTATACGCCACTATACATACCTGTATATGTAAGTTTTTGAAGTTGCGTTTTAATACTACAATTTGAAGCATGAGAGTTTTTTTAAAGCTCCGTTGCCTTAAACTATACACGCAGCCTTCCATACAATTAAATAAATAACCTTTGTTATTACGTAACGGTGGGGTGGGGGGGAGGGGGGTTTGCAAAAACGTTACGGTCCGTTACACAGGGGGGGGGGAGGGGGATCAAAAGGGCCTAAAATCGCGTTACGTAATATGTGGACGACCCTGAAAAACTGTACATATCGGTAGGCGACGCTCAAGCTGAACGCTTCAGAGTATGTTCAGATATGGAATACAGATTGAAACATTCACCGAGAGGAGAAGCTTTCTAATGTCAAAAAGCTGAAGCGTGCATCACACAGGCATGCAAGGCTGAGATGCGTAGTGCATAAGACTTACAAAGTCGACTCGACGACAAGGGTCATGACGATGATGGTGGCGGAGACGCACCCACCCACAGGGACAGACTAACTACACCAGCGACTTGACGCAGCGGTCAGCTGACAGGGCCCGGCCGGCTGCGCCGGCGGGAAAACTTTTCCACGCTTGCCAAAACGCCAAAAACAAGGCAGGGACACGGGGAGCATGGCGACGTACATGAGCGAGACGCGGCCGCGGCGCGGCACAGCCAACCATGGCATGGCGTGGCGCGAGGACAAACGAACGCGCTTCCCGGCGGCAGCCGGCCGGTCGGCCGCCGTGAACGTTCAAAAACTAGACAGGTTCAGACATGACGCGGGTTGAAAGTAACGGACAGTGACACTCGCGACAAGAAACGACACGTTACGAAACAAAACTGAATCAACAGAGCTGGAAGGGAAAATAAAAACGACGGTTACTGTCTGAATGTACGTGGTGCGAGGAAACGCCGGCGGCGGCTCATAGAGAGCCGGCCGCCCACGCACCAGTACGGAATCGGGCATAGCTTCCGCCTTTCAAAATTCTACCGAGCGAGAGCATCGCACCGGGAGAAAAAACGGCAAGAGCTTCGCCCTCGAGAACATTCTGACGCACTCTACTCACCAGCATAAGGTCGTCCTCGAGCTCGTCCAAACGGACGTCGACGACGTCCATCTCATGGTCTTCGCTTGAGTCGGAGGACGACGACGACGCCGAGCTCTCGTCCAACTTCCTCCCTTTCCAAATCTCATGAGGACGGCAGCGCCACATAACTGATCTCAGGTGGTACGAACTCCAGCGAAGACGAAACAACAAGTGGCAGGCCGGCCGGCGCGCCCTCGATAAATACTCTCTTCCCCCTCCACTTTCCTTCCCGCCACCGAGCGGGGTAGCGAAATTTCAGCCAATCGGAGGGCGCACACCTGCTGGATTTCTTTTAATACGTGATAACAGGTGAGTTGTTACGTCCCGATGAAACAAGTTCTTTGGAAATAAAATAAGAAATCGTCTCGAAGCATTATTTCTTTTCCACATCGCGTAAAACTCTTTATTTCCGTAAAGGAATGAGACGAGCTGTCGGAACTGATCAACCAATCACCGGCCGGCGTCCCGATTCCGACACCCTCTCATCCTCGTTTCAAATACACTTGATTGTTGCAATGTGAGTGTGTGTTTTGAAAGGAAATGTTCTTCCGATCATAAGTCAAAAGTGTGATTAGCGAAATAAGAGACAGGAAAAGAGTAAAGAAGCTTTGTTGAGCGTCGTCTGCTCCGCCGTGCCGGGCGGCGCGCTGCAGGGTGCATGCCCAGTAACGGCATGTAGTACCCGTCCCGCCCGCAAGGGACGGGTACGCACAGGCTCTTGAAAGGTCTCCTGCCAAATACCCTGAAGCCGATGATGTATCGATAACGCCATTCCAATTGTGGAACCTTCGACATCGCTCCGATAGCATGGGGGCGTTATCGATGCCCTCTCGGAGCCGATGATGTATCGATAACGCCATTCCAATTGTGGAACCTTCGACATCGCTCCGATAACTGTCCGATAGCATGGGGGCGTTGTTGAGGACGTTGCGCAGGCCGATGAAATGTCGATGTCTGTGGTTCGCCATACGCCCAGTGCATCCAGGCGTCGGACGTGTCCGCGGATGGCCGCTGGTAGGCAGGGTAGGGCAAGGTTACCAAACATGGATCACTTTTTAGAAATTCCCCGTATCTCAACTCAACAGAGCGGTGATCTAAATTTTTTTCGATACACTTCGAGATACTCACAAGGACAACCTTTTCTCAAGAATTGAACACTTGAGAACAAATACTTTGAAATTTAGACGGATTTGAAATTTCACTGATTTTAATGATCCATGTTTGGGTCTGACCCAAACATGGATCACCCCCCCTCGCGTTTTGCCAGGGACCGCCCGATAACTTCCGGTCACCTGAATTGTAAAAGGGTACTGTCTGAAGCTGCCACAAAAAAATTTTGAGACATTTTTGATGAAAAGATTCTTCAGAATAAGGCACAGAACTTTGACTCCTAACCTAACCTGAAACCAGGCCGTTTTCGGACCCGTTTTGAGAGACACTTTTTCATTTAATTATTGTGAGTGTTACGGTAAGCTTGATCAGCTCTCCCGCACGTGATTCTAGCACTCAAACGTGCTAACTACTTGGAAAAATTTTCAAAAACAAAATTGGTCACTTGGTTTGGCGGTACGGGCTCGCTAACAAAAATGATCCATGATTGGTACCCTGATCCATGTTCGGCACTTTACCCTATGGCAACTCTTCAGAGAAGGCCTATACCTCTAAATCGGCTGTGACGTAGGCGACGCCCCAGTACTGGCAACCTAAAAAAATTAATGCGATGGTTTTTTTTTCCTTTTAAAATCTCTTTGAGAATCATAATGCCCATAGTATTAATTTTATATCGCGATTAGATTGAAAGTAGAGCTACCCTGAAAATTCCAAGCTGTGACAAGATGATTTGATTTTTGTTGGAAATGAAAAAGTTTGGGCCCTTAGCAGACGAATAGCAGTAGGTAGCAGACGGATAGCAGAAAGTATTTATTTACGTATTGAATGTTTGTTTTGTTTCTGGACTTGTATTAAATTCCGTAGTGTCATTGTTTACAATCTGGACTTGGTGCTATCAATCCCCGAAGTTACCAGTGTTTCCTTTGTGTGCTTATTTTCCTTATTTTGAACTTGGTGCTCATTGTAAAATTGTGTATAAATTTCTTCCTACTAAATGTCATTATATAGAGGACTGAGTTAAGGAAATTTAAATTAAAAATATGAAATTTGCCACAAGAAAAAAAAAATTATTTAAGAAAACTAAAATAAAAAAAACAAACAAAAAACAACTTGGTAAAAAAAACTGCTCCCTCGCTCATGGAGCCCCCCCTCCTCGGTTGGCTCCTCGGTTGCCTCCTCTCTTCTTCTTTGGGCCCCAGTGGCGGCGGTGCCCTCCAGAAGGTCTGTGAAAAAAAAAATAAACAGGATTAATTAAAGAAGTGATTCAAAAAACTTGTTTGTATTTATTATCCCTATTTATTCTCGGCCGCCTCCCAGCTCCGCCTTCCAGCTCCGCCTTCCAGCTCCGCCTTCCAGCTCCGCCTTCCAGCTCCGCCTTCCAGCTCCGCCTTCCAGCTCCGCCTTCCAGCTCCGCCTCCTCGGCCGCCTCCTCGGCCGCCTTCCAGCTCCGCCCGCATCTGGCGCAGCCGCTGGACCTCCCTGTCCAGGTTGTCCCTGGCTTGGGTGGCTTGAAGCTGTCAAGAAAGAGAAATGACAAGTAAAGACCCTTGCAAAAACAATATAGATAGCTGCAGGGCAGCGGAACGCGGCGCAAAGTATATAATGTCCCTTTGTATCGTTTTATTTGTTTAAAATTTATCGTTGTCTGACACTTTTCTTACCAGTACTTTCGCGTCGCTCGTTCGCTCGCGGAATTTTGACATATTTCATGTGTTTGTTTTGGAAAATTTAAGCTAGAATGATGAAGACATCTGGATTGATATTGAATCGTTAAACCTAACATGGCTCATATTAATTTTTACTTATTTCTTATTAGACAGTGTATCCGAAGTACGTGATATTTTCTGACGAACGGACAAAAGCTAAACTTGGCCATATTCTAAGTGCAGACGACCTTTTTTCCACAGACTAAGTTCAACTTTTCGACCTGACGAACGGACAAGAGCTAAAATTGGCCATATTTTAAGTCCAGACTACTTCGTTTTCCAGAGACTAAGTCCAACTTTTGGATCTGACGAACGGGCAAAAGCTAAAATCGGCCATATTCTAAGTCCAGACGACCCCCTTTCCAGAGACTAAGTCAAGCTTTTGAATCTGACGAACGGACAAGAGCTAAAATCGGCCATATTCTAAGTCCAGACGACCTCCTTTTCCAGAGACTAAGTCAAGCTTTTGGATCTGACGAACGGACAAAAGCTAAAATCGGCCATATTCTAAGTCCAGACGACTCCCTTTCCAGAGCCTAAGTCAAGCTTTTGGATCTGACGAACGGACAAAAGCTAAAATCGGCCATGTTTTAAGTCCAAACGATTCCCTTTCCAGAGACTTAGTCAAGCTTTTGGATCTGACGAACGAACAAAAGCTAAAATCGGCCATATTCTAAGCCCAGACGACCTCCTTTTCCAGAGACTTAGTCAAGCTTTTGGATCTGACGAACGGACAAAAGCTAAAATCGGCCATATTCTAAGTCCAAACGATTCCCTTTCCAGAGACTAAGTCAAGCTTTTGGATCTGACGAACGGACAAAAGCTAAAATCGGCCATATTCTAAGCCCAGACGACCTCCTTTTCCAGAGACTTAGTCAAGCTTTTGGATCTGACGAACGGACAAAAGCTAAAATCGGCCATATTCTAAGTCCAAACGATTCCCTTTCCAGAGACTAAGTCAAGCTTTTGGATCTGACGAACGGACAAGAGCTAAAATTGGCCATATTCTAAGTCCAGACTTCTTCCTTTTTCAGAGACTAAGTCCAGCTTTTGGATCTGACGAACGGGCAAAAGCTAAAATCGGCCATATTCTAAGTCCAGACGACCTCCTTTTCCAGAGACTTAGTCAAGCTTTTGGATTTGACAAACGGACAAAAGCTAAAATCGGCCATATTCTAAGTCCAAACGATTCCCTTTCCAGAGACTAAGTCAAGCTTTTGGATCTGACGAACGGACAAAAGCCAAAATCGGCCATATTCTAAGTCCAGACGACCCCCTTTCCAGAGACTAAGTCAAGCTTTTGGATCTGACGAACGGACAAGAGCTTATCTAGTCCAGACGACCTCTTTTTCCAGAGACTAAGTTCAACATATCGACCTTTAATGAGTTCCTTTTCTAGGAACTAAGTTCATTTTTTGGACCTGACGAACGGACAAAGGAATCGTCAGGTCGATGAGTAGCGCTCCGCCGAGTCCGCTCGCTGCCGCTCGCGAACTCGCTCCGCGAATTATTACACCTTAACTCCGATGTGTGTTATAAAGTCTGTTGTGAATGAAATATCTGTAATTTCAAGTTTAAACTTAGTCAGGTTGTCGTTCCAAAGTTTCACATACCAAAGAAAGCGACTTAAAGTTGAACTCCTCTGCCACTTCAGATTGTGACAATTTGGAGCAGTAACCTTACTTTGTTAAGTTTGGTCATAGGACAATTCTAGATGATATATACACCTTAACTCCGATGTGTGTTATAAAGTCTGTTGTGAATGAAATATCTGTAATTTCAAGTTTAAACTTAGTCAGGTTGTCGTTCCAAAGTTTCACATACCAAAGAAAGCGACTTAAAGTTGAACTCCTCTGCCACTTCAGATTGTGACAATTTGGAGCAGTAACCTTACTTTGTTAAGTTTGGTCATAGGACAATTCTAGATGATGCAGTTACTACAGACGTTATAACACACATCACAGAGTTAAGGATACACTCGATACTCAGCTGCATTCCTAGCCACATGCTTGGCAAGCATGCAGTTGTAAGTGCATGCTCACGAGGGAAGTGTCCCAGGTGTTACATCCAGATGTCGACCACATTTTGGAAATATTTTGTACTAAAAGAAAATTTATTTTCCGCATAAAAGTTGCTGCTGAGATATATTACAACAGCCTTTAAGATGAGTTCAAACTTCGAGAAAAACAGTAAAAGTGGTCAAAACAGTTTTACTGTTTTTCTGGAAGTTTGAACTCATTTTAAAGGGTGTTGTAATATATCTCGGCAGCAACTTTTATGCGGAAAATAAATTTTCTTTTAGTACAAAATATTTCCAAAATGTGGTCGACATCTGGATGTAACACCTGGGTAAGTCTTACCTCCTGGAAATACAGCCGCGCTGCGGCCTCTTCTGGCAACAGTGGGGCCTCTTCCCCGCTTGTTGACGGCCCGCCGCTGCTCCCGCTCGTCCCCTGTCTCGCCTCCCTGTCCCCGCTCGCCCTCTCCTGCTGCTGGTCGGTCTCCATCTGTAATAGAAAAATATACCTAATTATGTTGCTACAAATATCTTTCTATTCTTTAAATAGAAGGGTGGGCTGAAAAATAAAAAAGATATTAGTAAAATGACACAAAATTTTTAACACTTTTTTTTTAAGAGAGAGAACTTGCCGCCAAACCCTCAGACAACCACCTGAAGGGTAGCAGTCCTACTCTTCTCTCAGAAATGAATTAGCCAATTTTCTTTTACCAACACGAATGAAGGAGACTGCCAAGTTTTAGTTGCTCACAAAAATGTGAGCTTGAGAAGAAATGGCTTTACTCTCTCATACCAAGGGGTAAAAATACATGTCAAATTTCTCTTGTTTCAGAATAATGAAACATGAGCTTTGCAGTTTTTAACATTGACAGTAAACCCTTGGATTTTAATGCCTTTATCACCTTTTCTTTATAATGGGCTGCACTGAAAATGTTACGGCCGTACACATGGCCAAATTATGGCGTGACAAAGAGTCACGCCAAAAATTGGCGTGACAGGAAATTCACGCCGAAAAATGGCATGACATGTGAGTCACGCCGTCATGTGGCGTGAATGGCAGTGCATTTTACGAGAAAAGTCATGCCGAAAACCGGCATGACAGGAAATTCACGCCAAAAATTGGCGTGAATTTCTGAGTCGCGCCGATTTTGGGCATGACTTTTTGTCATGCCGTTTTTTGGCGTGACACTTTATTCAAGCCCCTAAAACGGCACGAAGTCACGCCGATAGATTTTCAGTGTGGGGACTCAAGTCAAAACTTTGCAGCAGTTTCCGCTTGGCATTTGGCTGCCTGTCAGGAAGAGGAGGCTGTGCAGGTGCACTTGGCACCGTTGGAGTTGCCACCAGCTGGAGCCTTGGACCAGGCCGTGCAACAGGATGCACTGCTTGAGGAGCTGCTTGCGCAGGACGAATTAGGCGTCTTCCAATCACATGTGGAACAGGTGAGGGGGTTCTGGGCACCACAGTGCAGCTTGAAGGTCTCTGCTGCGGAATAAGGTTGACTCTTGGCAGAACAGGACTTCAATAGGCTTGCTGCAATATTTGCTGTTTTCTTGACATTGGCTGCTGGACAGACACAGGAGGCTGTGGGGCTGGAGTTGGTACCCTTTGAGTTGCCACCAACATGGGCCTTGTGCCAGCATGGCCAACAGGGTGCACTGCTCGGTGAGCTGTTTGCACAGGGCGAAGTTGGCCTCTCACAATCACATGCGGAACAGGTGAGGGGGCTCTGGGCACCATAGTGTAGCTTGCAGGTCTCGATGGTGGAATGGGATTGCCTCGGCCTACTCCAAGCTGAACAGGGACCTGATGGGCTTTCAGCAATATTTGTTGTCCACTACGTACTGGCTGATAGACAGACACAGGAGGCTGTGGGGCTTGAGTTGGCATCCTCTGAGTTGCCACCGACTGGGGCCTGGGGCCCATTGCTTGACGAGCTGCTGGCTCACCGACAGGCAAAAGAGACTGAGGTGGTGCTCTTGCCACTACTTTTTCCACTTGCTTCTTTCTTTGACCTCTTCCACTTTCACCAGTCGGCCTTTTGCCTCTTTCTCTGAATTCTTTATTGCTTGTTTCGTTTTCAGGAGTTTTCCCTTTTCTTCCTCCCAATATTTATTGTACGACGTGCAATAATTTTTTATCAGTAAGCGGCTGGCCAACTGCACAATTCTCACTCGCATTTCAGTTCCATGCGAGGGACACTGTTGCGTGAAGAAATCATCATCATCCAAAGCAACCATGACACCTGGTAACATGTTGGCTGGGTCAGGATGTGTTTTGGCTATGCTATTAAACTTGTCAGTCATAGCTTGATAGATTTGCACAAGGTGAAAGCTTGGCGTGGGTACATTCTTCTGCATTTTGTGATATTGCGCACATCGGTTCAACATTTTCAGCACTCTTTCTTCTGGTTCATCGCATGCTGTGTAGACAATCTCACAGAGTCTACAAGAATTGCCTTCAAGAAATTGACGTGCAAGCAATGCAGCACCCATTGCAGAATTTTCAATAACAGCATTTGCTTTCATCAACTTTTCTTCTATAGCTAACTGGGGTGCTCTCAAACCACGCACAATGTGAGGGAAAGTTTCAAGCCCTTCACGCAGTTGTGATGGTCCAGCTACGCTTTCATCCTTATCCGCTGAGTGGGTCTTCTTGTAGTGTAAGAGACGTTGCATGTCTGTCAGCATTTGAGCTCCATCATCCTGGCAATTTTTGCCTTTCTGAAGCGATAAGTTGACATGCTTGATCAGCTGAGTTCTAAAATCATTTAACACCTGATAACAGGTAGGATGGGTGTGCGGCCCCAAAGTTGCTCTTTGAGAAATGAAATTTTCCAAAGGATCTTGAGTAACGTGGCGAAGGTTCAAACTTGTGTATTCACCTTCCTTCATGAGGAGTCTCCACAAAGCAGGGTATGCGAGGAGATTATCTTGACACCCATTCAAACAAGTAATGTTCACCCTTTTGCCCTTTTTATCAATATATGCCCAGGTGGCCACCTGTTGTCGCATTTCCTTCCATGCATTGTGGTGGAAAGACGTTTCAGTGACAAGGGCACGCTGTTCTGGTTTTGGTTTGTCTCTAGGAGCTGAGCCATTGGTTATGTCAAACAAATAATCCACTTTGAGCATAAAATTGGCAGTGTCATCTGCACCTGTAAAATAAAACAAACAGAAATTATTAGTCAATTATTTTTTTTTAAATTTTTGGTATGAGCTAATTCTAATAAGAATACAATAAATACCTGGGAGAATTGGATTGCCTCCATTGAGGGAGGAAAGTTGGTTGTACGACTTTATCGTGTTGGCCACAGTGGCTCCTGACACTCGAGTGCAGGTCTTCACTTTCATTTTTTGTTTACCCTCAGGATAAACCTCCTCATGAGTGAGAAGACCAACTTTGAAGTTTTTCTTGTCATATTCATAATAATCAATAATGTGCTGATAAAATGCTCTAGTGCGCTGAGGCCCATACTCAATACAATTGTGAGTTTCAAGGCGCCAATTGTTAATGATATTCTTGAAGACATGACCCTGGCGAAAATGGTGGGTACGGGTTGTGGTACAGACTACTGAACCTCTACCATAGTGTACACAACTGTACCGCTAGACTACACAAATTCTACCACTCTGTGTACCATACTGACTGCCGTACTGACGTGTACCCAGGACTAGAGTGGTTCGTTTTTCCCTCATGTTCAAATTTTGGAGTTGGGTAACTATCATTCGGTTCCGCTTTCCATATGATGGATTTTGGCACCTCAGCCGGCAAAATCGGCCCAGCGGAAAAGGTCGCGAAAGGGGCTTAAGTGCGCCTTAACAGCCCTTAATGACTCAACGTCTAAGTATCGATGTAGGACCTTCGCCATATTGTAAATATAGTGATTTTGACGCCCATGGGCCCAAATTTTGACCGTTTTGCCGTATCTTTACTCCTTCAGGGCGAAAAAAGCGAAAACGTTGCAAAAACATCCTATTTAGCTCAAAGCACTATTTTAGACCACGTTTTCGCTTTTTTCGCCCTGAAGGAGTAAAGATACGGCAAAACGGTCAAAATTTGGGCCCATGGGCGTCAAAATCACTATATTTACAATATGGCGAAGGTCCTACATCGATACTTAGACGTTGAGTCATTAAGGGCTGTTAAGGCGCACTTAAGCCCCTTTCGCGACCTTTTCCGCTGGGCCGATTTTGCCGGCTGAGGTGCCAAAATTCATCATATGGAAAGCGGAACCGAAAGAAAGTTACCCAACTCCAAAATTTGAACATAAAGGAAAAGCGAACCACTCTAACCCAGGACGCACCAAACATTTTGGGTACAATGTACCGGAACACTACCACACTGTACCAGCCTTGGTACCATAGGTCAGCTGTGGTACACGGTACACAGAGAGTACCAAACCTTCTGGGTACAACGTACCGCAACACTACCAAACTGTACCAGCCACTGCACCATAAGTCAGCTGTGGTAGGCGGTACACGAAAAGTACCACTTCAGTGTGGTACAATGTACTGCAACACTACCATACTGTACATAAATGTGACATACTGTGTCTAGTGACAGAGTCGGTACACAGGTGTACACAGGACGTACCGAACATTTACCATTCTAGACTTAGCACAATTTTCATATGTTTCTTCGACTGAATTTATTGATGTCGTTTGACTTCATGAAAGTGGGCTTCAAATCGACCAACGGTTAAATGAGACTAGGTGTTGAAGGAAGAAACAGGAAAATAAAAACCTTTTCCTTAAAATTAGAAAGTTTTAATGTCAAGATAATCTTTATTTTATCTCAGATATACAAAAAAAAAAATGGGCACATAAGAATGAATAAATAATAAATCAATTGAAATTATTTGTCACGAAACCAAAGCTAGGCCGAAACACAGCTCATAGCTGGAAAAATGTAGTAACAATACTTCAAAATATGAAACCAAAACTAAGATAAGAACAAAAGGAATGAGAATACACATCTTACTGTACATATATATATATAGACAAATAAAAAATAAAATAAAGGTAAATGTGGAGATTGGGAGATAATAAGCACGACTAGTCACCATAACAGCCATAAGGTATGTCACAAATAAATCTTCCTCGCTCCTCAACATTCATGTGTAAACACTGTTGCTTTATGGAAGCTGGATCAATGATGATTAACCTTCCCCGTCCTTCAATCCTCTTCAGGTGAGAGAGGGTTACTTCCAGGTTTGGGTCAGAATGCCTAGTCTTGAGGACTGGCTGCCTACTAATGTCGTAAAGCTGCAGCAGAATCAAAACTTTAGTATGATCTTCAAACTGAACATGTAATATTTTTGAAACTGACCCTCTGCTGCCATCTTGAGTTTTAAGCCAGGAATCATCATTTTTTTTATCCCAGTTATTATTGTATTTATTGAGCATAAATATTGAAATTTACATGGATTTTAAGTTATAGTATTAAAAGAACACATAATTATAAAAGTGTTTAAGGTTGAATTTACAATAGGACAAGATAGGACAAGATAAAATATTAAGTTGATAGAAGAAGTGAGGCTTAAGGGTGCCATTTAGAGTTAAATAATAAGTACAAGATAAAATGAGGAGCATTAACACATAAGAATAAAAGTTTGGAGATATTAAAAACATAATAGAATAGGCAAATAAATAAATAAACTCCGGTGTGTGCAGGGACGAGATGAAATGTAGTACTCGGTCCCTGCAACACAGAAATAAAGTGGAGTGAGAGATAAAATATTATATTTAACAAGATAAAACAAATGAAAGTCAAGAACATAGAACATAACTAGTTTAAGGTTACTCCGGCGAGCAGACACGTCGCTACTCCCGGCCCGCACCAGTCAAGGCGGAGCTAGGCAGTACGACGTCAGTGGAGTACTGCCGGTGGCCGCACATGTGCTCCACGTAGATGTTGCGCGACCACCGGATGACGTCACTGACGATGCGGGGGCGTAGTTGGCGCCGCTCGGAGGCTGGGATGCCGAGGAGACTGAGGGCGTGCTCGTTGTTAGCATACCACGTCCCCAAGGCCCCCACGGCGACGACGCCCATGCCGCAGGTGAAGCCTTGCTGGCGGAGGGAGTCCTGGAGGCCGGCGTACTTGTTGAACTTGGCCTCGCACGCCGCCGCCAAGGCCGCGCGCCGGTTCTCGAAGGGGCATGTGACGTCGATGATGGCCGCCGTCTTGGTGGTGTTGTTGAGCACGACGAGGTCGGGCTTGAGGGCGGAGTCGGTGCCCGGGACGGCCCTCTCGACGCGCACGTGCTCCTTGACGTGCGCCGGCATGGCGTCCAGGAGGTGGCCGATGACGGTGCGGTGGCGGTTGTTCCAGGCCCGCGACTTGCCCTGGCCGAGGCAGTGGGCCAGCACGTGCGCGGTGGTCTCCTCGGCGTACTGGCAGCGGCGGCACGAGCGGCTGCGGCCGGGGATGCGCAGGGCGCCGTTGAGCGGCAGCACGCCCAGCCTGGCGCGGTGGACGAAGCGCCAGTCGCAGAACCTGGTCAGGTGGCCGGACGCCAGGAAGTGGTTTGAGGCCGGCTGCGCGCTGCACGCCTCGAAGGCCTTGCCCTGGTCGGGCTTGGCCGTGAGCGTGCGCAGGTGGTGGTGCTGTAGGCCCTCGCGCAGCACGGCAGAGACGCTCGACCTGGACGCGGCGTCGACGATGGTCTTGTCCGGCTCGCGGCCCGGCATGGTGACTTCCAGGGCAAAGCGCTGCAGCGTCTCGCTCCACGACCAGGACAGCCCGCCCAGCTTCCTATCGAGGCGCCGCGTCGCGTTCCTCGCCGCGCTCCACATGGTGGCGAAGGAGTTGGGCCTGCTCTTAAACTCGGCGCCGGACAGGTAGGCCGCCAGCTCGGTGTTGGTGGGGTTGCGGCCGACCAGGCGGGCGGCGGCGCGGGAGACGCCAGCTAGGCCGACTTCTCGGACGAGCGGGTCAGGCGAGGTGATAATCTTGAAGGCCTTCTGGACGGCGCCGACGTCGGCGAGCTCACTGAGGGGCAGGAGGTTGGCCCCGCCCTGGCGACAGGGGATATAGATAATCTCGTTGCTCGCTCGGTCGGGCAGGTGGAGGAAGTGCTTGGCCGCGCTCTTGATGGCCTTGTCCAGGTCCTGGAAGGCCGTCTTCTGGACGCGGGCGGTCTGCAGCACGAACTGCGCCTGCGGCAGGATGAAAGTGCGCACGGCGTCGAGCTTCTGCCAGGGGGCAAGGAGGGAGTCCTTGACGGCGCCGAGGTCCTGCAGCATGGTCTTGATGGTGGCCTCTGGGGTTTGGTTGACGTAGAGCCCCGTGGGAACTCCAAGGTGCTGGTACGCGTCGCCTGCCTGCAGGGCCTGGATGGGCTGGTCCTGGATGGAGGTGGCCACCTTGACGGCCTTGCTGCGGCGCATGGCGAGGGTGGCGCATTTCTTGGCGTTGAACTGGAGCCCCACCCACGAGGCGACGGTGCCGACGATGTTGAGCAGGGCCTGCATGGCCTCGGGGGAGCGCGCCAGCAGCACGAGATCGTCGGCGTAGCCCAGCACGACGATGGTCTTGTCGCCGAGTTTGAAGCCGAGGTCTGCGGCAACGGCGAGCAGGCTGCGCACCAGGACCTCCAGGAAGAGGTTGAAGATGATGGGGCTGAGCGGGTCGCCCTGCTTCACGCCCGACGCCATCTGGATGGGCCTGGTGACGCCGGCGGCGGTGGAGACGGTCGTCGTGTTGTCGCTGTAGGCGTCCTTGAGGATCTTCAGGAGGTGCTCGGGGAGGCCGTGCTGCTCCAGGAGATGGAAGATGGCGGCGTGGGGGGCCGAGCCGAAGGCATTCTTGAGGTCAAGCCAGGTGGTGGTGAGCTCGACGCCGGACTCCCGCGCAAGGTCGATGCACTCCTGCAGCACGGTGTTATGCTCGAGGCAGCCCTCGAACGGCATGAAGCCTTTCTGAACAGAGGACACGGCGCCGGTGCGCAGGGCCCAGTGGGCCAGGCGGTCGGCGAGCAGGGCGGCGTAGAGCTTGTAGAGCACAGTGGACAGCGCGATGGGGCGCCAGTTGGAGAGGTCCTGCGGCTCGCCCTTCTTGAGGATCAGGATTGTCATGGACTCCTTCCACGCCGCGGGGATCTTCTTGAATTGCATGCACTTGTTGTACAGCTCAGTGAGGATGAATGCGTGGCGGTCGCGGCTCTTCAAGGTGTTGTAGGGCAGGCCGTCGGGGCCAGGAGCGGTGTTGTGTGCGGCGCGGAGGCGCGCGGCGACGACCTCGCGGTCCAGCGGGGCGTGCAGAGAGGGGTCGGCGGCCTGGCGGGGCGGCAGCACTGCGGCCGCGGGCTGGGCGTCGAGGGTGGTGAGACGCGCCGCGAAGACGTCGTCGAAGAACGAGGCCGTCTCGTCCATGGGGACCGTGCACGCCGGTGACTCCTCGGCGCGCACCTCGCGCATGGCTCTCTTCTTGTTGACCCGGTAAAGTTGTTGGATCCGGCGGGCCTCATCGGCGCGCTGGTCTTGGCGGCGTCGACGGCCTCCTCGCCGCTGGCTGTTCCGGGGCGGGCGGTGTTGGCGGCCCCCCTGCAGGTCCTTGGTGAATTGCGCGACGGCGGCCTCGAACGGCTTCCAGTCCTTGGCGGCGTGCAGCTTCCCGGCCCACTTGGCTTGGAACTTGGACGGCCGCGGCTGCAGCGGGGACTCGGAGCCGACTGACGCGAAGCCCTCGGGCGCCGTGCTGGGCTGCGGCGGCGAGGTACTGCGGGGCGCTGAACCTGCGGGACACGCAACCCTAGGTGGAGACGGCGGCGTGGCAGTGCTGGGGCAAGAGTTTTGTGATGGATCTACTTGCCGTGGGTCCGGTCCCGCGCTGTGTAACGTGGCCATTTCCACTCCGTCTGCGGCCGCCACCGAGGCCGAGGCCGGGGTGGGGGCACGCTGGAGTGGAGCCTCTGCGGCGGCCTCGTCCCTATGGGTCTCCGAGGCGGCCGACGGCGGGCCCGGCGTGGAGGGGCGCGGCGCCGCGACGATGACCGGCGGCGAGGGCAGCAGCGGCGTCCTGCTGACCGGGGCGCGGCGCAGGGCCGGCGGCGTCCTGATGTTGAGGTGGGCACGGCGCAGGCGGCTGGCGACTGACGAGGCCGACACCATCCTTGGAGGGGAGCGGCGCGGCGTGGCCTGCGTGCGCGCGTGCTCCAGCATGCTCTGCACTCGGCCAGTGAGGATGGCGCGCACCTCGGGCGTCATGGACAGCAGCGGCGGCCGCGGCTGGGTTGGCTGCGCCGGGAGGGTGGGCAGCCCCTCTGACAGCTGCAGTGTGCCTGCGGGAGCCGCAACCCTTGGTGAGGTCGACGAAGAAGCGGAGCTAGGGCAAGAGTTTTGACGTGGATCTACTTGCCGTGGGTGCGGTCCCGCGCTGTGTGGCGTGGCCGTTGACACCCCGTCCGCGGCCGCCACCGAGGCCGAGGCCAAGGCGGGGGCGCGCTGGGGTGTAGCCTCTGCGGCGTCCCCGTCCCGGTGGGTCCGCGGGGAGGCCGATGACGTCCTCGCGGTGCCGGCGGTCAGGCTGGGCGGCGGGCGGGCGGCGGCTCGGTGTCCACGGAGTGCACGGAGTACAGGCGGCGATGACGGCGGCGATGACAGCGGCGCATGACCTGTTGGGAGGCAAGGACCAGCGGGTAATCCGCGCAGAGGTGGTGGTGGGCAAGCAGCTATTGAATCTACTTGCCGTGGTCCTTGTCCCGCGCTGGTGGTCGTGGCCAAGCCCGGGTCGTCCGAGGCCGCGGCTCCGGCCGAGGCCGACTCCGCCGGGACCTCTGACCCGAGAGCCTCTGGGGGACACCGCCCTTGCTGCGCCGGTGTGTAGAGGGATGACTCTCCTTCGGGGGCGGTGCGCTGGGCGCGGCCTGGCGCTGGCTGGTGGAGTGGCCATGCGCGCGGCGCGTGAGGGCTAGGCAGCCCATTCGGCGCGTCGGGCTGCTGGGCGTCGTCGCCGATGGAGCCGATCCAGCACCGCGTCAGCGCGAGGTCGGCGTCGTCCCCCTTCAGGCTGTGGGCCTTTTGGAGGTGCGGCGTGGCGGAGCGGCGGTCAGGGAAAGTCGCGCCACACTCGCGACAGCGCGCGCATGACTCTTTGATGCCGTGCATGCGGGTGACATGGCGCTTCAGAGCGGAGATGCAGCTCACGGGGGTCTCGGTGGGACACAGTGGGCACGGGCAGCGCACTCCAAGCGGCACTTCGATAAACAGGCACTCCATGGTGGGGCCGAGAGATCGTGGCTCAGAGAGCCGGATAGAAGGGAGCACAAAGCACAGTTCAAACTTGGCGCCAAACGGCGCGGGAGGGGAGGGGGTGACGGTACGATGTGAGAGGGCGGTACCAGCGCGGAGGGAAAAGGAGAACAGCAAAACAAACAACAGAGCACATGGCGAGCTCTGCGCACTGGGCGACCTAACCTCACAATCGGACAAGCAACCGGCACTGAGGATGAATGAAAAGTGGGCGCACAGTCACTGGGGCATCACCGGCGAGTCGGAAATTAAAACTTGGAGAGTAAGAGGATAAAAGAATGTCAAACAAGCCGGTGGGGCATAGTACTTAAGTGGACTGGTGGACTTGAAGCGCACTTGAGACTTGAAGCACACTTCCTTCTTAGAGATCACAGAAGTCACAGATTCCAGATAGCTTCACACATCACAGACTTGATGAAACACATTGACACAAGTAGAGTGAGCTATAAACACCGCACCACAATTTCATAACCAGCAACTTAAAGTAAGCTTGAGCGGAGCGGAGCGGAGCGCGACGCACGTCCGCACGCCTCGAGAGCTGGAGCCTGATAGCACCGGTTCCGTGTTGTGTACCTGATTCTTCCCTGGTAAAACCTTTGATAAGAAAGAATATTCAAATAATTCCCAATCCCAGCTGCCAACAAACAATCCATTTCCTCCAGTTCCAACTGAATTTCTGTGCCCCTCCCTACTAGTACTACACCATCACATCTCACAAAATTCTTTAAAGTAGTTTTGGTTATTTTTTCCCAAAAGACAAGAGGTTTTTCTGACGATGCTAGCTTCTCACACAACGTAGGAAAGGAAGAAAAAATCCGGTATCTTCTTGCGAGCTGCAATCCAACGTGGCCAGGACTTGTGTTCATTTGACTAAGGTTTCTGTTTTCCCCCTCAAAAATGAATGTGTTTGGACCCCAATTTAAAATTGCGTCTATGACATGCTTTAACAAATGAACATTATAAACCATTGACTTTTCCCCAAAATACTGAAGGACTAGCATCATGTACTGAATGAGGTACCTGTGTGATGTCTGTAAGTCAACACGAGGAATTGACTTTTGTAAAATTAAGAAAATTGCAGAGGAAAGCATACAGAAGTGTTCAAAATATTTTTGTTTTAAAATCCCACTTAGGCACACAAGACCATAGAATAATAAGAAGGTCCTCCATTCGCTTGCTTTCCATTGCTTGTAATCTGAAATGTTGCGTGGTGTTCTTGATAATGATGATGGTGGTTTGATACTGCTTAGTATGGAATTAATGGTGTGTATGTTTTCAGGAGAACCAATGTAGAAGGGGCCTGCTTTAAAAACTATCTTACCGTTAGGTCCTCTTGTTTTTGTTGTGGTGAGCACAGTTTCAATGTGTCTTCTGGTTACCCCAAGCAGGGCATTGTGTAAAAAATCTTCTATGACACCTTTGCCTAAATCCAGGTATGGATGCAATCTAACAAGTGGAGTGAAACCCTTGCAGCCCTTGTAAACCCTTGCCTTTTCATTCGCATTGTTCCTGTTGGCATGAGTCACCCTCATGTCGTTTAACATAGATAAATGTGTGCGACAAGCATTTTGGTTAATGGCAACACCAGGAAATCTAAGACTTACACTTGTATGATGTCCTTTTTCATAACAAAATGTGCACCCATAGTACGCGGAGTAATTGGACAAATTTAAAAATTTGAAACGAGCAGCTGAATCTAAAACTGCTATTAAAGGGATTACCTTGCTGTTATGTGCTATACCATGTCCGTCTGTCCAATTGAAGCCTTCTGTAGACAGTGAACAAAGTTCATCTACAAATGGTGATAAAAAAATGTTCATGTTAGGATGTTTTTGGCCGACCCAAATACCTGCAAAAATAATGTGTTTCTTTCTATTGTGGGGTGCCAATTCATTTATGTACAGGAAAATAGGCCATGCTGATCTAGTTGAGGAACAACCCAAATTCATTCCATCTGTATTCATAGTGAAAGAAAAGTTGTTGCCCTCAGCAAGTATTCCACCTGGCGCAGAAAACCGTTTGTACATTTCCCCATCGTAAACATCTTCTAAATTATCTTCATGTTCTTTACGTCGTTGAAACCTATAAGTCATAATTTCTTCTGCAACCCCTGGCCGTTCCATAATTGCTTTAAGTTTAGACTCAAGCTTAACAGAAACAAAGTAAGAAGAATCATTCCCCTTGATGGAGACTGGTTCACCACAATCACACTGGGCTATATTATTTTCTCTCACAAAAGCTTGAGTTCCTAGATATTTAAAACATGTAGGACAGTAAATGTGCACTACAGCTGAATCACTATCCGTGTCAAAATACTTCATGAGGAAGTGCTTTGAAGAGGCTACAACTTTTGTACCATATAACTCATTAATCATGTCAAGCATATCGACCATTGCAACCCAAGTCATATTGTGCCTCATACCTAAAGCTAAACACATGAGCAGAGCATCACCCTCTGTTGTCGTAGTGCACGGACACAATGGGTTATTCAAAAGTACTGCCCTAGGCTCATTCCTATTTTGTCCAGCATCGTTACCCTCAATATTAGCTGCATCCACTTCATCTTCTCTATCTTCATCAGAAGGGCCTTCCGTTTCATCATCTTGATGCGGTTCCTGGGCTTCAGCTGCTTCGGAATCACTTGCCTCTCCTTCAAAGTTCTCGGCTTCTTCATTAGATTCCACATTGTTGTCTGGGACTTCGTGTTCCTCCTGAAATAAACATGAATAAACATGAAACAAACTGCAGTGGATGAAAGCACTGTTGTGTCCAAGCACATCACTAGAATATACCTCAGTTTCTCTGGAACCATCACTTAATTGATTTTCTCTTTCGGATAAGCTGCTTCTACTTCTCGCGCTATCTTCTTCTTCGGCTGAAGTTGTCGGTCCACTCTGTTCAAGAAAAAAAAAAAATAGTAATTTAAAGTACTGCATGTATAAATGTTTGTCATCAATAAGAGTTTTTCAATGTGCAGATCTCGGTACCCAGACCATTTTTAGTGTTTTTAGAACAACACATGATTATGTGGCAAAAATAAAATGTATTATTTAATTAACTTAATATACCAAATTGTATTCTGCCATATGATGGCGTGTTGTCATAAAAATACTAAAAATGGTCCTAGGGATTGTTGTTTGCAAGACAGAACCACATTTTGGTTTGAGCGAGCAGCAATTAGGGCCCCAACCCTTAGCCAGTGTACACCTCCGAGAACACATGTTGAACATGGAGTTAAAATTGAAGAGCAATGAGTTTGATAAGTTCAATGCCTATTTTTAGAGAAGTGTTAAGAATAATTTTTTCTATGCACACATAAATGTAGTCACCAGGACTGAAGCAAAAAAATAATTAAAAAAGTAGAAAAAATATAGAAGTACTTACACCATGATCAGGGGGGGGGGTACTCTGTTATCAACTGAGTCCTCATCACTGCTAACACTACCCTGAAACAATGAAAACAGCAGTTTATAATCATCTTAAACAGAATAAGGAGACGTTTTCAGAGGTGAAGGTGCTCCTACAATGACCTCATCACTCATCAACTTGTCTTCTAACTGTTTCATTTGGACGGACTTGTACGACAAATGGTTAGTCTCTGTAATCAAAATGTGATACAATATTGTAGGCAACATTATGCCTTATGGGTTTAGACTAACTTTAGTCTGTTCATCACCATATAATATATATTATAGCCTAAATAAAATTTTTAATTTGAATTAGTTACATCAGGCAATTTTATTTTTGTTATATATTCATATGTATGGTGATGAAAAGACCAAAAATAGTCCTATACCATAAGAAATACTGTTCTCTACAAGACTATATCACATTTTGATTACAGAGAGTAACCATATGGCTCCCAAGTCCGTCCAAATGAAAACCCAAGTTAATGACCGATGAGTTGTTGACCTCATTGTAGCAGCACCTTTAAGATTCTATACCTGCTCTTGAAGAAGTAACCGTCTATTTTCTGCGGCTTTTCTGATACGATACTGAGTCCTGCGTGGTACCTCTCCACCGGAATGCACCCACTGAAGCCTCTTGGACATTTTTTCTATTTTTAATAACACGTATTGTTTCTGTTTCTTCTCTCCTGCCTCGAGTCTCAAGCGGTTTCGAGTCACCTCGAACAATGCCGAGTCTCGATTCGAGCGTTCGATCCGTAATGAAAAATTCATCAAGTATCAAATTAATTTTAGTAGCAACTCTCCTTTAATTGATCGGGAACACTTCTTTTAATGGATTTTTAATAGATTGACATTAAAAAGTTGTGTCTTTAATACGAAATGCAGCAATAGAGAGGGGAACGTCGATGATTGCATCACGAGAAATGCAGTGCACAATTTGTCATACTCTCGCTCTTGGGGTACGAGCGCCATCTGTGGTGGCAAGCCACCCAGTAACAGCAAAAGCCGCCACCAGTCCCCGTCGCCATTTTTGACGCCACTTGTTGGATTGGAACTCTGAAGAAACTGTGAAGTTTGTGAACGGTTCGAGTATGGTTTTGGTTCAAACGTGGCTTCTGGATCGTCCAGGGAAACAAAGGGGAGGAGCCCTCAGGTTCCATCACAGGATTGGTTGGCTTTGATCTTACACACTGACGGTCAAACGGAAGAGTTGAAACTCAAGCAAATCCTAGATTTTCATCCTCTCAACTCAAACGACTTTGACAAAAGGAGAAAGTATACTGTTAGAAGTAAGAAGTGGCACCCGGCCCAGCAGTGGGAAGACTGGCGAGCGTACATTCTCGCTATTTCAGGTAAGATTTGCAGGGATCCCATCTCTTGTACATGTCTTCTTAGTTTGATAAATTTGTCTCATGTTGTACACTTTCTGTTTAGATAATTATGCGAACTTGAAGAAACTAGAGAAAACTTTGAAACGAGAACATCCTCCATTACCAGCCATAGCACCAGAATCAGATTGCCTGGGAACTGAAAGTGAAAGTGAGCCGTTCAAAGTGAAGGGCAGAAAGGTTAGTCTTGGTTAAACTGCCTATTTTTCTGTAGCTATCAAATGTACTGCCATGTCAAATGAACCATCTCTTGATTTCAGACTCCAGCCCAGACGAAAATGATGTTGAAACGAGCTGCCGAAGATCAAGAGAATTCCTTGGCCAACTTTGTTGACACTATTATAGAGCCAAAACTGAAGTCCTCCGGCAAAGCCAGCTCTGCTCCTCCACTGAAGAAAATCAAAACTGCAGTCCAATCAAGTTCTAGATCGGGTCCTAGTCATCGAGTAGTTCATGTTCCTAGTCGCAGTTATCAAAATGCTTCCCTCTCCAAGTCAACTGATCGCCTCAAGTCCCCAGTGCCAGACAACTCTACTGCCTCCACAGAGTCCAGTCCCGTTTCTCGTCACAGTTCTCTTCAAACTCCTCACTTCAACTCAATTGATAAAGTGAAGTCCCCAGTGCCGAACAATACTTTTGTCTCAACAGTGTCGAATTTATTAGATTCAAATCGATCTGAGTCGCTCCTTTCTGGCAACAATGATGATATATGTGACCAAGTCTCGCAGGCCAGTGGGCAATGTAATACTAGTTCGAAGTCAAAACTTCCAAGCTTGCATTCTTTTGATTCTGGTGTGTCTTCAGCTGTTACCTCGCAAGTAGTTAAAGTAGGAGAGGATGGCTCTGCTATAATTGAAATACCAGATATTTCAGAATTTATTAAATTGAGGGAGGAGCTGCAATTCTACAAAAATCTTTCTAGTCAGAATGGTGTGTTGGATGCCATTGCCGGGTTAAGATCTGAGCTTAACTCTCATAAAATGATGGTGGACAAGCGACTGTCTGAATTCGAAACTGGTGTCCACAGCAGACTGACGAGTTTAGAAGGAACTGTATCACGTAAGTCTGACATTAAAAAGTTCGACTATGTTGCCCACTGGCTTCGAGACTGTGTTCAACCCAGTGACCTTGAGTAGGTGCAATAAGGAAGTCATGAATACATTCTAGTCAAATTTTTGTAGTTTTAAAATTAAAATGAACCAGTGCTACTTTTTAAATATTTTTTCTGTGATCAATCTAGTCAAAGATTAATATAAAGTTTATATTCCTTAATTGCATTCCATCTGTCTAGTCATATTAACTTATTTATTTTAAACTAGTTGTACAGTATGTGGTGAGCTCACTTTACACTTAATTAAATTATAATGAGGCGAGTTTACATTTTCCCAAGATTAATCATAACGACACTTGACTGGTTTGTTTGAGCTGAAAGGGGCTTTGCCATTGCACAGCCAAGTGTAGGTCTCTACCTGCGCAAGTTAACTGCTAATGCCTCATCTTTATTGTTACAAAATTGATCTTATTTGCCGTGACAGGTTTGACTCCTGCAGACTTCTCCTCCTGGGTGACTAGATCAAGTGCTTCAAGGGCACCTAGTTTTCCTACAAGTGGTGTTGCGAGCAGTGCTGGGGATGATGACGAACATTTGTCAGTGGGCCTTGTCAGTGGGCCAGATGGGAAGGTGAGTGTAACAATATTTTGCGTCTCTAAGAAACTAAGTTTTTACAAGTACGTCTCTTCACTAGTTCTTTGACAAAGAGGGATTTACTTTATCTTCCTCTAATTTCCAATTCTTTGCAGTAAGCAAACTGCTTACACTGCCTCAAAGACTTGTGTCTGCTGTCATGGCTCCAGTGACTACTTCGTCCCTCCACCCTTCACTATATATTTCATTCACCATCAGGTTCGTGTTGGAGGTGTCGCAAGTGACCAAAGTTCTTGGAGCACTCTGCTTACAACAACTGAGGAGAAGTACTGGCTCCGAGCCCTGCTGATTGGTGTGTTTGCAGAGGAGGCCAAAAATTATAGGTTTCAAGTGCAGGCGCAATTCCGTGGGCAATTGAAGGAATTTCCTCTCAATTTCCAAAATCTAGCAAAATGTGAGTATCACTATATTTTTTATAAATTACATCCTTTTGTTCCTAATGTCATGTAAAATAATTTTTTTAAAAAATATTTTCTGTTTTAGTGGTTCTTTTAGGAACTTTTTTAAAACTTAACCAGACATTGAGTAATAACATTATTTTTTTTTCATTTGCAGCCCAATGGTTGGCATTCTTGAAGCGAAAGGGGAAGCCAATTGGAGACAAGGAGGTCAACTGTGTGTTGACCAAACTGGCTAGGAAAGCGCGTGACCTGGGAGGCCGCAGAAACACTGGCACAGGGCCTAAGCGCCCCAAGAGGTATGTACTCTACTAATGCTACAGAGTTGTACTTTGTACTTGAAACTCGAAATATTTTGCCCTTTACATATCTTATTTAACAAATGTTTCGCCTCTTTTTACCCAGGTCTCCACCAAATAATAAGGATAGTCCACCAAATAATGAGGATTCGGATGGTCAACCAAATAACAAGGATTCGGATGAGGGTGGCGGAGACTTTTTGGAGTTCGAGGAAGAAAAAGAAGAAGACGAAGAAGAAGAACAAGAACAAGAAAAGGAGGAAGAAGAAGAGGAAGATTAAATTGCAGAGTAATAAAATTTTGTACACGTATCTACTAGGCTTTTCAATGAAACGACCCCTGCACTGTCATACTGTACCATACTGTACACCCGGAACCGGTACCGCCAAAATGTGCCAAACTGTACCCAACGACATCAACACTCTACCATACTGTACCAGACTTCTACCAAAAAAGTGTACCAAACTGGGCCATATTACTTTAATACTACCCACGTGTACACACTTGTACCATGCCTGGTACCATGCCTGGTACCACGCTTCTACACCATTTCTACCCAAACACTACCAACCAAAGTCTACCATATTTTCACCCAACCCGTACCCACCATTTCCGCCAGGGGAGGATTATCCCAGAAGGTGACAATGGTCTGCCCATTGACAATAATTTCAGGTTCTTCTCTTCCAGTCTTCTTTGTGGCCTCTTCATGCAACAACCGCATTGCTTTCTGATTGGCAGGGCCCTGGTCGCACACTGTCGATGCAACTCTCAAGCCAATTTTCTGCAACTTGGTAATAATCAACACTATCATTTTCTTCAAAATTTCTCCAGGACACATGGATAGTGAAAAGAAAATTGCCAAAGGCATTTTCCAATCAGAATGGGGATCAAGACTTCGGATTAAAAATATAAGGTACTCATCAGCTGGCAAATTTGAGTTTCCAAAGGGACCAAAATTTTCAAAGCCTATGGTGATGCCTTTTTTCTCATTGAAGAACAGACCACCTTGCCCTTTAAATTCATCCCACATAAAGGATACAAACTTTTCTTTTGGTGTCATTGTTTCCACTTGTCTTGCTACCTGATCAAAGAAATTTTCATTAATTCCAGGCTCTATAGGTATCTTGGAAAGAACATTCTGGAGGGTACGTGGAGATGGCAAAACAAACATAATGCTCAGCAGGGCATATGTTCTACGAGAACATGATTTTATGACAAGGTTCAGGCATTTAGACTCTTCAGGCCAATTACGACCACGGGGATCTCTTGACGCATTAAATAATTCTCCTTTAAGGAAAATGTTGAGTGCAGGCGAGATTTTGTCTGAGAGGGCTTAAAGATGAGTTTCTGGCTTCTCTAACTCTTTCAATCGACGATTAGCTTCTTTTAATTTCTTATGGGATTTTGCCAACTTGCTTTTATACTTGTGAGCAACTCCAAGTAATAGTGATTCATCATGAGACAAGCCAACCCTCTCGACACCAGCTTCTTTCAGGACTGACAGTTTTGAAACTCGTTGCTGTACAGTCTTCTGTGCCTTGCTCTGTGATGACTTTGGAGGTGGATTTTCTTCTTCGCCTGCATGCTCTGTAGTCTGATTTTCTGCTTGCACTGAGTCTGTCTCAACATGGACAGTAACAGGCTCTTCTGCAGCAATGTCAATTGGTACAGTGGAAAGTGGGACTTCAACGCAGGCAGACCCCACTGTGGCTTGGACAGAATCTGTCTCCACCTCAACATGGACAGTATCAGGCTCTTCTGCAATTACGTCGATTGATACACTGGCAAGTGTTGCTTCATTGCAGGCAGATCCTACTGCAGCCTGTGTATGAATCTCTCTGGAGAGCCCTGTGGAAAAAGAAATAAGTTAGGACACCTGAGGAAACATGCTCTCTTATGGCAAGAGGCACTAAATAAAAGCAAAAAGCACTTAAAATAATTCATGCATTCATTTTAAGAGATAAAGAAAGAAAAGGAGAATCAAAGCACATAAGAGCATGGGAACACTGCATTGCAATTCCTTTCAAGATTATGTTCAGAGGATAGTGCTACAGGGAACTTTCCAGAAAAGTCAATTCATTCAACAATATTCACATCCAAATCTTGCAAGGTTCAAGTTAAATGGAATTAAAAGCCCCACCACCACAACCAAGAAGAGCATGCACACTATGTGACAAATACAATTAATATCTTAAAAGCAGTGCACGCAACATATAATAATTTCTTTTTAGGGAAAATGAAACAGCAAACCACACTTCAGTAATTAGGCAAGCAGGAATCAAAGCAGTCTAAATGCAGTAGAAAATAAATTAAGAAGAAGAAGAGCGAAGCTTCAGGAAAGACTAAAGTAACTCTTTGCATTGCGCATAAAGGAAGCACACAACTTATATATGAACGTAACCTCACTTACAGTTTTGGCCATAATAAAAATTCATTTCGATTAATGCTTTGATCTTGAGAATAGCAGAAGTTTACATGAATACAGCAACGCAGCTCCCAATGTCGATTCCTGTCTAAACAAGGCAATAAACAAGAACGCCACATCCACAAGTAACAGGCAGCAAAAGCTGAAAAAAAAGTCTCAAAATTAAAACATATTTGAATGAGAAAAACTGTGAAATCAATTAAATGAAACAAGCTTAGAAAGTGAGGTTTCCTTGAATGTACACTCGCTGCCATCACCCTGCTTGTAGAACAGTTACCTGAAAGAGAAACTTAATATCTTGTTAGAATATTTTAAAGGGTAATGTTCTCTGATTAAAAGTTGTTAAAAAGGACTGACCCAATGTGTCACTCGCAGCTACTATCTGCTCTGCAGTGAGGGGTGTCACATTGCCCAGGACGTCAGGCACTGCATCCCTTTTCAGAGTTGTCTGGGTGTTGTTCCAAAACATTTCACGGGAGAAATGATCTCTACATAATATCTTCTTGTACATATCCTTCAGTGGAAACTTGAGAAGATTCGGATTTCCAGAGAGTCGAACCCATTGCAAACACCTAAGACAGAGAGCACTGTGAGTAACATCTTAAAAAGGGAAAATCCGGTAAGTTCGTGAGATGATCAGATCATCGCGTTAATTTCCAGAAGTCATAGATTTGGTTCGAAATTGTGGGCACTCAATGTGCTCCATGTGCTCTAAACCCCAATCACATACCTCCTCATGTCGTTTTGAGGAAACTTGTTGACCTTGCTCGTTTTGTTGGCGTTTGGACATCCGTGAACAGAACATTTCATAGAATTAGCCATGTTCCTAGCTAAAAATAAGACAGGATTAAACAAATATAACGGGTTTTAAACCAAACTTACACTTGTGCCTCCTGTCAAACTCGTTGCAAAATAATGAAATGGCGGCAGGTGCGGAAGACATCAAGGTCCCTTTTCACCAACTTTCCAGGATAAAATTTAGGATATTTCAAACTGCAATCTGGGTAAAACCCTGACACCAAGAGGCTCAGTCTTAAACCATCTTATGAAAATAACACCATAATGAGCCATATTTATACCTTTTTATTGGTTTTTATGTCGGAAAACTCATTTGCGTATTTCTTGCCGTTGTAGTGTAAGACTAAGGCGTCGTGACGTCGCGCGCTTTTTAGTGCTTACCCCCACCACATCCTCTTTCTATACCCTGCTGGTAGGTAGGCAACCCCTCTGGCACCCGCCTACCTCGCCTCGCCGGACCGACCTAGACCGACCTGGTGCGCTGCTGCGATCTGGCGGCTGCTTCGTGCAGCTCCGCCCAACGCTGGCCGCGCAGCTCCCCGCGGCTGGCTGGGGGCGCGCTGTCTGTGCTGGCATCTGGCGGCCGCGTAGCGCAACGCGCAGCACAACAAACAGGATCAGCTGTGAAGAATTTAACGCTCATACTGAATATAAATCTCTTATTTTCAAGTGACAGTGGCAGCAGCTCTGTCTCACTTAATGAGGGGGTTGTCTGCGTTGCTGCTGGATGCCTGCCGGCCGACCTTGCCGTGTTTCTGTATCACAATTATCAGATTGTACTTTGATGCACATAACCTATATAAATTTGCATAGGAACTGGAATGATATAAGCTATTAATAATGCCTTGCACATGCCCTGACGAATTATGATAAACTAAGTCATTGTAAATAAAGCGATATCAACAAAATCTGTGGGTTTGCATATCCAAACTTAAGTTATTGACATGCCATGCCTTCTTGTCGAAGGACATATCTGCCAACAACCATTTCACTTTTGTTCAGTCTGTTTGGTTAGAAGTCAGTTTGATGGAATTTTACTGGTCAGATGCCCTGTTGGCAAATAATGTATTTGATGCATGTCAATATGTATTTTAAGCTCGTGTGGACAGGTATCTTGGATTGTTCAGAACAAATTCCAGTCAGGAATTGAAAGGAATGAAGAAATAATAACTACCTACTTATGATTTTGGAGATCTCAAGCTTTAATTGGTTCAATTGCATTTTTCACATAGTTCATTAATGAATAATGAAACACAACAGCCTGATTGTAGAAGAAGTCTATCCTAAGTTGAATCTCAGGCGAACCTCTTGAGCGTCACTTTGCGTAAAAATCCTCCAGTTCTCTCAATATTTTCACTTGGTGAACCCGTTGACAAGGTTTCAAACACTTAATTTCTATAGGATTAATACTTGATAATAAAATGAGGGGAGACGATTAATTGAAACATTCTGAGGTATCTTCAAAGTTTAAATCTGTAAAACCACCTAATGTCAAATGTGATTTTAATGATAAAAACCTCTTATTTATTGGCCAAAGAATGTCCAATAGTTTACCAAGAGATTCAAAGTCATCTGCAGTTCTTAAGCAACTCAGGAAATTAGGAAATTAAATACTCTTACAATATCCTGCCCTGTATTATTTTACCTTACCAGTCATCATGTATCATTTCTGAAAAAAGTCCATTCAGACCACAACATAAAACATGAACACATAAATGCATGTGGGTTATTCAGTGGTACTCAAATACATTTCTTGCAAGGGTTGCAAAATTGCATGAAGGATATCAATAGAAAAGCCGTTTGACAGCAATTTTATTCTTTGGCTATTTGTGATGCCACAGTCGGTATACCCTGTGGGGAGACCTTGCCATAGCTCCAAGTTCCTGACTGAGGGATTCATAAGTTTTTTATCCTTTATACGCCTTAATGGACGCTGTTGGTATGACATATTGGAGGTGATTGTCTTGGCTATCTTTCTGGTTGCTTCGTGGTATGGCCCAACTAAATCTTGCAGACATTTGTGTGTCTTTATATGTGACAACCTCTCAGCCAGCTCTTGGATGCCAGGGATGTTGGAAAAATAATTGCGCACGCAGACGTCTGAAAACAATGCAGATTACAAGTCATAAATAAGTTGCATTATGAAAGCCCTTTTGTGCTTACCTTGTCGGAGAGAGAGAACTCTGGCAAATGGTTGCAGGTGTCACTCCCAGGGCTCGCGCCATTTCTCCCTTTACGGATTTGTTACAATGTGCCGTATTTTCATAACAGAACCAGAATGGCCTCCCAATTCGTGCAGCTTCTTTAGCTAGAATGTCACGAATCTCCACAAAGTCGTAAAATAGCCTTCCTGATGATTCTGGCTGAAATAAGCGGCGTCTAGGATTCACCAGACGGAAATCTGAATATGCGATGACAGATATAAAATGGGGCTTGGCCTTGATTGCAATCATATGAAGCAGTTATCCTCCACCTGGCATGGAGATCCACCAATGACCAGGGATACCGACGCACAGTAAAAAGTCTACGAAGCATCGCTTCGTAATACGAAGAAAACGGAGGCATTGTAATATCTACGAAGAATTGCTTCGTATTATGAAGCAAAATCCTTTGCAATACGAAGCAATTCTTCATAATACGAAGCAATTCTACAATGCCTTCATTTTCTTCGTAGTTACGAAGCAGATTCTTCGTAGACTTTTTAGAGTGCGGCAGTGCAGCCAGTAAGTCTCTCGTAATGAAACGGAGATCACCTAGTTGTACTATCACTCGCAAAAAAATTGAGCCTTAGATACTCCATGCCCAAGAGATCTCCCATACATCCAGCATTGAAAGTCTCTTGCGCATGGGGTATCTACGGCTCAATTCTTTTGCGAGTGATAGTACAATGCTGCCAGGGTACCGTTCCTGAGACACTTTCATAGCGAGAGGGTCAACTTCGCTTGCAAAATATCTTGTAGATATCTTTAGCCTGTCGTGTAGAACATGGTATGCGCCTGATATACCATCAAACAGGGACAAAACGGTCAGCATTCCCTTTTCCAACGGTACAACCTGAAAATAAATCAACCATTAATGTGTGTGTGTGCAACAAAAGTTCCGTCACCTTTACAACCCGCCTACCTTCAATGTTGAAGTACGGTGTTGAGCAGAACCCAGGGAAATAGGTATCACTGTAGTTGGGAAAGAAACCAGATCGTCTCCATCACTCATCGAATATGAGAGGCACTGTTGGAGGTGCCGTCCTGACTCCCTGATGCTGTCCTGCGTGAACCCAGGTAAGCCAGCCTTCTCTTGTGATTCACCTTGTTCACCTTCACATGGCCATCCCAGGAAGGATCCACTCGGACCTCTCTTCATAACAAACACAAATTAGTGTTCATTAAATGCCATGCCATGTTTATTCACATTACAATTACTCACTGTGTACCAATATTTTCTTTTGTTGATAAGTTTTCGTCTGCTTTTCAGGCGTCTCTTCACTTGCCCCATTTTCACATTCTGGTGACTGATTTTCATACAGTCTGACAGCGCAACCATGGCCTGCAAGAGACAAAACAACACCATTCAAAGGCCCGTGTTCTCTTGCAGGTAAAATCGCCATTGGCGCGAGTGATGAACGTTTTGAACGATACATACCATTTTGGGGCGAAGTTAATGACTGCTAGAAGCTCTTTTTCTTTTTGTTATCTATTCAAATAATTAACAGGAAATAGTTCAACATTATGAGTAACGTTGGCCATTCACTACAAAAGGTAAATGAGCGCTAATTTTGGGAGGGAACTTTGCAGGGCATTAGTACAATATGAAAATTAGATGCCAGCCACGTTTTAATTTTGACACTTAGATCCGATATTGATATAAAACTGCAAATGTGGTTGGTTAGGTTAAAGGGTACGTTCATAATCGTGCATCTCCTGCCAGTGACCGGACCCTGTTGTCCTCAGGCAGCTGTGTGTGGAGCGTTTTAGTCTACTTTGGGCAATGTTGGAAAAAGGGCGGTCGTCCCAGAAACGTTGAAAATCCGCACTGAAGAACAAAACTGTTGTGAGTTGTCAGCCAGCAACGCTCAGCTGCCAGCCCATGCAAAGCAGCCGACAAGGCAGGATGTCAATGTCACAATGAAAGATGTTACCAATCACAAGAGGAAATTTTTTTAATCAGAACACCTTCCTCACAGGATGGAATCATGTACTTCGAACTAATGTTAAGTACCGATGCGTAATATGACGCCGCTTTGCATGTAACTCCTGCAATCACGTTCATGTCACCAGTACTAAGTTGGGAGTATTCAGCCTGTGCAGTTGGCACTGTAAGTGCTGGCTGTGCTTGGGTGGGTGTAGCTGTGGCTGTTTATTGATGGTTTGTGCTCAAATTGATTTGGGTTGTGAATGTCTTCAGTGACTGGTAGTATTGAGATAGAAGAATGAAAAATGAAAAAATTGTGAGCAATGGATTGGTTGTGTGTTGGTAAACAAGTGGACATAGAAATAATAAGAATTAAATTAAATTTTCTTATTATTAGAAAATAAAAAAACACATCTTGAACTAGGATCTCTAAAATGAGATCTGCTCATTTTGTTGAATGAAAATCACACACAATGAGAAGCACAATTATCAGGTACATTGAAAATCCAGCAGTTTTTGTTGGTCAAACTCTGTACAATGCAACAGTTATTTGATCACAATATTCAGCGTACCGATGCTGGAGACCATTCCAGGTTGCTGCCCCCATTCTGCAGAAGCCTCAACTAAAATATGCTATCAGTTATACAAATATCACAGAATACCCCCCCCCCCCCCCCCCCCAGTGCCTCACTGCAGCCAGTACGGAGCCATCTCCAACTTTTGCAAAACGGAAGGTCAAGGCTTTAGTCAAAATTATCGCAGGACCATTTTTCAAAATATCATTGGAATCGCGATTTTGCGAGGAGACCATTTCTATCCGATCAGATGCTAAAAAAAAAGGCCGTTCAAAAATTTCTATTTTGGGTTGAGGGGCAATAAAATCTCCTGTCGCCATCGTCGCCTCGGTGCGACCAGAGCAGCCGGCAGTGAATGAGGCCCTCGACACAATAGCCAGGGGGCGACCCGGCCTAGTCGAGAGAGTCAAATTTCTAGCGCGTCGTTTGACATTTTGAAACGATGACCAATGCACCCGGGACAAAATTTTGAGTCCATCCATGTAAAATTTAAACCCCAACGATTATTTTGATGAAGCAAGAAAAAGTGCATTTCACACCTACGCTGAAATATTCCCCCATTCTAGTTGACTATGCCCAAAGCTAAAACCTCATACATTTTAGGTACACTTTACTCAGTTCGAAACCGCTTTGATGGTGTTCAAACACATTACGTAGTCATGATTCACCATAACAATAAATTTAAATACAAACAAAAACATCACCAATCAACCATGGTTGATTAATGATGGTTTTGGACAAAGGAAACAGCAATAACATAGTCATTTGAACACGATATTAAAATAAAAATTGGACAACTGTCACAGTAAAGTTGCTGTCATGTTTGCAAAATGTCTTACAATGTGACAATGAGTTATTTTAAAAAGGTCACAATCAGTTAACAAACTGTTGCAAGTTCAGGTTTTCAAAATATTACAAGTCAAGCATGCCACATAATTCATCATTTTCTCTTAAATGGAATTTAATTTAATGAAAATTACACACTTAGAATCACAATTGTATGGTGAAAAAGAACAAAAACAAAATAAGCGACTTTTTCCGCGCCCCTCGCCGTTGCCATGGCTGCCAATTCATCACCATCCTCTGCCGGGACCACAATTACTGGAAAAATCAGAAATACATAGGTATCACACACGCGCACAGAGCAATCCATTGATGGGGTCCTTCGTTCGGTTCGAGTCCTGTTTCGCGACTCTGGAAGTCACTTACCGACTTTACGGAAATTTCCGTGGTGTCCATGGGCTCTGGCATTTCTTCCCACTCCATGGCCATTGGGGGATCTTCCTCCCACTCCATCACATCACACAGTAAAAAGTCTACGAAGCATCGCTTCGTACACACTAAATGACCAGGGACAATTTTTGCATCCAGCTGGATGCGGTTTTAAGCACATCTAACTTCGGACAAATTTGTATCTAGCTAGTCACGAATTGTACATAAAGAGGCACAATATTGTCCATCAATTGGATCACAAATATTGTCTCGTGTTCGAAGTACAATATTGTGCCTCTTTATGTACAATTCGTGACTAGCCGGATACAAATTTGTCCGAAGTTAGATGTGCTTAAAACCGCATCCAGCTAGATGCAAAAATTGTCCCTGGTCATTTAGTGTGTATTGCGAAGAAAACGAAGGCATTGTAAAATCTACGAAGAAATGCTTCGTATTATGAAGTAAAATCCTTCGTAATACGAAGCATTTCTTCGCAATACGAAGCAATTCTACAGTGCCTTCATTTTCTTCGTAGTTGCGAAGCAGATTCTTCGTAGACTTTTTAGAGTGCATACTCTGGTTCATCAACGACCACAATCACTGGAAAAATCAGAAAAACATAGTGTTGTAAAGCGGCTTCGGTAATGAGGAGGAGATCAGTAAGGACAAGGATGGATTCGGTATTCAGTAGTTTATTCAGCAAAGATGAGGTGGTAGCGTAGCGCGGAGCGAGAGACTAGAACAGCTCCTGCCCCTAGCTCGGCCAGTACTCGAATGCCGGGCCGACTCCGCGCGGCACGATCCGGCGCGGTCGGGCTTCGCGCCCACCGTTCGGCAGCCCTTCGGCTTCGGGCCCGAAGCCGAAGGCGTAGTTCGCTCGGCGGCCGCGGGAGTGCAGCACTCCGCAGGCGGACTGCGGGCTCTGCCTTTAGCGGACCGCCGTGACTGCCACCAACGGCCTATTTGCAGGTCACCGCGTGCGCACACACTCGCAAGTGTGGTGGGGGCGCGAGAGACATTTGTCTGCTAGTTTACGAAATGTCACATCCTAACATTACCCTCGCCTTACTCCGCGGGGCTGTTAAAATGTCGACTCAGAAAAATTTGTTATCCAAGCCGTTTAAGTCTCCTCTGATAGAGCGGACCGGGTGCCGGGAAAACCCCACGAAAACCGCAGCACCGAGACTGTGGCTAAGGTCAGGCCTACAATGTAAACATTGGTCAACCAGCGGACTGCCAGGGTCTGACAGTGCTTCTGATCAACTATTTACAGCTGCAGCACGCTAGACCAAAACCAAATGGTGACCAGCAAATGTCTTGAAGGATCTTGAGACATCTTGGATCATCTGGAGCATCACGAAGTTCAGGACTTGAAGTCTTGAAGTCTTGACCGTCTCTGGAGCGCAGTTCTGGGTGTTGTCCGAGTCCAGTGGAAGAGTGGCAGGGTGGGTTGGGGTCCAACGGGATGAAAGTGCAGTGTCGTTCCAATAAAGAAAGCAAACCTAGAACACATTTCCAACAGCGCAAATCTCTTTTCCAAACATGGAAGAAATACCCTTTAAAAGGTTAGAGCCGACCAGACTACTGCACTGGTAAAACTAAAGCGTAACTGTATGCTTGAGTCAAGCATAGAGAAGACGTTACGCTTGAAATAAAGCATACTCTAGAAATTCCCCCATGCATTTAGATAGGGGAAATCTTGGCGGATGAGCCTGTTACGCTTGATTTCAAGCGTAAACTGATTACGCTTGAAAACAGAGGGTAATACTACGCTTTAGTTTTACCAGTGTGCTGAGGCTTAGATCACAACAAATTACTTTCCGCTAAACTGCAGATAAATTAAAAGTTTTAAACTCAAGGCAAAACTTGCCCATGACAACCCAGAGGCTATCAGAAACAGAATGAAAATAGAAAAAAAAATTTGAATACAGCCAGTGCTGTCTGAAAGGTACAACTAACACAAGTGTGTACGTCTAAATTACTTAACTTTTGACCCCATGGGCCTCCTTGTCCAGATGGGTTGAGACTTGTGTTGTTAATTTCTGCTCCTCGTGCATTGCCATTCCTTTCTCCCAGTTTGGTTTTTAAACTCTCTTTGTCTTTGTTTACAAACAAAACAACTCAGTGATCTGAGGTCTTGGCCAATAAATTTAAAGTAATGGCTGTGACAGTGCCATGATTCAGATTTCCAAATTAAAATGGGATTCTAATTCAGACTGAAAGTGTAGTACCCACACTTGTTGACCAGTTTGCCTGTGCAACATTCAAGGCTTTCCTGCAGTTACTTTCCGAGACTTTAAGTCTGCCCTGGGTTCAACTACCAGTGGAGTTAGATGAAAAAATTTCAGAATCCTGATTTCTTTTTCTCTTTCTTTCTCCCCTTTTGGCCTGCATTTAGAGTCTCTCAAATTTGCAGTCACTTCCAGAAACTAGAAAGTGTTAGTAGTTTTTCCCAAACTTTTCCCCTTCCTGTCTCGGTTCAAGAGTCACTCG
The DNA here is from genome assembly GCA_030522485.1 of Stenchaetothrips biformis. NCBI lineage: Eukaryota > Metazoa > Arthropoda > Insecta > Thysanoptera > Thripidae > Stenchaetothrips > Stenchaetothrips biformis. The sequence continues at coordinate 1,359,462 of CM060093.1, read as the reverse complement.
AACAGACAGTGAGGCACTTCAGTATCTGAAGTGAGCAGACAGAAATCCGTTTTGTGTATGTGTTGTTGAGGCCCTCCATCTCTTGTGTAACTTGTATCAGAAATCTTTGCCCATCAATTCACTCACTATTCTTGTCAGAGACCAACGATTCGTAGTCAGAAAAGGAGAAAATGACAGAGATTAGTTTACTTAAAAAAAAAATTTAAAAAAAGGTTTATTTGACCAACACACAATAAAAGGTGCACTTGACACGACTTGACACCATAGACACTCAAGAGAAAATGGACACAGCCAGGTCACTTAGCAAAATATTCAGTAAAAACAAAAGAGCGTCCGTTAGTAATAGAACAGTGGAGTGGGCAGTACCTGACCTACTCTGTTCGTAAACCAAAACAATTTGCTGGGTAGAGCGAGGGCAGTACCTGACCTACGCTAACACACAACAACAACAATGTCACTTCACTGGTTAAGGCGAGGGCAGTACCTGACCTTATTGCTGGTTTGGTTGGAGAAAAGACACGTCCGCTGTGCTTGTGCTCATTTCCAGGGCTTCGTCTCAGTCAAAGCTGTCATCCAATGCTGTTTCCTCGGACGGTTCTTCCAGGAGCTTGTCCTCCTCAGCAGTTGCAGGAGGCAGGGGCACTTCTGCGTCGTCCATCGCTTCATCGTGGTGGAGCAGCTCGTCCAAGGAAGAAACCACCTGTTCCGCCTCTTCAACCTCCATGGCAGCAGGATTCAGGGTGACGACTTGCTGCACATAGTTGTGGTCGTTTTCCTCAGCATCTTCAAACTGGTCCTCAGCAGGACCTGCTGGGGCAGCGGAGAGGGGTTGGGAAGCTGGGACTTCTTGGACAGGGCCTGTCCTGAGCGGTCCAGATGTGAAGGGCTGCGTAGGGTTGGGGCAGTCCGCTCTTCCGTGCCCCTTCTTGTTACACCCACTGCACTTGACTCTGTGCAGTGGTTTGCCAGAAGGCGCCGGTGGTTGTTGAGCTGGGGCTGCAGCAACAGCAGTGACGGGTGGGGCGAGGGGAGCAGGGTCTGGAGGTGCTGGTAGTGGTGCAGCTGCAGCAGCAGCAGCCGGGGCAGCGGCAGGTCCAGCGACGGTGGCAGCGGCAACCGGCGGGGATGGTGCAGGCCCTGCAGCACCCAACGCCGCTTGCGCCTCCATGATGCTGATGGCCGCGGCACAGCGGGCAGCCCGGCCTTTGGGGAGTTGGTAAGCGCCCCCAAAGTGGAAGGGCAGCAAAGAGTGGAGGGCCGGCAGCTTCCAACTTGGGGCGTTTGGCGTCACGGCCGCTGGGACCCAGGACCTGGAGCACAGGAAGGCCGTTGGCGTTGAGGCCGACTTGTAGGGAGAAAAGTGGCGCGAAGGCTGCAGCTGCAGGTGCGGCGACAGCGGGCGTGGCAACGGCAGGTGCGGCAGCTGGTGTCCGCGATCGTTGACGAGCACGCCGCTGCTGCTCATGGCAGCGGTAGCACGTAGCCTCGCCGTCCCTTGGTGGCCGCTGGGTGAGGGCCCGACACTGGCCGCACGTGAAGGAGTTTGCTGCTGCAGTCGCTCCAAGCCCTGGAGCGCTGACAGGTTTGCAGCGACTCCTTTCTTCTGCTGGAGCTTCGGCACAACAGTAACAAACGACTACACCTTTGGACGACGGGGGCCGTGATGTTGAGCGGCGGCAGACGGTGCTTCGTGACTGGAGCGGCCGGTTGCTGTCTTGGGCGTCGTCGGGCTGTTTTTTCTTGCTGTTGTCCCGGCGTCGGTCGCCACCGCCCCCAGCTCCGGAGGACAGGGGGGGGGGGGCGATGATAACAGATTTCACTTTGGTGGCCATTTTCAGGTTAACAATCGGGGTGTGCTGTTGACTCGGTCAGGCTCTTACTCGCACTGGCAGCCGGTGCCGGTGCCGGCTTCAACTTCGGCTTCGCCCCTACGGCCAGCTCACTAGCCAATGAGCGCGCGGCGCAGGGCGAGGGGAGCGAGGGAGGGGGCTGCGACCGAGCCGGCCGGCGAGCCGAAGGTAGCCAAAGGGGGTGTCACCTGACCCGATCACCCACCGGCTTGGCGCGAAACGCGCTCGGCCGGCGAGAGGGAGGGTTTCTTAGAAACAACAAGTGGCTGGCGGCCGGCGCAGTCTCGGGTTTGAGTGCCGGCTCGGGCACTTTGGCTATTTCTCCCTTGTTGTTGCCGTCGCCGTGACGGTACACCGACTGCAGGTCCTGAGTCTCGGGTTCGAGTCCCGCCGGAGCCGGGACGCCTACCTAGTCAGCATTCTGAATTTTGGCGTTTTCGGTAAGTGTGAAACAAGGAGCAGAAAGGGAGCTGCCACGGCGGCGATTGCGGCGCCGGCGGTCGACTCGCGTCTTTGCAATGCGGTCCACATGCACGACGCGCGCCTTCCTCACTGGTGAAACAAAGGCATTAAAATTATGCCCTTAAAGGGCGTTAACGATATACGCCCTTAAAGGGCATAAATCGTTAATGCCTTCGGGAAGGGCATAAAAATTTTGCTTGAAATTCCTATACCATTTACGCCCTTTCCAAGGGCATAAAATGAATTATGCCCTTGCAAGGGCGTAAAAGAGTATTTATGCCCTAAAGGGCGTAATTTTTTTTATGCCTTTGTTTTACCAGTGCTGCCCTCTTTGTGAATTCGCACAACGATGTCGTTGATTACGTTCACAATTTTCCAGCCCAACTCCCACGCTCTTTGCAACTTAGGCGAAATTCCTTGTTTACGCCGAGGATTGAAGAAGTAGACTTCGTCACCCTCATTGTACCCCGTGTAAAACGGATATATATTGTGGTGATACGGCTTTGTAAGCCTCCACCACCCTTTCCATGCACTAAGTCAGAACGCGCACTACTCGCGTGGCGATACCCCACGCTCAGAGCCAGCCGCCAGCCCAAACGGCCGGCTGCGCTACCCCGCGCGTCAGCCGTCCGCGGCACCGCTTCAAGTATCCCGCGCCGCGCGTCCCGAACGCGCGGCCGCCAATCGAAGCCGATCGCGCCGATCGGGTCCCGAGCGGCCCGCCGGGCCAATCCCGAAGCCCGACTCCGAGCCCGGCCGCGAGCCTTAGCGCGGCCGGCCCGATCGTCACTCCGAGTCCAGCCAGCAGCAGCGACACATCGTCCTCTCTGACCGTCTCGTCCGTAGCGCCGCGTCCTAAGGACCTCCGCTCTCGCGCTCTCTCTATATTGCATTGATTACCTTGCATTGAACCTGTGTACCAATAAACCTTGCGTTTATAAGCTATACCTCCACTCGTCTCTCTAGGAACCTCCCTCTTAAACCCGCATTATCACAGTGGTGGCAGCGGTGGGGAGAAGGAGAGGAGAAGGAAAGGTGCAGGGCGTGGCAAGAGCCAGTCCACCGCACTTTTCAAGCACTAGCTGCGGGTCTTTACGACAGCGGCACCGGTGCTTCCTAACGTTCACGCGCGACTACAGGTCAGCGGGAACTTAGGCCCCAGGTACACAGACGCGGCCACGCGCGGCACAAGCCAGCGTCGCCTAGCCACCCAGGGCTCTGCGCGGCTCAGTCCAGCAGTCCCACCCTGACGAGAGAACCGTTATTTTGAACGAAAACAGTCAAAGGTAACGCGCGGCTTCAGCCAGCGTACCGCCCGGGCACTGCGCGGCCCAGGCCAGCAGTCCCGCCCCGACGAGAAAACCGTTACTTTCGGACAAAGGTAGCGCGCGGCAAAAGCCAGCGTACCCGCTGTAGTACGGCGAAAGCCTAATCGGAGTCTAGTTCTTGAACCCCTGCGTAGCGTCCCTCCTGTGTGTGTCTAAGGGTAAGTTTTTGAAGCAAGTGAAAGTGCTAGAACCGCGTAGATTGTGCGTGTAGGTAGGGCTTCGACCACCGAGCGAGTACCCGCTGCGTTGAGCGCGGTCGCAACCAGCTCCGCGCGGACGGCTCACAGCCCCGCCCCGCTTCCCCTCGCGACAGGCGCGGCCAAGCCAGTCTGTTGCTAAGGGAGCGCGCGGCTTCCCGCCAAACCGCTACCCGCTCGCTGCACGAGGAACCGTCGCTGAGCGTGGTTCAACCAGCTCGCGGTCGCTCCCCTCGCGACACACGCAGCCCCACACCATTGTTGTTGCTACGGCGTCGCGGCTTCCGGCCAGACGCTCACAACCACTCGCAGGGCCCGTCCTAGAGCGCGGTTTTCGACCAGTTCTTTGACTCGCTTTCCTTGCAGCGGCTCCCTTGCCGCACACTGCTAAAAATGGCTCCGTCCAAAAAGCGCGCGCCGGCGCGTCAGAACGTGACAGCCGGCCCCGCGGGGCCTGAGGCAGGTGATTCGGACGCAGGTTCTATACCCGATGCCGTACCCAAAAGCATCGACGCCCTGCCAGCAATCGCGCCACGCACGTCCGAGAGACTCATGCCGACGCTGTGGACCAGGCCATAAGCGACCACATGCAGTTGACAATGCCCGCCATTAATCCCAGCGCCGACGCCGCGGCTCGACGCCAGGCTGAGGACGCTGTGGGCCGCTACCCGTGGACTGGCTCCACACGGCCTCCGCCGTTTTCCCGCGAGCATGCGACCACGTCCTCAGTGCCAATGGACTTCTTCACCAGGCGTGAAACAAGCGCGGACGCGTTCCGCCGAGAGGGACTCTCTATCAGCACCCTGCAAGGCGAGCGAGGCCCTGAGCCAGCTCCCCCGCGAAGGGTCACGATCCAACACCTGCGCGCCAGCAGCGCCGCGCCGGCCCCGACGGCCCAACGGCCCTTTGAACTGATTCCCCGCGCACGCCCAACAAGTGCGGCACCAAGCCGAACCATGCGCGTCGGTGCTCCCCAAGACCACCACCGTGGCCATGCCCAGGTGCGAGGTACGGAGACCCCGTTTTCCCCAACCCAGTCACCTGAGAGAGCGCCTCGCAGTGATTTTACATCCTCCTGCACACAAATGGCGTCAAGCCCAGCAGCCCAGTCCCCAGGGCGCGCGTCCAGGAGTCGCGTGCGCGGCGACACACGCGCCGCGCAGCGCCGCGGTGAACCCGCCGATGACGGAGACAGCTCCCCGTCATCCTCCAGCAGCGCGAGCACCGTCTCGTTGTCCTCCAGCTCATCCTCCCCGAGCCCGCGGCGCGAGGCTCGCAGCGAGCGCCGCCGCCAACAAGGCAGGGCTGGGAGTACACCGGACAACTCCAGGTCGCCAGTGAGACGCACCTCAGGACAGGTCCACGTGAACGCGGCGCGCGCTCGCCGTGAACTAGCTACCCGAGACAAGACGCCCATCGGGGAAAAGGCGGGGGCCACACGGACAACATCCGGGGAAGGGGCGGGGAAGGGGCGGGGAAAACCCGGGGAATACCCGGGGAATACCCGGGGAAAACCCGGGGAACTCCGGGGAAAACCCGGGGAAAACCCGGGGAAACCCCGGGGAAAACCCGGGGAAAGCCCGGGGAAACCCCGGGGAAAACCCGGGGAACTCAATTTTTACCGGAAAACCACCGGGAATGCGTCTTTCGCTGCGGAAATGACCAGGGGAGTGCGCCTGACCGGTCCTTGGTGATGCGGACGGTTGCGGAGCACTTCATGGTGGATGGATAGATAGGCTGCCTGCCCAGCCGTCCATTTTTGACTTCTCGGGCCGGCACTGAGAGCGCACAGTGGGCCAGAGGACGCCCTAGGCAGTTAAAATTCTAGACGCGTTTTGAGCTCCAGAGTCCTCGTTCGGGTGGGGTCACACGTTCGGTTCGAGTCCCATTTAGCGACTCTGGAGCACAAAACGCGTCAAGAGTTTATGCCGCCTGCGCCGTCTTCTGACCCACTGTGCGTGACTCATGCCATTCTTTCTCGGCAAAGCCCGTCAACCCCTGCGCTGGCTTGGGTAGGCCACCCGGTCACTTAAAGGAAACTTATTCATGAGCTTGAGTTTAAAGTGATTTAATTCTCTGCTTTGATTACAAATGTTCTTGTACCAAACACTTCTTGTGCCTACTTCAAATCTGAAAAGTGTGTGTACTATAACGAAATGGTCAAAAAAACTCTATGTATCTAAACCCTGTAATACCCAGGAAATGGAGTGAAATGTCTAATAAATTTTAATTTTGGATTTATTCTGACACCCAGCACGTTTTCTTTATTTTTTCTAGTACTAATTCCTCTCCCAATCACAAAAACATTTAATTTGATATTAATCCATTTTTTATTGACAGTTGACTGAGCTCGCTTATACTGGTCGGTCACTCGAAGAGATCCTGCTCACAGGGCAAGACCGCTATTCTGATCTGTGGGCGAAAGCTGCAACACAAAGAAATGTTGATAAGAAATAAATAAGACTTGGAATGTTAGACTTTGTACACAACGAACATCAAACTCACTTCACTTACAAACTGTTGTGGCCATGAGGAAGGGTGGAAAGTGAATTTGGGGCCCTTGATTGAGGAACTTCTAACTAAAATTCAATAACCTGCAGACAGAAGAAAAGAACAATAAATCAATAGTTTAAAGCAAAGCAAATTTTTCGAACGACAAGCAGAAGCACGCGTGCAGTGGTGCAGGGCTAATTCAGCCCAGATCATGTGAGATGGGGGGCAGGCGAGGCTAAGCAAACGAAACGGATCAATTGTTTTTCGTACCTTTTAAAGGCAGTTAACGGTAGACGAACGCGGCGCAGAAACCTTAATCTATGGACACCATAAGACGGCAACCCAACTCCCACCGACGGGCGCGACGCGGCGGCTTTCGCCCGAGCCCCTGCGCTGATTGGGGTAGGCATGCCCGGCCGACGCGTGTGTCGACCGGGTGGCCTACCCAAGCCAGCGCAGGGGTTGACGGGCTTTGCCGAGAAAGAATGGCATGAGTCACGCACAGTGGGTCAGAAGACGGCGCAGGCGGCATAAACTCTTGACGCGTTTTGTGCTCCAGAGTCGCTAAATGGGACTCGAACCGAACGTGTGACCCCACCCGAACGAGGACTCTGGAGCTCAAAACGCGTCTAGAATTTTAACTGCCTAGGGCGTCCTCTGGCCCACTGTGCGCTCTCAGTGCCGGCCCGAGAAGTCAAAAATGGACGGCTGGGCAGGCAGCCTATCTATCCGTCCACCATGAAGTGCTCCGCAACCGTCCGCATCACCAAGGACCGGTCAGGCGCACTCCCCTGGTCATTTCCGCAGCGAAAGACGCATTCCCGGTGGTTTTCCGGTAAAAATTGAGTTCCCCGGGTTTTCCCCGGGGTTTCCCCGGGTTTTCCCCGGGTTTTCCCCGGGCTTTCCCCGGGCTTTCCCCGGGCTTTCCCCGGGTTTTCCCCGGGTTTTCCCCGGAGTTCCCCGGGTTTTCCCCGGGTATTCCCCGGGTATTCCCCGGGTTTTCTCCGCCCCTTCCCCGGATGTTGTCCGTGTGGCCCCCGCCTTTTCCCCGATGGGCGTCTTGTCTGGGGTAGCCATGATCATGCCCGGCCTCACCCACTGCCAGTCCCGCCCCGCGGCACAAGCCAGGCGCAGGGCAGCAGCAGGCGTGCACGCTCACCCACTCCAGGGCCTCGCGGCCGCCACCAGGTCCGAGACCGCACAGGGCGGTTCGTGTCACGCTCACGCTCACGCTCGGTCCAGCGCCGCAGCGCCAGCCAGCGTCGCTCTCGCTCCCGCTCCCAGACAAGCCGACGCCGCCGTCACGTGTCACGCTCGCGGTCACGCTCAAGCTCCCGCCGGCAGCCACGCCCAAGCACCGCGGACATTGCCGCCGCTGTCGCAGCAGCCCTCGCTGCAGCCACACTTCCCAGGGAACGCCAACCCCCACGTGTGCCAAACCCAGAGCGATACGTCGGCCGGGCAGACTACCGCCTATACCGCATGCAGTTCGAGAGCATTGCTAACGCCAAGGGATGGGATTACGCCACCCGGGGCACAATGCTAGCCAGTCACCTTGGAGACGACGCCGTCAGGGTCCTGGACAACATTCCAGGCCCTCTGCGCACTGACTTTGCCACGCTGGACGCCGCCCTCATGCGTCACTTCGCTCAGACCCCGCTGGAGCCCAGCGAGTACAGGCGCCTCCTTCGTGAGTGCCGCCAGCAGCATGACGAGTCCCTGCACTCATTCGCCCTGCGCGTCGACGAGTTGGTGCGACGCGGGCATCCCCTCCTTGATGCTACCCAACAGGAGCACTACAAGGTCGAGGCCTTTGTAGACGGTCTGCTTGACACCATGGCGGCCAGCCTGGTAGGCTACGGGTCATTCCCTACTCTGGAACAAGCTCTGGACGCTGCAAGGCGGTTCAAAAATAACCAGCCGGCACAGACCAAGAAAGTTCGCGCGGCCGAGATTGACGACTCACGCGAACGTGAAAAGCAGCGCGATGCAAAAATCGACGCCCTGGTCAGCGCGTTCAATGAACAGCTGACAAGGAAACCCCAGGTCGTCACAGTCCAGGCTCCACCACAGACCCCAACGGTGCAGCTAGTCGCGCCCTCCCAAGTGCCAGTACAGTGGGCCACACCAGCTTACGGGCCGCAAAACAAACAACAGCATGGCAACAACAACAAGGGAGGCCAAGGCGGTAGGAGTCAGAGGGATTCCCGCCCCAACTCCAGCCGCGACTCCAGCCGCGAGCCCCGCTCCAGCAGAAACGCCAGTCGCGGCGGTAAGCAGGACAACCGCCAGCCACGCCAAGCAGGGCCTGACGACGAGTGCTGGAACTGTCACAAACGCGGACACTTCGCGGCCGACTGTCGCAAAACCAAGTGCTCGTACTGCAACAAACTGAACCACACGGCTGAGGTATGCCGTAGTCGCATCCGCGACGAGGCCGCTCGTACCGGCTCAGGCCGAGAGCGCTCCCACTCCCCAAACGACGCAGCGGTGCAAAAGTGCGAATACTGCAAGAAGAAGGGCCACACGCTCCCAGTCTGCCGCAAGCGTATCCGTGACGAAAACAACGCGGGCGAGTCCCCCAAAAGGCAGAAGCGAGAGCCCCGCAACGATGACTCGGGAAACGGCTCAGGGCCGCATTCCCAGTAAACTCCGCGAGTCTTCCAGACAGCGGACGCGGCAATGTGGCCCGCCCCCAAAGTGCCCCATCGTCCGAACTCACCGATCTTGACCTAGCCGCCTTCAATGCACTCACCATCGCGGAGGGCTCACCAACAATTGAGCTCGCGGTAAACGACATGGTGCTAACTGCGCTAGTCGACAGCGACCCAGTAAACACCGCGAGTCTTCCAGACAGCGGACGCGGCAATGTGGCCCGCCCCCAAAGTGCTCCATCGTCCGAACTCACCGATCTTGACCTAGCCGCCTTCAATGCACTCACCATCGCGGAGGGCTCACCAACAATTGAGCTCGCGGTAAACGACATGGTGCTAACTGCGCTAGTCGACAGCGGGGCGCAAATTACAATCTTTCGCCGCGGAATTCTCCCAGGTGAAAATTGGCATCTCTCCCCGCTTCGCCTCCGCTCAGCCACTAAAGATTCATCCCCTATGCTCGGCCCAGAGAAAGTCATGTTCAAGCTGAAAAACCAAGTTTTCGCTGTCATGGCATTTCAAGCCGAAATTGACGAACAAATCCTGCTTGGGCAAAACTTCATCGTGCCCCACGACCTAAGAGCCAGCCCCGGGCTCAACAAGCTGTCAATCCACCGCGACTCCATGGGTCGCGGGCTGCCTTGCCCACTGGTACTTCCCTACGAACTGACAGAGGCGCGCGGTATGAGCGCGTACCAGATTTACCTGCCGCTCAGAACTACAAACCGCATCGAGTTGAAACCTGGAGAGACGCTTTTCCTCACTGGTTCCGACCTGCGCCACCCACCCCTGCAGTTTCCCAGAAACGCATTCCAACCCTTCCTCACATCCGTGTGCCCGGCGCCAATGCCGCGGGCCCGCGTCCAGGACGAGACTTGCGACCGCCCCGTCATCCCCGCGGTGACGGAGGGCGCACCTCCGAGGGCCCCGGAGACGCCGCTAGGCGGCCTTCGCTTTGCAACAGGAAGCGCACAGCAAAAGCAACTAGCAACGCGGAATGAACAAGAATCGTCCGACGAAGCCGTCCCGCCGCAAGCCCCGGCACGCAAGCACGAGAGCGAGTCTACCTCCGGCCAGAGGGAAAGCTCGGCTGCTCACTCCCCAGCGGCCGTGCACCAGAATGTACCCGCAGTAAGACCCTCGCGGGGCAGCGATGATCAGAGAAACACCGCTATAAGCCCCGCTGTGGCACCCGGTCTGGCCCACTCTGTCGCGCCCGGTGACACGCTCACTGACGCTGTCGACACACTGTGTGCCACCTTCAGCAAACTGCAACTGTGCACGGCCCGCCCCCGCCCCACCCCCATTGTGACAACAGAGCCGCCCCCGCGGTCACGCTCAACAAAACGCGGTACTTGGCTTCCGCTTATCGCGTGGCAAAGAGCTCGCTTTAACGGACTGCTCCAAGACGCCGAGGTGACCCCCGAATTGCATCTGGGCCCGCCCCTGCGCTCCAGCCTCCACGAAGAAGTACTGGTCCGCGCTGAAGCACAGCCCTCAGATGAAATGACCGTATCGCTGTGGAACACGGCTGAGCACCGACGAATTATTCTCCCACGCGTAATCGTCGCCGAAGTAGTCCTGCCCGCCTACTATGACACGCAGCGCTTCGCGCCTGTAAGGCAGGCAACCCTTCTGACCGCCCCCAAGGCGCAGGCAACCACTCCAGCGGCGCTACACCCCGTGCCGCCCCGCGCCGCACTCATGGCCGCACCGAGCGCCTTGGCTCTCCAGGTGAAACTCCAGGACGCGGCGTGCGCCAGTCCAGCCCGCGCGTCAAACATGACAGCGGGCCCACTCGTGGAGTTCCCCAAGCTGCCCCCAATCGACCCTCAGCTTTGCCAAGACAAAACCAAGAGTTACGGCTACACGATCCACCTGGTTGAGTGTCCGCCGCGAGCCCCGCCGCTCCCCGACGTGGTGCCCCTCCCGGAGCCCATGCAGCAGATGCTGGACCGCTGTGAAGGCGTCACTGCGCCCCAGAAGGCCCAACTGGAGAAACTGATCCGCGAGTTTTCAGACGCTTTCTCAACGGACGGATCCCTCGGCGCCTGTGACTGGGCCCCATTTGAGATCCAAACGGGAGACGCAGCCCCCATCCGGCGCCCCGTCAGACCAATCCCGGTCCACCTGCGCCAGAAAGTTGAGGAATTGTACCGCGGTTATCTGAATCGCGGGATAGTAGTTCCTTCGGACAGCCCCTGGAACACTCCGATTGTCATCGCTCTCAAGAAAAATGGAGACATCCGAGTGTGCTTTGACTTTCGAGAACTCAACAAAGTGACAACGGTCCCGCAGTTTCCTCTGCCAAGAGCGGAAACCATCATCGAAGCACTGCAAGGCAAGAACTTCGTCGGCCTGCTCGACCTGATTTGGGGATTTCATTGCATGAAATTGAACCCCAACGACTGCGCCAAGACCGCACATATCGTAGGCGGGCACCACTACGAGTTCAGATATCTGCCTTTTGGCCTCAGCGGAGCGCCTGGAGCCTTCCAGGCCTTACTCCAGCTAATCCTCCGGCCCGTCAAGATCGTCCCCTACCTGGACGACGTGTCCTATGGCGGAGCCGACTTCGCCGAGCTCATCATCACACTGCGGCACATCCTCATGAGATTTCGCCAGGCCAACGTGAAAATAAAGCCGGAGAAGTCACACTTAGTGACGCAACGCCTCAACATCCTTGGCCATGTGTGGGTGCCCAGGGGAATCACAACGGACCCCGCCAAAGTCCAAGCCGTCGCCGACTGGCCCACGCCAGGTGACGCCGCGCACGTCAAGAAGTACTTGGGCTTGACGGGCTTCTACGCGAAGTACATCCCGGACTACGCGAGGATCGCGGCCCCCCTCCACAATCTGACAAGAAAGCACCTGGCTTTCGTGTGGGACGCTGACGCGGAGCTCGCGTTCCAGCAGCTCAAGCGCCTGCTCATCAACAGCCCCATCTTGGCCTTGTTCGACGCGAACGGCGGCATGCTCATCCTCTACACCGACGCCTCGAACGTAGCCGTCGGCGGCGTGCTCGCCCAGAACCAAAATGGCCGCGAGGTCACACTGGCGTACTACTCCAGAGTGCTCCAGTCGGCCCAGAAGAACTGGTGCATCACACACCGCGAGCTGTACGCGATCATTGCGTGTCTTGGCAACTGGCACCACTACCTCGCGGGCGCAGCCTTCATCATCAAGTGCGACCACAAGCCGCTCAGCTGGCTCAAGACAGGGGCCGCAGGGCCGCCTGGCCCGCTGGATCGAGCGCCTGGAATGCTACCAATACAAAATCGAGTACACTCGCCCGGCCCAGCTCGCGCACGCCGATGCACTCAGCAGGCTGTGCCCAGCGGACTGCAACAAATGCGTTCGCATCGAGCGAAACGACGCCAAGTCTGACCCCGCTGTGGCACGAGTCGTCGCCATCGGCCCCGACCCCGGCTTCGAACCAGAGGAAATGGCCCGGCTCCAGCAAGCCGACCCAGACATCGGCCCAATCTTCGCGGCGGTCGCGGCGAATCAAAAGCCCACCCTTGAAACCGCCGCGGGATTCAGCTCGGAAACCAGGAAGTTATTCCTCCAGTACAACTCCCTGGAATTCAAGGACGGAGTCCTCTGTCGCCGCTTCGAGCACAACTCCGGCGACCCGGCCAAGAATCGGCTCCAGGAGGTCCTTCCCCGCTGCAAGGTAGCAGAGGTCATTGAACACTACCACGGCGACCCTGGAAGCGGCTCTCACTTCGCCGTCAGCAAGACGCTAGGAAAAATCAGACAGCGATTCTACTGGCCAAGCTACTCCCAGGACGTCCAGGACTACGTCACAGAGTGTCCCGTCTGCCGCGCCAAGCATGGCCCCCAGCGGCACCCCAAGGCCCCGCTCAAACTGTGGAACGACGCTAGCCTGTTTGGGAGATTGAGCGCCGACATTTTCGGACCAATACAGCGCAGCGTGGACGGCTACCGCTACTGCCTTGTAGTCGTCGAGAACCTCTCAGGATTCCCCGAGGCCATTCCACTCAAGACCGTCAAAGCGGACGAAATCGCCAGAGCGCTCGTAAGCGTGTGGTGCCGCTACGGTGCAAGTGCCGTTCTGCGCACGGACCAACAAAAGGCGTTCGTCTCCGAAATGCTCAAGCGAGTCCTCGCCACGTTCCAAGTGAAGCACCTGCCGGTTTCCGCAATGCACCCATCAGGAAACGGCCGCGCCGAACGAATGGTTCAGACCGTCAAGCGCGCGCTAGCCAAACTGGTCCAGCAAGAGCAGTCGCAGTGGTCACGCGCCCTGGACCCAGTCCTGCTTTCCATCAGAGCCATGGACACCGCGGCCACCGGCTACAGCCCAGCCCAGCTTCTCTATGGCAGGGACCTCTGTCTGCCAGCTGATTTGCGGACGTGCCCTCCATTGGCGCGCCAGGCTGACAAGCTCGCGGGGTACCCACTCCAGCTGAGAAACACCCTGCGTGACATCCACCGCGAGGCCGCCGCGCACCGCAATGACGTCTCCAAAGCCATGAAGCAACGCTATGACTTGAACGCCAGGCTCACAAGCTTCAAGGTCAACCAAAAAGTCTGGCTGTACAACCCCCGTCGGCGAGTCGGCGTAACACCAGCACTCCAGTACCCTTGGGAACGAGGCTGGACCGTCATCACCGTACTGAACGACGTGGCTCTGCGCATACAAAGAAATTCCGACGGCAAGACACGCATCGTCCACATCGACCGTGTAGCGGCCGACACAGCGCGCCCTGATCCAGACTGCGCGCCGCTGCTGTCGCTCTATTTCGCAGTGCCAGAGGGCGAGAAGCAAGAAGCGCCTGAAGGGTAGGCAGCCAAACGTGCCTCCCACCGCGCGACGCACGGCAGGGCACACCCGGCCCGCCGGGCACGCCACGCCACGCGCGGCAACTCGCGGGGCACGCCATGGCACTCCACCGTGCTGGCCAGCAAGTCGCGCCGCCGCGCCGCCGGGCCGCCCCCCACCCTACCCTCTCCCCGACGTGCACCGAGCCGCCGGCCGCCTGCACCTGCACGGCCGTCCAGCCGCCAGTGTTGTGACGGCTCAGATGACAACAACAACTGCCCGCCGCACCATGACCCCACGCAAGCTTCACAACGTTATCGTCCCAGTGCAGCGTCCTCCGTTGCGCGGCCCAAGCCAGCAACGAGAGAGACATGAACCACGCATGAGTCCCTTGTCTCCGCGCGGCTCAAGCCAGCGGAGGCGCTCCACTCCTACAAGAAGGGCCCTGTCCCCGCCGCGCAACACGCGCCGCGTCCACGTTAGGCAGCCCCGCGGTGCTCGATCACCGCCCAGAAACAACGACGCCGCCCGCCCCGTTCTGACACAGAAACGCGAAGCACGCCGCCCCTACCGCCTTGACGGCCCTCGGCCGGACCAGCCCCAGCGCGACTGGCACGCGCGCGGCAATCGCCAGCGCCCTCATGAACGCCGCCGCGGCCTCGCTCGCGGTCCACGACCAGAGCGAACGCGCGAGTCCAACGGACAGCGCAATGGCCAACGCCGCGAACCCGCTATCAGCAGACCAGCCGACGCGCCCCCAGCAGTAACGTGCCACCGCTGCGGCCAAGTAGCCGGTTACACCAACGCGCAGACAAAATTGTTATGCTATGGGTGTTACCGCCGAACGGCGAAAGGCGCCGCAGGAGATCGGCGCTCCCGCACGCCACCGCGCTCACACAGGCAGTCCTCAGACGACACGGTCACCGGGGACACGGGCGCGGCCACGCCAGCCCGGTCCCGGAGCCCCTCTGTCGCCAGCTCAGCGAGCCCCGCGCCACCGAGGCCCCCAAGCCCCGCCCCTCGCGGCCCGAGCCCCGCCCTACCAATCGAGCCGCCATGTCCAACAGCGGTCCAGGTGCACGTCAACCTCGACGTGGCCCAGCCCGGCCTCAGGCCAAACGACCTACGACACAAGATCGGCGCGAAAACAACAGCACCCGTCCCCAGCAAAACACCGCGCAAAAAGAAACGCTCGTCCGGCCAGACGCGCTGCAACTTGTGCCGAAAACGCGGGCACTCCACGATCCAGTGTGTCGGTTGGAACGGCATGGACGGCATAGACCTGGACACGCTCGGCGAAGTCGACGAGCAGCCGCCTGCGATACAACCCGCCGACGAGGAACAACTGCAAGACGACGCGCTGCTGGCCCAAATAAACAAACTCCTAGCAGACGACGACGAGTGTTTACAACTCGACACCTCGCCGCTCATCTAAGCGCCCCTGGCGGCCATCACGCAAACGATTCACGGCCTGCTGGATTTCGCACGCGGCAGCCAATCACAGCCCGCGTTACATCTAGCTGAACACGCCTCCACTTCCGCCCTCACCGGCCGCCCACGAGGAGACGCCATTGTTCCGAGAGCCACCGTCAGAGAAACATCACAACTTCAGCATGAATCAGAGGCGAGTGCGAAAATCCGACCGAGGCCCGCGGCGTGCCCACGCCGCGGAGCAGCCCTTCTGGCCGACAACAAGGACTGTCGACCCGGCGGCAGTCCGCTTCACCCCAGAGGCCGAACCGACTAACCGCACCACAACACTGGAAGATCTGCCCGCAGCACTCCTCAGACTCTGCACAACACATGAGGAGGAGCAGCCCTCGGCCGAGAGTCTGCTGCACGACTTCCTGGGCGCGGTGCCGAGGCCCGCGCGGCACGGACAAAACGCCAGGATCACCGAAGGAGACCTGCTGGGAATCGAGGACCTGGCCCCCCGCACGGCCCTCGACGACCAAATCGCCATCGCCATGGCCACCGCCCCGGGCGACTCCGACGACGGCTGGTCGTCCGATGAAGATGACGCCCCAGGCGCCAGGGGACCCGCATTCCCGGACATCGGCGACCCCGACGAACAAGACACCTTGGGCGCCGTGGGCCCGCCGGTAGCGGTACCGCCTAACATCTGCAGCAGGTGCAACACCCCCAAGCAGATGAAGCTGCAGTGCGGGATATGCTTCTACTGCAGGCAAGAAGAGGCCGACGCGCGCCGACGACAAAAGAAACGGCTCGCGGCGCCACAACCCGCGGCGCACCATCTGCAACCACCCCAACAACTTCAACAGCAGGTGCTCAACCAGGTGGTAAATGTGATACACCACCATCACCACAACAAGCGCTCAGGACGCCCCCGCATCCGGTGCGCCCTCTGTGGCAGGCGCCACACATGTGCATTCTGCCCATACACATAGAACAGTATGTGCTGCGCAGTGATCGGCTTCGCCTCTGGCGGACACATTGATCGGGCTTCGCCTCAAGGCGGGCCAGCCAGACTGGGCCACGCTCAGCCAGCGGGCCACCGCTACGACCTTGACTGGGCTTCGCCCTATGGCGGGCCACCTTTTATGTTTTTTTTTCTACCATTTTAACCGTTTATACGAAGTAATTTAATTTTTGTAAATGTGTATGAATTGTATTTTTATAATACATGTATAGATCTCACCTTGCTTTTCGCTCGAGTAATCCTGTGTTCCTCGCCTCGCTCAGCTTCCATAGCTGCTTCACTTGAATTGAAATGAATTGAATTTGATTGTGCCTGTATCTACACGCAATAACTTGTTTGCTTGGCCGAGTTGCTTTTAACTTTAAAATCAGCACAACACTCATACTTGAACTACTTTGGCACGTGAGACTTTGAGCTTTGGCAAGAATCTCAGTTCCTGGTTCTTGTTCATCACAACTTTCTCTTGAAACTGATGAATACGTGACACACCTCTGACAGACGGTGGAGTCAGCACAGTTTGAAAGTTCTTCCGGAGTCATAATGACACGGAACACAACAAGAAGTCTCTCAACCCTCCAGCTGATTATGACACACCACAAAGGTGGAGTCAACACAGTTAAAAATTTCTCTGGAGTCTTCAAGACACAGAACAGAAATTCAAAATCGCACTCACTAAAGTCTGGCGTCAAACTGACACAGACAGGCCTTCGCCTTTTGAGCCCACTACTGCAAGTAATTTGCACTGCTTGGAAACTAATAGTGCAATGGATCAAATTAACTTCCAAACATCACAACACTTCCAAGATCCCCAAGGCTTGAATTGAAAGAAGAAAGGGAGGAGAAGGTAGCAGTAATGGCACTGCTTGTAAATGTTTTTGAGAAGCACAAGTCGAACGCATGCACCGCGGCGCACAGCCAGGTCGCGCGACGCTTGAATTCACTTCGAAAAGACTCAAAATTAGAAGTTCTAACCAAAACAAGCAGAACTGTTTACACCGACATGGGCTTATTCACCCTCCCAAGATCACTATCTGCACTCGCGCCGCGTCAGCCAATGACAGGCCGAGCCAGGGGGCGGCAACGGCCTGGAGAGCGCGTGAAACCATGCGGTCGCTCCGATTCAGGGGTTTGGGCCTCCTTCGAGATCTTTAAAACTAGGGTGTAGTTTGAAAAACGCTTTACATAGATCGAAAGAGCATGAAATTTAGGGTAATATAGATGTATTGCCATTCCCAATTCTGCAATATTTTTCCTTGAGAAATCATAGCGAAAACACCAAAAAGTACAATAAATCAAGAAATGAAGGAAAAACATGAAGGCGTTCACCTTGATGTAAACGCTTCCTATGTTGATCCAAGTTGCATTCAGAGTTTCAACTCGGGCAATACGCCTATGTTACCCTAAATTTTGTGCTTTTTCGATCTGTGGCAAGCGTTTGACAAACGGCCGCCTAGTTTAGAAGATCTCGGAGAATGCCCAAACCCCTGCACCGAGCGACCGCATAGCTTCACGCGCTCCCCAGGCCGTTGCCGCCCCCTGGCCGAGCCATCGGAGCTGCCAACCTTGCCGCGCGGAGCGCACGATTCGAATGCAGCCTCCCTATTCGCAAGACGGCCGCGCTGTCAACAAACAAGCAGACGACAAGCCGGAGCGAAAAGAAGCTAACATCGCGAGTCTTTTGACAGCGATTCCACTTGAAGAATCAACGCGCCTCGACAGGATTCGAACCAACACGGACGACAAGATGATGCTGCGAGTCCTCAGGGACAGCACTCAACCAGTCTCGCCTCGGTTTCGAACCTTCGCCACCGGACGGCAGTTCGCCTGCACGACAACTTGGACGACGGGCAGCAGAGAAACAACGCGCTCCACTCCGGATTCGAACCCACGCCCCCGGACGACGACCCACGGTCCCTGCTGGACGACCAAGGTCTGACGGACTGCACTTCGAACTCCGAGAGAATGGACACCGTTGCTGGCCCACCCCGATCAGCGTTGACATCAGAACCCCAAACAAAAGCTAAGTTTTCTGTCTAACCTCTCCGTCCCACTGCAGTAATTTTAAACTTAACTCCAGTGTTGGAACTCTAATTTGTCTTGCACTAACCTCTTAATTACAGCCTGGTTAACTTACAGTTAACTTGTCAACAACCAATGTTGTTTACTCCCCTCGATTTAAACCCAGAATTGTTTAGCGAGTAACGCTCTCCTAATTTAAAAAAGCCTTCAGTAATCAGTCTGGCTTAGACTCACTCTGGATTAGTTTACAGTTTTATTTTGACAAACTTAAAGCTTTTCCGTCTTAATTCTAGCCGATCCCCCTAAAGGTGAACCATCGTGTAACAACAAAAGCCTCTCACCAGCCTGCACTGTTCTAGGTCAGCTGATCCGCTCTGAGCATCGTCCCTGGTCCTTCAAGATTCTACGCCAGAAGCTCTACGATGACTCAAGCCTTCCCTCACCCGCTCACCATAGAGAAGCTACCACTTCGAGTTCTACTCAACGATCGACTGTTGCAGCACTACTTCATGGACTTCAGCCAGCCTGTCTCCAATCTGATTAGTGCCTCCGAGGCTCGTCCAGAGTTTTGGGTGGTTTTCTCTGGACCTAGCTGCGGCTAGCCCATATGGGGAGCAGTGCTTGACCTTTGCACTTGTGCCTGCTAGCTTACTCACTACAAGCTCAGCATGGCTGCGTTTGTCAGTTAACTACAAACGCTAGGCTTTGAACACTCGTTGAGACCGCGTCACACTGACAGGTCTCGACAGAAGCGTTAACATTTGGCGCGTCCAACGGACAGCCAGGTGACTCCAGCGTGTCCAGAGGACAGCTGGAAGGCCGAGGCCCACCCGCCTGTTTTCCCGGAGAAGGGAGGGGTGATGTGGTGATACGGCTTTGTAAGCCTCCACCCTCCTTTCCATGCACTAAATCAGAACGCGCACTACTCGCGTGGCGATACCCCACGCTCAGAGCCAGCCGCCAGCCCAAACGGCCGGCTGCGCTACCCCGCGCGTCAGCCGTCCGCGGCACCGCTTCAAGTATCCCGCGCCGCGCGTCCCGAACGCGCGGCCGCCAATCGAAGCCGATCGCGCCGATCGGGTCCCGAGCGGCCCGCCGGGCCAATCCCGAAGCCCGACTCCGAGCCCGGCCGCGAGCCTTAGCGCGGCCGGCCCGATCGTCACTCCGAGTCCAGCCAGCAGCAGCGACACATCGTCCTCTCTGACCGTCTCGTCCGTAGCGCCGCGTCCTAAGGACCTCCGCTCTCGCGCTCTCTCTATATTGCATTGATTACCTTGCATTGAACCTGTGTACCAATAAACCTTGCGTTTATAAGCTATACCTCCACTCGTCTCTCTAGGAACCTCCCTCTTAAACCCGCATTATCACAATATGTAACATGTTTGCCTTTTATATACGTCCTTATTTAAATTATATTGATTGTAAATATAAGCAGGCAAATTTAGGGATTAATATAAACGTTATTTAAGACATAAAAGCTCTTAATTTAGGCATGTACACAAATAGGCCTAAATATATTTTATATTTATTCCTTCATTAAATATATTTAAAATATATTTAGGCAAATGTAATGAATTACCAGTTTGAAAAGCTACATCAACAAGTGTCAGTTCAACTTTTTATTTATCCTCTTCTTCCTTTCTCTGGCATGGAGCTACCACCTTGGCCAAGGTTCCACTATTGATACTCCCACCTCAGTTCCCCTTCCCCTTCCAACGCTATTGTTGCCAAACCTATAAGTTGAGCCTCGCCTTTGGCTCGGCCAACAGTCTGTAGCCTGGTCTCGAGCTGTTCGGTTCTCCTAATAAACCAGTCAATCCTTCACTCTCTGTCGTCCTTTACGCCCTTTACCACTCGAAGTGTCCCAACACTACAAGTGGTGACAGCGGTTTAACTGGCGACATAGCGTGGGTTTTGCCTACGTTTTTGAGGAGGACGAGAGAGTGAGTGTGCATAGGTACACAGGTCAATTAGTGACCTAATAGGAAGTGTAAGGAGGGAACTGCCCTACTGAATAGTCGTGCTATTCCTCACGGAGTGTAAGCCACTACTAGTTCGTGCAATCCTACATTTCACTGAACGTTTGGGTCGACCGATTGAAAGCCCTTTGTGTGCTGATCGGTAGACAGTCTGAAAGAGGTTGAAAGAGCGAAAGCCCAACGGTGCTGCTAAAAAGGTGAAAGCCGAGTACGTGCTGCTTAAAGTGAAAGCCCAAGGCGGTGCTGCGTGTAAATAACACGTGAAAGCCCTAATTGGTGCTGCTGAGAGCGAAAGCCGAGGTCGAGCTACTTTTGAGGTGAAAGCCCATAGGTGCTGCTTTGGCAACGAGTAAACAAGTGCATTAACGAAAGCCGGAAACGCGCTGTTAATACACAGAGTGATTGAACGGTGACTGAAAGCCGAGGTAACTCGGGCTGGAAACCGTTGGTAGGTACAGGGAGTTACAGGAATAACAACACCGGTTCAGAGAAAAGTAGTTGTATTATGGAACCGTTTCGACGTCGAGCACGAGATTTCTTCGACCCGCATGTAGGTCCGTTGGTTCATCCCATTGAACAGGACGAGGAGCAAGCAGGCCCTGCAAACGACCAGCCGCCTCAACAGCCTGATGCAGTCGTGCAGCTGCGCCCGCCTCAACCAGGCCGTGCTGGGCGCCTTGGGTTTGAAGGTTTTGATGTCGAGGAAGTGCCACAGTCTGGAGGCGAAGGAGAAGCAGAACCACCACCAGTTGCTAGAGGTCGTGGCCGCGGCAGAGGTCGCGGACGAGGCAGAGGCAGAGGCAGAGGTCGTGGGGCAGCGAGAGGTCATGCACGTGTACTGCGACCACGTCAAGCTCACACAGACGAAGAAGCAAGGTGATTGGTGAAGAAGACGAAAAAAAAGACGACAGCAAGGTGATTGGTGAAGAAGACGAAAAAAAAGACGAGAGCAAGGTGATTGGTGAAGAAGACGAAAAAAAAGACGAGAGCAAGATGACTCTGCTGCCCAATCCCTTCTACAAGAAGAATTCTTCGCATCCAACAAGCACTAAGCAGTTAGTATAGTTTCCATTCTTGACACTTTTTACTCGTTCTTTACCCATTTTGCTTATATAATGATGATGAAGGTCGAAGGAACGAGTATTGTCCCCGGCTTGGTGTAATTTAGCAACACACTTTTTTAATGAATTACCAGTTTGAAAAGCTACATCAACAAGTGTCAGTTCAACTTTTTATTTATCCTCTTCTTCCTTTCTCTGGCATAGAGCTACCACCTTGGCCAAGGTTCCACTATTGATACTCCCACCTCAGGTCCCCTTCCCTTCCACTTCCATCGCTATTGTTGCCAAACCTATAAGTTGAGCCTCGCCTTTGGCTCGGCCAACAGTCTGTAGCCTGGTCTCGAGCTGTTCGGTTCTCCTAATAAACCAGTCAATCCTTCACTCTCTGTCGTCCTTTACGCCCTTTACCACTCGAAGTGTCCCAACACTACAAGTGGTGACAGCGGTGGGATTCAAACCCACGCCTCTGAGGAGACTGGTGCCTTAAACCAGCGCCTCCTGTCCGAATCAGCTAGCTCATGTCACAGACACACGAGTGTGGCACACTTGAAATGAGATGGGAAAGATCAGCGGAAACAGTGGAGCCAATACTGAGGTCTCGGTGAAATTCCCACAATGGAAGTATTGGTCCAAGTTGTCGTCAGCTCAACCCACCAAGTTTTTCGCTACAGGAAATCAACAAGTTGCACCAGTGGCTGCGCTGTCCGGAAAGTCTTCGTTCAAGCTTGGAAAGAATTTTGCTGAATATTTCCGTGAATCACTGGGAGTGAACGCGGGATTGAACAGGAATGTGAACGTTCTTTCATTGAGGGAGAAGTACATTGACATCAAGAAGCACCTCTTCAAAGTCATGGAGGAGAATAATCACACTCTTGACATGGGAACAACTGAGTGGAGGACTGTGACACCCAACATGGCATCGAAGAACGAAGATCCGCTCGCCCAGGCTGAAGTCATCCACATCCCGCCAGAGTTCGAGTTCAGAGGATTCTTTGGGTCTCCAGAGTTCTAAATTGGAACTAATCAAGTTTTCCAATATCAATTGTTTATTTCCTTTCGTTCATTATTATGTAAATGTTGCACATAGTAGTTCTTTTCTTTTCAGGAAGCTATTGTTCAGTTATACCCAATGTTTGGATTTTGTTTAAAACAATGCCCTGATTGGTGCCAAAATCTGTGTGTGTTTTGCTATACGTAATCAATTTGTACCTATGTTATCAAAGACTGATACTGAATGATATTCAGCATGAAACCACTCTGAGCCAGAGCGAGCAAGAAGAGGAACGTGTCCTCGAGCCTCGTTTCCAAGCCATGCAGCCTTTCTTCGACATGATGACACCGATCCTGGCGCAGCAGCAGCAGCAGCAATTCCAACAACAACAGGAAGCTTTCCAGCAAGCGTTGCAACAGCAAGCACCACAAGGAGGCCCTAACCGGAACAACAACTTTGTTCGGATCCCTGAGTATGACGGAGAAATTTGTTACTCCATGTGGCGAGCACAGTTTATAGCGCTCACCAGCGGATTGTCCAGGATTGAGCAGGGAGAAAAGTTGGTGGCGGCCCTCCGTGGTAAAGCCCTGATGGTGCTTCAATGCCTCCTCACATGAAGTCGTCCATGCCCATGTCTCTTGGTCCAGCAACTCTAATGATAATGTGTGCTGAGAAAGGAGGTGAGTTGACATTTGGAGGCAAATAGAAAAAATCCTTGTGCCAAAGTCTTAAATCAGCTGCCTGACTCAGCCGCATTTGTGGACCTTCTTTGCAATCAAGGATTAGGTGCAAGCAAAGACATCATAGGAATAGTTGCGGATATCTTGTTGGTGACAGGCAGTCGTCAAATACATCGTGCATTCCTCCCAACTTCCCTTCTCATGAGGCTGTTCAGAGACCAAGATAAAATGCAAGTTGATGAAGACGGAGATTTCGATGCTCTCTGGGCTGAGGAGGCAAAAAGTCTGTGCGCAGTGTTTATGTCGTGATTTCCTGCGTTGTTTTAACATCCTGGTCAATATTGTAAGGGAACTAGAGTCTCCATGCCACAGTAGTTGTTTCTTTTCCCTGACATGTCCTGTTTCTGTTTGACGCAGGCTCTGAACAGGGCTTGAGTGTGCTGTTTGGATGATTCAACATTGGCTGCCCTGTATGATCCTCCTCTGGCAACTTGTTAAGCTTTCGGAGCATGGAGAGGTGACGCATGAAACCCTTGGCCAGTTGACCCTTTGAATGTATGTAAAAGTTGATTTTGACTTTGCCATTTCTTCAGGCTGTCTGTGAACCAGTTCCTGAAGGCAGGTTGACCAAAAGAACTTTACCTACCTATATTTAGTTCAGCTTTTCTTCGTGCAGTTTCAAACATGACCAATTTCTCAATAGTCATATTTGTTGATTTTTTTTTTTTTTGGATTGCCAATGGCCTGTGGAAACCTGTAAATCAGTTTGCTTATTCCTTTCTTGATAAATACTGGAATGGAAAATGGGTAAAATGAAATTCAATCTAGAGATCCTTGAAAGCAGGCATCAGTGAAAGCCCTATCTCTAAGTCATCAACTGACTGTGAAGGTTTACCTTTTCAAGAATGTTTTGTTGAGTCTATAGTGAGCCATTTGCTGAAAAGTATTACAAAAGATAACAGAGCAATGAGAGTTCTAGTTGCCAAACTGCATCGAGGACCGTGACTGCCCGTGACAGGACGTTGCAGCATAGCAACTGAAGCAGACTGTGACACTGCCAGTATCAGGGAGTTGCAGAATAGCAACTTCTGAAAGTTTGTCTAGGCTTAGTGCCTTATCTGGTGTTGTGCTGCATTGGCTTATGAAGACTTTAAGTCTTGAAAGCACCTTGCCAGGCCAGCTGTGCCTTTGATTGAAAAAAATAACCTTATGCAAAGTTCAATCTTTTTGTTAAAAGTTTCCGTGGTGTAATCATTCCCTCAAATCTTTATGCAATCTACCTTGATTTCTTTCTGTTTGTTCCAGGTCGAGGCCTCCATTTTTTTTCAAATCATCTCAGATGTTTCGTGCAGCTATATCTGTGGCCTTTTGGGAAATCTCTATCTTCATCAATGCAGCTCTACCAGAAGGCCCTTTCATCTTCAGTGCCCAAAGTAATCATGCACAAAGGAGAAGGATGTTCGAGGAAACAAGGACCGTCTGTCTTAGCAGTTGCATTCTTTTTCATAAAATCATCAAGAAAGGTGTCCAGATGGAAAAGCTCGTTCTCATTGTCAAATACTACCTCCTGTACTTCAAAGACAGTATCGTCTAGCTTCAGCAGATCATAATCAGGTATATCTCCCATGTTTGAGCTTCTGCGACGGGGCCAGCGAACAGCTGGCGAACACAGCTCAGCTGCGAGCAACCTGCGTATAGAGGCTTGCAGAGGCTGCGAATAACGACTAGACCAGACAAAGCGCACAAAGCGGGGCACAGCAAAAATTTTAACGTGGAAGGAACCACACATCCATCACACCAATCGCTCAGTATGGACCCTGGTAAAGACACTTTGACGAATAAGAGGCAAAAACGGAGGTAGGCAATTGCAGAATTATTGTCAATCATTTCTTTTACTTGTCCAGTTCGACCTGGTGTGCCGTGAAACGGGGTAATTTCGGGCACCCGGGGTAATTTCGGCACTGTTAAAAAAAATCTGAAAATTCAGACCAAATTATTTCGACCAGGCAGTCTGAATCCAAAATTCAGACTTGAGTCAGAATTTTCAGACGGTTGGTCTGAATTTTTAGTTTCGTGGTCTGAAAATTCGCTTTCGGACTCGAGAGTCTGAATTTTTGGAAGGCGTGGTAAAGAGTTTCAGCCAGGCTGGAATCAACGATTTTTAGTCTGGTACTGGGCGCAATAAGACTGCCTTTTGAGTACAATGGACATTTGCCAGAACAGTATTAAAAAATCTTTAGTTGGTCAAGCGAACGGCTATTACTTTTGGATTAGAAATCAGCCTGCACTCCGCTGGAAGCTGCAGGATGCGTCACGTTTGCCCTAGCTGCCGCCTGGACCGAAGCTCGAGCCACCAAGCCAACCGAGCCGAGCGGAGCCGCCCCGGCGGCGGCCAGCCGAGCCAGGTGGAGCGAGCCGAGCCTTTCGGAAAATCACCGCTCGCCGGCTGGCCGGCCGAATCTACCTGCGCGGGTCGAGGGTAGAGGAGGGGGCGCTTAATCCCTCGGCCACTCGGGATTTCTGGACACTTTGCGTGCGTCAGTTAGAGCGTGTCTCCAGAGCAGGGCACGTCGCAACCGAATACAAGTCCGCGTAGCGCGCGGTCGCGCGTCATCTCTTTTGTTTCGCTGCACCGCGCGAGGCGCTCAGCACAGTGTGGATGTTTTGCCTTCGCCTCTCCGTGCCTCAAAATTGGTTCTGGGTGCAGTCTGAAGTGTGTCAGGCTGTATCTGAAATGCCCGGCAAGCAGACTGCGAAACTGGCGTAGCACTGTCCTCTGAGCTGATTTTGCGTCTTCAAAACGGAACCCCAGACAAGACGCCCATCGGGGAAAAGGCGGGGGCCACACGGACAACATCCGGGGAAGGGGCGGAGAAAACCCGGGGAATACCCGGGGAATACCCGGGGAAAACCCGGGGAACTCCGGGGAAAACCCGGGGAAAACCCGGGGAAAGCCCGGGGAAAGCCCGGGGAAAGCCCGGGGAAAACCCGGGGAAAACCCGGGGAAACCCCGGGGAAAACCCGGGGAACTCAATTTTTACCGGAAAACCACCGGGAATGCGTCTTTCGCTGCGGAAATGACCAGGGGAGTGCGCCTGACCGGTCCTTGGTGATGCGGACGGTTGCGGAGCACTTCATGGTGGACGGATAGATAGGCTGCCTGCCCAGCCGTCCATTTTTGACTTCTCGGGCCGGCACTGAGAGCGCACAGTGGGCCAGAGGACGCCCTAGGCAGTTAAAATTCTAGACGCGTTTTGAGCTCCAGAGTCCTCGTTCGGGTGGGGTCACACGTTCGGTTCGAGTCCCATTTAGCGACTCTGGAGCACAAAACGCGTCAAGAGTTTATGCCGCCTGCGCCGTCTTCTGACCCACTGTGCGTGACTCATGCCATTCTTTCTCGGCAAAGCCCGTCAACCCCTGCGCTGGCTTGGGTAGGCCACCCGGTCGACACACGCGTCGGCCGGGCATGCCTACCCCAATCAGCGCAGGGGCTCGGGCGAAAGCCGCCGCGTCGCGCCCGTCGGTGGGAGTTGGGTTGCCGTCTTATGGTGTCCATAGATTAAGGTTTCTGCGCCGCGTTCGTCTACCGTTAACTGCCTTTAAAAGGTACGAAAAACAATTGATCCGTTTCGTTTGCTTAGCCTCGCCTGCCCCCCATCTCACATGATCTGGGCTGAATTAGCCCTGCACCACTGCACGCGTGCTTCTGCTTGTCGTTCGAAAAATTTGCTTTGCTTTAAACTATTGATTTATTGTTCTTTTCTTCTGTCTGCAGGTTATTGAATTTTAGTTAGAAGTTCCTCAATCAAGGGCCCCAAATTCACTTTCCACCCTTCCTCATGGCCACAACAGTTTGTAAGTGAAGTGAGTTTGATGTTCGTTGTGTACAAAGTCTAACATTCCAAGTCTTATTTATTTCTTATCAACATTTCTTTGTGTTGCAGCTTTCGCCCACAGATCAGAATAGCGGTCTTGCCCTGTGAGCAGGATCTCTTCGAGTGACCGACCAGTATAAGCGAGCTCAGTCAACTGTCAATAAAAAATGGATTAATATCAAATTAAATGTTTTTGTGATTGGGAGAGGAATTAGTACTAGAAAAAATAAAGAAAACGTGCTGGGTGTCAGAATAAATCCAAAATTAAAATTTATTAGACATTTCACTCCATTTCCTGGGTATTACAGGGTTTAGATACATAGAGTTTTTTTGACCATTTCGTTATACACACACTTTTCAGATTTGAAGTAGGCACAAGAAGTGTTTGGTACAAGAACATTTGTAATCAAAGCAGAGAATTAAATCACTTTAAACTCAAGCTCATGAATAAGTTTCCTTTAAGTGACCGGGTGGCCTACCCAAGCCAGCGCAGGGGTTGACGGGCTTTGCCGAGAAAGAATGGCATGAGTCACGCACAGTGGGTCAGAAGACGGCGCAGGCGGCATAAACTCTTGACGCGTTTTGTGCTCCAGAGTCGCTAAATGGGACTCGAACCGAACGTGTGACCCCACCCGAACGAGGACTCTGGAGCTCAAAACGCGTCTAGAATTTTAACTGCCTAGGGCGTCCTCTGGCCCACTGTGCGCTCTCAGTGCCGGCCCGAGAAGTCAAAAATGGACGGCTGGGCAGGCAGCCTATCTATCCATCCACCATGAAGTGCTCCGCAACCGTCCGCATCACCAAGGACCGGTCAGGCGCACTCCCCTGGTCATTTCCGCAGCGAAAGACGCATTCCCGGTGGTTTTCCGGTAAAAATTGAGTTCCCCGGGTTTTCCCCGGGGTTTCCCCGGGCTTTCCCCGGGTTTTCCCCGGGGTTTCCCCGGGTTTTCCCCGGGTTTTCCCCGGAGTTCCCCGGGTTTTCCCCGGGTATTCCCCGGGTATTCCCCGGGTTTTCCCCGCCCCTTCCCCGCCCCTTCCCCGGATGTTGTCCGTGTGGCCCCCGCCTTTTCCCCGATGGGCGTCTTGTCTCGGGAAGGGACGGGCGATGAGCGAGTGGGTGGCGTCTTAAAAATTTGCCATTCCTCTTTCATCCTTGTTCCCAAAGTAAAATCATCGTGTCGAAAGAGTTTCTATACAGTGCTCAACTGGGTCCAACATGCCTGCTGCGTTCTCATGTTCATTGCAGCCTCTCCTGGAGCCTTGCAATCGAGTACTAGGCACGTTTTGGGAACCTCACGCGGCTTCGGTAAAGTTGCGCTCTTTGGTGTGCTACACTCAACAAGGACTGAATTGCAATTGCTCATTCTTGTACATGCATTCTATGCTTCTGAGATATTGCATCAAGTGGTCTCACAGTTAAGCCATAAACGCGGCTTAAAATGCAAGCACACAAAGCGAAAAACTCAGACTGCCAAGTAGTCGAAAAATTCAGACTGCCAAGTTGTCAAAAATTCAGACTACCTGCTTGCCATAAAATTCGGACTATATTTTAGTCTGAAAAATTAGATGACAAGGAGTCGAAAAATTTGGAATGCCCGGAGGTCTGAAAATTCAGACCACGAGGTTTCAAAATTGACTTCATCCTAAAAAGTCTGAAAATTTCGACTTTTTTTTTAACAGTGGGGCATCTCTGCCCGGAAGCATTGCGATGATGCTGCCGTCTAGCGGCGACCTCGGAGGCTTGTCCCGTTGCGCGCATCGCATTCACCACACTTAAGACCGTCGGATCATTCCTCTGGAGACCAAAACAGATCCAATCTTTTCGAGATACAGTGATTTTCGTATAAGACACTTTTTACCTAAATTCAGTGTTTGCGTGAAAACTTCAACTGGCAAGCCAAACCTGTTCACAAACGGTGCATAAGGTATTTTTTTTTCGATTTGGACATGTTTTGAGCATGCTGTGTCAAATTTTCAATCACCTGCGGCAAATAGTATGGTAAATAGGGGCTCAAAACTAAAAAAATGGTTACTTTTAGGGGTAATTTCGGGCACTGAAATGGCATGCAACGGCAAGCTGGGTTGTTTTGAACACTTTAAATTTCGCAGGGCTGGAGTGGTGTAAGCTTCTTCCAGATCTTCAGAGCTCTTCTGAAAGATGAAGATAATCCATTAACACAGATAATACTCAACTGCCGCAGCAGTCGCTTTGTGGAACTTTGACTATTATAAAAATGGGCCAAGGCTACATCTGTACTTCTTATGTGTAGTATGTACACATCCTATCTTAGTGTCAATTATTGGTTCGTGACTAAAATTTTATCATGTTTACCGGGACTTTGACTTTGAGAACGGCCGCATGGCTTGCCGGGTTGCTACGGAATGCAGAGTTTTCCAGAAAGCCACTGTATCTTCCCAATAAGACTTGCCTCCCATTTACGTCAGTTTCAAGAGGAAGATCAACGACTCATCTTCGCGTGATATAGTGTGGCTTGAGTTGTACCATTATCAAAAACAAAAAAGGATAAAGGTTCAAGGTTAGACGTTCAACAAGAAGCGTCCTAAATAGCACCACCCCACTCTCCCAAACATCAAACTGTTTGTTCCAATCATGACTCCAAATTATGTATAAATGACCACCCCTACCATCCCTCCACATCTACATTCTTAAGAATTTCACATTTTATCACATAAGCTCAAAAGAAAGACACAATTTTTGATTTTGAGACCAAAATCAGAACGACAAGTCGTTTTTTCCTGGTGTGCCCGAAATTACCCCCAAACACGGGGTAATTTCAGGCACTGCTTTGGGCCCTCCACTGTAAAAACTGTAAAGCGTAAATATCTGGAATTGGCGTCAAATTGAAGCTAAAGGTGGGTAGATGATAAATTTTAACCCTCAGGTCCATGGCAACACCACGACCTTCACAATTTTAAAAATACCTCTCAAAAGTGCCCGAAATTACCCCGTTTCACGGTAGCGTGTTAATTGCACTGGGACTCGGGACTCTAACCTTCTCAAATCTACTTTCTCTTTCGTTACCTTCTGTTTACCCTCAGCAATCATTCTCAAGATGACGAATACCTTCTGCGGCCGTCACCGCATCAGATGAGGATGCTCTGGGAATTTGATAATAAATGCGGCCACAAGTTTATGAACGCACCTTTCAGAACTTGCTCATCTACTGAACCATTAGACAAACCAGGTTTATTTAGAAATTTGCCTTTATTATACACTGTTATAATGTTTATTTGCATTTTCCTGAAATGAGTTTTTATTGCAGGTGCACCTGCTTTGAGCACAGAGACCATGTCTCTGTTAATGTCCGATGTTAAGAATATGTGGAACACAGTACCTGGCTATGTAGTTTTTTTTTGTGCGTATGAAACGTACACTCATGGTTGTGCGTTGTTCTGCACAAATTTGTGCATAAAAGCGCACAAAATCAAACTTCATAGTGATACGCACAATCTTGTGCACAGTTGCGCACAAATTTTTAGTACAAAGGATACGCATGAAAACATAACATAAGATGCGCACAAATATGTGTGCATCTTGCGCACAAAATTAGTGCATAAAAAGCGCAGTAAATTCTACATAGCTCCACCTCTAAAACTTAGTAGATTCTTGTGTATTTCAAGGTAAAATCAGTTGATTTCATTGTAAAATTAGTTTACTAAGTAGCAATTAGAACTAATTTTTCTTAGTTTCATAGAATGAGCAAAAGTACATAAAATAAAACTTTTCCCTCTAAGAAATTTCACTTACAGCATCATTTACATATCATGTGTACCCCTTTTGAACTGTGACTGCTGATAAACCATGCAACAAGTGTGACTTGTCATCCTTGCATGGGTAAAAACAGGAATCAAATCTATCCAAATGTAACCAAGGCATTGGACACATTGAAGTTTCCTCCATTCGTTATCCATCGACTTATCTCTTTCATCCAAGCATCTGCGGCACATTGTTGAGGCACAGAGAAGTCCTGCATGAACCATGCTTGAAGGCGTGAAGAAAAACGTGTATTCGTTCAATAAGTAACTATGTTCTGATCAGTTCTGATCAAAACATTTACAAAAGTTTGTTCTGCTCCTGCTTGTTGACACAATGAAAGTATGAGAAGTTAATGTGCAGCTACCTACACCTTTCGTATGAGAAATCACCGGTGAGGTTGCTGTGGTTTTGTTTGATGATAAAAGTGTAGCAGCAGAAGGCAGAAGAAAGAACTTTGCTTTGTAGTGACAAGTGCTGCGTATCGAGTGTTACTTCACAATGTCAATTACGTTCTTTCTTGTCGGAATGAACTACTCGAATGCTACGAGTTTTATTTTTAAAAGGTTTGGCCCTTGGCCCGGCACACAAGTAGTAACCTCAGTGGGGTTGTCTTCTCGGCATAAAATGATGGCAAGTATTGCCTGTTCTACGTCCGCTTTCTTTTAGAGAGCCTAATTGCTTTATTTTCATCCGTTTTCTGGCTTTTAATACTTGTTATTAAGATCACACTAAACAATGGCCAATAGGATATAGGTTATGTGCATACCTTATTTTTTGAAATATTTTCATTTTGGCTGTCTCAAATAATGGCCAACAATTTTTATGAAGAGAGCCTTTCTTTAATTTTAGCTTCTGAGTGTCTTGTTTGATTGTGTTCACAGCAGTTCACAGGCTAGTGGTGCTAATATTCTGTTTTGTTTCTAGGTAGCAAGAACTTCATTGAACGTCGATCTGATGCTGATCCCCTTTCTCCCTCATCACTTCCCTTTGGAACTCATGTTCTGCGATGACATTTGGTCGTTGCTCTGTTTCTGGAACATGAAGTGCAACTGATTGGATGATCAACTTTAAACATTGATGGAGTCACGGATTTGGTAATTATGTAGAAGCATAAGATTTATTTACATTTTTAATTTAGTATTTTATTAACAAAGCTGTTTGTTTGCTGCTTTACTACAGCAGACACCTAGATGTGAGGCATTATTGTCTCTCATTATTTTCATATTGCTTTCAATTTTGTTTTGTTCTCTTTCCCCAGTTCTGTTCTCTTGAGAGTCCTGTTGCTCACTGATTACTGTTATCAAGATGACAGTGATTACTCTAATTTCGGAACATAGAATTGCTATGAAAAGTATCTTCATTCTTTGAACGTTGTTCATATCTAGTGCGCAAATTGAGTTCAATTGTTACCCTGCTCAACACGACCAAGGTAACTGCTGCCTCATGAAGATCTAGTATGAGTAGAATTTAGTGTCCTTTTATGCTGATAGTTGTAAACAATCTGTTACTTTAATTGGTGGATATCAGTATTTCTCGTAAATGGCTTTCATCGTTGCAGTGTCACCAGGGGTAACTGTTTTACCTCAAGACTCGTCTGCTGTGATATCATCTCCTTGCGTTGGTAATCTTTTGACTGGAGAAACAATGGACACCAAAGGATGAACGTTAGGGGACTTGGTAATTATTATACAGCAAGAGTCATGAAGCAGTAAATTTCAAAAATCAGACCAAACCAAGTTTTCCTTTTTTGTGTGTGTGTAGGTACATGTGTAGGAAAGAAGCTAGTGATGCAGTGATGTACCGCTGGGTTCGTATCAAGACATTTGGAGTCCCTTCTGCTGTTTGTGTTGGCTGCATCTTTGCCACTATTCTGTATTGTATTAGGAGTTGTTGGGTAGTTATCCTTGATGTTTGTTGAGTAAATTGAAAGTCAGTTATTCTATTTCACATATTTATTGATTAGAAAAGATAATTGTTTCTTTTTTTAAACATATTAAATGTATTTCTTTTGATCTTTAATTGAACTGCCGCCTGAATAGTAGACCTTACTACAAAAGAAACAATAATAATATATATGTAACAACAGTGCAATGCCCAGTAAAAAATTCATAAAGATCGTGTTAGTCATCTATCCATGAACATTATCCACTGAGTTACATTTTTTTTTAAAAACAAAACTTATTTTCTAAGTGTTACAATGAAGTTAATAACCCTTTTATTTACTGCTGGTATTCATTGTCTCAGGCCAGTAATCAAAGTATTCTATTAACAATTAAAAAAGTCAAAATGAAACTGAGGCTGCTAGTTATTTATTTCCTTAAGATGGGGAGATCTTCTTTAACAGCTCCTGCTCTGATGGGGTAATAGCATCTGGCCGTTTTAAACCCTTTTCAAAAACATTTGCAAAACAAGCTGCAAGGCAATGAAATGTGGCTCTCCATCCAAGAGGGTACTTCACGTTAAAAACAAAGAAAGACTTAACTAGCATGTCCAGAGCTTTAATGATCGATCCACTTGCTATTTGCATGGGCTTGAAATCCAGTACTAGGAAGAATCTTGTTAACTTTTTGGTAAGCGGACTTTTTACTAGAATTAGATATGGTTGAATCGAGGATGAGGAGGCTTCTACTTTGTCACAAATGAATGAATCAATATCTTGTCCAAGCTGAAAGATCAGTTGTAAGTGGAATAAAAGGACATTATAATTGATTACAAGAGAGAGAAAATAATGTGGGATTGTAACTACCTGCACCACTTCTGCAATGTCTTTTAAATCTGCACAGGGACTTTTGCTCTTGCTGTCCCCTTTCAACCGCATGTCTCTTGGGAGACTTTTGGCTAGCAGTAAAAGAGCTTTTAATGTATCTACAGCAAAACATAAATATTAGTGTTAATTGTTTTACATTGAAATAGTTCTGTTCTTGTCACTCCTGATATACTCACCATCCTCAACAGAGACCTCTCCAATATTACAGCTTGGACTCTCTAGTGCCAAAATGCCTGGCAAGTGCCTCTGAAAGTTCATGCACAAGTCTTTGGCTGAAGGAAACATTAAATTGAATTCAATTTGAAGCTGCCACAAATGCACCAAAAAATAATTAATAAATTATAGAAAGTATGTGAGGAGAAAATAAATACCCGTAGCAACAAACCACATTTAACTTACAATTTCTCCATCATAGCTTGCTAGATGAGGGAACTTCTGAAGCATCTCGCCTACAGGCATTTGGTTTTTCCTGGCATCTTGTCTAAATTCGAAAGTACTCTTCATTCCTTTTATAATTTCAGATTTTTCACCCCTTCCTGGCATCATAAGTGCCAGCGTTTGTATGGTCTAAATGATCAACATGTTAATTAAGGTAGGGACTGTCTTATTTAGAGCAGGTGGTTTCTTAAAAACAAATGCTTCTTTACCTCATTTACTAGTATCTTATCTGGGTCATCTGGATCAGGAATTATAGCAGATTCCTTCAGTTTTTGTTTTGATTTGCGGGTTCTAAATTTCCTCTGAATTGACCTTGCTGAATTGGCAATCCAGCCTCGACCCAAACCCCTAGCATAAAAGTGGTCCTGAAAAATAAGTACATATTAAACATTTTCTTAATTGTAGAAAATCTTTGCTGGGAGAAACTTACCCAAGGGTAGGATGTTTTGCAATCTGCTTGAATTTGCATCTTTGGATAATGTAAAACAATAGATTTGGCGAGTCCCTCACGCATGTCACCTGATACATCTCTAGGGGTCCTTAGCAAATGAAGCAAATAAAACAAGAAATAATATTTGTGATTTGATAAGAAAAGAACCAAACTTTTTTCTCTTTTAGTTTTTCATACTTGGCAATTTGGTAGTAAAGATGTCGGGTCAGAAGTCTCACTATGAAGACTCTACTGTTTTTGAAGACGATCCCCTTCAATTTCAGTTCATCCAAGTGTTGTTTTAATTGTTCATTCCCATCTTTATACTTTTCTTCCAAAATTTTGGGAATATCATACTGAAAAAAAAAGTTAGTAAATTTTTCACATTTTCTGAGTAAAAATAATGTTTTCTCTTGGATTATCCAGGGCACACAAAGAGAAGGGGAGACTCACTTGAGGGAGAGAAGGTTTAATGTTAAGAAGTTCATCATGTTGAAAGAATCCATCACCTTCTTTCGATGACCCTGACTGTGAATTTGTTTGTATTGCTCTGAGAGGTCTTGTTTTCTGTTCATTCTCTTTTGGTCTGATAGATTTCTCAGTGTTGGGCATGACCTTGAATGAAGACGACCCAGCTTGTGGTGGTTCATTCCCCTCTAGATTCAAGCGCTTTCCTACAGGACTATTGCCTAAATTTCCACTTCCTCGACTCCGTTTGTGGCTTTGGCTGTGATGTGACAGGACCTCCTGTATCTTAAGCGTTGCATCTGGTTTAAACGGTTTAAGGTCATCACCTGGAAGCAATTCAATTCAGAAATAAATTAACAATTGATTAAACCTTACTAGTGCAGTGTTTTAACTTTTGTTACCCATTGCAGCTCTCTTCTTGTTCTGCTCCTCATGTAATTCAAATCTACATTTTTCTTTATATTTTAAATATTTGGGAATTTTTTTCCATTCATCATCCGTGAAGTATTCCTTCACTTCTCCATAATCAAGATCATCTTCACTCTCAGTTAATGAGACAGAATAGTCTGATCCTTCTTGAACCTCATCCTGAAAAACAAACAAAAAGATCATGCAGAAATATGTATGCACCTTTTAAAAGTTTATGTTTATTCATACTTACAATGATTAAAGATGAATCGGAGAGAGAGTTTGACAATTTGTGTGATTGTGGTGATCGACTAGATGAGGCACCATCACTTGCTACAGTTTTAACTCTTGTAACTGATTTTACTGATGCCTCTTGGGACAAATCATGACATTGCTGTTCAGACAATGAGGTAGGGGTTTCACTCTCGTTCTGGAAGAGTACAAAAAGTTGAGGCCAACAACGGTCCCATAGAATGGAATCAACAGAGACAATATTAGGTACCTATTTAAAATACTTACCACAGACTGCAGGGATGTCCAGGTGACATAAATATTTTCACCTTCTTGGAAAACATGTTTTCGTTTGATTTCCATCTTAACATTTGTAGGCGCAATCATGGAAAAAACCGGGGCAAAGGCTTGGCGCCTTCTTGACATTGCCTCATCCTCTGCACACCACTCATCGAACTCCTTCTTCAAGCCCTTTAAATCCGGTGTTTCAATGTCCAAACGCACTTTACGGTTTTCCACGTGCACGATTACTTCGACAGACATAGTGAGATTTTTTCCCTTGGACGACAGCGACACTAATTTCAGCTTTTATCCGACAACCAAACAAAACCTCAAAGATAACTTTTTAAACATCCTTCCTTTTCGCATGGCCAGCAGGTCTACCAACGGCTGTGAACATTACTTTTGGGTGGCAGCAGAAGAGTTTAATTAAATTATTGCAACAGGGGTGAAATTTCCCGTCAATACTTACAAAGGTTATTTTTAGCTTTTTTTATTGTACACATCGGGGCTAGCATACTTTTTTCCCTTCTCATTTCAACTTTCTGATTGTGGCATTGAAAACACCTGTTGGAGAGGCCCGCGGCCCGCCAGAGCGCAGCACCGTCTATCCCAACGAGTTGCCCCTGGAGAGTTATAAATGCTTTCAGTAGGAGTGTTACGCTATGATGCTTGTCGGGGTCAAGTTTTTTTACGTTCTAGTGTATTTTAGAGAGTTCACACGACACAGGTTTTGTCATCTCAGAGATATGTAGTTGGCGGAGTCGTCTGCCCTCCGCTCATTTCGTAGTTCCACAAGTAGCCACCACGCCTGGCCAGGCGGCGCTGAGTGTTTTTTGGGGTGAAAGACTTGCTCTCAGGTCAGGTGTGTCCAGGTGGCCAGGTGTGTCTGTTGTACGGTGCATGTGAGTGTATGTGTGCGTTGGGCTGTAATTTTGAATACTATACTTAAAATTTTCAACCCAGAAATCCAGTCAAGTGTCTTGTTCCAGAAATGGTCTTCAGTAGTGTCTGCGTATTCGCTTGTCCATTTGCGGAGTCCCTTCCATAGGTCTTACTCCCAAGGGTCGGCAGCTGTGTACTTGTCCGTTAACCTCTCGTCTCGCACAGCCGTGTGAAGGATCTGCTTTTAACTATTAGCAAGGTATTTTTATTTTGCTTCTTTTGTTCTGCGGGAGAGGGAGCTAAACTTGTCTGTATCTGGCCCAGAGCGTGTATTGAACTTTTTCTGTTCCAGTCAAGTTTGTTTATGTTTACCTTGTGAACTTTGCAATGGATTCAATAGCATCAACCTTACCTAACATATGTGCTTAACTCCCAAAATAATTGAAGTGATCATTGGACGGCTTATTCAAGGTACGTTTCATTCCTTTTGTGCGTATGTGGCATTAAAACATTAGGTCCATAACTGTTGGAATGTGTGTTGCAGGTTAACCAAGATGTCGAAGAGACCATTTGAGTTTGGTTGCGCTGAATGCCCCAGCTTGGGGAAAGTTTTTAAACTTGACACCCTAAATGATCATTATCGAACTTGCCATGTGGGCTTGAAAGTTAACAGATGTGGTATTTGCCTCAGTCCCTTTGATCATAGGACCTCTTTAATCCGGCATATTAAAACGGATCATGAAAATAAAGAAGAGAGTTCGATTAATGATGTTGCTGATAACAACATTTATAATGTGGCTGCAACGTCCAATTCTGAAGAAGAAACAGATGATGTTGACATTTCCCATAGTTCCATGCATGAGGATTGTGAAACCATTAATAGTGAAAAATTGATACAGAAAGAAGAAGAAAAAGTGGATGAGAGTAACCCTTATCCTCTCCTAGATCTGAGCTCTGTTGCTGGTGAAATCATAATGGAATTGCGATCAACTGCCAGATTAACCCATGCAGCCATTGAGAGATTCCAAGAATCGCATCAGAAACTGCTTGATGCTCATACTAGCACAGTGAAACACAAATTGTTCTCTTCTCTCCAAGCTAGAGGAATGTCAAAATCAGACATAGTGGGTCTGTTGGATGAAGTGTACAAAATTGAAGATCCATTCCTCGAGCTGAAAACAATTGATTCACAACTGGAATTCTATAAACAGAAATATGGACTTGTTAAACCTCAAGAGTTTTTCTTGGACACCAGGATTGACAACAGACTTGATCCAAGGACAAACGAATACGTACCAACTCAAGTTAATGAATCATTTGAATATGTTCCCATAGTTGAAACTTTAAAATTGATTTTGTCTCTAAAACACAACTTTGACAGTATTTTTCAAGACTTCTCGAGTAAAGATGAATTCTTGAGATCCTTTGCAGATGGAACTGACTTCCAGAACCATCCTCTCCTTAAAAAGTATGGCAAAAATGTGATTTTAATTTGCTTGTTTTATGATGATCTAGAAATAGCTGCTGCATTGGGGTCAAAAACAATAATTCATAAATTAGGAGTTTTCTTCTTTCAAATCTTGAACGGACCACCCCACGTGAAGTCAAAATTGTCTTCAATACATCTTCTTGCTCTGGTGCACGCTGACGACCTCAAGAAGCCTGGAGCATTCCAAAAGGTGCTGTACAAATTCATTCAGGATATGAAAAGCCTGGGGTCTGATAATGGAGTGGAAATTGAAATTGATGGTAAACCATTTACATTGAGAGCTGTTCTTGCTACTGTAACAGCAGACACTCTTGCAGCTCATGAGCTCCTTGGCTTTTTATCCCCAGCTGCTAAACACTTCTGTAGGGTTTGCACAATAGACCGCCCTGCATTTAGGCTTGATGGTAACCTTGAGGCTCCACTGAGAACCCCATTGATTCATGATCAACAGGTTGAGGAAGTTAAACGTCACCCCACACTTTCCTCAAACTACGGCATCAAACAAGAATGTTGTTTAAATCAAATTCCTTACTACCACTGTGTGGGTGGCTCAGTCTTTGACGCTTTTCATGACCTGCTGGAAGGAGTAGTCCCTGCTGTGCTGAAAATGGTCCTGAGAAATATCATCTATGTAAGAAAGGCTTTGTCTGTGGCTGATTTTAACATGAGAGTAGCATCATTCAACTATGGTATTCCTGACAACAAGAACAAGCCATCTCCTAATTTTCATCGAGGAATGCTAGCAGGCCGTGATAAAATCAAACAGACTGGAGCTCAAGTGTGGTGCCTGATGCGAGCATTCCCTTTTCTAGTTGCTGACTGTGTTCCAGAGGGTGATGAGCACATGGAAATGATTTTTTTAACGCAAGACATCATGAAAATTGTCTTTTCTTTTGAAACAACTAATCATGATTTGGATCAATTGGATACCTTGGTTTTTACCCTTATCCGAACATTCAAGTCACTGTGTGTGGATGCTCCAGTTCCTCAACAAAACAGTGAAGAAGGAGAACAAAATAATGTCGATGAAGATAATGTTGATGAAGGTAATGCTGACGAAGAATTTATTGATGATCCTGTTGCTGGGGTGGGCCCTGATGAAAATCAAGAACAGCCCAGAAGGGCAAGGATTAAACACCTCATAGTTCATCTATTTAATAAATTGCACCACCTCAAGCATTATTCTGAGCAAATGAGACAAAAAGGGCCAATTGTGAGACTTTGGTGTGCCAAATTTGAGGGTAGTTTGAAAGTCTTCCGCCAATATGCTGCCATTTGCTGCAACTTTAAAAACCCACCCAAAACCATGGCTCAGATGTTTCAATTGAGCCACCTTTGGTCTGTGTTGAAAAGTCATGAGGAGGCAGATGCCATTGAATACAAGTCTGGCTCTCAAAGGACTGCAAAAGATACTGACCATCCAGACCTTTTCCATGAAGCAGGCATAACTGATTTTGTAGAAACAAATAAAGCAATTGTCAATGGTGAGGAATACAGACCTGGACTGTTTGTTGTGTTCAAAGAACCACAAAAAGAGCCCCAGTTCTTACTCATAACTGAGTTATATGTTGTGAGAGAAACCACTGTATTTTTCCTCTTAAAACCTTGGAAAGTTGTTCAATTAAGTAACAAGTACAATGCCTATGAAGTTGTTCCAGACGCCAATTCTAAGTTTTCACTGAAGAGTGTGTATTCACTTTCTAACTTCAGACCTCTTGCTCCATGGAACACTACTGGTGGAGACATATATGTGTCTCCTCGCACTCAGGTGCTTTAACTTGTTCCATTGCTTTCTTCAAATTTGGCAGTTCTACTTGAATGTGAGTAACTTTGTTTTTGTCTATCTTATCATAAAATTCAATCCCCAATTTTGAGTTTGCCTAACTTTTTTCTTGTGTCTCCAGGATATTTGATTGTTTCCTCAAAGCAGAAGTGAACATTTCAAACTGTTCATCATTATTAATTATAAACTCTCCATTCTTCTTCAACTTCTCCATTTGCTTGCTGGGATCCAGCCCTCTTCCTAATTTGTTGCGGTGTGTGCTAAAACAAGGCAAACACAAATAACATTTTATATAATCCTGTTCTAATAGTTTTGTTTTATAATTTTACAGGTGACAAATGATTGCCTTTGATTTAACCATGGGACAAGCTACATGCTTTCTCTCTCCTCCCTCTGAACGATCAAGTATTTGAGGGCTTCATCAGTTTCCTTTCATTCATGTTTCAAAGCTAAGACTAGCCAAATTTTGATCTGATCAACATCGTTCAAGTTCTGCCAGCCTGGTGAAAAGCATCATAATTGTAAGTTACATTTTAAAAAATATTAATAAAATTGGATTTGTCTTGAGTTCATGTATCAATTTCTCCTCTTCCCGCAGGCCAAGTTGATAACATTATGATTCTTCTTCAACTTCTCAATTCGCTTGTCAAGACCCAGCCTTCTTCCTAGTTTGTAGTGGTGAGTACAAGCCAAAGGCAAATATTGGTAACAATTGGGTTGTTTAGGCTTGTTCTAATTTTGTTATTTCCTCTTTTTGCAGGTCACACATGATGATTGCTTTTGATTTGACTACAAACGTTAAATTGTTGGTGTGTCTCTCTTCCCTCAGCACAATCAAGTATTCAAGGGCTTTGTCTGTGTTCTTGCATTCATGTTTCCGAGTAAAGTAAAGACAAATTTGGATCTTATTTTTATCGGTCAAGTTCATCCAGCCAGGCTAAAAGACCTTTTTTGTAAGTTGTTGTTTTATTTTTAAGTTAAGTAAAAGATTAGTTTTGGTTGATGACTAAATTTCTTTTTCTTCCCGCAGGACAAGTTGATAACCTATTGACGCCTCAACTGCTTCTCGATTCGCTTTTATGACCCAGCCTTCTTCCTAGTTTGAAGTGGTATGTACAAAACAAAGGCAAGTGTTGGTATCATTTTGTATATGCTTGTGCTGATCTTTTTTCCTTTTTTTATGTTTTAGGTAGCGTACGATGATTGCTTTTGATTTGACTACAAACGTTAAACAGTTGGTATCTCTCTATTCCCTCTGAATCATCAAGTATTAAAAGGCTTTGTCTGTTTCCTTGCATTCATGTTTCCGAGTAAAGTAAAGACAAATTTGGATCTAATGATTGATTATCGGTCAAGTTCCTCCCGCCTGGCTAAAAGACTTTTTTGGTAAGTTAATGTTTTATTTTTAAGTTAACTAAATGATAAGTTCTGGTTGATGACTAAATTTTTTTTTTTGTCCTGCAGGCCAAGTTGATAACATGTTGATTCTTCTTCAACTTCTTGATTTCTTGCCAACCTACACTACTACACAGCCTTCTTTCCTGGATTCTTTGGTGTGTAGAAAACAAAGGCAAGTGTTATTAATATTTTGTTTATGCTAGTACTAATGTTTTTTTTCTTATGTTTTAGGTAGCATACAATGATTGCTTTTGATTTGACTACAAGCGTTAAATTGTTGGTGTGTCTCTCTTCCCTCAGCACAATCAAGCACTCAAGGGCTTTGTCTGTGTTCTTGCATTCATGTTTCCGAGTAAA
The DNA here is from genome assembly GCA_030522485.1 of Stenchaetothrips biformis. Classification (NCBI taxonomy): domain Eukaryota; kingdom Metazoa; phylum Arthropoda; class Insecta; order Thysanoptera; family Thripidae; genus Stenchaetothrips; species Stenchaetothrips biformis. The sequence goes on along the minus strand of CM060093.1, from coordinate 1,317,933 downwards.
GTAAAGACAAATTTGGATCTTCTGATGGATTATCGGTCAAGTTCCTCCAGCCTGGCTAAAAGACTTTTTTGGTAAGTTAATGTTTTATTTTTAAGTTAACTAAATGATAAGTTCTGGTTGATGACTAAATTTTTTTTTTGTCCTGCAGGCCAAGTTGATAACATGTTGATTCTTCTTCAACTTTTTGATTTCTTGCCAACCTACACTACTGCACAGCCTTCCTTCCTGGTTTCTATGGTGTGTAGAAAACAAAAGCAAGTGTTGGTAATATTTTGTTTATGCTAGTACTAATGTTTTTTTTTTCTTATGTTTTAGGTCGCATACGATGATTGCTTTTGATTTGACTACAAGCGTTAAATTGTTGGTGTGTCTCTCTTCCCTCAGCACAATCAAGCACTCAAGGGCTTTGTCTGTGTTCTTGCATTCATGTTTCCGAGTAAAGTAAAGACAAATTTGGATCTTCTGATGGATTATCGGTCAAGTTCCTCCAGCCTGGCTAAAAGACTTTTTTGGTAAGTTAATGTTTTATTTTTAAGTTAACTAAATGATAAGTTCTGGTTGATGACTAAATTTTTTTTTTGTCCTGCAGGCCAAGTTGATAACATGTTGATTCTTCTTCAACTTTTTGATTTCTTGCCAACCTACACTACTGCACAGCCTTCCTTCCTGGTTTCTATGGTGTGTAGAAAACAAAAGCAAGTGTTGGTAATATTTTGTTTATGCTAGTACTAATGTTTTTTTTTTCTTATGTTTTAGGTCGCATACGATGATTGCTTTTGATTTGACTACAAACGTTAAATTGTTGGTGTGTCTCTCTTCCCTCAGCACAATCAAGTATTCAAGGGCTTTGTCTGTGTTCTTGCATTCATGTTTCCGAGTAAAGTAAAGACAAATTTGGATCTTATTTTATTTGGTCAAGTTCATCCAGCCAGGCTAAAAGACCTTTTTTGTAAGTTGATGTTTTATTTTTAAGTTAAGTAAATGATTAGTTCTGGTTGATGACCAAATTTCTTTTTCTTCCTGCAGGACAAGTTGATAACCTATTGACTCTTCATCTGCTTCTCGATTCGCTTTTATGACCCAGCCTTCTTCCTAGTTTGAAGTGGTATGTACAAAACAAAGGCAAGTGTTGGTATCATTTTGTATATGCTTGTGCTGATCTTTTTTCCTTTTTTTATGTTTTAGGTAGCGTACGATGATTGCTTTTGATTTGACTACAAACGTTAAACAGTTGGTATCTCTCTATTCCCTCTGAATCATCAAGTATTAAAAGGCTTTGTCTGTTTCCTTGCATTCATGTTTCCGAGTAAAGTAAAGACAAATTTGGATCTAATGATTGATTATCGGTCAAGTTCCTCCCGCCTGGCTAAAAGACTTTTTTGGTAAGTTAATGTTTTATTTTGAAGTTAACTAAATGATAAGTTCTGGTTGATGACTAAATTTTTTTTTTTGTCCTGCAGGCCAAGTTGATAACATGTTGATTCTTCTTCAACTTCTTGATTTCTTGCCAACCTACACTACTACACAGCCTTCTTTCCTGGATTCTTTGGTGTGTAGAAAACAAAGGCAAGTGTTATTAATATTTTGTTTATGCTAGTACTAATGTTTTTTTTCTTATGTTTTAGGTAGCATACAATGATTGCTTTTGATTTGACTACAAGCGTTAAATTGTTGGTGTGTCTCTCTTCCCTCAGCACAATCAAGCACTCAAGGGCTTTGTCTGTGTTCTTGCATTCATGTTTCCGAGTAAAGTAAAGACAAATTTGGATCTTCTGATGGATTATCGGTCAAGTTCCTCCAGCCTGGCTAAAAGACTTTTTTGGTAAGTTAATGTTTTATTTTTAAGTTAACTAAATGATAAGTTCTGGTTGATGACTAAATTTTTTTTTTGTCCTGCAGGCCAAGTTGATAACATGTTGATTCTTCTTCAACTTTTTGATTTCTTGCCAACCTACACTACTGCACAGCCTTCCTTCCTGGTTTCTATGGTGTGTAGAAAACAAAAGCAAGTGTTGGTAATATTTTGTTTATGCTAGTACTAATGTTTTTTTTTTCTTATGTTTTAGGTCGCATACGATGATTGCTTTTGATTTGACTACAAGCGTTAAATTGTTGGTGTGTCTCTCTTCCCTCAGCACAATCAAGCACTCAAGGGCTTTGTCTGTGTTCTTGCATTCATGTTTCCGAGTAAAGTAAAGACAAATTTGGATCTTCTGATGGATTATCGGTCAAGTTCCTCCAGCCTGGCTAAAAGACTTTTTTGGTAAGTTAATGTTTTATTTTTAAGTTAACTAAATGATAAGTTCTGGTTGATGACTAAATTTTTTTTTTGTCCTGCAGGCCAAGTTGATAACATGTTGATTCTTCTTCAACTTTTTGATTTCTTGCCAACCTACACTACTGCACAGCCTTCCTTCCTGGTTTCTATGGTGTGTAGAAAACAAAAGCAAGTGTTGGTAATATTTTGTTTATGCTAGTACTAATGTTTTTTTTTTCTTATGTTTTAGGTCGCATACGATGATTGCTTTTGATTTGACTACAAGCGTTAAATTGTTGGTGTGTCTCTCTTCCCTCAGCACAATCAAGCACTCAAGGGCTTTGTCTGTGTTCTTGCATTCATGTTTCCGAGTAAAGTAAAGACAAATTTGGATCTTCTGATGGATTATCGGTCAAGTTCCTCCAGCCTGGCTAAAAGACTTTTTTGGTAAGTTAATGTTTTATTTTTAAGTTAACTAAATGATAAGTTCTGGTTGATGACTAAATTTTTTTTTTGTCCTGCAGGCCAAGTTGATAACATGTTGATTCTTCTTCAACTTTTTGATTTCTTGCCAACCTACACTACTGCACAGCCTTCCTTCCTGGTTTCTATGGTGTGTAGAAAACAAAAGCAAGTGTTGGTAATATTTTGTTTATGCTAGTACTAATGTTTTTTTTTTCTTATGTTTTAGGTCGCATACGATGATTGCTTTTGATTTGACTACAAACGTTAAATTGTTGGTGTGTCTCTCTTCCCTCAGCACAATCAAGTATTCAAGGGCTTTGTCTGTGTTCTTGCATTCATGTTTCCGAGTAAAGTAAAGACAAATTTGGATCTTATTTTTATTGGTCAAGTTCATCCAGCCAGGCTAAAAGACCTTTTTTGTAAGTTGATGTTTTATTTTTAAGTTAAGTAAATGATTAGTTCTGGTTGATGACCAAATTTCTTTTTCTTCCTGCAGGACAAGTTGATAACCTATTGACTCTTCATCTGCTTCTCGATTCGCTTTTATGACCCAGCCTTCTTCCTAGTTTGAAGTGGTATGTACAAAACAAAGGCAAGTGTTGGTATCATTTTGTATATGCTTGTGCTGATCTTTTTTCCTTTTTTTATGTTTTAGGTAGCGTACGATGATTGCTTTTGATTTGACTACAAACGTTAAACAGTTGGTATCTCTCTATTCCCTCTGAATCATCAAGTATTAAAAGGCTTTGTCTGTTTCCTTGCATTCATGTTTCCGAGTAAAGTAAAGACAAATTTGGATCTAATGATTGATTATCGGTCAAGTTCCTCCCGCCTGGCTAAAAGACTTTTTTGGTAAGTTAATGTTTTATTTTTAAGTTAACTAAATGATAAGTTCTGGTTGATGACTAAATTTTTTTTTTTGTCCTGCAGGCCAAGTTGATAACATGTTGATTCTTCTTCAACTTCTTGATTTCTTGCCAACCTACACTACTACACAGCCTTCTTTCCTGGATTCTTTGGTGTGTAGAAAACAAAGGCAAGTGTTATTAATATTTTGTTTATGCTAGTACTAATGTTTTTTTTCTTATGTTTTAGGTAGCATACAATGATTGCTTTTGATTTGACTACAAGCGTTAAATTGTTGGTGTGTCTCTCTTCCCTCAGCACAATCAAGCACTCAAGGGCTTTGTCTGTGTTCTTGCATTCATGTTTCCGAGTAAAGTAAAGACAAATTTGGATCTTCTGATGGATTATCGGTCAAGTTCCTCCAGCCTGGCTAAAAGACTTTTTTGGTAAGTTAATGTTTTATTTTTAAGTTAACTAAATGATAAGTTCTGGTTGATGACTAAATTTTTTTTTTGTCCTGCAGGCCAAGTTGATAACATGTTGATTCTTCTTCAACTTTTTGATTTCTTGCCAACCTACACTACTGCACAGCCTTCCTTCCTGGTTTCTATGGTGTGTAGAAAACAAAAGCAAGTGTTGGTAATATTTTGTTTATGCTAGTACTAATGTTTTTTTTTTCTTATGTTTTAGGTCGCATACGATGATTGCTTTTGATTTGACTACAAGCGTTAAATTGTTGGTGTGTCTCTCTTCCCTCAGCACAATCAAGCACTCAAGGGCTTTGTCTGTGTTCTTGCATTCATGTTTCCGAGTAAAGTAAAGACAAATTTGGATCTTCTGATGGATTATCGGTCAAGTTCCTTCAGCCTGGCTAAAAGACTTTTTTGGTAAGTTAATGTTTTATTTTTAAGTTAACTAAATGATAAGTTCTGGTTGATGACTAAATTTTTTTTTTGTCCTGCAGGCCAAGTTGATAACATGTTGATTCTTCTTCAACTTTTTGATTTCTTGCCAACCTACACTACTGCACAGCCTTCCTTCCTGGTTTCTATGGTGTGTAGAAAACAAAAGCAAGTGTTGGTAATATTTTGTTTATGCTAGTACTAATGTTTTTTTTTTCTTATGTTTTAGGTCGCATACGATGATTGCTTTTGATTTGACTACAAACGTTAAATTGTTGGTGTGTCTCTCTTCCCTCAGCACAATCAAGTATTCAAGGGCTTTGTCTGTGTTCTTGCATTCATGTTTCCGAGTAAAGTAAAGACAAATTTGGATCTTATTTTTATTGGTCAAGTTCATCCAGCCAGGCTAAAAGACCTTTTTTGTAAGTTGATGTTTTATTTTTAAGTTAAGTAAATGATTAGTTCTGGTTGATGACCAAATTTCTTTTTCTTCCTGCAGGACAAGTTGATAACCTATTGACTCTTCATCTGCTTCTCGATTCACTTTTATGACGCAGCCTTCTTCCTAGTTTGAAGTGGTATGTACAAAACAAAGGCAAGTGTTGGTATCATTTTGTATATGCTTGTGCTAATCTTTTTTCCTTTTTTCTTATGTTTCAGGTAGCATTTGATGATTGCGATTTTTTTGACCACAAACATTAAATAGTTGTTGTCTCTCTCCTCCCTCTGAATCATCAAGTATTTAAAGGCTTTGGCTCTTTTCTTAAATTCATGTTTCCGAGTAAAGTAAAGACAAATTAGGATCTTCTGATGGATTATTGGTCAAGTTCCTCCAGCCTGGCTAAAATTCTTTTTTTGTAAGTTAATATTCTTTTTAAAATTAATTTAATGGTAAGTGCTTGTTTATGACTATATTTCTTTGTCTTCCCGCAGGGCAAGTTGATTACCTCTCGATTCTTCATCTGCTTCTCGATTCGCTTTTATGACCCTCCCTTTCTCCATGATTGTAGTGGTAAGTACAAAACAAAGGCAAGTGTTGGTATCATTTTTTATATGCGTGTGCTAATCTTTTTTCCTTTTTTCTTATGTTTCAGGTAGCATTTGATTGGTGTCATTCATTTATCCCTAGACTGTCCCTGTCATAGTTAATTTGAGAAAAGTCTTTGATATTTGGTTTGTGCTCTGAAGCATGGGACTTGTCAGCTGCTGTGAGCATCTCTGAACATTTTTGGTGACAATTTTTATGGACCCCTCCATGGCTTTGCTTTGAGAGCATTCTGCTGTTTCGGTTTGATGCTTTTGTCCTTGGAGTACAATCTGAATGTGGTGTGAGTATTGTTTTGTTTTGTTCACTTTTTTAACTCTGACTTCGATCATCTTTTTATATGTCGCTTATATTTTTGAGAGGCTTGCTAATGGTTTGTTTTTGGTTTTGTTTTTTTAATAATTATTTTGCATATGGGAAGCCAAAGATATGCCACAGAAGACATGTCACTAGCTTGCACATTACTGGAACCAGCAGGCTGGAAGACATCTAAATCTTAACTTACAAATCAAGGCTGAGATTTTATGACTTAAGAGCCAATTGGTGAGAATATTTTCCTTCCATTCAAGGTTCAAGAAAAAAAATGGTTTTTAGTTCAATGATAATCGAATCAGTTCATTTTATTAGCCATCAGATTGCCAAAAAAGTTGTAATGAGATGTAATGAGATGTTTTTAAATATTATTTTCTTTGCATGCCAGGCATCTCTTCGGAAAGTGGACTTGAAGGAAGGGTGACGCTGACACTAAGAAGGCAACAGTGGAAAACAGCAAGCTGCTAGGCAGTGAGTGGCAAAGGGAAGCCACTATTCAGTCTCACATGCAACAAATCAAGGCAGAAATTTCAAGATATAAAAAACAAAACTGGTTTGTAATGGAAAATTTCCCTCCCATTGAAAATAATTTTTTTTGTTACAGTGAGGTTCTTAACATATTTTTTTTTTGTGCATGGCAGGTATCTGTCTAGAAGATGGACGTGAAGGAAGCTGGGCACGAAGGAGGCAACAGTGAAAAGCGGCAGGCAGGCGGGCAGGGAGCCAGCAGCAGCAGCAGCAGCAAGTGGCAGTCTCGCATGCAACAAATCAAAGCAGAAATTTCAAGACATGTAGAGCAATTTTTTGTCTGGGAAGTGATTATCTTCCAGGTTTTAAAACCCTTTTGTTATGTAACTGCTGAACATTCCTCCAATGCATTGTTCTCAGCATGACCCTTCAAGTACCTTGAAACAAGCCGATTTATGCCATCATGAAAGCCTATGGAATTCCGCTCACTGATTCACAGCAAATGAGTCTGTTTTTTGCCGTGGTATATTAATAAATTTTATTGTATAACTTCAGTTTGACCGGTGATAGTTGATTTCAAAGAAATTAAATACTAATGAATATTATTCATTTCTTTCCTTTTATTTTGCATGAATGTACAAAAATATTTATAGAGTTCCTATTTTATGCGCATTTGCGCATACTTCCAATGTACACAAGCTAGCGCAGGTTTTCCTACGCAGTTGCGCACATCAATTCCTGCTGGATACGTACAAAAATGTGATCAATTATGTACACCTCAAACGCATAATTTCATGCATTTCAAATGCACAATTTTATGCGCTTCAAAAGGAGACATAATTGATACGCAAGCTTGCGCACAGATTTGTGCATTAAAGCGCATGCGTAACTTTATGCGAAAGTAATGCACAAATTTGTACGTTGTTACGCATGAAAAAGTACATAGTCAGGTAGTGTGAAGAGATTTGGGCTTTTATGTGAAATTTATGAGGACAAGAACAACCCAGAACTAGGCTTCAGGTTACGTATTAAAGAGGATCTGCCTATTAAAGTATCAATGAAGCAAGGTGACCAGATTGTAGTTGGCTGGAAAGCAGTGATACCAGAGGATTGTGTTTCAAGACATCTGTATGAAAGAAGTGACCTAGATGAATCTTACCAGTACTTAGGAGGACCTATCTCCTACAGCAATTGGACTCCAACTAAATCTGCAAATCTGCTTGTCAAACAAATTTCGCATGGGTCTGGAAGACATAAAGTGTTAGCGGAGACAAGGGGTTTGCTAACGGGCAGTTCCGAACTCCTCTGGGACTATGGAAAAAAAAAACAAACCAAGTTTCGACATGGACGGCTGGTTTCAGCCAAATGTGAGTTTTTACAAAGGGTTGTGTTATTTCTTTTTTTTTATTGCTTAGGTAACATTTTGAACTTATTTATTGTTCAGTGTTGCAGCATTGGGACTTCAATAGCCAAACCACTTCTTCAGTCAAAGGAAGTAGTGCGAGAAGAGTTGTGTGTGCTCTGTGGGAAGCCCTACAGATCAAAGTCGAGGAAATCAATTAACAGGAAAGCTAAAAAAAAAGTTCATTTTATCAACAGTCACATTGATTTTTTTGCATCAGAGTGGAATGGTTGTCGGCAATTTGATATTGCAATGTATCCCATAAACCATGATATAGCATTATTGAAGGCAGAACGCATGAACAGATTATTGCAAATGCTCCACTCTAATAGATGGAGTGTTGTACCAGCATGTACAGTGTTAACAAGACGGTGAGTTACCATTTTAATGAAGCACTATTGGTACAAAGTAACTTTTTTGAAAGAATATTATGCATTAAATTTAAACATTTACAGTGAGCAAGCAGGAGGCAGTGATCTAGTAATGGATACCTTCAGAAAGCACTGCGCAAGGCTAAAAAAGGCTGGGTGCATTGTGCTTAGAGGATGTGCTGTCCCTACAACCCTCGATCAGTTGATGCCAGTCCGACCTTGTCGCTGGGACCTGTTGTTCCCTGACCCCACCCAGAAGCCGCCAAGAGTGTATGCTATGAAATTAGCTGATAAAGAAGCTCATGAAGAGAAGTTAAAAGAGTGGTGTTCCCAAGACCTAATGATGCTCACCAATGCTAGTCATCATGATGCTGATTCAACTTCTGAAGAAGAAGAAGAAGAAGAAGAAGAAGAGGAAGAAAAAGAAAAAATAATAATTAGCGACTGCACTGTACTGAGTCTGCCCTGTTTTTAGGCCCGTTTTCATTTCCTTAATTTTTGGCCCGCCCTTCTATTCAAAAAATAGGGGGAGGGCATATGCATTTGCCTTTGTGTCTGTGTGTCGTCGTCGTTGTCGTCGTCTGTGTACAAGGAAGGAGTTGAGCTGGAGTGACCAGATTTGGAGGGTACTTCAGGAGGGCCGTCCGAACAAACAATCCGGTGGTGCAAATCCCGTCCGACCCGCGCAAGGCCTGCAGCAGCTGCATCATGGTTTGCATGGGCGGGAGGGGGATTTCCGCCATTATTGGTGCTAGCAGGGTAGGGATTTAAAAATACCAGTAATTTAAAACCCTTACCGTAAGTTACGGTAATATTGGTAATATACGGTAATATTACGGTAATTTTGGTATTTTTCTAAAAAATCAAGAATTTATACGAAAATTCTGAAAATAAATTATATTTTCAAATAAAGGGTTCTACAAACACGTACAATGAAAGGGGAAAAGTACAAAATCAAGTAATAAGAGTACAGAGAGTAAACGATACATAGTCATTAGCCATTATACAATAGGCAGGTACGTACAAGGTACGCACATATTCTACTTAAGTCCGGTCATCCTAACGACACTGAGAATGAAAGAGTCATGATCATGACTAAAAATTAGGGTGAGGAATTCTTCATCACCCAAATTCGGGTGATAAAGTGTTCCTCACCCAATAATGGGTATTGATCATGACTCTTTCATTCTCAGTGGAGGGCGTGCTCTGCGAGACCTGGTAAGTCGGGCCTCGGTACCAGTAGCCGCGGCTGCGGTCGCCCTGGGGGGAACAGGCGCAGCCGCGGTGTCATGAGGAGGAGTAGGAACCCTTTGCTCATGCGGGAGAGGACGCGGTATTGGCCCTTGCTCCGCTTCGGGCTCACGCAGGGGCTCGTCCACCGGCACATGATCTTCCTCCTCTTCACTGTCTGATTCCGGCAGCCAGACCGGCCGCTTGTGACGAGGCAGGGGCAAGCAGCAGCCATATGGCAACACAGCAGGGCTCGCCCGACGCGCGGGAAGCTCAAATGCACTGCCGCAACGCCGCCGGAGCGGGATTTGCGCCTTAATATGCGTATACGCCAATATTACCAATATTACCAATGTTACCGCCTCACCGTAACTTACCGTAATTTACGCGTAAGTTACCGAATCTTACGGGTAATATTACCGGGCTTTAAGTCCCTATAGCAGGGCACATAGGGGTATTTTTGGAATCAGGGCGACGAGACAAGATGAATGGACCTGGTCCCGACCCCATCGGCCGCTTTTACAAGTTGGCCAGATCAGGATCTTCAAAAAAGGGGGTCGACCGACTAAAAAAATTTATTGCAGATTTCGATTGGTCTCAGCAAGACCTTTTCAACGAGGGGTCGGAAAGGGGGTCCAGGAGCCCGACTTCGTCTATTAGTCACATCAGGATCTTGAAAAAAGGGGGTCGACCGACTGAAAATTTTTACTTAAGTTTTCGATAGGTCTTGGCAAGACCTCTTCAACGAGGGGTCGGAAGGGGGGTCCAGGAGCCCGCCTTCATGAGTTATGTGAAAAAGTGCGACGGGCTCGTTTTGCGCTCCTGCTGTGCCTCCATTGCAAGGAGTTGCAGTAGCATGGCAAATATGAGTATTTTCGGAATGAGGGCTAAGAGACAAATGAAATGGCCATATTCTAAGGACAGTTGGAGTAAAAAGTGTAAGGACTTTTGCATATTGTGAATAGAAGGGCGGGCCTAAGTCACGATGGTACATCGATAACTTTGCCTTACCCGCTCACGGGGTGTTTGATGAGAGCGGGCCGAAGGCCCGGGCCTTCGACTGGCCAAGTTGGGTCTGATGCGAGGGCCGAAGGCCCGAGGAAAGGCCGCCGGCAGGCCAAGCTGGGCCGGCCCCCTGTCGAACCGAGTTGCCGGCGCAGCGAAGCGGAGCTGGCAACTCGGTTCGACGGAAGGGCGGGCCCTAGCTTGTTTTTTTTTTTTTTTGTTCAGTGGTCAAGAAGCTTATTTTTTCCATTGTTGTGTTTATTTCGCACTGCAGACAGTTTCACAATGTCTCATTTTATGTTTGTTTGTGTCATTTTTCAGTATAAGCCGTTTTTTTTATGCCTCATTCATTTTCATATGAATTGTTAATTATACAAATCTTTTGTAAAGTATTAAATTAAATTAAGGTGTAAATACGATGTTCATATGATAGTTCTGTTCACTTCTGAAACCTTTTTCTCTGTGCACTAATTTGGTAAAATATGTGACTCAGAAACACAGCGTTCCTGGATTATCAGTTGCATGATTGCAACTTGGACCATATGACACTGTTCGTAGCCAAGAAGAAGAAGGTGCAGTACAACACCCAAAGAGTGATTTGTCATGAATTCCCATTTTGAAGGAAGTAAAGTCTCTATACAGGACGTTTTCAGGAACTAGGCATTTGTTTTCTTTCAGTCACAAGCGATCAGAATCGGGTTTGTTGAATGCATCTAAACAGGAGGCTGGACGTATTTACTTTAACAAGTACAGTAATTGTAGAAAAATGCACACAGCCAGAAATGACTTGGCACTTCTCCTGAGAATTGTAATTTTAACTTTAATTTTGTCGTATTGTTTCTATTTTTATTTCATTTTTGGTGTATTGGTTTATCTGGGGGCTAGGTTTAAAAGTGCAATTTAAACAGGAATCAATAAATAACCAACATAATATGAAACAATTTTTATGATCTTTTCCATCATATACAGGTTCCTAAAGATAACACTTACAGCATGTGCTTTGCTTAAACACGCATGAAGAAACGAACATGAATATAACCGACACTATTAAGAAAAAGAAAAGAATAAGTATCAACACACTTGGAGTAGTTCCCCCCTTTTGGCATTTAATGTTAAACATATAAACCAAGAAAGAACACATTTATCAAAATAGCACCTGCCTTATGGATACAAAGCAGTAAAACCTGCAGCACTACATGGAAACTATTGAGCTACAATCTTTACATCACTTATGGCCACTTGGAGTAAGCCAGACCACTCTACAAAACACAGACACAAAAGACTTCGTGTACAAGAGCATAAAGGACACCAAATATGACAAAAACAGTTACATCATAAAGGTAATATCAAGAAAGTGCGCTTAGCGTTCACACCTAACTTGGCAAGGGACTAGTAATTGTGTGTGTTCAGTTTACAAGAAGTTTTCATTCTTAAATGAGACGTGTCTCAGCGTTTACACCTACCTTGGCCAGTGACAATAATTCTGGCTTTGGACAGTCCATAGAAGGTTTCCATTCTTAGCAGAAACATTTTTCTTCCGTGTCTAGCTGCCATGCTCTAGCCATGTTAATTAATGTTGTGTGATGTTTGACCAACTTCTTTGCAATAAGTTTGTTGCATTTGTGTTTGTGAGCTGTTTTGTAATGACAGGATAGTTTCAGGAAGCGATCATGTAAGCCCGTATACTGAAGAGAGCATTCCTCACAGGTTAACACAATTGCTCCAGCAATGCTGCTGTTCGAGCACCTAGAATATTTGAAGCGTGACATTTTTGCATAACTTTGAAGGAAATACAAAATGGACTTTGTAGTACGAGAGTCCAACATGCCTCTTACAAGATTAGAAATGATTCTGAGGGTTTGCTTCATTCGCCCCTTACCTTTAACATTTACACTGCATCTTAATGGTTGCATCATTTCAGAAAGACTGTCATGGACGACAACTGAAGATCGGTTTGACGATGCTCTTGATGCTGTGTCATACTCTGGTTGCCACATAATTCCTTCCAGCTGCGAAGTCAGGTCATAGGATGATGACTTTACGTCCACCTCACATTTCACAGCTTCTCGCACCTGGAACCAACAAATCAGAGAAAGGGCAGAAATGTAAACAAAAAACCCAAAAGTAGCATGATATGAGTTTGTCATGCAAACCACCTGTTCACCCATATCAAATGAAAAACTAATATGATGACCTTATCATAAATTAAATGTGTGGAGTATTCTGAATTGTCACTTTCCACATTGAAACCACCACTCTCAGCTTTGTAGAGTTCCATCTTCACTTCATCTTGAAATTTAGCTTCACAACTCATGGCAGCTGCCTGAAAGTCAGGCTCAAAACAACTCTGGCCCACTATGTACAATTGACTCTGCTGTGATAACGACATGGTGGTCAGTGCACCCGGGATGTTATTACTTTTGCAAGACAAATAAAATAACAGTTATTCTATGTGAAAGGGGAAAATAATATTAATTACAGTCAACGCAATCAATAAGAAGTGACAAAACCTAGCAAAAGCAACAAAGTGCTCTCTTGCCCTGATTGTTTCCAAACAAAGTAGAACTAAAATGTCTTGAAGCTCCCATTAAAGACTGGGCCTGACATCTGAAAATAAGCAATAAAATCTGAGTCCAATTCATAAAGCGATCTGATCAGAAATCTACACAAAAGTTATGAAATGGGAGTTTTCGAAGACCAAAATGAAAGGCTTACTGTCAAGGTTGAGTCTTTCAAAATTAGTTCCCATGCCTCCAAAGACAGCAATTCTAGTCTACTTCAAGCTAATCGGAGCTCTTCACCTCCACATAAGGAAAATATAATATTCATGAACAGGGGCTGAGAATAAGACTTGTGTTGCAGGATTTTAAAACAAAGACAACGATCGTGCATTAATGTCTCAAAGTATACAAACACCAGACTTTAAAATATTTATGATTGGTGTTCCTAAAGCAAATTCTCGCTAATTCACATGGATGAAAGTATAGGGCTTGCACTTTCAAATGCATTGACATGTATGTTACAGCTGCACCATACGAATGAGAGGTTAGGGTTTCCACGGGTTACGTACCAGGTGGGTCACGGACCCCGTGAGAAATGGTTTGTATGCAACCCGCTTGGAGCCCTGCATCCGGGCTTGCCTATGCGGCAGTGGGCGGGCGCACGGCAGGGCTAGGGTGGCCACCCGTCAAGTCCCGTTACGTTCAACTCGAGCAGTCGGACCGCGGACATTACGCGGCCTCCGCGGCCGTCGCGAGGCCCCCCGCGGACACCGCGACGACCACGGCGGGCCTCACGCGGACTCTCGCGGCCGTCGCGAGGCCCCCCGCGGACACCGCGACGACCACGGCAGGCCTTTTGCGGACTCTCGCGGCCGTGGTCGTCGCGACGGCCGCGAGAGTCCGCGTGAGGCCCGCCGTGGTCGTCGCGGTGTCCGCGGGGGGCCTCGCGACGGCCGCGGAGGCCGCGTAATGTCCGCGGTCCGACTGCTCGAGTTGAACGTAACGGGACTTGACGGGTGGCCACCCTAGCCCTGCCGTGCGCCCGCCCACTGCCGCATAGGCAAGCCCGGATGCAGGGCTCCAAACGGGTTGCATAGTAACCATTTCTCACGGGGTCCGTGACCCACCTGGTACTACAATCTGGCTACATGCTGCCATGAGGGAGTTAAGTGTCTTGCACAAGTGGAAAAGTGACGCAATGACAAAAGAGAAGGGAGAAAATTAGGTCATAGCACTGACCAAACTTGGTAACATCAGAAAACTGCCAGTCACAGCACTCTGGGTTAGAGATTTAAAAAGTTACGGAGAGCCCCGCAACAACATTACACTACTACAGGAGGAGCAAAATACGAAGACGACAAAAAATAACTGCTCTAGAAAGTTAAGCCTATAACCTGCATCCCGGGATCGAAACTAGTTTCTTTAATCGTGCTGTTGCCAGAGTTGTCCTGATGCTGCCCGCAGGCGAGTTGCCCGTCCGCTTGTGTGCTGATCTGCTCTCGAAAGCACCGCCTTCGCCGATGTCACTCACTGCCAACCCGGGCAGCGCCGAGGGAGCAGCGTGAAGTTATATCGCTATTCCTATCGCTGTATCGCTATTCCTATCGCTATTCCTTGGGCGGCTCCTGGCAGTGAGGCTACCTCAATGAGGAATGAAAAGTTGGTGGTTCAGATTGTCCGGGGGGGTGGGGGGTAGGAGGAGGAGGCGGAGGGAGGGGAGGGGGAGGGGGGGGGGTCGGAGTGGGTACAGCATTCAATACAGAACTGGAATATTTCACAAACTTTCCTTTTTCCTTCAGGTTTTTTTTCAGGACGTCATTTTGAAGTGTTGCAAAAACTATGTTGGCTTGTTCTGAATTATTCTTAGTTGTATTTATTCGCCTTAAAAAAATCATTTATAGTATAATAAGAAGGCCGGGACCAGTGCGCTTGGTTGTGATAGTGTCATTGGACATCAATTGACTGCACAACTTTATTTATCTGGGAATTATGAAAGGGTTTAAATTAAAAGTAAATGCAGGCGTTGGATATGGTATTGCATGATTTTTAATGCAGAAGCATGCTTATTACCCAATTACAATCAGATTATAAGATTAACAAATTTGCAAATAAAGAAACAGGCTCAATGAGTTTTTGAAATGCGGCTTGCTGTTTCTTCCTTTTGTCCTTGATATCCCAGCAGAAAAGAAATATACCTACTGCAGCTGTGAATAGAGAAGACCAATTAATTACTAAGTCGGAATGAACCCCAAATAATCAACGGAGTGATGGAACTTACAAAGCTCTCCTTCCAGCTTACAATGGATTCTAGTTTGAGGAATTCAATAAGCCTCATCTCCTCCCTTTTGCCATAGTCTATGTCAATGAGCCTCTGCTGAATCTCCAGCTGGAGGCTTGGGTGGAGGTTCAAGGAGGTCCTCATGCGACGGACGATGTCCATTGTACATTGTTCCTGCTCGTTTTTGGTCTCATAAATGTATTCCCTGAAAAGCCGAAAGTACATAGTATATAGTATCATAAGTAACTCCACCGAAAATGCCCTATTTTGTGGCAGTTACAAATGAACAGTTTTTAGAGGATTGGATGAGAGAAAAGGTTCTTTGCAAGGTTACTTATTAAGTTCTGCAAGGAAAAATATTTGTAAGCTACGAACAAATTTGTTTGCATCTTACAAACCTGTTCGACAATTAAAAAATATGCAGTTACATATAAAGTTCATTGCATCTACAAACTAAATATTATGGCACAAATATATTGCTATCTAAGAATTTAAAGCTCTATGGCATATTATCATGAGTTCCTTATCAAAAAATAGGGGGGGGGGGAGGCATCTGTTCTATGCAAGTTTACAAAGAAATGTCTTTGCAAGTTTACAAAGAAATGTCTTTGCAAGTCTACAAAGAACTTTATACGTAGACTTGCAAAGAAAATTCTTCGTACTTGCAAAGAACTTGTTTGCATTACATAATAACCCTGTCTCCTAGCTTTACAATCTGTGAAGAAATTTCCTTGCAATGCGAACGCTTTCTTTACAAGGTTTTTTGAGTGTGGTATAGAGTTACTCTTATTCGGTCTAAAAAAAAAGCCAACTAGAATCTCAAACATACTGGTTGAATTTGTAGACCAGAGGACCTGGAGGATGTGGGGCCGCACTCCCACGCTTCACCTCGAGTAGTCGCACTGCTTGTTCCCTAGCGCGTACTGTCTCCCGCAGGGACAGGTAGAGATAACGCTCTTCATGAAAAATTGATGTACTTCTCCATTATTTCCGTGACCAACGGCGCCGGGAGGCCCTTAGTCTTAAGTTCAGCGGCGATTTCTTGTCTACAATTCGCCATTTGGAGTTGGCGCTCTGCTAGGAAAGCACTGTAAAATAGAGAGAAAAAATGTAAATGGCGTACTAAAGGTGCTACCACAATAGGGTCAACAACTCATCGCTCATTAACTTGTGTTTTCATTTGGACGGACTTGTAAGCCATATGATTACTCTCTGTTATCAAAATGTGATGTAGTCTTGTGGAGAACAGTATTTCGTATGGTGTAGGACTATTTTTAGTCTTTTCATCACCACACATATGAATATATAACAAAAATAAAATTGCCTCATGTAACTAATTCAAATTAACAATTTTATTTAGGCGATAATATATATTATATAGTGATGAACAGACTTACATTAGTCTTAACCCAAAAGGAATGATGCTGCCTACAATATTGTATCACATTTTGATTACAGAGACTAACCATATGTCTTACAAGTCCGTCCAAATGAGACAGTTAAAAGACAAGTTGATGAGTAATGAGGTCATTGTAGGAGCACCTTAAAATACGGCACTACACTGTTGTTGTTTAAACGTTTAGAGTTTAATTTGGTTCCAAAGATGAATAAATATCAAAATGAGATAATCACTGGAGTTTTAAAAAAATATTTTATGAAAAATTAGGGTGTATCACAGTTGTTCCCCTGTCAACTCTTCCCCGTACTTCTTCCCAGACACTTCTTCCCCGTCTCTTCCCCGTCGTGTTTAATTTCCTGCTCGGGGAAGAGAGTTCTTCCCGGCATTTATTTTCCTCATTTCATTTCCTCGCTCCCCACTCCGCTGAGCCCCCCTCCCTGACGGCGGCGCCGCGGACGGGAGCTGCTGCCGCGCGGAGTATCGCCATGAGGCGCGCGTTGGGCTGCCTAGCCTCCGGGCGGGGGTTGCAGTCGGGCGCAGTATGAGTCGTGGGTCAAATTTAGTTTCCTCCTGATTAATGTATTGTCCGATTATAGTGCACTTTGCAATAGATGTGGGGTAAAGTTTGGCGACAGCGAGTATTGAACAAATTGTAGTGACTGCGCCACTAATATTATTTCTGGGACTTGACCTGTTCCATGCCACTCTTAGAGTGTACGCGGTTATCAGAATCTTGAGTTACCACAGAGGTTCTGGAGTTGGATTAGCAGTGTATGAGTAATAAGTTAATAAGCCAATCGCAATGCCATAAAATGCATTCATCGATGGCACCGCAGAGGAAACTTATTGGGACGAATTAGAAAACTCTCGTGAAATTTTACTTAATTTATTTTGAGAAAAGCAGAGTTACATCAGAATTTAACACTGTTAATCAACGAATGTGACGTCATATTCGTGCGAATGTCAATTTTGTCACGTTCGTTTGAATACGACGTCACATTTGTATGAACGTTGATCCACGTTCAAACGAACGTGACACCCTAATTTAATTGCCGTGTCACGTTCAAACGAATGTGACATCGTATTCAAACGAACGTGAAAAAATTCACATTCCAACGAATATGACGTCACATTCGTCGAAAAACAGTGTTAAGTCTTGCCTATCACTGCTAAAACATTTGCAATAGACCATAAATGAAACGCATTTAAAATTAGGCGTAATCAGCACTACTCCGATATTCCTACAATGTTACCATTAAATCACAGACATTCTCAAAACACTGACGTCCATTTATTTACAAATGGTCGCACTAAATACTTAGACCCCTGATAAAGGCCAACTCCCGGCCAGTCCGGCTAACACCCGGCCAACTCCGGCCAACAGCCGGCCCAGACCCGGCAAACACCCGGCCAACACCCGGCCAAGTCCGGCCATAAACCCCAGCCCCGGCCAGCACCCCGCCATCGCTTGGCCAGCAGCCGGCCCAGCCCGGCCATCACTCATTAAACGACAAAACGTGGTATTTTTGCTGTCTTAAGCGGTATAAATCCCCTCAGAACCACTCCCCGCGCCTTTCTCGGTCTCGCGAGTGCCTGGTTGGTAGGCAGCCCTGAACGCACGCCTGTTCAGCGGGCTGGCGTATGCTGCACTCCGGCAGGCGCTCGGCCGACCAGCGCACAAGAAAAGTAGGCAAAAAGTAGCCCAAACACACAGGTGTGCGGTGGGCTGCATCTCCTCCTGCCTACTAGGCAGCTACTGAACAGCTGTGCCGAGAAATCGCCTAGTAGGCAGTAGGAGATGCAGCCTGCCGCACCCCTGTGTGTTTGGGCTACTTTTTGCTTACTTATCTGGCAAAACGCACAGTGGGCCAGAGGACCCAGGACCGGTGGAGGCGGACAAATTCCGGACGCGTTATGAGCTCCAGAGTCGCTCAACAGGACTCGAACCGAACGTGTGACGCGTCTAGAATTTCGGCCGCCTGCGCCGGTCGTCTGGCCCACTGTGCAGCAGCAACTTGGGCGACACAAGGTGACCAAACGAAGTGGTCTGGCCGGGGATCGGCAGGCTATTTACCATTGATTTCCCTTTCCTAAATTGTGTGTTTTTCAGGTGAGGACCGCATTCCCGGCAGTTGAGTAAGCAGCTCAAGTCATCAGCTCTAGGATGGAACGAAGTAAAACCACACAGGATGTCTTGTCAAGTCAGATTGGAAAGGAATCGCCCCCTTTTTTTACTTGAGATAGTATTCCCCTTCCCAGGTTTTGTGCGAAATTTTGTCTGGCCGGGAGTTGGCCTTTATCAAGGGGAATCATCAAAATTGCTGACATGCAGAAACCATGAATGCTGATTTACAAGTTGAATCCAAGTTCATCGTGGGGCATGCCGCCATTTCACCCTCTGTGCATATCAAGACATGGTCACACCCCACTGACACTTCAATGGCAATGTCACTTGTCAATAATCTACACTTTGACGTCAGAAAGTGTTAAAACTTAAGACCTGTCGCTTTAGATGGCCCAGGCTTAAACTAGAATACATTGCTTAATCCACTGTGTGCACTGTAATAACGCCACACCATGAATCAGTCAAATCACATTTATATCGAGTATTAACCATAGAATATTCGTTGACTTCCAACAAACTATTGCTGTTCGCAGAGCTTCAACGAATCAGCAGACTGACTCTGACAGTCGTTTTCGTCTCTCTCTCTCTCTCTCTCTCTCTCTCTCTCTCTCTCTCTCTCTCTCTCTCTCTCTCTCTCGTACTCATGGGACGTCCCGGACAGGTGCGAGAGCGATAGAGACGACATTCGAAATCGGTCTGCAAGTTTACAAACATTTTTCATTTTCTGCATTTTGTAAACTTGAATTACGAAGATATTTAAATACCATAACTTGTAAGCATCACAAATTCAGTATTGAGATTTTTTTTTTAAATTGAATTATCTAGAACTAGCCTATTAATAAATGTACAAATTGGTCTCTTGACTTTACGCTCTGCAAACTCAAGTGTGTACATCGCATGCGTCAGGCTGCGGCACGCTCGGTGGCGGTTACCTTTGCCCTGTTGCCGAAGCTCCCTACGTTTTGCATGTAAAGCAGAGTCACTGTGTACATGCAGGCGAGCACTACCTGTCGTGTACATGACAAGCATGCTCCAGCGTGAAGTGTGAATGCAGGCATGCTTGAACCCAAAATTTGAGCTCCCTAGCGAACTGACGTCCATTGGCGTGTCTGCCTAACCGCCTAGAGGGTAGGCAATCCCAACTCATCAGCACACGTATGCGTTGCGGGCTGGCCTACCCTACGGCCTGCAGGCGCCTTGCCCTTGGGAGGTTTCCTGCCACTGCAACAGATTGTTGTCGTTTCAAAGCGAGAAGTCGTCTGTGACGTGAGGCTCTAAGGGAGGCTTCCTGCAGGCCATGCTGGGTCCATCCCAAGTCGAGCCAAGTTGCCGGCGCAGCTAAGCAGAGCTGGCAACGGCGTTTGACGGCTGGCATTACCCCGGGCCCGGTGCAGGCCACTGGAAACACCTGCACTGGGTGCCCAGGATGCCGACGCACGTCATGCAAGAGTGGCAAACACCTCAGAAAGCAAAGTATTACTCCGGGACCAGCGGCGGCGAGGCAAGGTGGGCAGCTCACCGTCAAGTTCATTGCCAACGCGTCGAGGCTGTTGGATTATCCCTGAAGGCCTCATAACGGGAATCCTTGCTGGAACCTTGGATGATACTTCCTGGGGGTTCGGCCGAGTCAAGCCCTTCGCGTAGGCTGCAGTGACAAGGACGACGGTTTCGACGAGCCACTCTCCAGCGTTTGTTTTCGCGAGGTACAGTGATCGTAAAATTTTCTTGCTAGAGGCGTTGTTGAACACGTCCCCGCTGCCGCGTGGCCCCGGGCATCACTTTTAGCCGCGTCCTGCTGAGGTGGCTCTTGTTCTTATGACGGTGTTCAGTTCGCGGCGAGAAGAAAAAAGAAAGGATATGAAAGCCGCCACCGCTCGACAGCCGAGCGCCGGCAAGACGAGCGCGGCCGGCCCGTTGCTGGCTGCGTTCGGAGTTGCTTTACGACATCTGCAAACTGGGGCGAAGGCTGGAGGGACACATGCAAGTTTCGAACGTGCCCGCTGTGGTTCGCGGAAACCATCCCCTCTCAACCCAGGACCAGCCCCGGCGTGGGGGTCAGCGCCGCGGCCAGGCGTGTCGCCAGTCGGCCGCAAAGGGCATGGTTCCAGGACCGTCAAAAAATTAAAGACTTGGCAAGTGTGACGCATATTAAAATCGGTCGCAGCCGTTGTTTGGGGAGTGGTGTAGAAATAGACCTCGTGATAACGCAATGATTTAGATACCAATCGACGCAAAGATAGCCTGCTCCTGCTCCTCTGCCCGAATCTCACTTCCATTTTGAGTTCCGATCTGGCAGTGTCAACTTTCTCGCAGAAATATGGATGGTGGCGGCACAGCTACGCTTCACCGCCCAAGCATTGAAGTATTCGCGGCCGACAATGTGCCGCCGCCCTCCTGCTGCGTCTCACCGGTAGATCGCGGATTAGCTCAAACGCATTCCCGCGGGGGGCAAGGACGCTTCATCCCGATCCCCAAGTGTTGCCCGGAAGGCCGATGCCAAAGCAAAATGCAGTTCGAAAATACACTTTTCTTTTTTTTTGTTTTTGTTTTGAAGAGACATCAAAGTGCTCTACAAACTCAGGTTGGTACACTGCCGCTCAAAATTAGCGGCCCATTTTTTAAAGCGCGGCGCCGTTTCTATGTTTTTCGAGCTGGGATGCTGAAATTTAGAAGGCAGGTGCCCCTATTGTTCTTCTTGAGCCCTGCAAAGTGTGCGATCCGTGCGCCCATCCTTGCGACCTGTGCCACCCATTCACTGCATAGGGGTGTAAAAACCGAGATAAACATGTCAAAATTTTTGTCTTTTAATGATCGGAAACGGCAAATTTGCGGTGTACCGACTCAAATGAGTCTCCCCTTTACAACTGTGCAAGCGGAATCGCAATCGGACAATTCCACCCCTTTCCACAGTCACCCCCACCCCCTCGAGGGGTTGGTTTTCAAAAATGTTTGAAACCGACTGCAAACGATCCAGAAGCCTCTCCTGTACACGGTACAATTTTTCTTTTTCGATTCCGACCACCCCCGGCCGTACCACCCCCACGGAGGACCCACCCCATTTTGAATTTGTGCCGTTTCAGCCACAAGGGGGTCAAATTTGTGTCCCAAAATTCATGAGGACGCACCTTGGGTGCGCACAAACCCATTCGGATCGAAAAATCCAGATCCGGAAATTTTCATTCACCGCTGTAGGGGTGACCACCCCCTCTCACCCCCTGCTCCCCCGAGAGGGGCAGGAAGGTCGTTCAAGGGTGGCCCCGGCCAAGAAGACACGGCTCAACCATTCCTGAAATTTTCGAGTCGATCCGGTGCACCGTTTACCCTCCAGGGCGAAAAAACCGTCGAAACCAGCAAAAACATCCCTCAAGTTCACCCTTCGTGAACGCCAAACTGAGGAGGGGTAGCAGCCAAACTCCAAGTGTCCCATCTCGGCACAACCCCTCTCTGCAACCCCCTTTTCTTTCACTCCGCTGCGGTAACGCCCGCGCCCATGCCAACGAGGCAAACGCGGTGATGCACTCGTGCGTCTTCCGCCACCACAGCCATGCGCCGGCGAGGCAGGCAACTCGTCTCACGGGCTGCGCAGGTGCGCCAACGTACTGGAGGCGTGCGCGCGCGCCAGGTCACCGCTCTTCAACAGGGCCAGTCCAGCAATACAGGAAAAATGCACATGGACGCACACGAGTCATCCCCACCGTGCTGCTGGACTGGCCCTGTTGAAGAGCGGTGACCTGGCGCGCGCGCACGCCTCCAGTACGTTGGCACACCTGCGCAGCCCGTGCGACGAGTTGCCTGCCTCGCCGGCGCATGGCTGTGGTGGCGGAAGACGCACGAGTGCATCACCGCGTTTGCCTCGTTGGCATGGGCGCGGGCGTTACCGCAGCGGAGTGAAAGAAAAGGGGGTTGCAGAGAGGGTTTGTGCCGAGATGGGACACTTGGAGTTTGGCCGCTACCCCTCCTCAGTTCGGCGTTCACGAAGGGTGAACTTGAGGGATGTTTTTGCTGGTTTCGACGGTTTTTTCGCCCTGGAGGGTAAACGGTGCACCGGATCGACTCGAAAATTTCAGGAATGGTTGAGCCGTGTCTTCTTGGCCGGGGCCACCCTTGAACGACCTTCCTGCCCCTCTCGGGGAAGCAGGGGGTGAGAGGGGGTGGTCACCCCTACAGCGGTGAATGAAAATTTCCGGATCTGGATTTTTCGATCCGAATGGGTTTGTGCGCACCCAAGGTGTGTCCTCATGAATTTTGGGACACAAATTTGACCCCCTTGCGGCTGAAACGGCACAAATTCAAAATGGGGTGGGTCCTCCGTGGGGGTGGTACGGCCGGGGGTGGTCGGAATCGAAAAAGAAAAATTGTACCGTGTACAGGAGAGGCTTCTGGATCGTTTGCAGTCGGTTTCAAACATTTTTGAAAACCAACCCCTCGAGGGGGTGGGGGTGACTGTGGAAAGGGGTGGAATTGTCCGATTGCGATTCCGCTTGCACAGTTGTAAAGGGGAGACTCATTTGAGTCGGTACACCGCAAATTTGCCGTTTCCGATCATTAAAAGACAAAAATTTTGACATGTTTATCTCGGTTTTTACACCCCTATGCAGTGAAGGGGTGGCACAGGTCGCAAGGATGGGCGCACGGATCGCACACTTTGCAGGGCTCAAGAAGAACAATAGGGGCACCTGCCTTCTAAATTTCAGCATCCCAGCTCGAAAAACATAGAAACGGCGCCGCGCTTTAAAAAATGGGCCGCTAATTTTGAGCGGCAGTGTATATGGCACACTGATTAAAATGTGTGTCTGCATGCACACTGTTCTAAACAGTGTTCCTGCACTGTTAAAAAAATGTTGTAATTTAACAGCACTTGTGCTGTTAAGTTTGATGGCAACACATCTTGTTATATAACAAACATGTTGTAGCCCTTGGTGTTGTTTTCTGGTGATTCGATTGTATTACAACAATACTTTTGTCACGTCTTCGATTATGTCTCTGCCAAATTTGTGTTCGCCTCAAAGTGTTGTAATTTAACAACATCCTTGTAATCTGACACCTATTTTTGTTTAAGGATTGCACAATGGTTGTTTTAAACAGAAAAACTGTCGAACGAGAACATTACTGTTTTAAATCAGAATTTCATTACTGTTTCCAGACAGGGAAGTTGTAAAGAAACAAACGAGTTGTCTGTAGATGAATTTCCCGTTCAGGAGCCGAACAACACTGTTGTAATTTAACAACATTCCTGTCGGTGATTGTGTTGTAATTTTACAGTGGATTTTTAACAGTGTGCGAAACAAACTCTTCTTAACAGTGTGTCTGCGAAGCACAATGTTCGAAACAGTGTGCCAAAGACCCATGTTAAATGCAGAATCGGCCAGGCACGCTGTTTTAAAGTGTGTCTGACAAGCACTTGCATTTGCAGAGTGGGCGCAAACTTCGAGGTAGAGCCTAAACTTACAATACGTGGAGCCGATCAGAGACAAACCGTTTCACTGAGGCAAAAAAAAATACGGAGAAATTTGTAAACAATTTGTGCTAATTGTCCGTACCTAGAACCCAAATTTTTGTTCTGTTCTTATTAGTGTGCGAAAGACCCATGCAGCATCGGCCAGGCACACTTTTAGAGCAGTATGCATACAGGCACACATTTAAAACAATGTGCCATGCACACTGCACACACTTGCGTTTCCGTGATTTGGGATTTCGGCAACGGGTGCTGCTACAAGGGCATGAAAAGTTTCTCTCGGCATGGGAGCGGCGAGACAATTCACTGATAGAAAAAAGTGCAGACCGCATGGTGAGTAGGCAGCAAAGTGCACCATCAGGACTCGTGGGGGTGTGCGATAGCCTTTTGGTGGTCCGGATCTGAAAGTCCGCCATACGCAACCGAAGTCCCGTAACCATAAAAAGACCGACCCTGTACAATGCATGGATGGAACGATTTAAACCAACAACGCTTCAATATCAAAAATGGGTAATTTTGGAATTTGGGCGACGAAACAAACTCTATGGTGGTAAAACCGTCAAATAAAATCGGAGAAATCTGTATTTTGGTTTGAGTGCAGGCGTTTTGGTCAACACATTGTGAGATATCGCATCATTTAAGTTTCGATCGACACAGCCGCTCGCCTCTGTCCAACGGCAGCTCATATTATCGAAATTCATGGCTTGATTTTTGGCTTCCGATGGTCTGACGTGTAAAGACGGTCACGGCCGTGGACCTGACTGCCCTGCCACCCGACGCTGGGCCTCCCGCCAGCACACGCGCCCGCCAACACACGCGGCAACACTGTGCGTTTATCGTCGTCCCTGGTGGCACGACGCGGCCGTGAGTCACGGGCGTCGCAGGCCGGGCTCAAACTTGCTCTTATTTGAAAACTTTTGAACCACAAATGGCCCTCTGCACTGTAAAAAAATGTTCCAGAGCATTCTGCTAACAACTTCAGCTAATGCTCCGTACGCTGAACCCAGTATTTTCCGTAGCCTCTTTACAGTATTCACTGTGCCACTCACAGTCTTCTCTGTAGGACTTACAGACGTCTCCGTGCACCTCAATGATCTGCGACAGGCATGCGGAGAAAATTGAGTCGCACCGTGAATACTGTAAAGAGGTTACAGGAATAACTGGAATTGGGGTACAGAGAATCCTGGCAAAACCATTAACCGACATCTCCGTAGTGTTTTGCCACTGTGTTCCCTTTGTATTTGTACGAATATTTTGTCTGCACTCCATCCTCACAGCAACTCAAGTCCATTTCTACTTGCACAGCTTGTTGTGCGGACTGGACTGGACCGCATCGCAGCGTCTGTGAGCCAAGGGGACATCTACACACACACGCACTCACCCGGTTCTTCGACGATCTAAATCAAATAAGCTTGATATTCTAACCGCTACAGGTATTGAAGGCTGATCCCGACCAATGTTTTTGTTCCTCTGCCTCTCTTGCACTTTGAGGTTCTCCTAGAGAGAGGATCATTGCAGTCCGTGCAGGTGCTTCCCTCTACACGGCGCATTCAGCCTCGAGCTTTTCGATTTGCCTGGAGCGCCATGGTGGTAGGGGGCCGGGGTGAGGCACTGCCAAGCGCCGCGCTGCAAGTAATACGCAGAGCGCATCCCGAAAAATTAGGCCACCCTTTACTGCTGTCGAACACACTTAAACTCAAACTGGCCGAAGCAGATGGCTAAGAAAATCTACCGGCGCCGTCGGCCGGTTGGCGGGACCTTCACCTTCAGGGCTCCAGGGCCTGCACCGCCTGCACTGTCATTCTGGGTGTTCTGAAACGGTACGCCCAAGGCGTACGCCACAGAACACGGTACGCCTTTAGGCGTATCGAAACGATTTCTACACACCTTGAGCAGGTGGCATTCAGGATGGTCAAAGGGCTTTAGGCCCTCAGCACTTCGGTGCGCGTCAGGTCAGGGTGCGTGCAATGCAAACACATCGGTTCCTTTGATGGGGCAAGCGCCAAGCCCACCTGGGCCCCAAGGGTGTGTACATTCTAGGCACCATAAGTTGGGTATGGCCGGTCATCGGGCCGAGGTGTGTGCATTGTACGCAACCTGCCAGGGCTGGGAAATACCTAGGTAAATAGTACCTAGGTACTTTATGTAGGTACTTTTTTCGTACCTGTAACTGTACCAAGGTACTGCAGTCACAATTGTACCTGTACCTGTACGTAGATACTTTTTGGGCAGTAACTGTACCTGGAACTACAGGTACTTTTACACGTAATTTTGGTTGGAAATGGAGGGCAAGACAGGTAATAAGATGTGCTCCAAACAGTGCGAGGAGAAAGAAAGACACTCAGAGGCCTAAGCTCTGCAGAATACGTGAGAATAAGTTTTCAGCTTTCAGCGGTGCGCAAATTTTGATCAGGTTTTCAGACAGGGTTCTGAAATTCTGACAAAATTTACAGGAGTGCGGTGCTTTTCTTGCCCTTGCCAGAGAGTTTTATCGCAATTCAAGAGGTGCTCGATGCCCCGAAGCGTGTCAGAGCTCGTTTTGCGTCATTTCGCACAATAAATCAGCCAAAGCGGGCCACTTACAGAGAAGAAGGGATAGCTTGCAGACAATTAAGCACTTCAGGAGCTTTTAGGTGACCAGGATCAAGCCCACTTCTAACAAATGTGACAACTACGTTTTGTGCAACTTTTCACCTGGTTTGTACGCCATCCGATGATAGAAGCGCTCTCGAAGCGTCAGTTTGTAGATGAAGATGCACTTCTCAACCTTTGAGGAGGCCAGGATGTGTTGCGCGCTGTGCGCCGGGTTGCTTGCGCAAAGTGCTTGCCATACAGCAATCATCGGAACTGATTGTGACCCATACACCCCCGGGTTTGATGACGGCTTTGCTGACTCTTGCGTTATTTAATGAGGTAACACTAGTGCCAATTTTCGGACTTATAACACGCTTGGTTAATCTGCCGCAGATCAGAGAAAATGTTGCGATTAGTAGTGCGTTCATTGGTGATGCACTTGGGTAAAATGGGGCCTGGTTGTCGGTCGCACCTCGAGCGTGAGCCCTGCCAATGGCACTCCTTGCTGCGGCCATTGGTGCGCGGCCGTCTGAGCGCTCAGTGACGGTCCCCCGCTCATATCGGCCAGCGGCGTGTGACGGTCGTGTAACGTTTGCTGTGCGAGTGGAGGGGGTATGGGCCAGCGTAATGCCGCGTAACTGGGGGGTCAAAAGATGTCCCAAACTGCTTCACGTAATTGGCGGACGGCCCCTGGGCACGGGTGAACAGTCTTCCTGCTGCCCAGAGCAGCCGTCGGGGACACGCCGGCGGACGTGGTCGCGACGCCGCTGACTCAGCATCTCTCCCTTCCCCCCTCGCCGGCGGCGGGCCAAAGGCACTCAAGTTCGTAAGGCAAGGGGGGGAGCGGAGGGCCGCCACCACCGCCAGGAGCAGTGGTACCGCCGCGCGGCACGGCAGTGCGCGCCACCCAGCCAGGACGAACGTCCGCGTCGCCCCACCGCGCCACGGCGCCGCGCTTTGGCGCGCTTATCACTCGCGTGATTCGTGCTCCTGCAGTCACCGTACTCCGGCTGCAGTTCTCAAGGCGCTTCAAGTGGTAGTGTGTGCTTCTTTATGGGGATGTGTTTGTGTTTTATTTCGTTCGACTGCGCTCCGGCATGGAGTCATGCCAGTCTTCGGAAGTCCTGGCTCCACGCCCAGAGAGCGACGCCGAGCTCAGCCTGCAAGCAATTCAGCTGGATTTCATTCAAAAGGTGGGTCGCCAGTTTTAGCATGGACTTCAAACAGTTCAAGTATTACATTGCTGTGCATTGTGTGCTCAGCGCAGTGCTCAGCACTTGTACGAAATTACACATCAAGATCAAATGTGTGCATAGTACACAGCTGTGGGAGCGTACTTACAAGCACGCAGCTATAGATGTATGCTTGGCCAAGCAAACTTTTATCCCACCCATTAAAAGGCAGACTCATACAGCAGTGTACTTGGCCAAGCATACACCTATAGCTGTGTACTTGCCAAGCATACATCTATAGCTGTGTGCTTGTAAGTACGCTCCCACAGCTGTGTACTAAGCACACATTTGATCTTGTAGTGTAGGCAAACACGTAAAAAGCCCGATCCATGCGCGAAAACCTACATTTACGTGCCGGCGCTGGAGACTCAAGAATGTCATGCACGCACTCATGCCGTTAACTTGTGCATGCCTGTCAGGCTGGCACAGCGCTTTCCCGGGCCGGCCGGGCCCCACCCGAGCATTGTGAAAAATTATGAAGGCGATGGCTGTCAATTCCGATGTCAATCTCCACTGTACCCTGAACGACGGTGTGCTCTGTTCTCGGGTGCACGGTGGAGTAGCCACCGTACTCTGGGGTACATACAGCACGCATTGCACCCCACCAGGGTCCATTCTGGTGCATGTGCACAGCTCTTCCAGCTATTCCTGTACCCCAGGGTACGGCACCTGCTGTACTCTGACAACAGAGCGCACCATCACCTTGAGTACAGTGGAGAGTGGCATTACAATTGGCAGCCCATTGTTTTCGACAGTGAGTGGGCTAGTTGTTTTTCCTCTAGTTGTGCAGGGGGTGGCAACGACCAAGTGACTGCGTGAAGCCATGCGCGAGCGAGGTGTTTGGTTTTTCTTTTTATGGGGTGGGGGCACTTCATTTGACCAATTTTTATTACATTTCACATATGCATTGCAATAGGGACAAACATTTCATGCGCTCATTTGAAGTGTTCTTATTTGCTGCTTTTGTAGGGCCAATGGGAGCGATTGTGGCTGGTGCGGGCGTTACGGAGCCAAGCAAAGGAGAACCCACCCACGTATATATACTTGGTGCATTGCACCAACGTTAACGGGGACACGAGGGTAAGTATGCATCGCAAGACCGTTGTAGACCACATGTGTAGACCATTTGGCGTATTTCATTGATTAGAAAGTACTGTGAATTAACACTAAAACATATTTGCGATACAATCGTTTGATGATGAGACACGAAGAGCTAGACCAGTCCTGGGAATATCAAAATCTTTTACCTTCCCCAGCCCAGAGCCAGCACCTTGGGGTAACAGGGCTCACCGCCTAGCGCTGGACAGACAACATTTCTAATAAACATAGTTTTGTGTTGTGCTATGCTCGGAATTCAACATACGTTTTGAAATGCACGACTTTGTCTGTAGCTCAGCACATAACCGTGCATTGTCATTCCGTGTGCGTTGTTACGCATGGGCCCATGCATTTCATGCGTATACTCAATTTCGTTCCAAGCTATGCTTTGTCCACGTTATTGGTAAACCCGCCTTCGCATCGGCACAATAAATTACTATGTACTATTTTGTGCATAACCTTTGCACAAAGTTGTGCATGCGTTTCAATATGCACGAATTTTATGCGCTACAACGCACACTTTCGTGCGTAGTTACGCACAAATTCGTGCATATCAAAACGCATGCACAACTTTGTGCGAATCTTGCGCACAAAAAAGCACATAGTAATTTAGTGTGGGGTCTTTTAATCTCGGCGCTAGGAAACTTTTCGTGGGGCACCATCCGTCCAAGTTATTCAAATGCGTTTGTAAGAATTATTTTTCATTAATTAGCTCGCATTTGTTTCGCAGGGCTTCGAGTGATTTCGACACTGCTGTTGCGGCGTTCGTTCAGAAGAGATGCTCTATCTGGATCACCGTTTGGTTCCGCGCAGTCCAACCAGCCCGACCCGGATGTCAGCCCACATCAACACGCACAAGCTGCGGCAAACCGCGTTCGTATGAGTCGAGTCTTTTTCACAACCGAACCAGCATCTTGTTATAGGTCCCGATGAGTTAGTTTCAGACGTCAATCAGGCACACACTGCTAATCCAAGTGTGGACCAGGTCCACGCGAGGTAGCGTGGACCACGATGGTCCACGCTAGGAAACGTGGACCACGAATGGTCCATACCAGGAAACGTGGACCAAGTGTGGTCCGTGTCCTTCCGGTTCACGCTTTAAAGCGTTGAACTAATACGCCAGCCACACTTCCAAGTGTGGACCACAGCTTGGTCCACGTTTCCTAGCGTGGACCATTGGTGGTCCACGTTTCCTAGCATTGAATACTCGTGGTCCACGTTTCTAAGCGTGGACCGTGGACCTGGTCCACACTTGGATTAGCAGTGTAGTTACGCTTGATGTTTCCCTTGTAGCGCGTTAAAATTCAAGTAGATTAGCCGTTTTCGCTGCAACTCAAGCGAAAACTTAGCATGAGTGGACGCAGTTTGCCTAGGCCCTATAAACTGCGCTCACCCTTTCTCAGAAAGCGTTTGACCTTATACCAACATGTTTCCCACGGAGAGATGACATGTGTGTTGTAAATTACGCTACAATTTAACGTACGTCGAGCCAAGTTAAAACTGATGAAACATAAAGTAACTTCAGGATTGTTCTTGAAAAGGATCTGAGTAGTGGATGATTTGTGTGATCATAAGAAAGTTTCGCTAATTTTTTGTCGGTTGCAGGATTATTTGCTGTGCTGTCAGCTTTTGAGCGCAGTTAAAACGACGTCCAGATTCGCCCCGATTGTCCACAGACCACCGTTCTGCACGGCAAAGGCAGCCGCTAGCTGCGTTAACGAGACCGAGGTAAAAGATTTTCTCCAACAATGTGACTTTATTCTGTTGTTCATGTCATGCATGCTCCAGGATAAAGCGTATTTTGTACTCTGCAAAGTCAAGTGTGTGCCAAGCACGAAGCACGCACTACATAGAGTCAACGAGAAGGTACACTCCTCTTTGCCGCGTGCATGCAGCAAGCTAAGTGTATGCCTTGTGGGTGACTCCATGTAACGCAAGTTTGACTCACGCTCAAGTTTGTGAATTAATTCGCTGCCGGACGTGTGTGTGTGCGTGTGTGTGTGTGTTAAGTATACACGTGAGTGTTCTGTGTATGTGTGCGCGCTATGTGGGTGTGCTTAGTACACAGTTAAGTTTCTAATACCGGCAAACTCTAGGCTTGGAATCCAAGGGATGCCTTGGCTCCATTTCTAAGGGGTTTTCAGGAATTTTCAACTTTTGAAGTTAACGAAACGGGCAGTGTGAGACAAAAACGGAAACTCAACCTCTCTGGGAAATAAAGGCATGACATCCTTGGACTCCAAGGAGGCGAGTTAAGTCAAAGTAAAAACAAAAGGCATTCCGTGCCATGAAGCGGAGGTCTTGTGTCATCCTTTATAACAATTTTGGCTGAAGTGACCAAACCAATAAAAGTTGGAGGTTGCGTTAATACTACATGTTAGGTGGAGGCACGATAAAATTTTACTGAACCCATTTGTGAAAGGCAAATCCTTCTTTCATTGCAGGAATCAGGAAAGCGTGTTTGTGCGACGTGGGATCATCGACGCTCAAGATCATCGACGCCCGGCAGCAGCTGCAGTTCTCCCAGACATTCTTTTTTATTTTCAGGTGCGTTTCGTTTCAAACTGCTAAGGCTACTTACCAAAACTTTTTTTAATATGTTTATGCGTCTCAAACCGCACTGAACTGCCATTTAACGAACCACGGGTTTCACAATCAAACGATAAAAACCAAAATTCAAGATGTTCGCAACTCATTTTTTGTCACTTAACCCGTTCTAAGGTGTCAAATTTACATTATTGCTCAGTCGCTTCCCCCTCGCCTGGCAGTTAGTAGGGTCAGGGTCTAACTACTTTGAGAGCTGATGGTTTTCCTTCTTATATTTTCAGGGGGAGGGAGATATTCAACTTTGCCCACCGGACCATCAAGACAGCGGCTCATCTCGCACGCAGGCCATTGAACTGAACACCTTCAGG
This sequence comes from Stenchaetothrips biformis, assembly GCA_030522485.1. Taxonomy (NCBI): domain Eukaryota; kingdom Metazoa; phylum Arthropoda; class Insecta; order Thysanoptera; family Thripidae; genus Stenchaetothrips; species Stenchaetothrips biformis. The sequence goes on along the minus strand of CM060093.1, from coordinate 1,286,053 downwards.
AGCAAAATATTTATGGCTGACCTGAGTTTGTGGGAGTGACTGATTTATTGATAGCTTTCTGTCCCACCGTGGAAGTGATACATTGTAGCCTCCCTCGGGGAAGTTCCGGTGTCACAATTAACCACAAAATGTCATTGATATTTTTCCGTGGCGTTTTTGTTAGTCTCATAACTAATCGATACCTCCTAGCAATAGGCACGTACTTCGGGCACGCTTCTCAAAACTCAAGTACTTTCGGCAGCTTGTGCAACAAACGCGCAGTTTCACGATTTCTGGTCAAAAAGCACGCAGTTTTCGCATTTTCCTCCTAGCGGGTATGAAAATGCATTCTGGGTAGTTTTTTTTGGTTGGGCTAGTGAGGTACCTTATCTAAGTCACCATTGATAACCTGGAAACGGTTCCAGGAGTGATCCACCATCAAATATTACTGAAGGTTTGAAGGTCAAGGGTTGACCTATATTTAATGGCAGATCGTTCCTGAAACGGTTTTGAGCTTATCAATGGTTACTTACTGAGTGCATTTTACTTGCCCAACCATAAAACTTACCCAGAATGCATTTTCGTACCCGCTAGGAGGAAAATGCGAAAACTGCGTGCTTTTTGACCAGAAATCGCGAAACTGCGTGTTTGTTGCACAAGCTGCCGAAAGTACGTGAGTTTTGAGAAGCGTGCCCGAAGTACGTGCCTATTGCTAGGAGGTATCGTAATTCAGTTTTTAAGTCCCTTCGATGGTGACATAATTTGTTTCTACCTGGCGACACAATTGCAAATTTCACTCTTAACGGACAATATGTGTCGTGAGGTAAAATCAATTTTGAATTGCCGTTGAAGCATCAGCAGCTTAAATCTGTATCGTTGGAAGGACGAAATTGTGATACCGAAACACGCGAAGTTTATTGGCCCAAGCGCATTTGCAATGTGGCTCACAGTTGACGGAGGTTCAAAAAGAAAATCAAGAGAAACAAAAGCTGGTCTTGACTGGGATTATGGCTCTTCTGAAGCTGCAGAACAGCGACGCTGATGCTAATTCCCAGGATTTTTGCATACTTTGTTCTTCTTGATTCCTTCTCAACTTCCGCTCAAGCTTTTCTCCGATGTACCCATTGTCAGTCACCAGCAGGATGGTATTGAGGCAATATATCAATTTTCGGCTCGTCCCTTATTTACATTATGGGTAGAGAATGGAGGACGGGTATATGGTCGCATTTATGCTTTATGAACGACTTCGAACGTCTGAAATAAGAAGAAGAAAAGAAGAAGAATCTCTATGAATCTGTCGGCCACCAGGGCCAGTCAGACTTAGTAGTGCTTGTTCGCTGGTAATGTCTTTGTCCAATAATGTCCGTGGTCACGCTCAATTTTGCGCACGTGAAGTTTTTCCATGCAAATCTTTGTACACTGCAACTCGATTGGTAAGTTTGCTTGCGACTCCAGTGGCGCTCCGTTTTGAATGCCAAAATTTGGCCTTCTGGGCCCGGATTGGCCTCTTTGAATGCCAAAGTTTGGCATTCCGGTTAACTTGGACGCCAAATTTTGGTATTTTTAAAGGCCAATCCGGCCGAGAATGCCAAATTTTGGCATTCAAAACGGAGCGCCACTGGAGTGGCAAGCAGACTTACCAATGGAATTGCAGTGTACATGTTTGTGCACAGTTGTGCGATGAGCTTGCTTGTGCAATATTGTCTGAATCACGTGCAAAATTGTACGATGAAGTTCCGTGTTTCTCGTGATTGGTGTTGTCTTTCTTGTTTTGTTTGGAAGTACGAGGACAGGCTCCAGGACCTCACTTCCGCCTTTATCTTGCATGTTAGATGCATGTCCCTTTTTCACCATTTGGAAAAGTGGAGATTGCTAGTTAAATTTACTGTTAATAATGACACCTCTACGCCAACACTTACTGTCTCCGTACACTGCACGCGAGAAGAGCGGGGGCCCACAAAAAGGAGTACCCCTGCCTCGACCACCACACCGCGGTGTTGACGCACCGCTCACTTAACACAAGCATGACATCACAGTTACCACGCTGCAAAGTTTGATCAAGATTCGGTCCTGGAGCAGTCCTCGTATGATCGGTCGCATTTCTTCTGTGTCCTCGTTTTCCGAGGCTCTCACCGTTGCTGCCCTCATCATTGCGGTAACGAGAAAGTTTTGTGGAGAGATTTTACAAGGTTATCAAAACGTTTGCAAAAGCAGAACCTTCTGCGCTGAAACGCAAAAGTGCTGCATCAAACGTCTGAGTCCCTTTTTCTGAATCCCTCCACAAAATTCCCCATGGCACTTTCCATCATAGTTGTTCGTGCACAGCTTTGTGTGGAACTGAGCAAACGCTGAAAATACCCAAATTCGTGCGTGGCTACGCATAAGTGAGCATTTATGTGAAGCACTTTGCGCATCTTGGGCACGAACTTGTGTATTTACGACGTGTACTCATTCCGTGCAAAGCTGAGGAAAAATAACACTACGTTGTGAATTAGTGTGGGGCGGTGTCTCATGCAGCTTGTACCTGGCGCAGTTACCTGCACGCAGGGTTACATGCTGCTAGGTTCCATAGTTCATGATTTCAGTGGATGTGACGAGTGGAAGATGATTTCTCCCCCCCCCCCTGCAAGCCCTCAAACTCTCACTGCAACGCAAGGAGAGGGGCATAGGGCCTGCGACTAGGATTTGACCAACACGCGTGCACTTCAAGTATAATGAGTTCTGAATCCGAGTGCATGTGTATTACAGTGATGAAATGTTCTCAGATTTGCCAAGAGCGTCTCTCGATGTGAGACAGATGCTTTCGGATTCAGAACTCATTTTTTTAAAGTGTGCTCTTGAAGGTGGTACAGGATTTTGGCTATCAGAGGCCCGAGTAAGGATCCTTGTCCCTGTTTTCAGCTCTTCGACTGCGGGGTGGGTCAGATGCAGATGCATTATGTTAGCGAGTCCACCCCGCAATATACTTGTTGAAATCCGCTGGGCGCTTGCAGGGCATGAAGGGGTTAGATTTTAGTCAACGTGACAAGGTATTTCTTGCCACTTTGAAAATTCAACGGCATTCTGGGTGGATTCTTTGTGGAGTGTAATAATGAGTACGCATCTAGGTGAGTACTCAGTTAACAATGCACTCACTGAGTGTGCACTTATGATGCCGTTGACTTCATTGAAGATGATCCTCTTTTTCTTCAAAATATTCTTCTAGAGGTTTAGTGTGTAAGTAAGGGACGAGCCGAGTTTGACGATTTGAGTTGCTTTACTGTTTTCTCAGGTGTGGGACATCGTGTTCGTTCGAGCGCGACACGCGCTTCTTATTTGTGTCATATTTTTTGGATCGCTTATTGCATAACAAATGTGACACGAATTGAATTTTTACGAATGTTACGTCACTCACCTTAAAACAGCGTATTCTTAGGCCAAGTTATGAGTAAATTCACTGCAATTCGATTGGTAAGTTTGCTTGCCACTCAAATGGCGCTCCGTTTTGAATGCCAAAATTTAGCCTTCTAGTCCCGGATTGGCCTCTTTGAATGCCAAAATTTAGCATTCCGGTGAACTTGGACGCCAAATTTTGGCATTTTAAAAGACCAATCCAGCCTAGAATACCAAATTTTGGCATTCAAACCGGAGCGCCACTGGAGTGGCAAGCAAACTTGCCAATGGAATAGCAGTGTTTTTGTTGGGATTAGGTCCCGGGGTTCTCAGGCTTTTGTGCAGAAAGTTTTAAAACGGTGTTTAAATGGTCTGCGTGCAAGATGAAACTTATCATGCTTGTTTTATAGTTGACTAATTTTAGCTTCTACGTTAGTTTTTAAGTCAGAGATGTGTCTGTTGTAAATTGTATCATCTGATTGTATGTTGTAACTGACTGCACTGGACTCAAATCTGTTATCACATCAACTGCCAGTACTAAACATAAGAATACTGAAGCACACAGTAACTCCCAACTCTGTGGGTGGTAAACACGAGGTGCAGTGCGAGATCACATACTTATTCCTTTGTACAATTTTTGTACGTGGTCTCACACATTTTTGCGAATGCCTGCTAGTCGTACAAAATTGTTCGCGATTTCGAACGAATTTGTTCGATTCTGCGTACAACTTGGTACGAAAAAGTTCGCATGTTGAAAATTGTGTCAGACCACGTCCAAAATTGTATAAATACATTTAGTGTGCAAGAAGCGGTGTGCAGTGTGCAACGAATGCGCAATGAAAGCTTTTATAGGTGATTCCCTGTCCCTCATCATTAGCGCGAGGGCATGCCCGATCTCCAAGTAAAGGAGACGTGCCGGTCGCTGCGCCGTATGTGCTGCTTGATTGGAGTCTCTTCCGGAGGACGCCACACGCCAGCCCGGCCCCGCTAGGCCGCGGTGGCGTGGGGTGCAGCCAGTGACCACCTCGCCGTGGTCGCCCTTCCCTTCTGAGAGGGAATGGGTTCGGCTCTAGGCCGGCTGGCGGCGCTTTATCAATGCAGTGCCGCTTCGGCGTGAGGGTGTGTACCGCCGTGGCGAGTTCGGCATGGCTGGCGTTTGCCACACCGCGGCGGTAATCAGTGCCGCCGCCGTGGGGGTCAAGGTGGTGGAGCACCAAGTGTTCACCCTCCGCCCCCTATGGGTGGCAGGGTTCTGGCTAGCCTAGTAGCCGGCCATCATGGCCTCTGCCAATCGCTGAACTCCCATTGGTTTAGATGTAAGGCCGCGAGTGTTTGCTTGGCTGGCGTTTGCCACACTACTCGGCGCCACTTTGGGGGGTGCAAATATCATGTCAGCCTAGGGCTAATTGATTTGGCCTCTGCTCACCGGGAGATGAGGTGGGAGGATGTGTCAATAGATGTCCTAAAGGGGGTGGTGTATTATTTGCACGTCGCCTTGGAGCCGTTCGTCGTGGGGGTCAAAGTGGCGGAACACTAAAGTGTTCACCCTCCACCCCTTATGGGTGGGAGAGTTCAGGCCAGCCTACAGGCCGGCTACTTTGACCTTTGCCAACTGCAAACCTTTCTAAGCCAAAGAGGCAAACTGCCTCAAATTGTTGCGGAAAACTGTCACTTTTGATTGCACGGAGTGGTAATTAGAAGTGATAGCCGCTGTATCTTTTTGTGTTCGACGAAGACGTAGGCATGGGTGGGCTTCGTTTGCGCGGTTTGATGGAGATCGATTCCCTTTCGCATTGCATTAAGAGTGGCGGGCCTCGTGTTTACCTTGTGGTCTGACAGCAGCTCAGTTCGTCACATCACATCACCATATATCTAACACTTACATGAACATCGACCTTCTCTATGACATTGACGACGTTAATAGCATTATGTTAGAACTTTTAGGAGCTAGAAAGGGAGGAAGGCCTCTAATTATCTTGTTGGTTGGCTTCTTGCACTGTTGGAAATAAATTTGGATTTCACAACCGTACCTATGGGGAAGAAAATGCCGACGGTTCCTTCTTAAATCTACGAAGATCCTTTAAAAGTTTGCGAAGAATCACCGCGAAATCACTAAGAATCTTCGTGCATTTCAGAAGTATCTTCAAAAGCTACTAAGAATCTTTATAAATGTACGAAGGTTCTCGCCGCATTTTTTTTATGTTTCAGGGGTACCTTTTGTAAATTCCTGGGATTTACTTTCACAGTGTACTAGATGTTTTTATGTGTCCAGTTCTCACGATGTTATATTTTTCTCGTTAATGTTTTCAGGTTCACCTGTCCACAATGCTTGTAATATCAAAATGTTGTCTATGTATTGCAATTTTTGTGTAACTTATTAAGAAAAATCCCTTTTGTTCTCCTAATTCCCATAGTCTCCCACTGCGACATTGTCAGCCCTTCAACAATTTAAATGCCTCTTCTATAGGGACGACAAACCCAGATAATACCGGTACATTGTATTTTTTTTTTAAATTAAATTAATAGTTGTGGCTGAACCAATACTAAATAGCTTTTTTAGTTGTGGTCAGAAATGATGTAAATCTAGTGACACATTTCCTTGCTATCTCAAAGATGCGTTCAATTGACCACGATATGCGGGGTTTTTGGGCCGCATATTGCTACACTACATGACTAGCGTTTGGTTTTTATAGACAGAATAAATTGGCATTTTATGAAGGGTCCCACACACTGAGTGCGTATGGACTCTGTAAATAACCATGGTCACATTTGTGCATATTTTACAGATTTGTATATAAATAAGGTACAATTTTATTAATACCTCAGGACAAAATGAAAATATTTTCCATATAGTTAATGTATTAAATTGTCCATAGCTCCATATGCACAATGTCAATAGTTAAAGACAATATAAATTCATGGACATTTACTGTGCAAATCGCTCCGTTCTAATTTCTAAAGCAAAGGAGTCCAATATGTGGCATTCATAGTAGCCAGTTTACGGCAGACGAACCCGGAGCCAAAGGAAAGTTGCCACTTCGCGCGGCGGCAATGCCGTGCTCGCAGAGTTAAATTAACTTTCAATTCAAAGGACGTTGGTTCACGTCGATTCCCTATGGATGCTGTTTGACCTAGGACATGCGCCCACACCAACTTCACATAAAAATCAAAACACAAATGTATTCAGGTGAAAAACTTGCCCGATGCGGGAAACTCCACGGGGCACTTCGATTTGTTCATTCATTGCATTCCGGGGTGCGATTTTGATGGCCACAGAACTGGCAGGCCGTTTCGAATGCCAAAAATGTGCTAGCCTGGTCCTGAAATTCGCCCCAGCTTACTAAAATTTGGCATTGCAAGAAGCCAAAGCGTCATTGGAGAGCTTATAAAGATTTGGTAAAGGCTTGCCAATTCGTGGCATTCAAGACGGCTCGCTGATTTTGGGGCCAGCAAACTTGCTACTTGATAGACAGTGTATGCCCACATGCAGCAAGCTCGCGCCCGACTGCAGCCCCCCGCCCGGAGGCTAGGCAGCCCAACGCGCGCCTCATGGCGATACTCCGCGCGGCAGCAGCTCCCGTCCGCGGCGCCGCCGTCAGGGAGGGGGGCTCAGCGGAGTGGGGAGCGAGGAAATGAAATGAGGAAAATAAATGCCGGGAAGAACTCTCTTCCCCGAGCAGGAAATTAATTACGACGGGGAAGAGACGGGGAAGAAGTGTCCGGGAAGAAGTACGGGGAAGAGTTGACGGGGGAACAACTGTGATACACCCAAAAATTATTTTGTAAAATGGCATTTTAGAAAAATATTTTTTGTATTGTGTGTTTGGTTGATGACTGTCACTCCTAACTTGGTAAAAGTGAATAAAATATAACAGCCAAAGAAACACATTTTGATACACTATTAGCTCAAACACCAAGCGTTCCATTTTGGTCTGCGTCAACTCCCAAAAAATTATCTTTGCATTGCATAGAAAATTCCTTTTCAAGGTTACATATAAAGTTCTGATAATCACAATATTTGTAAGCTATGCACAATTTTGTTTGTGCCTTGCAAACTTATTCTGCAAGTAAAAAGTAGAAAAAAAATTGCGTTGCACCTACACACAAATTTATTCACAACTTGAACTTGGAACCCAATGTGATCAAAGTGTTGTCCGTCATTTTGACAACTATATAGTGGCACAAATATATTGCTATCGATCTAGAATAAGTTTGTAAGGTACAAACATGATCATAGCTTACAAATATTTTGCTCAGCAGAACTTTATACGTAACCTTGCAAAGAAGTTTCGCTGCAATGTGAAGATACATAATTTCTTTGAATATTACGCAGACCAAAATGGAACACTTGGTGTTTGAGCTAATAATGCATCAAAATGTGTTCCTTTGGCTGTGAAGTGCACTCATTCTATTTACTTTCAATCAACAAGTAGGGAAAGAGTCATAAACCAAACACCAAGACAAAAAATGATTTTTAATAACAGGGAAAGTGGCGATACAAATCGGCATCTTTGGCCCATCCCGTACATTTTAAACATTCGGAATTGCTGTCGTATTTTAGCCCATAAAGATGCGAATCTCTGTCGGAAACTAAATCGATGTTACTTTCGTCATCAGCACCTTAAACGTATGAAACCATGTCTTCCTCGAAATAAAGATTACGGTCGTATGTGACGGTAACGGCACTCGACCGCCTGGGTGCAGTTCGAGGTCAAAAAGGAAAAATTTTGGTCGCATTTGACCTTACCGGAACTCGTAAGTGGGTCTGGGGTCAAAATAGATGCAATTTTCGTCATCAGCACCCTCAAAAACATAAGAAACAACGTTAAACTAAAAAAAAAAAAAAAAAAAAAATTGGTCCCCCCGGGATTTGAACCTGGGTCCAAACTTCTCAGATTTGCTCGAAACCAGCACCGTTGGCTTTGTCTCGTCGCCCCGATTCCAAAAATTTCCCTACATGCCCTTCTAGCTGTACCCGTTGCCGAGATCCTCCTCCAGCCCGTGTAGACCATGATGCACCTGCACTGAAAATCTATCGGCGTGACTTCGTGCCGTTTTAGGGGTGTGACTAAAGTGTCACGCCAAAAAACGGCATGACAAAAAGTCATGCCCAAAATCGGCGTGACTCAGAAATTCACGCCAATTTATGGCGTGAATTTTCTGTCATGCCGGTTTTCGGCATGACTTTTCGCGTAAAATGCACTGCCATTCACGCCACATGACGGCGTGACTCACATGTCATGCCATTTTTCGGCGTGAATTTCCTGTCACGCCAATTTTTGGCGTCACTCTTTGTCACGCCATAATTTGGCCATGTGTCCGGCCGTAACATTTTCAGTGTGCAGCGGCCCCCGGGGCTCGGATCGGATTTGCTGCCACCGGGCGGATCTTAGGGTCACCCAAGGAGGCTGCATACCAAATTTGGTGAAGATCGGACCACGGGAAGTCCTCGGACGGACGGACGGACGGACGGACGAACGCACAGCATCATACTATATGCCCGTCCTTCCTATTTTTTTTTATTACGGGACGGGCCAAAAAATGTCATTTCCCAAAGTATTTCTTTTTACCAAATGTTTTGTTTAAAACACCAGTGATCATCACATTCTTACATTAATTCATCACCGTAACCAAATTACAACTATACGTTCAAACAGCAACAGTGGAGCGCCGTAACATTGCTCTCAGCTTCGGGCGGGCCGAACGGCACTTCGGGTCGGTGCTCGGCTCGGCTCCCGAGTGCCGGCGCATCGTCCTGGGGCCGGGGGGGGGGGGTCTCTCGTAGGGAAGCCCTCGGCCCAGTTAGCGTTGGACATTCTTTTACACATCGACGCTGGAACGAACCGAAAAGGGGTGAAATGGTGAAGGAAATAGTGATAGTAATAGCGATGGGAATAGCGATAGGAATAGCGATAGGAATAGCGATACAAACATTTTTGCGGAGACTTAGCGTGGTTACGTTCTAACGACAACAAAGCAATATGGTTCTTACAGAAAGTTCTTGGAAATAAGTACCTGCAATCTAAGCTTTTTAGGAACAGTTGACTTGAATGTCTTGGGTTCGTGCGCAGGGAGGGAGAACTCGGACTTATGAGCTGAATCGGCCAAGGAACAGGTCACTCAAAATGGGCAAAACTATGTAAAAAAATCCGTTATTTGGAAGTCATGTTGACATCATTGTGACTTATCTGTTCGAGCCTGGAAGAGAGAGAGGCATCATCGCCGCGAAAGCGCCCTCGATACTCTGCACTCCAGTCATCATGTACCAGTAATTGGCTTTCGCAGACATGAGGGGGGAATGAACTATAAGGTTGCCAGGGTTGATGGTTTGCTCAAAACCCCTATGAGTCTCTACTAGGCGAAGTAAGTACCCAATCACACGAAACACTCACCATGATGTCATCATGACTACTGTTAGTCAAAATCTCGACCAAAAAAAGCATCATTTTAACTGCCAGTGACTACTTCGCGACTGTTTCGTGTTCTTTGGGTACTTGAACTTTCTTTGAACGACGTCACCTCGACTTACTCATCTACTGTATATCCGTTCATTTTCACTTCGTTTACTGCGACACAGGCACCACCTCGTTGAACACAGAACTAACAACTACCAACAACTACCCTCTCACAAGTGGCGGCGAAGCAGAAGCAGGAAGAAGAGAGAGAGAGAGAGAGAGAGAGAGAGAGAGAGAGAGAGAGAGAGAGAGAGAGAGAGATGTTCTTCTTTATTTGGCCTGGGGGCACCCCGCATTGGCCAGGCCAGACCAGGTAGTTCGCGACCAATCGTAGATAGCGCGCTACCGTCGCTCACCAGATCCCGCCCTCGTTGACTCGTCGGCCCTCGTGATAAAGTTTGCTGATGCATAATTAATATTTTCTTTTGGTCCAAGTCGAGTTATATCTTTCAGCTTTTAATTCGAGTTTTAGATTAATGTAGTGACCTCTGATGTGTCGAACGTCGTGTCTAGAAGAAGATAAGATACAATTAAAGTTAATTTAGATTAAGTTCAAAACTGGTTTACTAAACAAAATGTTGAGACAAGAAAGAAGTACCTATCAGTGCATTCAGTCCGTCTTGATGCAACATGGGGCTTGATGTTGTTCCCTTATAGGTATCCCTTCCCTTGCCCCTTGGCGGGAAGCCTTTGGGAGTGGTAGCTTTCAGTGCCTCTCTGGTGTATATTTTCTCAATCATTTTAGTCACAAAGGCCTTGGCACTTTGAGACGCACAAATAGTATCGTAGTAAACTTTGGGCACATACACTTCATAATTGGGATGAATTTTAACAACCTGAAACAAAGAAATGGACATCAGACAAAAGCAGTCTAACAGATAATTATAAAGATAAAAAAGAAGGAATACATACATCAGATGATGATGACGAGTAATTATGATTCACACCACTCACTGTCAGAAATTTTGTCGTGAATTAGCGACATAAAAGTCGCCACTGTGTCATCATCACTTTCATCAGAAGTTATTTTGCTTCTTTTCATATTGGACCAATCAGACTCATGCTCATCCGGTTCTACCTTAACGTCTTTCATTCCAGTATCATGATGGAATTCAGAGCTAATCTTTACAACATCCTCATCTAAATCTACCAATGTCCTGATATCATCTTGCATGTGCTTAGTCTGAAATAATAAATGAGTAGTTAAATTCACACTTTACTTCACATACATGCTTGCCGAAGAAGTATTTACCATCATCTTGGTAGATAAGACGATTTCACTGGAGGAGCCAGAGCCCGATGTACTTTCAGAATCAGTACAAACCTACATATTTAAAAACAAAGAAACAACTGTAAGCTTTGCACACAATATGATATACTACAAAGAAAATAAACAAACCTCATGTTTTGGAGCCACCAAAGCCAAAGAGGACTCTGTTGCTGACTTGGCAATGGATCGGTTAGCTTTCTTTGATTTCAATAAAGATTGAGAATCCTGAAACAAAACACACATTTTCACAGTAAACACACGTTGTGAAGAATAAAAACAAGCCACACATCCACTCCATATCACTCACATCCTTTCCTGAGATCTTGATCTTAGAAGCCGGTTTGACTCCTTTGATGGAAGCATCTGCTTTAACGGCAGCCTTCCGCTTTGAATTCTCATCAAAGCTGCTTTCGCGCTTCTTTTTTTTCTTAGCTGCCTTCAATTGATCTTCAATTTTATCCTCATCAGCTAAAAATGTTTGAAAGTTACATATGAACACGGATAAGACATACAAAAAGTGCTAGACAGCCTACATTGAGAAATTTTGTAGAATGAATCAAGGGTTTAAAAAGTCACTTGAGGGGTGACGCTGCATTTGTCATTCAGAATTATATAGAACATAAAAGGTAGATTTCTGGAAGTTGTTCTACAAAAGGGTAATGAGATTGCTGTGCTGATGCAACCCCCACCCCAACCCCAGGGGGAATGCCATAACCAGAACTTGGTCAGAATCTAATCAAAAGTTCATCGGAAGAAAAAAGGTCGACTCAGTCTTTGGGAGCGATTTAGTAACTTGCTTATTAAATTTAGGACGAAAATATTTTGTTCAAGTTCAAATACGGTTTGCAAGCTATGTCAAAGTTGGATTCCTAACCTCTACCTTGGGCTCTAGGCTAGCCTTGGCTAGCCGACCATGCTTCGACACTACGTTTTAAGATGCGCCGAGAATCATCTAAGCATAGCAAAAAGAGGATAAGACAATCTCAAACATTACCTGAAACAAAGAGCACCGTCCCTGACTCTTGCCGAGACGAAAGCGAAGCTGATCGCAAGCCTTTGCGTCACAAGTTGGCGCTATCAATAAGTCTGCTCTTTTCAACGTATACAAGTACCCATCAGCTTCAACTAAATACAATAAGAGGGGCTCCGCTTCAGGAGAGTTTGTCGCCGCCATTGTAACACACAAAGAAGTCCTACACTTCTGTGGCAATTTGACAAACTGTCGTAAGTTGAATTACGACAAAAATTATTTTCGGAGGGATTTGTTTTGAAAATATCAGAAGCTAGGTTTTGAGCTAACCAGCTTGTCTCTAAGATCTATGGTTACATAGTTACAGCCAGGGTATTTTTGTCGTAAGTCGAAATTTTGGAACTACCTTGTGACAAAAGTGCTGCAAGTTAACTTACGACATTTGTCAAAATGGGATTTGGAAAATCCATAGTCGTAAGTTGCCTTATAACGTTGCCTCAGCTCTAAATACCTTGTCACCCCAAGCTCTGTTATCGTCACCCATCTATTTAAATATAAAATAATTGAAGAAACAGCGGCTTTGAGTGCTGCTTTTGTTCTCAAGGGGTAAAGTACACAGCTGGCTAAACCTCTATACTAGGACTTTAACCCCTCCAGTCAGATACAGCACAGTTGGTTGTTCAACACAAATTTTGAGAACATAAGAAAACAAAACAATCATATTTGAGTGCCACAAGAGCCTTACAATAAAAACACCTTAAATACACTTTGTTTGCATAAAACATGAGCCACCAATATTGATGGTTTCTGTGGGTTGACTGCGTCGTCTGCTAATCCACTATTTGCAGTCAACTGGAGGTGTGTCTGTGAGGCAGAGGGAGACGCCCACTGCTGCCACAAAAAAGGGGTGGGGACGTCGGTCACATCCATCCCATCATGGCCAACCCTGGACTGCATGAATACTCTAGACCACCGCCAGAGAAAACCTGATTGCTTTAGTACCCCGACGTTATTCTTCTTGGGACGTTTTAAAAATTTTCCACTAGGTCCACCCGAAGTCTTTTGAGTTACGTTACGTAATAATTAGAACAATAATTAAGAATGAGAGAAGTGCAACGACCGTCGTTGGCATCACTTTGTCTTCCTCGCAGTCCCGCTCTTACGAGGCAACAGTGTTGAAAGTCGTTGCCGCCAATTCCACCGGCTGCAACCTAAGTTACGCTTCGAATCGAATCCGTAAGTTAATTTTCAATTTTGAAACAATTTTAGCTCAGTGTGACTCAGGCTCTTGTTTGTGACAGTCGCATTCCTACTCTGTGACTTGTTTTGACCTGGAAAGTTTCATTAGCAAACAGTCTGTCGTCTCGACGATACCATCATGTTTACCTTGTTTTCATAAGCTAGCTGTCATAGGCGACTATCTCTTATGATTCAGTATTCCCGAGCCGGTTCTTAGGTCTGTTTTGTTTGGTAATTACGTTCCTGTACCATTGACTGTATAGGTTAGAATGCATCACAACATCCCTCTAGTTCCTTTCCTAGTCTGGGGCCACCAGAAGATCTGTGTTTGATGTCTGTTTGATTTTGCCAACAGGTCCATCGATATGAATAATGGCTGGCATACACAGGAAGGCATTTTATGGCAGAAAGGAGACTGCTGAGGAATCTGGTTCCGATGCATCGACAGAAAACAGGTGGAGCCAGAAAAAATTCACAAGTGACGTGATTATTACCCCAGTGAGGCAGCAGCTTCATCGTCTTGCCTCAGCTTACCAAGCAGTACATCGGCACCTCAGGGCTCTGTAACAACTTCACCTGAAGACTATGGATTAGTGAATAGCTTTGCAAAGCCTGTCATTTTCACTCGCTTTACCAACGCTTTGCTCAAGAAGAATAAGCTGACCCAAATTTGCCCTGCACCACCTGTCTTAGACCCCGGATCCATTACACCCACCAAAAAATGTCTGAGATGGGTGGAACATGGTCTAAATGGTAAGCAAGAAGACTGTGAATAATATACTGGTTTAATTACTTTATCTTATAACTCAATGTTTCTGCATGTGCAGTGCCAGGTGGAGCGAGCACTCTGAAACGGAAACGCCTTGTGGAGTATTCTCCCACTGCTAGCTCAGCATCCAGCTGTCCATCGGGGAAGGAAAATCGAGGTAAAGCAAATCAGTTTTAAATTTGGTAGAACCAATCCAGTCACTCAATAAATGAGACACTCTGAAACATATCAAATTTTATTTGTTGTTCTTTTTCTGTCTCACAAGGTACTTCGAGCCCAATCAAAATGACAGCACGCAAGGCAAAACTTCTCAGTCCATTATCGTCCAAATCCACATCAACAGTTACTAGTAAGTTTCTTTAACAGATCTTAAACAGCTTGAAATAAATTTTATGTATGCTTGAATTTAGGTAAATTCTATCTAATAATTATAAGGTATACTAACTGTGTAACATTGCCTTTAGGTGTTGAAGAAAATTGGAGAACAACAACTGATAAAGATATGCAAACATCATTGATGTCAACAACTCATCAGCAGACATCTTTACCGGGTATGTTTTCTTAATTCAAAGTAGAATTACATTGTTCTTCTTCGCTTTCTTTTCAATAAATTATTTTATATTTTAGATATTCAGCCTGATTCTCATGTTGAATCTGGAAACGCAGAGCAGAAACAGTCAGACCTGATCTCGAAGAGTGGCGGCATGGGAAATGAGGCAGCTCAACCAGGAAAAGGAAACTCTAAAGGTAAGCAAGTCAATATGGTGAAAATATACAACATTAATAATTATAATAAGAAAATTATGTTGAGTGTATTTTAACCCATTTATGGCTTTTATGCTAACAGAGGTTGTTCCAACTTCAAGACGGGTAATCCGGACTCTGTTCTCTAACCCACTGTCTAAACCAACAATATGTAACCTTTATCCAAAGTTCAGTAGTTATAAAAGATAGTGTCCTAAGGTGCTCCTACAATGACCTCATCACTCATCAACTTGTCTTTTAACTGTTTCATTTGGACGGACTTGTAAGACATATGGTTAGTCTCTGTAATCAAAATGTGATACAATATTGTAGGCAGCATTATTCCTTATGGGTTTAGACTAATGTAAGTCTGTTCATCACTATATAATATATATTATAGCCTAAATAAAATTTTTAATTAGATTTAGTTACATGAGGCAATTTCATTTTTGTTATATATTCATATGTGTGGTGATGAAAAGACTAAAGATAGTCCTACACCATAAGAAATACTGTTCTCCACAAGACTACATCACATTTTGATTACAGAGAGTAACCATATTGCTTACAAGTCTGTCCAAATGAAAACACAAGTTAATGAGCAATGAGTTGTTGACCCTATTGTGGTAGCACCTTTAGGTTCAAGTAATAATTTATCCTCTTTCCTTCATTATTAGGGCAAACAAACATGAACTCTGTCTAATATCCAATCATATTTTGTTTTCAGCTGTAACAACTCACAGTAACAGCAGCACCCCTGCTGCTTTTACTCGCACTTGCCTTAAAACCTCATCAGTCTTACTAAGTGCAAAGAAGACGGCTGGTAGTTCTTTCATCCAGAAAATTCAAATGTAGTTTTGTTTTTGTGTTATCTTCTAATCCCTTAATTTTTTATTGCAGGTTTATTAGTGTCTGCTCCTGTTAAACAGTTAAAAGAAAAAGAGCGTGGTAGTAAAGCATCTAAAGGGCAGGCCATCAGCAATAGGAGCGATGTTCCTGGTACAATTTCTACTCGCCTTAGATCTGCCTCTTCCAAAAAGACCTCAAACCCTGGTACATTTTTGTTTTTTCCTTCAATAATGCCTGTGATGGTTCGTCTTTCTATTATTATTGGTTTCAGATTTACCTTCCGTGTCGACCGCTGAACCTGTGAAGAAAACTGATATTAGAAATGTAAAGAAGAAATCCACAATCAGTAATGGCAACACTTCTGTTCAAGTTGTAACTGACCTTACAACCTCCTCATCGTGGCTTGGTGGCAAGAAGGAAACAGGTACGCTCTTTCCTCCAGAAATAACTCTAATTCAGTTTGTTAGTGTCAGTTTTTTTCCTGATCAACCATCATTTATTGCAGGTGTACCAGTGTCCGCTCCTGTTGAGCCTGTAATAGAAAGCAAGTGTAGTAGGAAAGACACTATAGGGCCCCTGGACAGCAATAGCAGCAATCTTTCTAATCAAAGTTCCACTCACCTTACATCTTTATCTGCCAAGACGACCTCAAATCCTGGTACATTTCTTATCTTCTCCTCCCAAATTGGCCAGATTGGTGTTGGTTTCTTTTCTAATCTATTGCTATTTATTTCAGATTTGCCACCTGTGTTTGCTACTTTTGCTGACTCTGTGAACAAACATGACATGATTAATGCTAATGCGAAACACACTATCAGCAATGGTGGCACTTCTGCCAAAATTACATACGACCTTTCAACTTCTTCAGTGCTGGGTAGTGGCAAGAATGAAGCTGGTACGTCAATTCTCCGGACAACTCAAATGCAGTTTTGTAGTAATGTCAGTTTCTTTTCTAATCAATCATTATTTATTTAGGTTCACCAGTGTCTGTTTTTTCTGTTGAACCTGCAGAAGAAAATGAGAATACTTTTTCTGGAATGGAAGCTACGAATATCACAGAATTAGATCCATTGAAAGCAGTAGTCAGTGCTTCTCCTGAAAGTACATCTTCAGTGGAATCTAACGGGGCATCATTGTCTGGTAAGTAAACAAAATCTAAAATTTAAATAAGATACTGGTGTGTATTGATAAAATTTATTTATTTATATTTATTTATAATTTATTTAATTTGTATGCACCACGAAACCCTGGTGAGTACCATGCAGTGAATTGAAATGCACATGTAAAGAAGATTTTAAATTGTTTAGTTACATTATCTGCAACTGAGACCTTAAGGGCTGTCCATTCCCTTTGTATTAGTTTCAATCCATCATATCCGATCATATCCAGAAAAGTATTTGTATTGATATTTGGGAATAATTTCTATAAACATTTTATAAGTTTCCACGCAGGGGTTCGGAAAAGACAAACACCATTGCATTCATATCGTGCCAATGTAAATCTGAAGGATGACTCAAATATTTAGAAAACAAACATTTTAACAAACTCTTTTGTTTCTTTTTTAGCTTGGCAATGGCCTTTTGAGAGGAAGAAGACAGCCTCTGCTCAAGAAGGCGTTAGCAAAGGTAATAATTTCCTCGTTGCTCTTACTCAGCTCCCTAGATGTTTAATAAACCTTCCTCCTGCAATATGAATCTGTCTCCTTTTATTTTCTTTTAAAATGATTGTGCATTTATTTGTACCTTGGATATGAACTCATTTGTTTCTCGTTTATGTTACAGTTGGTCAAAGAGTTTCGGAAAGGCTGGCGAAGAAACCAGTAGTTTCTTTGTTCGATGATAGTGGCAGTGAATCAGAGCAATCAGAGGATTGGGGCGAGAGTGACTGTGACCTCTACTGTCCATCAGACGATGGAAGTTCTGACGGGGATCAAGGTACCACAGGAAAAACCAGTAAGTCTGTGTTTCTCGATATTTATTTTTAAGGCTGCAGTGAACGGTTTTGCTATTTGAATCTGACATGTCTTAAGTACTTTGCCATTCAGGCTACATACAAAAAACTTTTATAAATTTCTGCTATATTCTATGTAACTATTTTTTTTAATTTTTTTTTTTGCAGGAGGAATGTTTAGTCACACTTCAAAGCTTACTGATACTCCCACAGCTGTTTCACCTGTGGCAGATCATGAAACAAGAGGTATCTTATGTTTTAAATCCCAAGACCTAAAATGCATACGATATGCGAAAGTAATCTTATGATTCATTTGTCTTTCTTCCTCGGATATTCCAGAAGGCGAAGAAGATGAAATGAGAGAAGCAGATGATGCAGATGAAGATCCTGATGATGAAGACGGAGAGGCACATGATGCAGTTGTAGATCCCGATGATGAACCTGAAACACAAACAGAGAAAATCGGCAAGAAAAAACAGAAGCAGGTACGAAAGGGGCTGAGAAATTCAGGAAAAGAGTACATAACACCGTTAGGAATAACAGGGAAAGTGGCGATACAAATCGGCAACTTTGGCCCGTCCCGTACATTTTAAACATTCGGAATTGCTGTCGCATTTTAGCCCATAAAGATACGAATCCCTGTCGGAAACTAAATAGATGTTACTTTCGTCATCAGCACCCTTAACGTATGAAACCATGTCTTCCTCGAAATAAAGATTACGGTCGTATGTGACGGAAACGGCACTCGACCGCCTGGGTGCAGTTCGGGGTCAAAAAGGAAAAATTTTGGTCGCATTTGACCCTACCGGGACTCGTAAGTGGGTCTGGGGTCAAAATAGATGCAATTTTCGTCATCAGCACCCTCAAAAACATACGAAACAACGTTAAACTCAAAAAAAAAAAATTTGGTCCCCCTGGGATTTGAACCTGGGTCCAAACTTCTCAGATTTGCTCAAAACCAGCACCGTTGGCTTTGTCTCGTTGCCCCGATTCCAAAAATACCCCTTCATGCCCTTCTAGCTGTACCCGTTGCCGAGATCCTCCTCCAGCCCATGTAGACCATGATGCACCTGCAGCAGCCCCCGGGGCTCGGATCGGATTTGCTGCCACCGGGCGGATCTTAGGGTCACCCAAGGAGGCTGCATACCAAATTTGGTGAAGATCGGACCACGGGAAGTCCTCGGACGGACGGACGGACGGACGGACGGACGAACGCACAGCAAGCATCATACTATATGCTCGTCCTTCGTATTTTTTATAATACGGGACGGGCCAAAAACCATTAAGGCGAGAACTTTAAGACCACTTCCCAGATGTAAAGCCAAGTGGTGTCATATTAAGGATGTTCCTGAAGAATCCCGACAAGAGATTTTTGATGCCTACTGGAATCGTGCCGAATTTGACTTCAGAGTTCAACATTTTGCTGCTAGAGTTGTCAAGAAAGCCAAAAAAACAGCGAAAGTAACTGATCCTGAGTCAAATCGGAAAAGAACCTGTAGTCTTGAATATTCTTTGATGGTCAATCAAATGCGCATAATTGTATGCAAACGCTGTTTTCTGTCCACTCTGGATGAAAATGATCGTTTTGTGAGGGGCATAGTGGAGAGACAAAGTGGATCAGGGACAGTCCCAAAAGATCAACGAGGGAGGCACGAACCAGTTCATAAGCTGCCTGTGGCAGTGAAGGAAGAGATCCAGGCTCACATCAATATGTTTCCTCGTTATGTCTCGCACTATAGCCGCCGCCACACCAGTCAGCTCTACCTGGGTAAGGACCTCAATTTGCAGAAGATTTTTCATTTATACTTGGAAAGTGGAGCGACAAAAGTATCTCTTTCCACTTATTCCGAAATCTTCAACGAGTTTACTCCTCGGCTAAAGTTTAAGTCTCCGCAGCTGGATACATGCACAACATGCAATACTTTTGACAATCTGATCAAAGGTGCGTCAACATTAGAAGAACAAGAAACTTTGAAGCAACAGCTGGAAATTCATGTAGGAGGCGCAGACTTTGCCTACGCAGCCAAACGACGTGATAAGAAGTTAGCAAGAAGTAGTAAACAGAGGGTTTCAACAATTGTATTTGACTTGCAACAAGTAATGCAGTGCCCACATCTCACAAGTGGCAATGTGTATTATTTGAGACAGCTAAGTGTCTACAACTTGACAGTCTTTGTGACAGAAACTAAAAGGGCATTTAATTTTATGTGGCATGAAGCCCTAGCTAAAAGAGGGTCTGATGAAATCTCATCTTGCATCATCACCTTCTTCCAAGAATACCTGCCACCTACTGTCGTCCATGTCATCATGTATTCTGACCCTTGCTCTCGGCAAAATAAAAATTGCCATATGTGTGCTGCCCTAGCAATGGTTGTCCAAAAGCACCCAACTATCAAGATGATAGATCAAAAATTCTTGGTACCTGGGCACACCCACCTGGAGTGCGACCAAGCCCATCACCAGATTGAAGTTAAAAAAAATAATACTTCAGTAGCTTTGCACCATCCAAGCAAGTTCTTCGACATGGTGAGGGAAGTTGGTCCTAACAAGAAGAAGTTTACGGTGCGGGAAATGACCCAACAAGATTTTGTGGACTTTGAAACTGTACTCAAAAGAAGTTATAACGGTCCACTTGTTGAGAGAAAAATGGATGCTGAGGGTAATCCTTTTCTCTTCAGTGATGCACAATGGTTCCGCTTCCAGAAGGAAGACCCCTCAACAATTTTGTTCAAGCGAACATTGAATGAAGAAGAACCGTTCATCCCCTTGAATTGGGAAAGGAACAAGAGGGCAGCTAATTTACCTATTCTGTCTCCCTCCCAAAAGTATTCAAGCTTTTGTTCTATATCCAAGGAAAAGAAGAAAGATATTTTGAGTCTTCTGCCTCAAATAGATGTCCTGTATTGGCCATTTTATCAGGATTTGATGTCTGGTGACAACATTGTTGATGAAGATCCAGATCTTCCCCCAGAATTTGATATTGCAGAGGAGCTTCGAAATGATGATGAGATTAACCACGATTAAGGTTTTACAAGTATTTGTTGCATATTCTGTGTTTTTATTATAATTCAACTTGTCTTTGGGTTTGACTATATTTTTGTTTTTGATCGTACTATTTTTGTTGGGATGTGATCGCACTGCTTTAAAAAGGTATTCTGAATAACTTTACCTAGCACGTTGAAACAATTTTGTTTTGCTCACAAGTTCTTCAATATTGTATTTCTTTTAAAGACTTTTATTAGTTCTAAGATTGTTTCTAGTCTGACTGAACTGTTCCTCGTCCGTAAAGCTGCAAGTTTTTTTAAAAATTGTTATTCAAAGTGCCATATTAATTTAATAAAAATTTATCTGTATGTCTTTACAAATGGCAGTATTACACAGTTTCCTATATAATTTTGCCTAAGCTGTGGTAAAGTAGTTTGCAATTTTAAGTTTCCATGAAAGGCATTATTTCTTTCGTGTGCTCAACTTTTTGTGTGGGGTCATTAATTGCACACTTTCCTAGACTCGTGACCTGGTAAGATTGTTATACGTTCGTCTTCTATTTTTCTAGTCTCGTGAGTCTATTCATAATGTTCAGAGAATGTCCTGTCTAAAATGGCACATTGTAAATTTTAATTGCATGTATTATATTACATGCCGAAAGATGTTACTTTTTTTTATGATTTACTAGTATTGCCTCCTAGTCTTAGGTTGTAACAAGATTGATATTTATGAAATACTCTCTATTCTTGCAGGAACAATAAATGTAGGAGATTAAATTTGATTTGATTTTTTTAACTACTCGCTACGTACCACTTAAATTCACAACAGCCCATCTTCGGCCTCCTCTTCATCCCTGGGCATGAGATGCCTTAGGATCCTCACCACATTAGCCATGTCTTTCCGCATTTCCCTCTGGGATGCAGACAGCTCCTTTTGTGCTGCGGCCAGTTGGTACACTGCTTCTGAAAGCCGTGCCACTTCCCTCTTCAGGTCTCTGTTCCTAAAGCAGGCCCCAACACACAGCAAATCCCTACAAACAGAATACAAACAGAAACATTAGTTAAATTTTTAGTTTCAGTTGATGGTTGAGGAGCAGCCTGATCCACAACAGCAGCAAATGGATTGCACAACCCCCTGACCTTTGCAATCACCTTAAAAATATGTGTCCTTCGCGGGGGGTAGAAGGAGGAGCAGCTGTCATCAAGGATGTGCTCTCGGCAGAGGCTGTACGTAGCAGGAGCAGCGGCACGTAGACCGCCGTGGAGGTGGACGCAACGGCTGGGGCGTTGCTGCAGTCCGAGGTCGAGGGCCCGCCGGCCCCTGGGTCGACCCTCGAAACTGACGTGGCGGTGGAGACCGCGTCGGCCGTGGAGGTCGGCACGGCGGCAGAGGTGGAGGCCGCGCCCTGGTTGGCCCTCGACATCGACGCCACGGCGGACGCCGCGCTAGCCGTGGACATCGGCGCGGAGGTGAAGGCCCCGCCCGCGCCCGGGTTGGCCCTCGACGTCGACGCCACGGCGGAGGCCGCGCCAGCCGTGGACGTCGGCGCGGAGGTGAAGGCCCCGCCCGCGCCCGGGTTGGCCCTCGGCGTCGACGCCACGGCGGAGGCCGCGCCAGCCGCGGAGGTCGGCACGGCGGCAGCCTTGGCGGCGGAGACGGAGGCCCCGTCGGCGGCCCTGGAGGAGGCGGCTGAGCCGGCTATGGGGGTGGTAGCAGTTGTTTCCTCCAACGACTCTGCCGGCTGGGTCGTCGTGGCTGAGGCTGCCGCCGGACTCTGCACGATAGTGTCCACAGGTTGACTCTACCGAAAACGAACGAGTGTGCCTCTGACAACGAGGTGACGCATTGTCCTTTTATTTACCTTAGTGAGCTTCCGCACCTTCTTTATCATTTTTTGTGCCTGTTGATCGACGATGCGCCAAAACCGCATGCGCTGTGCGGCGACTCACACCACAATTTTTTGCCGCTCTGTTGCAATGACACTGCACAGCCCTGTAGAACTGACTGGCCATTGACGTTTTTCGGGGTGCGAGCGGTGGGAGGGAGGGGGAGGGAAGGAGGCGCTCTCCGCGGCCAGAAGGGTGCAGGTGGGCCGGCTGCACGTTCACACCACGCGGGGGCGGGGGCACACGGTGTTGATCTGCAGCTGCGCGGAGTAGGCCAACCCGCAAGAAGGCGCGGCACGTTGGATTGCCTACCCCACCGGCGCTAAGGGAGTCACTAACAAAGATCGTCAACGCTGTGGAAAACCACTCTTTTTCTTGGAACTGTTCATTGGAACAGGCTGACATCGTCCCTAGCACCCGCGCGCGTCCTGAAGTCATCTTTTCAGCTTTCTTAATTTTCTATTAAATAACTATCATTTAGTGCTTACTCTTATCAACAGCCCATCATACAAAATTTTTGAATGGTGCTCTTCCTTGGTATCTTTCCAGCTTTCTTAAATAACTATTCTGTAAGAGTTACTCGTATCAACAGCTTATCATTCAAAATCTTTGAACTGAAGAGCCTCACCTCGTTCTAATGATATTTTGGTACAGTGTGAGTAAAGTAATGCAAGCTTTAAAATTTTATGAGTCAAATTTGCTATGGTATTAAGAGACAAACCCTGAGAAGTGATTTTTAGAAAACCGATTCTCCCCATCTCAAAACATTATAATTCCCTGGATTGCTTTGCAAAGAGGACCTTCGTCTTCGATCCCAGAATGTCTTTTGTTATTCTTACCACTAAAAAAATAATTGTACCGGATGCCTAAAAGAACACTCTTTGTAAAGCTTCATGTTTTAAAAAACAAATACCATTTTTGTCCTTTTTCTCTTCAATATGTCAATGCGAAGTAAGTGTTGAAAGTATATTCACCCTCATAGCAGTAACATGTAGCTTAACGCAGCTATTTTGGCACAGTTAGGTTGTTATTTGATGATGGGATGACTACCTTAGAATGCTCACAAACTCTCTAAACATAATACTTATTATTACAAGGCATAAGTTGACTTACGACACTTTGTCATGTGGATGAAAAATAATGCAAATGGCGCAAGTTCACTTGCGACACTTTGTCACCTCAGGAAAACACAAATTTTTGTCGTAAGTAAAAAGTGGAAATAAAATGATTCCTGATCAAAACATTTTCAACCAGGACAAATTGTTTGGTTCCTTCAGTACCAAGGTCAAGAGTTCATGACAAATTTTGAGCAAAATTCATTGATAGCATTGAAGCGGTCTTTTCTGCGAAAAGGTCCAAATTTACTTACGACAGTTTGTCAAAATGCCACAGACTTTCCACTAATGCTCTTCCTTGACCGGCTCGCTCGCACTCACACCTTCTTCAAAGCCAAGCCCAAGCCAAACGCAACCGACCGCACCAACCAACGGCTCTAGAACGTTCTTGGGTGGAGGGGGAACTTTTGTTCTTCTTGCGATGTTGCCTGTGGGAGTACATGCTTCCGTTGGTCGGGGGGTTGGGGGAAAGGCGAAAGGGGAAGGGGCAGGGGGCAGTGGCAGGGAGAGGGAAAAGGTGAGGTGGGATGGTTGTTGTTTGTTTACAGACAGACCAGACGATCAAAGACGATAACTCCTGAAGTGTTACATGGCACATGCCGGAAAATGGACTCTCATTTCATTTTCAACGATTACTAAATTATTCTATGTTGGGCGGCTATTTAATTATGGTATGTTTGCCTATTTTATGTTAACCTAAAAGTGCTACACTAGAGCTCCTCAGACTCCTAACTCACCTTTCACTTCATGCTTAAGTTGTTGTATCGTCTGTCTGCAGTGACACGAGCGAAAGTATCTGCCCATACTGCTGCTTTTTGTAATCCCAATGTGATACACGCTTGTAGGCAGCAACATTCCTAACGCCAAGGACAAATTTTAACCTTTCACTTTAGTTGTCTTTCTATCTTTACATCTTTACTCTACCTTGGCATTAGGAATGTTGCGGCCTACATGAGTTATCACATTGGGATTACAAAAATGCATCAATGTAGGTAGACATTTTGCTCGTGTCACTGCAGAATGACAATATAACAAGATAAGCACGAAGTGAAAGAGGGGTGTTTGATGAGTTTGCACCTAAACTTTACAAGTGTTTTTGTGATGTTAAAATTTATTCAATTATGGCTGATTATAATGTTTTTGTTTTTTGTTTTTTTTTCATGTAGACATGTCACATTAGTTAACTTCCAATTTATCAAAATAGTTTGAGAAGGATGTCACCTATCTTTGTCCTTGTCTGTTTGGTAATAAGGGCATACTTATAATGAATAAGAATATTTCTAAATTGAGCAGCCACTAACACTTCTTTACATATTTATTTTTTCAGATCATAATGTCTTCAAGTTCGTCATCTAGCCAGCTGAGTCCCCGCACCTCAACCAGATCTGAAAGTCCACCAACTTCGCTATTACAATCTGAACCTCCATCCTCGCCACTGAATCCGATATCCTCCCATCTTTCTGAAGATGAAAAGTCTACCTCATCCTCCAACGAGTCTCCGCCACTCAAGAGGCGAAAGACTTATGAGTTTAGTGAATTGATGGTATTTATATGATGACTGTATCAAACCATCCTTTCATTACGATTCTTTTTGCCAAACATTAATGTTACATTTATAATATTTTTTCCAGGTTCCACAAGATCCTATGTTTTGGCCACATGGCGAGACTAGGAATGATGATGAAAGAAGCAGAAGTCAGACAGAATCAGTTGTTGAAACTTCTGGTATTGGTGAGACCAGCAAAAATGGGGAACGAAGTAGTAACGGGACCGATCCAGTTGTTGAAATTTCTGATGTTGATGAGATCAGGAATGACGATGGAAGAAGCAGAAACAAGACAGATCCAGGTGTTGAAATTTCTGATGTTGATGAAACTAGGAATGATGTCAAAAGAAGCAAAAGCGAAGCAGAACTAGGTGTCCAAATTTCTGTTATTACTGAGACTGTTGATGATGATTGTGATACTGGTTTCACAAACAATGATTCTATTCGGGGCCGTGCACAAACTACGTCAGGCGTTTGGGGGGGGGAGGGGGTATGGCCAGATGTGACAAGATGTGACGTGGGGGTAGGAGGGTGGTCGGGGTCTTGTGACGTATTTTCCGAAATTACCGTCGAAAACGGCCTTGTTGATAGGATAACGTTCAAAAAGGCAACCCATCCTGGGTTGCTTCCCCATGGAATGAGGACTTGATTGAATAAATTTTATCTAAAAATTTGCTGAGTATCATTTCTTTTCCCTTTTCATTTAAGCGTCATTTTGATTTTTTTTTCGGAAAATACGTCACAAAGGGGGGGAGGGGTGGGGGGTCAGCCGGATGTGACGAAGTTGTGACCGGGGGGGGGGGGGTCAAAATGCCCTAAAAACGCGTGACGTAGTTTGTGCACGGCCTCTTACCAATATGGACCCAGAAGGTAAGCATCCCAGTCTGCATGAAGATCATGTTGTTTTAAGTGATTTATCAGATATCAGTAGTGAGAGTGAAGCAAGTGATATGGAACAAGACAGTGATGACGACAATTTTTGTGATGAAAAAGAACAAAATGAAAGAGATTCTCAGTCATCCTCATCACAGCCTGAATCTCAAAACGAGGATGAACAAACAGAACAAGATGATGATGGCGGAGAAAGAGAGGAGGGTGTATGCGTTTTGCGCCGCGTCTACCTGGCCTTATCCGAAAACTGGCCGTTTGCGCCGGGCCGCTTCGGGGACCGTCTCGAAACGACGCGATCCGGCGCAAACGGTCATCGCCGCCAGGGCCCGCAAGTGTAGGGTGGGCTGCCTAGCAACCGGGGGCTCAGTGGCGAACCAAGACAAGGCACAGATTTTGTTTAAAGATATTTTATTGGATCACAGTAAAATCACAGTCGAAGTCAATTCAGTCAATTCAGTCAAAGTCATTCCTCCCCTTCCTATTCCTCCCTGCCCTTCTTCCTCACAGTCCTGTTCAAGTCCTCAACGTAGTGTAAGGTAGTCCAGTAAAGTAATTTTGCCGCATTGTTAATCATTGTAAGCCGTAACAGTCATGTCCTTCACTTTCTGAGTCGAGTGTCGTATTGTCTCCCAAATCCCTGCCCGTATAGTCCTTTCCGTAATGTATGTGTCCACTTGTATAGATGTCAGAGCGTCTGCCGTCGTGAAAATGTTTGGATGAGCTTTGGTATGATCTCCGTTGTACGATGAATGGAAACTCTCAGCACCATTTGTTGAGGTGGGATCCAGCAGAGAGGGTTCTCTGGCCCACAAAGAGGGAGGGTACCTGCCAACGACAAATATGTCTCATTAATATATTATCGCGTTGTATAATAACAGGAAAAGTGGCGATACAAATCGGCAACTTTGGCCCGTCCCGTACATTTTAAATTTCATGAATGTCGCCAATGGTTAACTCTTACAGGCTTTTAACGTGGGTCTGGGTCAAAATGGACGTTATTTTCGTCATCAGCACCATCAAAAACCTATGAAACAAAAGAAAACTTGAAATAAAAATTTTAGTCGTAATATACCCCACCGGGATTTGAACCCGGGTCCAAACTTCTCCGATTTGCTCGAAATTAGCACCGTTGGCTTTGTCTCGTCGCCCCGATTCCAAAAATACCCCTACATGCCCTTCTAGCTGTACCCGTTGCAGAAATCCTCATGCACCCCATGTAGACCATGATGCACCTGCAGCAGCGCCCCCGGGGCTCGGATCGGATTTGCTGCCACCGAGCGGTTCTTAGGGTCACCCAAGGAGGCTGCATACCAAATTTGGTGAAGATCGGACAACGGGAAGTCCTCGGACGGACGGACGGACGGACGGACGGACGGACGAACGGACGAACGGACGCACAGCAAGCATCAGACTATATGCCCGTCCTCCGTATTTATTTTATAAATAATACGGGACGGGCCAAAAAAGAAAAAAGAGAGAACTAACCTTGAGGAATCAATATAAGTATTAAGAACGTAATCAGAAAACGCTGCATAGGCTCCCTTGTCACTAGGCGCAATACTCATAATTTCGACAAAAGCGAAAAGCGTCTGGGACTAAGTGAGCAGGAAGGCACGGAAGCCCCATGAAACATTTCAACCAACGAGACGTCTCATCCCCTGCCTTGTTCAGTAGTCTTAGCAAATTCTTGTGTCTTCTCTGCATACGTTTCACCAGAGCCTGGGTGAAATGAAAGCGACAGCCCCGAATAGTTGCGTCGGGAAATATTTCCCGAATTGTATTCTGCACTGCGTCCTCAAAATCGAGAATAACCAGCGATGGGTTTGGAGTCACACCGACATCCGCACTCAAACGCAATAACATTCTCATCATTGACGTGTAAGTTGGGCCCTTCTTGTCAGGCAGGCAGAATGAGACAAGAGGCACGGTGTGTCCCAACTTGAAGCCGTGCAGAGTATACAGTTGCTTGAATTTGTCTGCTGCGAATTCAAAGGTGCCATCGCCAAGCCATGTTTCGCATTCAGCAAGCAATCTGAAACAATTTCGGTTCTTAAGTAAAAAAAGAAAAACAAAAAAACAAAAAAAAAACAATATAGAGCAAGCGTTAAGTTGTCTACATACTTTAGGTTCGTCGCGCCAGTGAATGCAATGATGCCACTGTCCTTGTCAACATGTGAGAACAGTTCATTCTTGGAGGTAACTAGGTCCATGTGTTCTAACTGGCTTACGGCTTCAGCGCCAGTCTTTGGCAGCGTTGGCAACGTCTTGCGCTTCGCCCTGTAGATGCATTTGGAAATCTGTAAACAAAAATCTGTAAACAAAACAGACACACACGCGCGCACACCCTCACTCACACTCCCACCCCCACACACACCTTCATAGTATCTGGCTTCAAGATGTGGTTGGAATCCTTGGCCTCTCTCCTTATAATTTTTCTTGGTCTCACGTCCATGTTGTCTGCTGCGGCCCTCTTGCACGAAGCAGTAATCACAACAAGCTCGCTCTGTCGTTCCGTCAGCTCCGCATGATTGTGTTCACCACAAGAAGTGAGAACCTCCTCGATGCGTGGGTCAGTCTGCACTTGGGCGGGGCACAATTTCACACAACACCTAAAACAACAGCACCGAGGCGTAAACAAAACACATCGCCGCGCAACACACTTCAAAAGGCCGGCACTCACCTCCATGTCACGCTGCTCTTGTCCGCTCGTTGGACGCGTCGAAACTTTAAATTAGAGTAGAAGAGGCATTGGCCGCCCTTGGACGTCTCCGTCACCGTCAAAGTCGCCATTATGTTGAACGAGCACGGAGCACGGCTAGGCAATGGTGAGGTGGAGCGACAGCGAGGTGGAACTGATCTGGGCTGTGCGGGGCAAAGGCGGGCAGGAGACAGCGATAGCGTCCGTCCGTCCATCCGTCCGTCAAGCAGGCGGCGGCAGCGAGGCCGGGCCGGGCAGCTGGCGGCGCAAAACGACCAAACGCGAGTCGACGTTTAGGGATCGGCCCCCGGCGCAATCGAGCATTTTCTTACCCGGATTATTTGGCTCAGGTATTTTGTAAAATGGGTTAGGTTCGAGGGAGATGCTGAATCACCGATGTCATTAAAACGACACCTCAATAAAATCAATCAGTTTTTGAAAGATGTAAGAGTTCCTGATTTTGTAACAAGAACGCCTCCACTAATAAAAGAAAAGTCGTAAAATTATGAACCATTCTTGTATAGTATTTTCCCATAGTACATTCATATTTTTACGAATAA
The DNA here is from genome assembly GCA_030522485.1 of Stenchaetothrips biformis. NCBI lineage: Eukaryota > Metazoa > Arthropoda > Insecta > Thysanoptera > Thripidae > Stenchaetothrips > Stenchaetothrips biformis. Next base: position 1,256,775 of record CM060093.1, on the reverse strand, counting down.
TGTTATGACGAATGATTCATTATTTTTATGAATAACTCGTTTTCTTACGAATGCTTCATAAGACATATGAATAATTCATTATATTTAATTATGAATGTTTCGTTTCCGAGTTTTTTCGTTAAAGCATCACGAGCTGTTCGTAACTTTACGAATGATTCATAATTTTCTTTTATGAACCATTCGTAATGTTACAAATCACTCGTAATTTTATGAATGTTTCATAATTTTTCTCGTTGAAGTACGAATCATTCGAACTTTTATGAATGTTTCATAAGGTTTTTTAATGAGCCATCCTTTTACAGTATTTTCCCATTGTAAAATCGTAAATTTACGAACAATTTTCTCTATGAGCTATTCATAATATTACGAATCATTACAGTATTTTCCCATTGTAAAATCGTAAATTTACGAACAATTTAATGATGAATGGTTCATTATTTTACGAACAACTCTTAGATTTTGGGTACTTTTCGGTTACTTTCAGGCAATTTTTCCCAAAAAATTACGAATGATTCGTAATCCTTTTCTTATGAATGTTTCATAGAACGTATTTTACGAAGCATTCGTAAAAATTAAGAAGCATTCATCATCAAATTTGTCGTAAAATTACGAAAACTTTTGTCAGTGTCGTTCTATAAATTGCTATTCTAGTTGGAAAGCCAATGAACTTAGGACCTTTGTTCTGTATTCGTCATTAATTATTTTTTCAGAGGTCATGAAAGAGGAATGTCTACAGCATTGGATGCTGTTTGTTAGTGCTATGAATATCTTCTTGCAAGAAACCATTCCAGAATCTGATGTCACCAAGGGTGAAATAATGATAAAAATGTTTCTGAGAGACTTCCCAAGATTGCACGGTAAAAAGAATTTTACCTATAATTTGCATGAACTCTCACATGTTGCACATGTAACCAGGCTGTGGGGCCCAGCATACTTAAACTCTGCATTTTGGTTTGAAGGCTTTAATGGAACTCTCGCAAACTACATTCACGGCACCAAAGAACAGGGACAAGAGTTGATCAGTACTATTCAGTTAGGTCAAGGCGTGCAAACATTGAAAGCTCGCTGTAATCCTCAGTATAATAAAAGTTCCAAAAATGTATTTGAATTTATGAGTGAAGCCCATCAATACAAATTAAATTCTCAACAAAAGCAGAAATTTAAAAAAGCTGGATTTGTGAAACCGATTTATAAATACTACAGAGCTTCTCGTAATGGTGAAGACTTCACATCCAGTACTTATTGTCGGCAAGAGAAAAGAAATAATTTCACAATATGTTTCAGGAACTCAGCAAGAAAACATGAGTATGGAGAGATTACTTTATTTGTTTGCAATGGAGATGATAATGATGCAAGTAGAAAACAAATGGTATTAGTTAATCCCTCTATTATTGAACACATGCGAACATTCACTCACAAAGCCAGTAAATATGTTGTGCCACACATTATCCCTGTAAAAGAGAGTGATGATGTCATTCTTCTCCCTGTAGAAGATATTTTGTTTAAAGTTGTTAGAGTTGGGGACTTTGTTTGTTTGAGGCCAAACAAAGTTGAGGGCAACTTGTGAAGTAGTGCTTAAGTTTGGTCCTTAATATTGTATGTATTAATGCATGTATTATGTGTAATGTATTAATAATTGCAAATAAAATCCATTTAACTGCCAACTAATTTTTCTTCCAAACCCCAGTCAAATTTTAGAACGAAACGACTTTGATTAAGATTTTACCTAAGGATCAACCAGCTTTCAGGTCCAATTTTGGGCCAAAGGGTTTGGTGAGGGTAAATAGGGGGAGGGGATTGCAGGGGCAGGGTGCGCGTTGGAGAACATGATAACCCCTCCATCTCCTTGTAGAAGGGAAGGGCAGTGGTGCGTTTTGGCTTAGCCAGCGTAGAGGGGATGACTGGTTTCAAAGCACCGCGGCGCGCAGGCTCCGGTGGCGGCAGACGCGTTGTCGTTGGCCCCCGGCTTGTTGACGGGCAGCGGAGAGCCCCGCTTGGGAACTGGGGACCCTCCTCCGGCGTCGCCGGGAACCTCGACGGTGTTGGCGACCGCCTGCCAGCTTCTCCTAAATCAGGTATTGCGGGTAAAGCTACACCACAACCACCGCGATATGGAAGATTCACTCTCAGGAAACGACTCACTTGCAGCGTCGCGCGCCAGCGTTAACATAGACTCCCAAAGTGCCACCTCTTCTCTTACTTGCTGGAGGCGCTCCTGTGTTACAAGTGACGGAGGAATAGTCCATTAAGCTCAATGTCAGCTAAAAAACAAAAAAAAACAAAAAAAAACAACAATTAGAAATAGACAGCAGGACCCAAGCGTTGCTGTACCAAGATGCACGCCTCGCACCCTGCCACCGACAGAGGCATTGGAGGCGGCAGGGTGAAGCTTATCGGAGTCCTCGGAGTGCTCATGGCCGCGGTTGTCAGCAAGTGTTCCTGCGTTCGGCCTGGTTCCCCGCGGTTCCTACGTTTCCCATGCCAACCAAAACAACCTGTTTGCTAAACACTGTGCCAATGCCCTGCCAAGTGTTGCATGACTACTTTGTATCGTTGAACCGTGGCAGCGCGCCTGCGAGTGACGCGTTCAAGAGAGCGTAGGGTAGGCAAGCCCGCAAGGCACCCATGCGAGGATTGGCCTACCCCGCCGGCGCCGTCGTCTGCCGTTCCGCCCCTTTCCCTCTCAGTCAGAGTTGGCCGTGTCAAGCCGATCACAAGCTCCTCGGCGGCAACCATTCGCATCACCCCTTTTATTGCACGACAAAATAAGGCGTCCTAGGTGGACCGAGGCCGCGGACGCGCGACGCGCCCAGCGAGGGGCCTCAGGACTGTAGTCCGATTCCGAGGCACGCACTCGTCACTCTCTCTCTCGCACTCATGGCGAGTGCCGTAGAGGAGCGAGAGAGACAGCGACGAGTGCGTGCCTCGGACGGACTGCAAAGGGCTTTCCGAGCAGCGCTCTCTCTCTCTCGCACTCATGGCGAGTGCCGTAGAGGAGCGAGAGAGACAGCAACGAGTGCGTGCCTCGGACGGACTGCAAAGGGCTTTCCGAGCAGCGCTCTCTCTCTCTCGCACTCATGGCGAGTGCCGTAGAGGAGCGAGAGAGACAGCGACGAGTGCGTGCCTCGGACGGACTGCAAAGGGCTTTCCGAGCAGCGCTCTCTCTCTCTCGCACTCATGGCGAGTGCCATAGGGGAGCGAGAGAGACAGCAGATGCCCTGGTACGCGGTCATCACGACCTTAGAGGAAGGGCGGGGAAGGCGGCGGCGCGTGCGCGTGACGCGGAGGCAGAGGGCAGCCGGTGGGGTTGGTGGGAGTCCTGGAAATGGTGCTTTTTCAATGCTTGTTTTTTTTTGTTTTGTTTTTTTAAATCACGTTTGAAGGGCCGTGGGTGGCTCATCTTTAAGTTCTTCATAAGAATGGGACCACCTGGCGGCTAAATTGACTCAAAAATATCAAAATACCAAGTATTTTGGTCGATTTGTGTCGTCTACGTCTGAAGCCCCCGGACCCGCCAATTTGCTTTGCACTTACTGGCTATCGCGGTCACGTGACGTCTGGACAGCACTCGTCATCACTTCATTGAATTTTCACCGATCAAAAGTAAGTTTTTATCTCTTCTTTTAAGAATACCCAGAATCCTTTGATCTTAAATATATGTTGAGGATTCAAACCTGTTGTTCTCTGCTTCTTAAAATTTTATTAATGAACTGTACACATGGAACTTATGAGAATCAGCAGTTCTGATCGAGTTGAAGCCTAGCCCATAGTTATGTTCTTGATCAAAATAATCAATTTTATCTTATTATCCTATACAGTGTCACTTGTAAACATTATTGGAATATTTCTGGAAGATGGTGCTGTCTGCACCTACTACAACTTTCCACTTAATGGCAAGTCCTTTGAAAGTGGTGACATATTGGAGTTACCACGCAATAGCAAAACAACCACAGCAGTTATTCTAGGTGTTCATGGTATGATCTGATTATTCTTGTTTATAGTGTTGTACAAAGTGTCTACTGTTATATTCTTGTAAACAAACAATTGTTACAGAGAACCTGGCTCAGGCTGCTGCGGCAGCAAAGGAGTACTTCCAACGGCTGTGCAGGTGGGACAATGTGCACATTAGCTCTGTTAAATTGTTCGGACATGACACTGCAATTCAAAGGGTGAGACGTCTCACCCATTTCCGGTGATACAAAAAGTCTCACCGAAAAAAAGTTATACACGAATGTACCACCGAAAAAAAGGTCGTACACAAATGTATCACCGAAAAATGGTCAGACATCAGTGAGATGGGCCCTTGTTTTCCTGAGGAAGTATCACTCTTTTTCGGTGATACATTTGAGTACGACCTTTTTTCGGTGATATATTCGTGTACGACCTTTTTACGGTGATACACTTTAGTATCACCCTTTTTCGGTGAGACAGTTCTGTCTCACCCCTCAGATGGTGAGATGTATCACCATTTGATTTACAGTGGAGTTGGTTCCGATTGAAGAAGAAGTGTCCCAGATTGGGTACTTCGCAACACAGGGAACTGCAGGTATGCCTACTCCCTTAACAATTGAGTCAATATTAAGGGTTCTTAACTAACTTTTTGCAAACCAGAAATAATGTTAACTTATCCCTTATCAACATTTTCACTTCTCACTCAGGTTGTTTATTTTGTCTTGAGTGATATCATTGTCGAGGAATGGTTGACTTCATGGTTGCTCTCTATAATCAGAATCGTGATACAGTCTTCTTGAGAAGAACACTCCCTTTGCCTTAGAGACTATGTTTAGTCTTTTTGTTGTGACATATAATTACATCTCAAAAATAAAATTGTTAATTCAATTTAATTCACAATGCTATGGTGTTGCTATGAAACAATCTTAAAGAATAGTACTCCTATAGTGCCATTCCTTTGCGGAGAAAGCCCATGGAACATTTAGATTAAGTTGGCCTGCATTTTTAAGGTTTTGTAGTTTTTTGCCTCATTTATGTGGAATGTTAAAAATTGCTTCTATTTTCCCAGGACCGCAGCTGCTTACAACTAATGTCTTTGATTTGATGGAGGAAGCACAAGATTCGGATTAGCAAAACATATTTATTATTATTTATGTTTGACTTTAAACAATTATGCTAAAGCTTCATGAAAAAATTGTATTTTTATCTAATCCAATAATATATAGAATAATGGATCATCAAATGTATCAATACTTTGCAGACAAATAAGTAGGTAACCAACAGAATGGGAATGACAATCTCTACAAATTACTAACACAATTTCATCCAACAAAAATTCACAATCCATTCAGATAAAGCAATAGACAATTTAGACATACTGTAACCACATTTCCATTCAACTACAGCAAAAGATTAACTTAATTTTGGTGTAAGAAAAGTATGTACACATGTAGAATGGGAAAACAATTCTTATTGTTTCTTTGGGAAATATTATCAATGTTAAGCAAGCAATAAAAAAGTACAGGTTTAGAACTGCTTTTGATTAACTTCTATGCAAATCAATGTTTATCATGATAGTCCCCAGCCGAAAATTCCGGTGGGGGTTCGGCCGGAAAAAAAACTGCCGGCCGGAGTGTGTTCCGTCCGGACTCCGGTCGGACCTCGGATCGGACTATGAGGACCGGCCGTATTTTGGGTAGAATTCCAGCCGGAGTCCGGTGGGTCCTCCGGTCGGGGTCCGGGGTCTGCTTCGGCCGGGGTCCGGTGTCTGCTCCGGCCGGTACTACCGTCGCCAAAAGAATCGAACCCCCCCATGGCGATACTCTGCGCGCGAGGTCCTAGTAAGATGCTTCCCCCTGGCGACAGTTGTCGGTAAGGCGAATCTCGGGTGCCCACTAAGGATTATATAAGACTTGTAGAAATTAAATTGGGCAACCACACGAAAAAAGGGCGGTTAATATCGATTCAAAAAATTGGCAGACATTGTCCGCCCTAAGAATGCGGCAAAAATAGGTAAACACAACGTAGCAGAATAGAAAAATAAGGAGAGTGAGGTTATGGTCGTCCACGACGTCACAGGTGTCGTCACTCTCACCAGATAACCCCCTATGAACCTGTGTGCTCACGCCCACACAAAGTGGATCCGACCCGGCGAGTAAGGCCAGGGCACGCAACGAGGCAGAGCAATTGCCAGCCACCGGGGCTAACGTCCCCCCCCCTCAAAAAAAAACAAAAAAACGGCGCACTGCGCATCGCCCCAAACCCATTGTCCGCTGGCCTACCGTCACCCCCGAGGTATGCATCGACTCGGGGCGGTCGCCCGGGGCCGCTGCTCTCACGATCCAATGGGATTTAACTACGACAAAAACTTCTGTAGTCAGGGGCAGCGCAGCAACCCGCGCGAACAGCGGGGCTTAGCAAACCTATTGCCCGCCGGCCTACCGCCTCCCCCGAGGTATGCATCGACTCGGGGCGGTCGCCCGGGGCCGCTGCTTTCACGATCCAATGGGATTTAACTACGACAAAAACTTCTGTAGTGAGAGGCAGCGCGGCAACCCGCCTGAACAGCGGGGCTTAGCAAACCTATTGCCCGCCGGCCTACCGCCTCCCCCGAGGTATGCATCGACTCGGGGCGGTCGCCCGGGGCCGCTGCTCTCACGATCCAATGGGATTTAACTACGACAAAAACTTCTGTAGTCAGGGGCAGCGCAGCAACCCGCGCGAACAGCGGGGCTTAGCAAACCTATTGCCCGCCGGCCTACCGCCTCCCCCGAGGTATGCATCGACTCGGGGCGGTCGCCTGGGGCCGCTGCTCTCACGATCCAATGGGATTTAACTACGACAAAAACTTCTGTAGTCAGGGGCAGCGCGGCAACCCGCGCGAACGGCGGGGCTTAGCAAACCCATTGCCCGCCGGCCTTCCGTCACCCCCGAGGTATGCATCGACCGAGGGTTGTCGAGCCACAGCCGGCCGCACAACGAACCAACGGGTTTTTTTCCTGCAAGCGGGATTTAAAGGCGTGGCACTGAACATTTCAGGTTTTTTGATCCCTAGTATTCCGATTGGTATATATCCTGATTTTTTGTAGTCTTTATTTTTGCGTAAACGTTTAAGGTTTGCTCACAGTTCGATACGGTTGTGTTTGTGACTTTTTCTATTAATTGCTTGCGTTTTGTGTTGACTTAAAATGCATTGTCAGTTTGGAGAAAAGTACTTTTTATTTTACACAAGAGTTCTTGCAACCATATTCCTCACATTCCTCACATTCCTCAATACATAATATATATCATTCACATTTTATACATAATATATAATTTGATACAATTTCTATTTATCCCCTTTTTGATTCATTCTCTTAGAAAAAACACATACTAGACTTGCCACTTGAAAAATAAAGTACTTAAATGCTGAAATACATTTTTACATGAAAAAAAAAAAAGTTCTCTGGAAGGGATGCGAAGAGTAGGAAAATTGTTCAGTACGGGGTTGAGCCTCCTTGGGCATCAATCACAGCTTGCAGGCGGCGCGGCATCGACGCGACCAGCGTGGCCACCTTGTCGGCGCCGCCGTTCTGTCCCCACAGCCGCCAGACGTCCAGGACGTGGGCCCGGAGCGCAGCCCCGGTTCGCTCAGCCCTGCAGTCCCACTCGCGCCCAGACGTGTTCGATTGGGTTAAGATCTGGCGAGTAGGCCGGCCAGTAGATTACCTGTAAAGAAAATGATTTGAAAAGTCAACTTGATGTCACAATGAGCTCAAAATGAGAGAAAAGGTCATAACAGCGAATAGGTTTGAATCGCACGCTCAAAGGAGGAACTCGCGTTGTTGGCGAGCGCGGCGTTGACAAACGTCGCGCTAGGCCTGGGCTAGCGTTTCTGCTTGCGAGTTCTTTTTCTGAGCGCGCGACTCAAACCTACTCACCATACTTAAACTAACCTCAACGTCAGGCTGGGCCGCGAGGAATGCGGTCGTCCTCCGAGAAGTGTGAATTGAGGCGTTGTCGTGCATAAACCGTATGGGTTGGTTTGGACGCAAGGCTCGGGCGGCGGGAAGGAATACGTCTCGAAGGATTCGCACGTATTCCTCCGAGTTGAAGTGCGCTCCAATCGGCTCCAGTGCCACGGTCCCATGCACCGCGGAGACACAGCCCCAGAACGCCGCGGTGACGTGGCCACTGGTAGCCTTGGGCAGGACATTTTCTCTATCGTACCTAAAATTGAAAGTCGGTTATTCAAGGAGTCAAGGCAAGGGGACACCGAGAAAACAAAAGCGTTGCAGCTTTTCACCATGTTACACACCCAAAAACGCTTTCATTGGAGTTATGGAAAATTGATGTCTTAGTAAAAATTGAGGAAAAGCCGTTTCATTAAATTAATAATTTTCCATTAATTCAATGGAAGCGTCATTGGGGTGTAGCAGAGGCGTCATAAAACAGGGCGAAATAGATAAGCGGGAAAGGTGGACAGCAGTTTGATTCCGAACAGTGCTATCGGCGCTCTGTCTCGCTCGCACTCATGGGGCGTTCCGTAAGGTTGCGAGAGAGACATCGACGATACGCTGTGTGGAATCAAACTACAGACTACAGGGGGAAGGGTGACAGGAGAACGGAGGAAATCACAGACAGTAGGCTGATTCCGAACAGTGCTGTGCTACCGACGCCCTGTTTCTCTCGCTCCCCTATGCAACGCCACATAAGTGCGAGCGAGACTGGGCGACGAAAGCACTGTTCGGAATCAGCCTGTAGGGGGAAGGGGGTGACAGGGGGGACAGGGGGGACGAGGAGGGAAACAGGAGAAGGGGAGGGGCTCAAATAGAACATTTACCTTGTGCCAGAGCGCCTCCAGAGGGTAACTTGGCCGTTCTGGTCGGACCGCCACGACTTCTCATCGGACCAGTAAATGCTGTTCCAGTACTCGATGGCTCTGTCCAGATTTTCATAGGCAAATTGAAGTCTAGCTGCCATGTGCTCGTCGTTCAGGAGAGTCTTCCGGGCCGCTTTGCGAGCATGAAGACCATCCACCCGACACCTGAAACAAAAGTCAAAAAATTAGGATCCACATTGAGACATTCAACAAAAGCCGAGACCAAGAGAAAATATCCCCCTTTTTTTCTACTCTTTTAATCATGTGCCCCAGGGAAAATGGCCGGCAGTTTTCAAACATCTTGTTGGCAAACAACTTGAGTCATCAGTAAACGACTTTAGTCATTTAAAAAAATTAGCAACACATTTGCCGCTAAATTACACCACTATTTTTTACAGTGCGGCTCCTCACGACACGTCCTACGCCACGGGAAATATCACGCAGATTCCGAATCTGTCCTTGGATTTACAATTCGATGAACGATTGCTGAGATCGACGCGGATTAAGTTTACTATGCGGAAGATGGCCGCAGCTCGCAGGCGAGCCGCCCGAGGCGTGGTGGCAGCCGCCCCAGGCGAGTTTCCACCCGCTGGTTTGAGTCTCGCCAGAAGGTGTGAACAAATTTCCAAATCATGAAAACAGCGATATGAACTCACCTTCTGCGGGCCGTTGTCATGGACGCAGGATAGTCCGGGAATAATTCCCTGACAACTGTGGTGACCGCCCTCCTCTTCGACGCTTCCACACTGGCAACGAGGTTCACGTCATCCTGCCTGGTGGTGACACGAGGACGTCCCGTCTTCGGCCGCGTCGTCAAGTTGTCCAGGCCCCCTTCTTCGCCTCGCCGCGCCCACCTCTTAATCGCGGACCTCCTGAGGGTCACCAATGGGTGCCGCTGTATCTCGTCCCAGGTGTGGCCTTCAGAGTGCAGGGTGTAGATGAGCGCACGCTCCGCAGTTGTAGAGTACCCTTGACGAAACATCGCTGAACTGTGAGCCATCCCCGGACTCATTCCGCTCATGTTCTAGAACGCGACGTTGCCAACTCGGTGCAGATCTCGAAGAAGAAATCGATAGTATTCTTAAAACGGATAATATTCATTATTTTGTTGCTAAAAATACTGTGACCAATATTGATCAAGTTTAAACAATTGAGTGAGGCGAGGGCTCTTTTTTCTTTCTTTGTCTGGGGATATGGCCAATTTACCGCACGTGAAGCGGACGAGAAACTTGGCAACGTCGCTTGGTGGATCATTTGTGAAGTGAGCGGACGAATGCTGCAGGTGTCCGGCAGCGAACAAGACGGAGAGGGGGGCCGGAGGTGGGGGCGTTTGTGGGGTGAGGGAGATATCGCAGCGTGGCGAGCCGAAGCTGGCGTAAGAAGAGGAAAGGAAGAAGGGGTTGAACGAAAATCGCTGTTTCGTCTGTATCCGAGGTAAGTCCTATACTTTTTCTTTCCTTGTGTTATCTTTAGTATTTTTAGTGAACTTCTAGGCACGCATGGTCGTTAGCATTTAGGATACAGTTTGGAAAGAGAGACTTTTTTCTGCTGAGCATCGAAGCGTGGCCGCGTAGTGCCTAACCTAGAGGCTGTCGTTGTCTAGTTTGAGATCGAAAAATAATTGTCACTTTCAATGGCTTGGCCGAATTGTGGGTGCCTCGTGGCGGTCTTGCCCGCCGGCTCCCCCGGCTCAGGTTGTGTCGGGTTGTGTTCAGTAACCGATCTGGGCGGCTTGTTTATTGTGTGCATTGGGGCAACCCGGTTACGTTGGCCGACGTCGTCTCGGACAGGCAGGGCGGCGACGGCACCCGCCGGTAGAGTTCTGGGATGAGCCGGCTCGGCAGCGGCTCACGACCTGGCTAACGCAGGTTGGCTTGGCTCGGCTCGCCTCACGCTGGCGCTGGTGAGGGCGCCGCGGCCCGTGGGCCTGCGCGCCGCTCGCCCCGGCGGCTGCCTGCCGTGCAGCTAGGTGCCTGCCTGCCGTCTGATTCCGAACACTGCTTCGTCGCTCTGTCTCTCTCGCACCCCTACGGACCGTCCCATGAGTGCGAGAGAGACAGAGCGACGAAAGCAGTGCTCGGAATCAGACGGCTGGCTGACCCGCCTGACCGCGCTAGCGCTGCTTCACCACTAACGCAACTCCGCCCAATTCTCGTCAACCCCACTCAGTGCGCGGTCGCCGACGACACGTCGCGTGGTGTGGATCTACGGAAAAGTTTGTTTTTTTTTGTCTGCTTTGTTGTGATTCGAACCCCCCGCCCCCACTGTGGGCCAGAAGACCGGCGCAGGCGCAGGCAGCCAAAATTCTAGACGCGTTTGGAGCTCCAGACTCGCCGAATGGGACTCGAACTGAACGTGTGACTCCACCAACGGATTCCTCGTTCGTAATTCAGTCCACTGGTGGGGGTCACACGTTCGGTTCGAGTCCCTTTCGGCGACTCTGGAGCTCCAAACGCGTCTAGAATTTTGGCTGCCTGCGCCGGTCTTCTGGCCCACTGTGCAGAGGGGAAAAGTAAAATTAGAGAGATCGATCGCATTTCAAGGGGCGATTCTTGACAACCGGGGGTCTCCAACCGAGTACTTGGAGCGTCAAAAACGGATTTTGAGTGCAAAACAAATCGAAACAAACCAAGAAAAGCCAAAAAAGCAAAAGAGAAAATTTTTCGAACTTCACCTATTAACTATGAGAATTTCCCCGGACCCATAACTCTGTTGACGCGTACCACGTGACTCTACGGAGCAAGAGACGTCAAAACAAACAAAAACTAACGTCAGCGATTGGATTTAATCGAATTGGAGTCGCCTTTGATATATTTGGGTGAGAATGTGAATTTGTCGGACACTAAATCAATATCAAGTCGATTTCCGAGTACTTGGAGCGTCAAAAACGGATTTTGAGTGCAAAACAAATCGAAACAAACAAAAAAAAGGCCGAAAAAGCGAAAGAGAAAATTTTTCGATCTTCATTTATCTACTATGAAAATTTACCCGGACCCATAACGCTGTTGACGCGTACCGCGTGACTGAACGAAGCAAGTGACGTCAAAACAATCAAAAACTAACGTCAGCGATTGCATATAAACAAATTGGAGTTGCCTTTGATATATTTGGGTGAGAATGTGAATTTAGCGGACACTAAATCAATATCAAGTCGATTTCCGAGTACTTGGAGCGTCAAAAACGGATTTTGAGTGCAAAACAAATCGAAACAAACCAAAAAAGGCCGAAAAAGCGAAAGAGAAAAAAACATTCATAAACTAACGTCAGCGATTGCACATTAATGAAAAGGGGGTGCCCTTGATAAATTTGGGCAAGAATGTGAATTTAAATAGCACCGACTTTATAAAAAAGTTCTGTTGCGAGTACTTAGATTATCTTTAACGGAATGAGAGTGCAAAACTGATGGTACAAACCGAGAATAACGGAAAATACACTGTAAAAGATTATTCTATCTGTTTTTCATATGTATGGGATTATTTTCTGATTAACTTACCTTTTGCTGTGTAATGCGCTATTTGAAGTGGGATATGACATCAAAACAATCAAAAACTAACAAAACGCGTAATTTTAGCCTTTATGGGGGTTCTGTAGGCGTTTGGGTCCCGCTGTCTTCACGTGAAGTTAGCGGGCCCTTAAAATGTGTTTAAACTTGAAAGCTATAATAAAACAAATCCTGATTTTATCAAAACAAACAAAAACTAACGAAAAACTAACGATTGGTGAAATTTTTTTCGGGCTGGCAAGTTTGGGACACGCTTTCTTCACACCGGTCAACTTTTCACTTCACACTCTTCTTGTGTTTTGAGTAATACCATTGGTAGGGACTTGTCGGCCATATGGTTACTCCCTGTAACCAAACTGAGTTATTGTCTTGTAGAAAACAGTATTTTGTATGCCCCAGGACCATTTTTAGACATTTTATCAACATACATATGATTATATAGCTAAAATAAAACTGCCTGATTTAACTTATTCAAATAAACAAATTCATTTTGGCTACAATGTTTACAATATCATGATTTAAAGACCAAAATATGTCTTAGGGCATAAGGTATAATGTTCTCTACAATGCTGAGTCACATTTTAATCATATAGAGTAACGATGTGACCAACAAGTCCCTACCAATGATTATCACTCGAAACACAATACGAGTGTGAAGTGAAAACGTGGCTTCATTGCGGTAGCACCTTTAAAATCGCATCAGCATTGAACAATGGTGCAAATGAACAATTTGGGTATAAATTACTACAGCCAACTGATGCAATGGAATATATTTAAGGTAAAAATTATTACTTACTTTTTGAAGGACTCGGTTTCTCAACAAACAAAGTACGACAGTGTGAAGATTTCTCTGAGCGTTCTGAGCCTGTAGGGAGACATGAAAACAATATTTAAGCTTGTCAGGTTATGGAGAGGAAAATGTTAAATAAGTAAGGTATTTACTTCTTGGAGAAAAATCATCCCAGTCTCTGCCATCTCCCTGTCTGTCCTTTTTCTGTTGGGCATCTCTATCTTTTTAGGCACGAAGTAGCCTTATAGCCTCACCGGGGTTGGTTTTTTTTTTTTTTTTTTTTTTATTTTTATTGTCAGTCTGGCCCCTTTTGCAAATCCGAAATTTTCTATACGATTTTGATGAGATTTGGCAGAGTGGTAGAACTTTGTACCCTGATTTCAGTGGTGAAATGTGGTTGAAAAGTGTAGGGCCAATTTTGAGAAATTTTGAGTTGAAATCGCCGTTACCATGGCAAAACTCGACTCGTCAGCGAAAAACAGAGGGAGAGGGGGGAGCCGAGCCACCGGAAATGGAATCCGACCAATAGCAGCGCTCCTTTTCGCCTCTGTACAGCTTACACCAAAAACGCTCGCTCCCTTGAAAAAGCGCGTTCGAATCAAAATTGTCTTTTGCTGCAGCTAGAAGAGCTCCAACAATGGTATAGACCGCGGGGGGGAACTCTAACGGGGGCCCTGGCGACGCCTTAGTTCTTGTTGTTCTGCATTGTTGTTGCTTGCCTACCAGATCCTGTCGGGCCAACGTGAAACGCTAAAGCCCCGCTCAATCGAAACTGCATTATTTTAGTAGAAAAAATAGACTCCTTTTATATTTTAGACCGATGTAAAATGTCGTTTGTTGGTAAAGTACTCATTTGTTTGCCGGGTCAAAGTCAGAACTTAAAAAATATCGCTGAAGCCAGGGAAAGACATTGCGTGAGTGTTGGCTGCGTCCTGCTAGGCTTTGTTTGTTGTGAAGGGGACTTGTGTACCTTGATCTTGATCTTAAAAAATATAGTTTTTCAAAGAGAATAAGCCATGACACACGCTATCAAATGGTCGGATAGGTTGAAGTGGACGTCCAAACCGAATATATGTAGACTGAATTCGACATTTATTGCACAATTCTGTGAGTTTGTCAATCATCTGAGGTACATTTTGAAGAGGTTAAGTGGTAAGTTTATTATTTCTTTTCTCTCAAATACAAAATTTTCATTGATGGGTGACTATCTGATGTTTCTTAAGTTGATTTTTTTCATTTTTCTGCTTCTTTTTGAAGAATTGATTTGTCACGAGAAGAATATCATTCAAAGCTGCCACGGCAATGTCCCACAGCAAGGTAAGTTTACTTCCTTGATGAACTTCACAATAATTGAGAGCCATTACTGATGGCAATGACTGAACCTCATGTTTGATGAAGTTTTCAATTATATTTGTTTGGTGCAGACGTGCTGGCAGTACTTCCTTTGCCCGTTTGAAAACCTCTTCTACAACATTGACCACCTGTTGAGATGGTAATCCTTGGTTCATGTCTCCATTACCCAAAGTGTGAAGAAGATGGAGAGGAAACATGGGTCCATCAGTCTGCAGAAGTTTTTCACAGTCCTCGCAGTCCAACTGTCTGCAGTGTTGGTGGACAATTGGAGCTGCGACATGAGCAGCCTTCAGAGTGGCTGCCTTCTCCCTCATGCGTTGATGGAATTCTTCACTATTTAGGAAAGGTATGTACTCCACCACCTCTTCATGATCTATGTCTCCAGATTCAGATCCATTGTTATCTTCTTCATCTTCTTCCTCTTCTTCTTCTTGTTCAAATGTAGGTGCCCGAAGATGTGACAGCCCTCTGGGTGGAGGTGGTGGTGGAGCAGCCCTTGCAGCATCGCACAAGACATTCAACTGCAGCATGTTAAGAGCATTGTCATCTCTGCAATTTTTACCTCGTGCTGATGCTGTGAGTACATTAACCAATGCTGATGCAAAAACTGCGGGAAAGTCTCTGATGGTAAAGGCTCTCTTGGGGCCTGAGCTATCTCTGAGAACACTGTCAAAATTCTCGATGGGGTCAGAGTTTACGTTGCCCACTGGGAAATACTCATGACCTTCAGCCTGCAGGTCCTCCCACAACAGTAAAAAAGATGTCAGGCTCATGACCCAATTTTCAGGAAAATGCAGCTGTTTTGATCCAGGAAAGTGCCAGTGTGAAATTTCAACAATCATTTGACGCCATAAACCAGTATGGTTAGACGTTTTGGTCACAGCACATTTAAAATTTTCCGGGTCATTTTCATTACTGATGTGAACTCCATTTGTAGAGTCAAATAAATTACTTATTCTCTCACAGAATTTGGCTGTGTGAATGGCCTCCTGTGGCATAGCATTGAGCATGGTCATCATTGTGATGCCTGTCGCCACCGGTTTGCTCAGGAGTTGCTTTGCCATAGCAACATTCATTTTTTGATATGGGCCAGGGTTCAGATGGGCTTCAGTTACCTTCTTGGCCAACCTTGGATGGATCTGCATATCAAATCTGATGAAATCATCTATGTATTGCTTTTTAACCACTGTGCCATTCTGAAGATAAAGTAAATATTTTAACAGTGCATTCCTGAGGCACTTAATCAGATGTGACACATCAGAAACTGAAAAAATCTTTTGGCCACCAATGTAGAGAAAAGGCCTGTGGATCCGGGCTCCCAGCATTTCCAGAGCTGTTTGGTTTTTACCTAGGCCATCAACAAGAATGCAGCGCACCCTGAGCCCTGTTGCTTGCACAGATTGAACAGCTTCTAAAAATAACTGGGCAAAATCAGAGCCAGTCAGTTTTCCGCTTGAGGGCCAATAAGCAATGGGCTGCTTCCACTGGTGATATATACTCCTTACTAGAGCTATCATGATCTCATCAGAGGGGATCAGACGCCTATCACCATTGCCCAAATCCACCACACCAACCACCTGGTCCTTAACATGGTCATAATAAAACGCCTTTTTGGCAGCTGTTTCATCAAAAATAATTATAACGTCTTTATCCATGTCTTCTATATTTTTCACTCTTTCGTTCAAGGGCTCCATTAACAAAGGATTAAGACCAGGCTGCAGGTTAAACGATTTTGTCACCTTTCTAAGCGTTTTTCTGGTGGGCTTGATTATGGGAAAGCTATTATAGCTGCTCCGCCCCTTCTTGTGCATGCCCAGAAATATTGCCTTTTCGTCGTTTGTGTAGCGCCTGGCATTGGGGTGTCGGCCAAAATTCCTCACTTGGCACTCCAACATTTTGTAAAAAGATGGAGACAATTTTTCTCGTATCACTTCTAGGGCATTATTTTCCAGCGTATTCTTCATTTCTTTCACCTCTTGACACTTGGCTTTATACTTGTGTTGCAGGCTTCGATGCCTCTGCAAATTCTTTCTGGCAACCTCAAGAAGTGAGTCCACAAGAGGAGTTCTCATAGAAGGCGGAACTCTTGGAGGAATGAACTCAAGACCCTTGCGACGTTTGGGTGGCAGTGGTGTTGAAGCAGCAGATGGACCAGGATCTGCAACACAAAACAACAATTTATAAGGTAAGCTAAGAGTAAAAAGACACAACAATCTATTACATTCATTTTTTTAAAGACTTGGTTTAAAATTTTAAATTAGAAATTTCTTGAAATGTAAACTCACTGGCTAGGTCTTCTTCATTTAATATTGGCAGATTGTAGTCATGATCAGTGATAGCTGAGACTTCTAAGTCGACTTCAATATCATCCATGGAGACATCTAATCACCCGTCAACAAAGAGAAAAAAACTTAAAATTTGATCCATCTTAAATTAAACTAGCCTTAAAAAAATATGCATTAAAAACATTACCTGATACATTGTCCTGTACAGGTTCTTTGGAACGTTCTAAATTAAGATTCATTTGGTCATTCTCATGACCTTGTCGATTAAATAAAAAAGAGGCATCCAGAACAATTCCAGAGTCATCTAGATCAGTTCCCTGACCCAGTGTATCATTCACAACAGCTGGAAAAAAATTGCACTCTGAAAGCTGTTTCGAAGGAAGTGGTAATAATGAGAAAAGTTTTGTCAGCTAATAATAAAATTACCTTCCACAGGCACCTGAGGAGTCTCGACAGAGGGCTCATCTGGATCTAAATCATCAACTTCAGCATCATCAGGAGCACTGGGAGGGGCCTGAGGCAACAGAGGTTTTTCTGGAAGAAAGGGGCAATGTGTTGATTAATATTTCAGTGTCTTTAAATCATAATTTAGCGGCAAGACTTTTTAACAGTGTGATGCTCTTTATATATACCTGGTAACAAAAGAGAGGGCACAGCATCCCACTTCAAAGTTTTTGACCTCGAGTTTTTGTAGTCTTCCTTTCTGAAGTGTGCAGAGCATACTCGAATGGTCTTATACAACACCTCTTCGGATTTCCCTGCATGCTTTTGATTTCCTAAGCACGCTACCCAGTGTGATGCAAACCTGACATGTCAAAAATAATTAATTAGCATTGTTTGGTGTCATTGTTATTAGTCAAGTTTGGTACTCTGAAAAATTAAATATTAAATAGTAAATACTAAGGTGCTCTATGTGAGTACTTAGTATTTACCTCAGAGCCCTTTTTGTGAACTCAGTAAACACTTTTCAGTGTAGTTTCAAGTTTTCAGTGTAGTATATCTACTTTTTTTCCTATTTTTTTTTATCAATTTTTATTTTGTCTTTTTTGACATATCTTCTAGGACACTTACTTGTTTTTTGGGACTCTGTGAAAACTTATATTCTCAGTACTTGAATTATTCTTGCAACCAAAGACTGCACATGTAGTTCCTGATGAGCGCACCATCGTGCCCCATCTACTTGTTTTAAAATGCCGGCAGAAGAAATATACCTTTCTTATGAACTTTATAAACTAGTTTAAGAAAGTAGAACAAATAAACGAAATAAACAGGAAAAATTGAGTTCCTCTGGTTCCTCTTTCCCTTGCTTTGTTGCCACTGCAGGAGTGCCACTTTACTGCTGCCGGCGACAGTAAACACGGCCGAGTGCGAGAGAGACAGGAGACGCGGGAGACTGGGGCACGTGCAATGGGTGATATTTAAATTTCCCGCCGCTTTTTCCAAGGTGTTTCCGCCTCTGTTGCCAACATTCCCAATGTCATGTCTCATAGAGTTGTCTAAAGGTGAAAACACATAACTGCTCGTTTAAGGGCACGGAGCATGCTTGTTTTATCATTTCTTGTGTTTTTAAGGTGTGTTTTATGTGATTTTATTTACTTAAGTGATCCCCCATGACTGTCGATTTCTGTGCAAGTTCATCATGGTCACGTTGGCCCGACAGGATCTGGTAGGCATGACGTCACAAAGCGCCTGGTAGCAAGCCAAAACGCCCAACAGAAGCACACCGCCTTTTCAGTGTTGAGTTCCCCCCCGCGGTATAGACGTTGTTTTCGAACGTGGCCATTTGGATCGGCCGGTCGGTCGGTGATTGTTGGCCAGAGTGTCCCGCGCCGCTGCGCGCAGGCCCTGTTGTTTTCAGAAATACCAACCCTACATGTTCTAAACTCTTTGAATCGGAGTGAAATATGACATTAAACTGCGTGCCTGTGCAAATGCATTTGTGAAAATACTATCCCTAACGTAGTTTGAGTGTGACTATAAGTCCCTTTTCGAAAACAGTGGGCGTGTAGCTGCACCTTGTAGCGAGGTTTGATGGTATTTCTGAATCTAAGACGAAACGATCTGGACACGGGGGCTGTGCTTTTTTCTAACCTTAAAGCTGGATGAACTGGGTGAACTGGACTATTTTACTGCACGTTTCTGTGAATAACTTGTCCTTCAGGTATTATGAGACTGTCTTAAATGTCTGTTTTTGACACAAATTGATACGCAGCTGGTCTTTACGTAAGTTTTAGTATTACTTATAATGGTCTGACAAACATAAACAGAACTACACACAACGCAGTCCTAGCCTTAGTTATCTTTGTTAAACCAGAACATAAATGAAAATTAACTTCGTGACTACCAGGATTTCGTGAAATCGTATTTTTCTTCTTTCCTCCTCCATTCTACCTTGTCTTCATTTTCTCCTCCCCTGGCCGTATCACTCTTAACTGACTTGTCGCTCTTGTCACCTAAGAGAAAAAACAAAGAAACAAGTAAGTCATGTGGAAAAGGTTCTCATGTCAAATGAACCTTACGATGCTTCTGTGACAAAGAGATATAAGCCAAAGACAAAGTCTACTTAAGTGTGGGTGATTGTTCAGTACCTGACTTTGAAAAAATTTCTTGTCTCTAGCACAAGTTAAGATGAAATAAAAATATATTCTAAGGGTATTGTCTAACAATAAAAATCAATAAGTTACTACATTCCTGTGGAAGCTGACTTGCTTGGAACTGGGCTCATGAAGTCATAACGGGACAATTAAAATAGGAAACAATCACTGACACAAAATATAGTTCTCCTGGAGACTTATTCCACACTGTCAAAGCAGCAGAGACAGTGAAAATATACCCAATGAAGCATGCATTAGCCTTAAGATGAGATGTAATTAAAAAGAAAACAGCTGATAAACATTAAAAACAAATTAAACCCACCAAACTAACTACTGTTTAGAAATCAGAAAGGAAAAAATAAATGAAAGGTAATGTTGCCTAGGATAACATTTGCAGAGCAAATACTAAGTTAATATCAGATAAACCATAAGATGACAAATGACAAACTAAATATAGAAGAAAAACTGGGTGACCTGATGGGCGCAGATATACTTGTTGCTGCAGCTCAAAATTTATGTTTTGCAAGTCGTCAATCTTAGTTTTCAACTTTCTCAGCTCTTCTTCGTGCTTCTTCTGCAATCCCTCCCTTTCGTCTCTGTACTTTTCTGCAGCGAATCTAAGTCCATGGGCCTCCAATTTAAGATTGGTTACTTTCTCTTTGAGCTCTTCAATTTTGGTGACACAACCCTGATGTTCTTTCTTCAGTTGGTCCAGCTGAACTGTTGAATCATCTTAACTACTGCTATTATCATCAGAACTACTGTCTGCTTCAGATAATTTTAAAGTCGAGTGAAGAGACTGGTTAGGATTGTCACCATACAATGTCTGCTTTGGTGAAAATGCATCGTAATACTGATCTGGCTTCTTAGGAGATAAGGGCTCGTCCAAAGCTGAATTTTCATACTGAAGCTTGAAACTGTCATTCTTGTGTACTGACAGCTGTTGTTCAGGTGAAGAAAACTCATCATGCTTTTCATCACATTTCACCACAAGTCCTTTTACAGGAGTGGATGATACACGAGGAGTAAATTTGTTGGCTGGTGAACATCTAGCTTTCTCACTTCTATTCTTCAATGATTTTGAAGGAGGGGACGAATGATCAAAAGCAACTTCGTTGCCTGGTAAAGACTTAACATTTGGACTACTATTCATGGATAAGTTTGAAGGGGTGGAGGGTTCTTGAGCAGGAGAATTCTTGAGTGGTGAACTAGAAGACTTAAAACCAATATCATGCTTTCTTTCAGTAAGTGACAAAGGTGGTCCCTTGTTGGAAGTTGCAAGATTGGCAGCAGTTTCGGATGGGCGGCAAGAAAGATCATGAGTTTGAGACAGAGTTCTTTCCATCCTCCTCCTTTTGGCATCCGTCTTTGCATTGGCTATCTGAAGAATTCAAGACAATGGTCAGGAGCATTCAGAATTCTCCAGTCAAATAATTTTCTGAGAGTTGTAAACAAAGTTGAAGGAAACACCTGGTCCTATGCCCTGCCCCATTCAGTTATTTCAAAAATGACTTCTCCATTGCAGAAAAAAAACACAGAACTAAAATGGGGCTAAAAAGAGAGGATTAATGAGTCTATACACTCTCTCCTACCAGAATCTCCCCTACCAATAAATGACTTCTTTTGTAACATGTCTGGAGAAGACGAAGAGAAAGTGTCCTACCGCAGGGAAGTATAGATATGTCTTGGAATGTATGTTGGTATATACATGGTGGCCCTTCCAAATGTATCACTCTTAACTGACTTGTCGCTCTTGTCACCTAAGAGAAAAAACAAAGAAACAAGTAAGTCATGTGGAAAAGGTTCTCATGTCAAATGAACCTTACGATGCTTCTGTGACAAAGAGATATAAGCCAAAGACAAAGTCTACTTAAGTGTGGGTGATTGTTCAGTACCTGACTTTGAAAAAATTTCTTGTCTCTAGCACAAGTTAAGATGAAATAAAAATATATTCTAAGGGTATTGTCTAACAATAAAAATCAATAAGTTACTACATTCCTGTGGAAGCTGACTTGCTTGGAACTGGGCTCATGAAGTCATAACGGGACAATTAAAATAGGAAACAATCACTGACACAAAATATAGTTCTCCTGGAGACTTATTCCACACTGTCAAAGCAGCAGAGACAGTGAAAATATACCCAATGAAGCATGCATTAGCCTTAAGATGAGATGTAATTAAAAAGAAAACAGCTGATAAACATTAAAAACAAATTAAACCCACCAAACTAACTACTGTTTAGAAATCAGAAAGGAAAAAATAAATGAAAGGTAATGTTGCCTAGGATAACATTTGCAGAGCAAATACTAAGTTAATATCAGATAAACCATAAGATGACATGGTGGCCCTTCCAAATGTGCCCCAAAGAATGTGTCCTACCAAAACATAAGTGTGACAGCGCCACCATAAATAAGTCCAGACATACGTCGAAATGTTCATACATGTGGCCTCATATGTGCACAAGTGTAAGTGTTCTACTGTGAGCAATGTAGTGCCTACTGTGTAGGCACTGTTCGATTTCTCTCCTGTTTGTGTCCGTGCTCTACATT
This sequence comes from Stenchaetothrips biformis, assembly GCA_030522485.1. Taxonomy (NCBI): domain Eukaryota; kingdom Metazoa; phylum Arthropoda; class Insecta; order Thysanoptera; family Thripidae; genus Stenchaetothrips; species Stenchaetothrips biformis. The sequence continues at coordinate 1,234,890 of CM060093.1, read as the reverse complement.
TTCTTGTAATCACTTTTCTCTACTTCATGTTTGTTTCTTTGTAATGTGACTTGTCTCAATTGTGCTATGATCATTTATCCTTTTAGTGGAATGTTTGTTTTATATTCTGTTCTTCCGTTTAAACTTGTGAAAGATATGATGTCTTTTGTATTTTAAAATTGTGCTGTCACTTACTTCAATGTTCTGTGAGCTCAGGCACTTCTTAATTTTCTCAACGGTTTCATAAATGTTTTCCTAATTTTCTCAACAGTTTCACAACTGTTTTGGTAACGTTTTAATTGTTTCTCAAGGAGAGGCAACCTTCTTTGTCTGTCGTATGTGTTCAACAGAATGTTCTGTGTGCTGAGGCACTTCTTAATTTTTCTCAACAGTTTGATAATTGTTTTTCTAACGTTTTAATTGTTTCTCAAGAAGAGGCAACCTTCTATGTCTGTCCAATGTGTTCAACAGAATGTTCTGTGTGCTCAGGCACTTCTTAAGTTTCTCAACAGTTTGATAATTGTTTTTCTAACGTTTTAATTGTTTCTCAAGGAGAGGCAGCCTTCTTTGTCTGTCCAATGTGTTTAACAGAATGTTCTGTGTGCTCAGGCACTTCTTAATTTTCTCAAAAGTTTGATAATTGTTTTTCTAACGTTTTAAGTGTTTCTCAAGGAGAGGCAACCTTCTTTGTCTGTCCAATGTGTTCAACAGTGTGCTCAGGCACTTCTTAATTTTCTCAACAGTTTGATAATTGTTTTTCTAACGTTTTAATTGTGTCTTGAGTAGAGACACCCTTCTTTCTCTATCCAATGTGTTCTTTTATTTAAATGACTTATAAAGCATGCTTAGCTTTATTGCATGACTATCGAGTTTGTTTTAAGGGTTTGAGGATTAAACTTGGTTCACTCTGCTTAATTTTTATCCCATTTTGTCCAGACCCTTTCCCAAGATCTGATTTTTCATAACACTCATATATTTGTCCTCTAATTTTTCAGCAGCATCACTGCTTGATTAAATTGTCCAACTTATGGATACTGGAAAGTGAGATTTCAATGGCTTATGTATAAGTTTGGGAGGTTGATATAGTTGCAATTCAACCACTATAAGATGACTTCATTCTTAAAATAAGTGGGTCAAACTCCCATTTGCTTTTGAGGTCCATGGAGGTCCACGAAAACTTGAAGCTGTATCTCCCAAGTTCTCCTCATGACACACTGAAATGTTCTGAAGCTCTTAGATCTTGAAAATGAATGTCTAATGACAGAGGGAAGAAAGTGTTGTCAATTTGGAATAAGTCTGAGTTGCCAAAACAAAGGTGCATACCAAAACGTGGCAAATTTTCTCCAAATGGCAGAAAAATAAAATCAGGCTCAGCAAAATGGTATTTATAACGAATTACAAGGTTTACATTTCCAAAATCTAGCGACGCAACCTTTTCCTCATGTGTCTGAAGAGGCAATTACCAGATCAAAAGGCTGGTTCGCTTCTTCTTTTGATGTGAGGTGAATTTATGAAAATTATCTTAAAAAAAGAAAAAAAAAAAAAAAAAAGAATATTGAATTTTTTTAATAAACCCATTTTACTTACAAAATTACAAGGAGAAGTCTTATTGGCCAGCAGCTTAAAAATGTGGGCTGCATAGCTTGTTTATTGAAAGCTCCCTTGCTTTAAAAGGAAAGGAAATGACACACAGTGAGAGGTAGTAGACACAGAGAATAAGGAGAAGCTTACTCAATGGAGACAATTTTATTATGATATATTAGGAGCTTAGTTTGGGCGTCGGCATCAGCACTTGGTTCTTGACATTTCCAGTTGGACTGACAGTTATCTTGAATCTCGAGATGCCAGATGAACAATGAGGTCCTAATCTTGAGGTGTTTTTGCAAGCTTTTAAATTGGTTAGGTTAGGTTAACCTAACCTAACCATACGAAACAGCAAAGTGGTAGGAAACACTAAGTTTAATTCACAAACCTAAAACACAAACAAAGGGTACCTCCCCTCACAAAAAGAGAAAAAAAGTAAAATTCAACTTGCACAGAAAAACATGGATGCCTTCAGCAAGACATAATTAAAAAGTAAGAAAAACAGAAAGCCATCAAGTAAGAAAATTCACATGCTTCAAGACATAATTGAAAGGTAAGAAACACAGTTAACAATCGAGTAAGAAAATCCACAAATGCCTGGACAAGAACAAAAACATAAAGTTGTTGACAGCCCAGTTAAAAGCACAAAACCATTATAAGAACTAACATTAATTAGCCCATTACATTGTGAAGCCTGACCCAGCCAGTGACAGATTCCAAGCACTTGTCCACCGGGCACATTTGCAATCGTTTCATCAAGTTACTTTTGTCATGCAGCTTGTTTATGCACTTAGTGCAGAAGCGTGCATGACCACACGGAAGTAACATTATTTCCCCAAGGTATACCCCGCATGACACACAGTCCTTGTTCCTGTCCTTGTGGCTGACAGTGGGTCGGCCCATGAACTTGTCAGGGAGTTGAGCAATACGGCGCAGAGTAATTTGAGCTTGAGCTGAATTAGCTTCGCTGCGTCTCTTGCCCGAAGACGATCCTGAAGCCGACCCTGTAGCAGATCCTGCAGCAGAAACAAAAATCTCATGTCACTGAAGTGAAAACCGAGAAGACTTAATTCAAACAAAACGAAGAATACAAACTTTACCTTTAGAAAGCGACATGCGCTTTTTCTTCCGGGGAACAAAGTCCTCGTCGTCATCATCGGCATCTTCATTGTCGCACTCATCTCCTTCATCCTCCCACGCTTTGTATCTCTTAGTCGAACCTGATCACACATGAAAAAAGAACTATGGGAACAATGCAAACACTTCAGACAAATGCGATAGAAATAATCCAAGTAACAAAGTACCCCTCACCCCCACACCAAAAACCAACATCACAACAGGAAAAAAAGCACAATGTAATACCTTGGTTGCGAGCTTGAGTGGCCTGGGCCTGGCTGGCCTGTTGTGTTTGTGCCATCATAGCCATTTGAGGCATGAAGAAGGGAGCTCCATTGGGCCCAGGCGCCTGCATGTAACCTGATGGGGCGACACCTGGCTGGGACGACATGAATGGATAAGGCACCATCATGAAGGGAGAGTGCTGCTGCTGAGAGCCAGCCTGGAATAGAACGAGCATCCATGAGAATGAAGGTGAAACACATACTGAAACATGCATGAGGACCACCAAAGGGACACCGGAGGAAAGCCCGCGCGCGTTCTTCCAGGAGCCAGGAGACGAGGAACCAGGCCGCAGCACGCGGCCCACCGGAGCAACCGTGAGGACCGCGCACATCTCGACGGCCCCCTTCATGTTTACGGGCTGGCCCTCAACGACGCCTTTCCCCACCGCCTCACCCCACCGGGGCCCCGGCGGGACCCAGCCCACGAAGTATGACGAGGCCACGCTTCGACCTCCTGGAGCCAAACAGTGGACGGGATGTACCACGACCACGACGACCACTGGGCGCTCGCCTCCACCTGGCGCCCTCGGCCCTCCACGCAGCAGCAGCCCCCGCCCCCGGGCCTGGGTGGAGCCCTCGGGGCAGTCGACACGGCAAGGCCAGGCCCGGTCTCGTTCCAAGACACGGGCGCCATTCCGCGGCACAGTCAAACCAGCGACTCATCCGACTCCGAGCCAGGCAACGAACCGGACGCGGCACTGATAGCGCGACTGGAGGCGGTTCGGAGGAGACAGGAAGAACTCGCCAGGATGATCCCTGCTGCCCGCCCACGCGTCCGTCCTCCAGATGCCCCTGCTCCACGCTGAAAATTGAATGGTCAGAATGATGACCAAATTTTGGTGAGAAAAAATTCTCACCGCTGTAGGGGTGAGAATTCCGATTCTCACCGCAACAGGGATGAGAATTTCGATTCTCACCGCTGCAAGGGTGAGAATTTTTTTCTGACCTCCACGGTGGCTTAAATTCTCACCATTGAATTTTCAGTGCAGCCTTCAGTGGTGGCCACCCTACAAGGGCGCCCCCCCCCCCTAAAAGAGCAGTAGCTTCCACCTCGTCTACGAAGGCCATCTTCAAGGCCATGACATAAGGCTTCTCCTGCGCCAGCGCCTCGTGCTTCAAGGCTCTCTGCATGGACGCACGGAAGGTCCCGTGGGTCTTCCCCTTGGGCCGTCCCCTTGTCCATCAAGTCCAGCAGGCTGATTCCGCACAGCGCTGCGTCGCTCCGTCTCTCTTGCACCCATACGAAACCACTCTTCGGAATCAGGCAGTTGGTCTGGAGCGGAACACCGCGGAGCGTAGCGCTGTCTCTCTCGCACCCTAGCGGGACGACCCACGAGTGCAAGAGAGACAGAGCGACGAAACAACGGAGTCACTGACGAGGCCCTTGAAAGGGGGGGGGGGGGGCTGCCGAACACTACGGCTGAGACCACTACTGGCGCCAGATAGGAGAAAGGGCCTGCGGAAGGCAGAATGCGCCGCGAGTCGGAACCAAGGCAAGGTGCTCGAGGCTTGCCCCAACACAGCGGCCATCAAGGATCAAGGACATCATCATGGCCGCGACGGGCAAGGGGTTGCGTGGGCATCCCCCAAGTCACCGCGGCCTCGTTGACGAAGGCCCTTGTCAAGGCGCGCCGCCCCCTAGGTCACCTAGACATTCCGCAGGGGGCGGGCGTCGCGCTGTCTCTCTCTCACCCCCTGGGGAACGCCCCATGAGTGCGAGAGAGACTTATAGCGACGAAGCGACCCTTACACCAGCGCCTCCACCTTGGCTGGCTGCGTGTCTGGACTCCGTTGACGGGGACCTTGGGCTCCGCCGTCGCTTGGTCCTCGACCCTGCCGGGCTCGGTGGCCCTCGGTGCTTGAGGATGTAAGGGAGAGTGGGGTAATTCCGGACGCTTTTTTTGTTTTCGCTCTTGAAGCTTGTAAGTGCGTCGTGGGCAAAATTTTATTAAAGAAGAGTAAAGTATGAACCTTTACCTTTAAAATGATATACGTGAAAGCCAAATCTCATTATCGGTTAGCGAGATGTAGGGGCTTAACTGAAGCACTGCACGTGTCCGGAATTACCCCAGCCTGGGGTAATTCCGGACGACCTATGGGGCAATTCCGGACGACCTTCAAATTGGACACCACGTGAGCTAAGTATCGTTTGTTTTGATGTTAGGCATGCTTATAGAAGGCGTACAAGGAGATTTGCTAGAACATGCACAGTTTGATTCTTACTCAAAGCCATTTTATAAGGAAAAGATTCTATCAAAACCCCTGAAGTAACACCACTGCCTTCAGTTGACCTTTAAACTTCGATACAACGCTATTTTTCGTTCTTTCTTTATCCTTCTTAATGGTGGAGAAGTATATTCTCAATTTTGAACACACCATACTAACATTATGCGGGAAATTCAAGAAAACAACACTTATTGTCCGGATTTACCCCACAGGTAGTAAATACTTTCAAAGTCCAATTGTTAGAAAACGGCAAGACATGCGACCACTCGCGAAACGCCAAAGTAAAGTCTAAGAACCATAAAAAATAATAAAATTTTAGTCATGGGACTGACATTGACGTTAAGGTACGATATTTACATGGAAATACGAAGTTGAGATGTAGCTTTTGCCCATTTTTGATGGTACTCAAAATTCGTGGAGCGACCACGGCCAAACGGCTTGACCTCCGACCTTGGCGATTTGGACTTATCATTTCTAAGTGATTATCTTCATCTGTTAGACAGGCTTTTGACCTACCGGTCCTTAAACCTAGTGAAAATCAAAGTGTCCGGAATTACCCCGTGTCCGGAATTACCCCACTCTCCCTTACTCACCGTCGAAGACAACGAAACCGTGCTGTTGCCGTTCACGCTGCAGGAGCTGGAGGATGCCGTCAAGGCCAGTCCTCAAGGCCGGTCACCGGGACCGGGACGGGCTCACAGCGGAGCTTTACCTGACGGCGTTGACACATCGTCGGCAAGGACTTCCGGGCCGTGTCCAACGCCATGTTGCAGCGCCGGTCCGTCGTGTGAAAGTTCTCCTTCCCAAGACGGCGGGGCACCCAGAGACGGAGGGTGTTCGCCAGGGCACTCACGCGCCGCATAGAGGCCATGCAGAGGCGAATCCTGCACCCCATGCAGGTGCAGCCAGGATGCACCATGACGATCCAGGTTGCGCCCGGGGACGTCCGGGACGCCATCAGCATGACGGAGCTCAGAAAAGAAGGCAGTTGGCGTCGTCACACTCGACATTGCAGGCGCGTTTAACAACTTGAGGTTCTCCTTCTTGTGGGCGGTGCTATGCCGGTACGGCGGGTGCGACGACAAAGTGCGGCTTCTGCGCAGCATGAACCAGGGCGTGATTACAAGGATAGCCGACAACGGGCTGCTCACCGAGGAGGCCGTGGACTTGCTGCGGGGCATCAGCAGGGCTTTCCGGTGTACATGCTTCTGTACTGCATCGCAAGCGCGCTGCTGCTGAAGGCCCGCGGCAGCAGACAGCAGGCTCTTCGGGATTCATGTCGACGGCACGGACGGCAGGCAGGCTGGCTGCCCGCATCGGCGTACGTGGCCGACACGGTGGTGGTGCTGCAAGACGAGGCGGAGGCTGCCGTGCTCGTCCAGACCTTGGAGAAGTTCGGCGCCGAGTCAGGCCGTCAACGCAGCCAAGTCCATGGCCCTGCTCCCTGCTCGCTGGCAACGCCGGGAAGAGCTCCCCTTCCCCGTCGTCGAGGAGATCAAGCTGATGGGGGTCCACTTCAAGGCGAGGACGGATGGCCTGACCGCCGCCAACTGGCGCGCGGCCGCGTGGGAGCGCTCCGCGCTGAGCTGCTGGATGCACGCCTCCGCGCGTTCAGCGTGGTGCAGCGCGTGCAGTACTGCAACACGGACGTGCTCCGCTTCTCTCGCACCTGGCCGCGCCACAGTCAAGTACAGCAACATGGTCAGTAGGCCCTCGGCAAGTTCGCCTCGGCCACGAAGTCAGTCCGCGCCCAATTCGACATTCTGGTGCAGCCCAGGGAGCGTGGAGGACTCACGCTCCAGGACCCGGCCAGGAAGGCCCGCACCATGCTGGCGGAGCGGTTGGAGAGCTCCGTGCGCGTGCGGAGATGCCCACCTTGTCCAGCTGCGTCACCTGCAGCAGCGCTTCGATGGCAGCCTGTCGGTGCCAGCGTGTGCGAAGCATTTCAAGACGTCCTGCAGGAGCGCCGCATTCCCGGACGTCCCGGACGCGGTGGGCAAGGACCTGAACGAAGCCCTGTACTATGCCGCCCTCACCGTCGGGGTGCGCACCCCCAGGGCCATCTTGTGGGCCATCATGACGCAAAGCACTGCTCAGTACCAGCCTCTACGCGTGCACCACCTCACCGCGGCCGTGCGTAGGAAGGCGGTCTCCTAGATCGAGTCACTGCAGAACAAGGAAAGCCTGCAGCAGCTCGCCCACCGCCACCACTTTGGAACCAGCCGCTCGGTCGTCACAGAGGACAACGAGACCCAGCTGCGCGTCATCACAGCAAAGGGGCGCCCGCAGGCAGTTTTACCACGTCGCGTCGGACGTCATCAAGGGCGCCAAGGTGGTAGTGACGAACGCCATGAGCTTCCGCACTCTGGTCGGCAGAGCGGGAGTCTTGTGGTGACGCCAGTAGTAGTAGAATGTAGCAGATTAAATGAGAAAAGAAAACCCCAAATTTCATTGATTCTTTTCGACCCTATGATACAAGAAACAATTTACCCATACAGCAGACACTTGAGCAATGAGAGATTTAACTGATTGCAAAAAATTTTGCAGGTCTAGGCCAGAAAGTTTTTCGGAGAAAACATCACCTACTTTTCACTCTGAAATAACATTCCTCAATTGATCAGAAACCTCTTGGAAGAACTCACTGACAAAATGGAACCTAATGACGTATGGCCATAACTATCAGAATTAATAACAAAGACGGAACAGGGTAAGGGGCAACCAATTTAACTATCAAACACAAACAATTCAGTTGCACTAAAATAAATATGCAGAACAAAAGAATCAGAAATTAAATGACCCAGAAAAATCACTGAAAGTGTCAAGACCATTAATTCAAGCAATTAGACATGCCAAATCTTTTAATGACAAAGTCTATGTCACTACAGAATGTCTGGCCTTTTATCACAAAATCTGGAGCTATTCAATTACTGTCTGGTACACGGCTTCATGACTTCATGACTTCATGACTCACTTTTCTTTAATTTATAAACAAACAAAAAAACCATCAAAAGTCCCAACACAAAGGGCATCTTCCATCATTACAGTAAGACTTAATGGGCTGTGGAAATAGGCACCAATGAAATTCCCTGATCAACAGTACAGTCAAAATGTAGGGCCAATGAAAATATAAAATGTCTCTTGAGTACAACAGCCTCCCATCACCCCTCCCCCTCCAAAAAAAAAAAAAAAAAAAAAAAAAAAAAAAACATCAAAATGGATTGGTTGAAAGCCTGGAGGAACACACCTCACCCTCAATTAGCGTCACACAACCCACCCGGCAGTCCTGGGAAAGAAGTGAGTGATGGAACTTCAACACAGATGGCTTCAAACTTGAAGACAGGAAGACAGCTTTTTAATGAGGCACTGGCATTGACACAAATGCCACCGCTGTAAGACGACAAAAGATAATCCTTCATTAGCATGAAGAATTTAAAAGTGCAGCCACATGACACAAAGGGGAAAAATCAAAACAGACTTACCCGTTAAGTGCCTTCCACTTGTGCCTCAACAGAGGCAAGCCTTGTGGTGAAGGCAGATTAGACCCTGACTTGTCCATTGACTGTGTTGGAAAATCACTTGTACTGTGAAGCCAGCAAGCTTTCTTCCATAATTCCGGCTCTGCAAGGAAAAGATGTGTGAGACCACAGAAAGCGACAAATGCCAAGTTTGGTTTAAAAGTTGGTTTAGTTTGAGGAATTACATTTGGAACAGGTCTCACCTTACTTATTCCTAGCTGCAAATGGTGATGAACCAAAGAACACTTTGGCAATGGATACAGCATATCATGGGCGGTGCGAAGAGATACAGTCCGGATCAAGAGGCAAACCACAGACTGCAGGGTGGAATTCTTCTAGGTTCCTTGAAAGTTGAGGTTCATGGCGAATCCCATAGGGGCAGTAGTAAAATCTGTGACACAAAGGCATAGGGTAAGGTTACCAAACATGGATCACTTTTTAGAAATCCCCCGTATTTCAACTCAACAGAGCGGTGATCTTAATTTTTTTCGATACACTTCGAGATACTCACAAGGACAACCTTTTCTCAAGAATTGAACACTTGAGAACAAATACTTTGAAATTTAGACGGATTTGAAATTTCACTGATTTTAATGATCCATGTTTGGGTCTGACCCAAACATGGATCACCCCCCCTCGCGTTTTGCCAGGGACCGCCCGATAACTTCCGGTCACCTGAATTGTAAAAGGGTACTGTCTGAAGCTGCCACAAAAAAATTTTGAGACATTTTTGATGAAAAGATTCTTCAGAATAAGGCATAGAACTTTGACTCCTAACCTAACCTGAAACCAGGCCGTTTTCGGACCCGTTTTGAGAGACACTTTTTCATTTAATTATTGTGAGGGTTACGGTAAGCTTGATCAGCTCTCCCGCGCGTGATTCTAGCACTCAAACGTGCTGACTACTTGGAAAAATTTTCAAAAACAAAATTGGTCACTTGGTTTGGCGGTACGGGCTCGCTAACAAAAATGATCCATGATTGGTACCCTGATCCAAGTTCGGCACTTTACCCTATCGAAACTGTTCACAATGTTGGCATGGCTACGCAGAGAATAAATGTGTCTTCTAAGAGATGCCCTTCCGCCCCAAAGAAGCATGACCAGATTGAAAATACACCGTTGATACATAAAATTCACAATAAAAATGAGAAACTGAGACCCACATGACTCTCAATGATAACCGATGCAAGTTTCGTCAACACATCTTACTCGAAAAGCTGCTAAGTTTGTGCGAGCTAAACCTTACATTTGTCACGGAATTCCACAAGAGGGCAGGTATGTAAACGCACTGCAGATTTTTAACCCCAAAAAAGGCTATTTGGGACAATTGCACCAGTACAAACTTTTTCTTTGGAACAAAATCTGTTTCAATACTTATTCCTAAACTACAATACAAAACAGAACTTTCTCAAAGAATGAACACGCTCTTCACTTACATAACAAGACAAAAGAGGTCTCCCCTTCTTGATGGTACTCTTTGTTCACATAAAAGCAAGCTTTATCAAAGACACGTTGCAGAGCCTCTATGATTTTGATGGTATTCTAAATACTCTTCCTAGGGCCCGAAGAATAATATACCAAGAAAATGATCTTGAAGTTAGAACACACTGCTGCGAGTTACAATGAGTGGGAGACGCAGCAGAAGGTGATGGTAATTCAATTGAAATACAAACATTACATTTAGACCTGGAAAAAAGAATTAGATACAATTGAAGAAAACATGAACAATGACATGCAGAATATGAAAAGCAAAATATTATTGAGGTAATACTAACCAGAGACTTTTGTGCCATTTGTCAAGAAGAGTTTATTTCTGACTTCTGAATCCATTGGATACAGCCACAGGAACATTGAAACGATGCGGCAAGTGGACTCCATTAAAGTGGATTTCCTTATGAGCTTCCAAAAAAAAAATTAACACCAATTTGAACAATAATATGAATGAAAGAGTTAGAAAAGATAATCTTACTGAGGCAAAATTCGCCAAGAGTTTGAACGGCCAGAGTTGAATGGCCTTACACAAAACTACATACACCATAGGTAGTAAATAAACAATGCATGTGTCAGTGCACTGATGAAAAGTAACACATTCCCTTTTCCATGGCAGTTAAGTTTCCTTTTAAGTCCCATCTTGACAGTGACACTGCATCAACAACACCAAAAGAAAGATACCAGGATAAGTCACACGATTCTAAAAGTCAGATTCTGTGAACGCGATACACCCATCACTGCTTGAGAGTCAGACAAAGTTTACATACTTCACAGAGGCTTACATTTAAGCTAGAACTATACATGAAAAGATCTTTGCAAAAATATGGCACTGCAGCTCTGACCAAAAGATGAAAAATATAGAATATCAAGGCCGGGACTAAAAGGCACTTACAATGTATTAAATTTATTGCATAACACATTGTACGTCCTGCTTCACTGTAAAAGCAAACCAAATGAATCAGAAAGACAAGTTTCAACACTTTGCACCAATGGTAACGTGATAAAAACAAACCAACCTCAATGAGTGACTCAGACTTCGTTTGCTCAAAGACTCTACCACGGATGGTATGTTGTTAAGCATCGCCTTCACAGACACACATGAAGCAAGTAAAACGGCAAGACTTTCTGGATGGTCGTGCTGACATTGGTGGAATCAACTGCTGCAGGGGTATCATTAACACAACACAGGATAAGGAGTGATTTTTCACCTCTCCAACAGGTCCAGCTTTGAGGCGGAATAATCCTGCATACAAAAAGCAAGTGTCATACATAACATCAAACATGATTCCGTATGATTCCACATTTCCATACAACAGATCCTAGTTTTTGCCAGGCATCCAGACTGCGACTTATGTGGTAAGTATGAGATGCCAGGTTAGTAAAACTTGGACCACAGACCATCCCTGTAAAAGAACAAAGTTTCGGATTCTCACCCCGTCTTGAAGTTTACTGTTGCCGACTTGACTTGTGGTGAGCAAACCATTTCCACAGGAGCACTGCTTCCAGTCCACAAGTTTATAGGTGTTAATTCCAGCAAAAAGGGAAATTTGAGTCAGCTCAAACAACTCAACATTGGACAGATCATAAGGCTGTTTGCAAATGATGACAAGCATCACAGACTAGCATTTACACTACACAAGCTGTTCAGGCCGCGTTTGAAAGTTTTTGAAAGCACTGAACGAGATAAGAAGATACGACGACAGTCCACTTTGTGACTGCGAAATAAGGCAGGAGGATCTTAAAGCCTTGGGGATTTTATACTAGGAGTGACGTCTTGCTAGGTTATGGCGGAATGGAAAGGGCACAGTCATTGGCCAAGCTCGGGCAGTTTTAAAATTGAAATTTGTTAACACACCAAAGCAAAACGCATCAATTTCGGTGCAGAGCAGGTCGGCTTACCGAGGTCAGCAACGAAAAGTGGAAAAATGTAGAACCAAAAGGAACGGCGTGGAGTTTGTGAGCAGGAACAAAATACAGCAAAACCGTGGTGGTAGCCAAGAAAACAAGTAGTGGCACGTGAATTGCTGCCGGTGGGCAGCGTAAAAAAAGGTATGTGTAACAATATTAGTGAAGCAAATTAATCCAGAACGGAAGATTGTGGAGTTCACACCACACAAATCACAAATGTAAACAGACGATGGCAGCCAGCAGCTTTATCAAGGCTTTATCCTCTTCTGACCCGGAGCGAGGCTACATTTTTCCTGCTGCTAAATTTGTCATACAGGCCAGCGCCACGAGCGCCATCTACCGACGGACTTGTGGAACTACGTCGAGACTCGACCGGAGTCAATGCACCATGGGGTATTTCCCAAGCGAGAGGCGACCGTCAGGGAAAGTTTAAATATTGAGTAAGTTTGTTGCAACTTTGAGTGCACTTTGTGTGGTAGGTGAGTTTCTTACCGCTAAAACAGGGACATACTTTTCAAATAAGTGTGAACTTGTTTCGGGACATTAACAAGGTAGGTTTACGCCAGACCGTGTCTTGTCGTAACAGGCTTCGCGATGCTGCGCCAGTTACGACAATCCACGCCTGGCGTTACACCTACCTTGGCCTGCGGCGCTTCCGTGCTTGCCTTCGGCAAGCTGTCTCAAGGATTTTTGAGGCATTGAGTAATGCACCACGTGAAATCTGCAACCAAATTTTTTAGTCGGTCGATCCCCTTTTTTCAAGATCCTGATTCGGCAAACTGATGAAGTTGGGCTCCTAGACCCCCCTTCCGACACCTCTTTGAAAAGGCCTTCCGAGACCTGTCGAAATCCGCAATAAAATTTTTTAGTCGGTCGATCCCCTTTTTTCAAGATCCTGATTCGGCCAACTAATGAAGTCGGGCTCCTAGACCCCCCTTCCGACCCATCTTTGAAAAGGTCTTGCCGAGACCTATCGAAATCTGCAATAAAAATTTTTAGTCGGTCGACCCCTTTTTTTCAAGATGAAGGGTCGAAGTTGATTATGTTAGTAAATTCGGGCCGAGATAGCCAATTCGTAGTTAAAAGTTTAGTCAGGGGTCGAAATTGATTTCATTTTCGTCATCAGGAACTTCATAAACATAGGAAACCATGTAAAAATGTCTCTAAAATATAAAGTCACTAAAAAGTTGCACTTTTTCTGCCGTTTTTTTGAGTGTTTTTTCGTTAGTACGACTGAATGGAATGAGATAGTAAGGTGAATTTTTACGTGTAACGAGCCAAGGACATACCTTATAACCCTGCAAAATCTCAGCCAGATCGGCCGAGCCGTTCAGGAGGAGTAGTGCGGACACACAGACAAACAAACAGACAGACAAACAAAACTTTTCAACCCCACTGGAGTAACTGGCTTCGCTAATCGCTCAGCCAATTATTTTATCAAATGTAAAAAGTGGCTTGTAATTTCACTGCGCTAAGTGGATCTGCCCTTCCCAATAACTTTAGCTTTAACAAGACAAAAGTAAAGAAATATTATTACTATTTTTAGAAAGGCTTCAAGGGCACTTAAAAACACAGATTATATTAAAGCCCAATAGACGAAAGAAGGAAACTTAATCTGAACCACAAACCAATGTTTAAAAGTTAAGGTAACAGAAAAAAGGCCACCAGCTGACCCATCATAGTTGCTTAAATCTCTGGACTTTAAACATAAAATGCCGTAATAACTTCCCCCTGAAAAAAGGAAAGAAAAATCAGCCGGTGGCAACTACTAGGGCGACCCGTGACCCCCTCAGCCGCTCGAGCCGCTGGACCGGGCGGCGCTGGGGTCGCGCCGTTTTGAGTTCTTAAAATCATGACAGTTTTTGTACAAATCTTATTTTGGCTTGAGGATGTACCGATTCTGATAGTAAAAAGGACAAGGAATCGATTGGTACACATGAAACTCTCCGAAAGTGGCCGAAAACTAATAATAAATGGAAATATAAGCTGACTGGGCGGCGGAAAAACGCGCCGCGGCTACCTATTTTCAATATTTTAGGGTATAAGAAAGCCTCAGACAGGTATACATGTCGCGAGAAAGTTGTTCCCCACATTGTCGCGAACCATTATCACTGGGTCCAACTTTTCAGTATCACCCTCGAAAAGAATAAAACGGCCCCGAAATATGAGGCGAAAATGACGGCCAAAACATGTTCCACTTACAGGCCCAAAAATATAGAAGTAAACATTTGATTTGGAAACCAATAACCATCCTACGCCATGTGAAATTTTGTCTAGTTTCCGAATCTGTGCTTGGATTTAAGATACGTCGAAGGATTGCTGAGATCTAGATGGATCCAATTTCCATTGCAGAGGCCGGGCGGAAAACGCCATTTTGGCAACATGTTCAATAATCGTCCTAAATGTGTTGCCGCGTTGTCAGAATGACATGTAAACATCCCGCAATACTTACTTAGCTTATTTTGATGCTCTCGCACCGAGGAACAGACGAAAAACCATTTTATTAGACTAAAAAGATCGCAAATCGGCAGTAGTCTGTGCCATAACCCCTTCAAGTATGAGAAATTTCACGGTCTCGAAAGGACGACATAATAGCTGAATAAGCGTCGAATAAAACAAGTTAAGTCTGTTTCTCGGTGCGAGAGCATCAAAATAAGCTAAGTAAGTATTGCGGGATGTTTATATGTCATTCTGACAACGCGGCAACACACACAAAATGACCAGGGACAATTTTTGAATCCAGCTGGATGCGGTTTTAAGCACATCTAACTTCGGACAAATTTGTATCTAGCTAGTCACGAATTGTACATAAAGAGGCACAATATTGTCCATCAATTGGATCACAAATATTGTCTCGTGTTCGAAGTACAATATTGTGCCTCTTTATGTACAATTCGTGACTAGCCGGATACAAATTTGTCCGAAGTTAGATGTGCTTAAAACCGCATCCAGCTAGATGCAAAAATTGTCCCTGGTCATTTAGTGTGCACATTTAGGACGATTATTGAACATGTTGCCAAAATGGCGTTTTCCGCCCGGCCTCTGCAATGGAAATTGGATCCATCTAGATCTCAGCAATCCTTCGACGTATCTTAAATCCAAGCACAGATTCGGAAACTAGACAAAATTTCACATGGCGTAGGATGGTTATTGGTTTCCAAATCAAATGTTTACTTCTATATTTTTGGGCCTGTAAGTGGAACATGTTTTGGCCGTCATTTTCGCCTCATATTTCGGGGCCGTTTTATTCTTTTCGAGGGTGATACTGAAAAGTTGGACCCAGTGATAATGGTTCGCGACAATGTGGGGAACAACTTTCTCGCGACATGTATACCTGTCTGAGGCTTTCTTATACCCTAAAATATTGAAAATAGGTAGCCGCGGCGCGTTTTTCCGCCGCCCAGTCAGCTTATATTTCCATTTATTATTAGTTTTCGGCCACTTTCGGAGAGTTTCATGTGTACCAATCGATTCCTTGTCCTTTTTACTATCAGAATCGGTACATCCTCAAGCCAAAATAAGATTTGTACAAAAACTGTCATGATTTTAAGAACTCAAAACGGCGCGACCCCAGCGCCGCCCGGTCCAGCGGCTCGAGCGGCTGAGGGGGTCACGGGTCCCCTCAGTATAGTTGCCACCGGCTGGAAAAATAAACACATGAGATACTTACATCTTTCAGCCTGCGTTTCGCCTCAGGGTTGTTCTAAAATATTGTTTTGAGCTAAATACGATGTTTTTGCAACGTTTTCGCTTTTTTCGCCCTGAAGGAGTAAAAATACGGCAAAACGGTCAAAATTTTGACCCTTGGGCGTCAAAATCACTATATTTACAATATGGCGAAGGTCCTATATCGATACTTAGACGTTGAGTCATTAAGGGCTGTTAAGGCGCACTTAAGCCCCTTGCGCGACCTTTTCCGCTGGGCCGATTTTGCCGGCTGAGGTGCCAAAATTCATCATATGGAAAGCGGAACCGAATGAAAGTTACCCAACTCCAAAATTTGAACATGAAGGAAAAACGAACCACTCCAAGCATGCACCCACAAAAATTAGTTCTCGGAACGAGAGCAATATTCTCGGAACGAGAGCATTTTGCTCACAATCGAAACAAGAGCAATTTATACATCAATACGAGAGCAATTTGCCCTCAGAAAATTCGATATCGAGTTGTACTCGCTTCTAGCGCAATGTTACTCGGTTCTAGCGCAATGTTCTTGATTGCGAGACCCATATTCTTGGTACGAGATCAAAATGTACTCAATTGCTTCTCCGAAAGACGCATGTACTACTCTCGCCTTTTTTGTTCTCGTTTGCTGCAGAAAAATCGCACCATATTTTTCGAGAACATGTTCTCGAAATACTTGAGAACGTTTATGTTCTCGAGCTTTAGACGATGGGATTGGTTGGCTAAGTCACGTGACATGTGGATCCAACTGTAAATTTTAGTGGTCAAAACGGGACGCATCCCGACGGGCTTTGAACCCACACTTGCAGTGTAGACACACAGCGTCTTTGACCACGCGGCTATCACGCCTTTTCTGAGAGTCGATCATTGCTGACCGCACATGAGAAGCCACTACCTGCCAGCCGGGCTGTCTCCTCATGCGAACACGTTCCGGAAGCAGCCGCCGCTCGCCGGCCCGGGCTAACTTCAACGCGCCCGAAGTGACAGAGGTTCGACGCTCGCAGGAAGTAATTTTTTTTTTTACCAAAATGTTAATTAAGTGTACGCAATGAGAGGTCATGGTCGCAGGATGTCATTACTATCGTGTGTTTGGGATTTGTGTTGTCAGGAAGCCGTCAAAACGGCAGGCTCTGCCTGGTGTCGTCCCACCACTTGGCCGGCTCGGCCCGACTGACCAGCGTTGCGAAATCTTCGAAACGGCAGCAAATCTGGTCCGTCAAATGTGCCCTACTCCTCATGGCCCACTTCGTAGCGCAGTCGATAGAGGCAGTGATCTCAGATTCGACGGCGGAAGGTTCGATTCCTGGAGGAGTCATTTCGGGTGTTAACATGAATGTGTTTGATCATACATCAAGAACATACGGACGGAGAAAACTAAACTACACTGGGGGCCAAAATTAGCGCACCACTTTTTTCTCCGCGCATAGATTTTGTTATAATTAAGGTAGAAACTTGAAATTTGTAGGAGAGATGGTCCAATGTGTTGTGAAAACGCCCCTAAAGTTGCAACAATCCATCCCACCCCCTTGTGCCGTTTTCCACCCCTTGCGTAAAACACTGTCAAATTTTAACACTTTGGCCGCCCTCAAAGTGTCCTTTCGGATGTCACAGAGGTTTGAAACTTGCAGAGCCGACTCATTTTGACCTCCTCTTTCGATTGAGACCAGAACCACCCCCGTGCGACTCACCGTTTCGGAGCCACAGAAAAAACCACCCCTAAAAAGGGGTGATTTTTTCGGATTTTTTCCGGGGTGTGAGCGCGGTAGCAGGAGGTCCCCCGGACATGACAAAAGTGTTTCCATGTCCGTACACACTAAATGACCAGGGACAATTTTTGCATCTAGCTGGATGCGGTTTTAAGCACATCTAACTTCGGACAAATTTGTATCCGGCTAGTCACGAATTGTACATAAAGAGGCACAATATTGTACTTCGAACACGAGACAATATTTGTGATCCAATTGATGGACAATATTGTGCCTCTTTATGTACAATTCGTGACTAGCTAGATACAAATTTGTCCGAAGTTAGATGTGCTTAAAACCGCATCCAGCTGGATTCAAAAATTGTCCCTGGTCATTTTGTGTGTAGCACCCTCCAGAGGGTGTCCAGCCTCTAACGACTGACACCCCAAATCTTGTTTTCTCGCTAAAACCACCAAAAATGTCACAAAATGGCACAAAAAGCACGTTGCGCGGTTGATCTTGACCACCAAGATCGACTCCAGGCAAAAAATCCCCAGAACGTCCGTAGACAAGGTTGTGGTAAGGGTATGCACCCCCTAACGCCCCCCACCCCCTTCGAAGGGGATGAAGGGCCGCCAGCGGGTCACCGCGGCCGCACCGCGAAAGGGAAGCCCCTCGGGCAACTCGACACCAATTTTGAAGTCGATCGGCCAATGCGTTACCTTCCGGAGCCCGAAAAACGCAAAACCGTGTCACTTTCATCCCCTAAGTTTGCACCCCTGGTTCTCCGTAACCAGGAGGGGCAAAACATCCGTTCAGGCGCGCCAAGAAGCGCACAACCTTCCCTGACCAGGGTGCAAAGGCCCAATCCCCTGCGATCAACTTGTCAGCAACCAGCGTCCTGACAAAACGGGTCGCACTCAGAGCCCACCCGGAGATCGGTCGGATCGCCGCCTGGGAGGCAGGCAGCCACTCAGCCTCGCGTTGCGAGCAGAGAGCGACATCGGATGCTCCCTGCCGACAACGCCGCGCAGTTCAAACGCCGGCCGGCCACCGGAACGGGCTATGGCAATGCCGCGCCGCCATCAAACATCGTCTCCAAAAAGACACAGTCCCACTCAAAAGGCGTCAAATTTTCACCACAACAGTGGCCACCGGGCCATTCATGAGACTCATTCAAAACCTCAGAAACGACAACAATGAAAACCGTGAGAAAATTGACGCGTCAAGACGCGCGGCCACCGGAACGGGCTATGGCCATGCCGCGCGTCTTGACGCGTCAATTTTCTTACGGTTTTCATTGTTGTCGTTTCTGTGGTTTTGAATGAGTCTCATGAATGGCCCGGTGGCCACTGTTGTGGTGAAAATTTGACGCCTTTTGAGTGGGACTGTGTCTTTTTGGAGACGATGTTTGATGGCGGCGCGGCATTGCCATAGCCCGTTCCGGTGGCCGGCCGGCGTTTGAACTGCGCGGCGTTGTCGGCAGGGAGCATCCGATGTCGCTCTCTGCTCGCAACGCGAGGCTGAGTGGCTGCCTGCCTCCCAGGCGGCGATCCGACCGATCTCCGGGTGGGCTCTGAGTGCGACCCGTTTTGTCAGGACGCTGGTTGCTGACAAGTTGATCGCAGGGGATTGGGCCTTTGCACCCTGGTCAGGGAAGGTTGTGCGCTTCTTGGCGCGCCTGAACGGATGTTTTGCCCCTCCTGGTTACGGAGAACCAGGGGTGCAAACTTAGGGGATGAAAGTGACACGGTTTTGCGTTTTTCGGGCTCCGGAAGGTAACGCATTGGCCGATCGACTTCAAAATTGGTGTCGAGTTGCCCGAGGGGCTTCCCTTTCGCGGTGCGGCCGCGGTGACCCGCTGGCGGCCCTTCATCCCCTTCGAAGGGGGTGGGGGGCGTTAGGGGGTGCATACCCTTACCACAACCTTGTCTACGGACGTTCTGGGGATTTTTTGCCTGGAGTCGATCTTGGTGGTCAAGATCAACCGCGCAACGTGCTTTTTGTGCCATTTTGTGACATTTTTGGTGGTTTTAGCGAGAAAACAAGATTTGGGGTGTCAGTCGTTAGAGGCTGGACACCCTCTGGAGGGTGCTACGGACATGGAAACACTTTTGTCATGTCCGGGGGACCTCCTGCTACCGCGCTCACACCCCGGAAAAAATCCGAAAAAATCACCCCTTTTTAGGGGTGGTTTTTTCTGTGGCTCCGAAACGGTGAGTCGCACGGGGGTGGTTCTGGTCTCAATCGAAAGAGGAGGTCAAAATGAGTCGGCTCTGCAAGTTTCAAACCTCTGTGACATCCGAAAGGACACTTTGAGGGCGGCCAAAGTGTTAAAATTTGACAGTGTTTTACGCAAGGGGTGGAAAACGGCACAAGGGGGTGGGATGGATTGTTGCAACTTTAGGGGCGTTTTCACAACACATTGGACCATCTCTCCTACAAATTTCAAGTTTCTACCTTAATTATAACAAAATCTATGCGCGGAGAAAAAAGTGGTGCGCTAATTTTGGCCCCCAGTGTAAATCCGAGTAGCAAATGTTCTCGGCTAAGCTGAGAGCAATATGCTCTAGCTCCGAGAACATTAATCGAGAACACAAAACTGAGAAATGTTCTAATCTCAATCTGCGAAATGATTTCTGTGGGTGTGGGTGTTACTAGATGTTGAAGTGGGTGGTTTAGGGTTATAGTAACTCACTGTTTTATTAAAATTCACCTGAACGGGAAATGAGCCCAAAAAACCGTGGTCTGAATCGTCTTCGGCGCGTTTTTCCAGAATTTTTGATGTACTCTAGGGGCTCTAGATCGGCGGAGCCTCTAAACGATATATTTACCAAAGAGCTTATCAAGAAAAAATGTAAGTCAGTATGGCAGCGAGACAACTGTGATCTTGCTTGCCTTGTGTTAATGTGTAACTATTGTGTGCAATGTCAGCACCAGACTTATGTCGGGATTGGTTTGAGTAATTTGCAAAGGTTTATTTTGTAAAGTTTTTGTCAAAAATTGTGTTTTAAAAAAAGGGTTTTGTTTTGGGAACAACTAAATTGGTTTTTACTTACCATTCAATCTTACACACAATCATGAAACCTACCTAAAGCATGAGTTAATTACAAGTTACGTAAATTACGTGTTTGGCTGGCTGTCACTTGTCTTGCTCTTGCTCTAACGAAGTGTTGCTTGTGCTGACATCGGGGGAAGGATTCTTCTTAGGGCGTTCTCTTGGTCGTCTTCCTTCCCTTCGGACGTCTCATCGTCGCTCGATGCCGCTCCATCATCTTCATCGGATTCCGACATTTCTTCGTCGCTGAAGATCTTTTCCACCTCGACTTTATGCATCGTACTGATGTGAAAACAGAAAAGGAATCACATATGGAACAGGAATTAAATGATTTTTGTAAAATCAACACTGTGAAAATAAAGATACTGTGCAAAATACCGTGAAACGGGGTAATTTCGGGCACCCGGGGTAATTTCGGGCATCTCTGCCCGAAAGCATTGCGATGATGCTGCCGTCTAGCGGCGACCTCGGAGGCTTGTCCCGTTGCGCGCATCGCATTCACCACACTTAAAACCGTCGGATCATTCCTCTGGAGACCAAAACAGATCCAATCTTTTCGAGATACAGTGATTTTCGTATTGTACACTTTTTACCTAAATTCAGTGTATGCGTGAAAACTTCAACTGGCAAGCCAAACCTGTTCACAAACGGTGCATAAGGTATTTTTTTTTCGATTTGGACATGTTTTGAGCATGCTGTGTCAAATTTTCAATCACCTGCGGCAAATAGTATGGTAAATAGGGGCTCAAAACTAAAAAATGGTAACTTTTAGGGGTAATTTCGGGCACTGAAATGGCATGCAAGGGCAAGCAGGGTTGTTCTGAACACTTTAAATTTCGCAGGGCTGGAGTGGTGTGAGCTTCTTCCAGCTTTTCAGAGCTCTTCTGAAAGATGAAGATAATCCATTAACACAGATAACACTCAACTGCCGCAGCAGTCGCTTTGTGGAACTTTGACTATTATAAAAATGGGCCAAGGCTACATCTGTTCTTCACACTAAATTGCTATGTAGTTTTTTGTGCATAGCTTTGAACGAAATTGAGCATACGTTTGGAAATGCACGAATTCGTGCGTAGCTAAGCATGAAAATGTGCATTGTTATGCAGCACCACGTGCATTGTTGCGCACAAATCTGTGCGTTCCACGCGTATGCTCAATATCGTGCAAAGCTATGCACGAAAAAACTACATAGTAATTTAGTGTGTTCTTATGTGTAGTATGTACACATCCTATCTTAGTGTCAATTATTGGTTCGTGACAAAAATTTTATCATGTTTACCGGGACTTTGACTTTGAGAACGGCCGCATGGCTTGCCGGGTTGCTACGGAATGCAGAGTTTTCCAGAAAGCCACTGTATCTTCCCAATAAGACTTGCCTCCCACGTACGTCAGTTTCAAGAGGAAGATCCACGACTCATCTTCGCGTAATATAGTGTGGCTTGAGTTGTACCATTATCAAAAACTAAAAAGGATAAAGGTTCAAGGTTAGACGTTCAACAAGAAGCGTCCTAAATAGCTCCACCCCACTCTCCCAAACATCAAACTGTTTGTTCTAATCATGACTCTAAATTATGTATAAATGACCACCCCTACCATCCCTCCACATCTACATCCTTAAGAATTTCACATTTTATCACATAAGCTCAAATGAAAGACACAATTATTGATTTTGAGACCAAAATCAGCACGACAAGTGGTTTTTTCCTGGGGTGCCCGAAATTACCCCCAAACACGGGGTAATTTCGGGCACTGCTTTGGGCCCTCCACTGTGAAAACGGTAAAGCGTAAATATCTGGAATTGGCGTCAAATTGAAGCTAAAGGTGGTTAGATGATAAATTTTAACCCTCAGGTCCATGGCAACACCACGACCTTCACAATTTTTAAAATTCCTCTCAAAAGTGCCCGAAATTACCCCGTTTCACGGTACGCATTGTAATCATTTCTCTCACCTCAGCCCGTTGAGATATTTTAAGATCTCCTCCAGTTGAGGGGATGGTGTTCCGTCCTCATCTCCAACGATTGATGTTGATGCGATAAGCAGCACGTAACGCAACCAACATCGGAGAGTGAACCGTTGCTTGGCGGTCTGGTCCAGCCTCTCCAGCAGTTTGAGGCCCAGGCGGTGCCTGCCGAGTCGCCGCACAGTGGGACGAAACGCGAAAGAAGCGAAGATAATTACCGCAAAAACCCAAACCATCGCCAAAACTTCTGTTTAGGTTTTTGAAGGGTTGAGAACTCTCTTCTGACTGTATCCAAAAAAAAATCCTCGCTATGTTACGCCAGTTCTAACATGTTACGCCAGTTCTAACATGTTACGCCAGTCCCAACAATCTACACGTTGTGTTTACATGTTCGTTGGCCTAGGGCACCAACGTGCCGTCCACAGGCTTCTTTGACAACCATCGGCATTAAAACCAAAGGGTACGCAAATCGAGACAGCATTTTTCTGGGTATTTTTTTGGCTGGGGGGCTTGCCACCGCGCTGAGGCGCCGGCCAATGACGCAGTTTTAAGGCGATTTTCTCAAAACGCAGATCATTGCGAAACATTCGGTGGTATGGAGCTCAAAGTAGAGTGGCTGGACTATCTTCGACACGTCTCAGAACGGTTCGCAAATGTTCGCAACTCAACTTTTCTCACCGTGAAAATATTTCAAACGCCAATTTCGCAACACTTTGAACGGCGGTTCACTTATACCCGCCTGACCCGAGGGTAAATCTGAGTGCTTCTTAAAATTGTTCAGGCTGTCGGCTTTCCAAAAACATTTCACATAATACCTTTATCTTGAATAAGGCGACCACCAGAGCGAAAACTTCACAACGGCTTTCATCTATGAACGAAAAGCTGAAAGTTTGTCATGTTTGGTGGTCCGCTGCAGCTGGCGCGTGTGATCTATTGCGAAACCAATTAGTGTCACGCATAGCCCAGACCTTCCTCATGAACATCGACTACTTTGTGGGACCCTGCCGCTCAATTTTCAAAATGCCACTTCTCATCGCTTTTTTCGCGTTTCGTCCCACTGTGGCGCCGGGCACCTGGTGCAACGAGGTTGTGCAGCCGCCAGGCCGCTCCATAGACTCCCAGGGCCTCGGCAAGCAGCTTTGCCTTGTGGGAGTCCTCTATATGGGCAATCACCATCCCCTTGA
Source organism: Stenchaetothrips biformis (assembly GCA_030522485.1). Taxonomy (NCBI): domain Eukaryota; kingdom Metazoa; phylum Arthropoda; class Insecta; order Thysanoptera; family Thripidae; genus Stenchaetothrips; species Stenchaetothrips biformis. Next base: position 1,211,214 of record CM060093.1, on the reverse strand, counting down.
AAGGACAAATAAACTTGCAGTATATGCATCGCCAAACATGTAGTTCGGCCCTGACCTCTGCCTGGAAAGGAAAAATAAAAATTAATATGAAGTCTGCATTTTACAACCAATAAATCCACAGTTAAGAATTTTCGAAACACCCCCATGTTCATTTCGTGCAATTGCCCAAATTTGTTCGGCCACATCTGCCCTTCAAAGACCTTTGATGGAGTCGTCCGGCCTCGTCCTCCCTTCTTATTGGTCTGGGGCGTCACAACGAATTCGTCTTCCTCCTGCCAAATTGAAAGAAAAGATAAGAATACGGAACAGTTAAAAATGCAAATGAGGTTCGTAAAATGCAGTCCAAAAAAAGGTACTTCTTTTACAGCGGGCTTCTTTTTCTTCTTTTTGGCGAGAGCCTCCTCGCGTGACGTCCCTGCTCTCTTAAGGACCGGCTTAATAACAACTTTCGGTCACTCTTGAAAGAAAAAAAAAAAAAAAAAAAAACACAGGTAAGTCAGATTAAATTAACGTTTGACGCACAATTCAAACACAGCTCGTGTTAAATTTGCGCTCAGCAGATAATTCAAATTTGATTTTTACCTTTCTCGCAGCTTTCGAGGCTGAGGACCTGCCCGAGCCAGGGGTGTCCGTCTCTTGCGCCGTTGGCTTCTTCAACGCTTCAACCCTCTTTCGGGACTTCCTCCCCGGCTAGTTTATGACCTGAAACACAAATAGCACAAGGTTATAAAATTACAAACACAAAAAACGAAGACTTCCAAAAGTTAAATGACGCATGCCGCACGCATCGGTTGTCCTGACGGGTCAGAGGACACTTCTTCGAGCACCTTTTTCAGCGGCTTCATTGAGACCGACTTGGCCTGCACTCAACAGAAACAAAAAAGGTCACATTAGCTACGAGATTGGACAGAGGCACAAGCCCTCAGATAACCAGAGCCCACGAAGCACACCGGACTCACGCCCAGCAGGTCTCACAGCCGATTCAAGGATTCACACTCCTCAATAGCTTTCAAGTCACTTCGAAATAGTTGCTGAGCGAAGCGAAGCACCCTGTTGGGAAATTTGAACGGTCGATTTTCCGCCCCCCCCCCATCCCTTAAGTTTACTAGAGGTTTCTTCCTCTTTGTCTTTATACTATATTCATATGCGTATACATAGTCCGAGCTATATAGGCCGAGCTACATAGTCCGTGCTAAATAAGCCGAGCTAAATGTAGGACCAGATCCATAGGTAAAACTCTATAGTCCGAGCTCCATAGTCCGAGCTCTATAGTCCGAGCGCCATAGTCCGAGCGCCATAGTCCGAACTCCATAGTCCGAACTCCATAGTCCTAGCTCCATAGTCCAAGCTCTATAGACCAAGCTCCATAATCAAAAAGTCCATCCCTCTGAGAGATTTTGAATAGACGATTTGTCCCCCCCCCCCCGGATACCTTAAGATCTGTCGCGAATAGCGTAAGATCTGTCGCGAGCCCGTTAGGTTTGGTTAGGATAGGTAGGACTATTTAGTTTTAGAGATCTGTTACGGCGAGTAGCGTAAGATCCGTCGCGAGTAGCGTAAAATCTGTCGCGAATAGCGTAAAATCTGTCACGAGCCCGTTAGGTTTCGTTAGGATAGGTTGGACCATTTAGTTTTTAGAGCCTCCCGTCGGTCGCCACGGCCGCCCTCCCCTCCTTCCCCGCCCCTGCCGCTCGGTACTTAACCGAGCCCTTCTGCATGCGCAGATCCAGGGAGTGGGGGGGCAAAAGGACAATTGTCCCCCCGCCCCCTTGACCCCTAGATAACCGCCTGAAAAGTAAACAAAAAGCAACACTTTGCCCCTGTAAATAAGCAAAGGTTAGGTTAGGTCTCATTATCTTCCACAATAAACGTTTTTCTAAATAAAATATACCTCCCGCAACCTGAACACCAAAAACATTGCACCAATCCATATATTTTCCTAATTTTTCAAAATAAATAATTCCCAATTTACTACTGATGCAAATGCAATTTCATCTGCAGCAACATGCAGCTCAGCATCAAGGCCGGAGGCCTTCCCCTGGCTAGTAACACTTCGGACACAGGATTCCAATTATCAGAAAACCTGCTGACACGCGCGCTCCGAGCGCACACCTGAAGTTTCGCTTCTTGCAATGCGTAACTAAGACTGACGCATCCGGTCAGCAGAGGCGGTTCTACGGAGCACCCGTCTGCAGAGTCCGGTCTACGCAGCGCCCATCTTCAAAGTCCTTTCTACTTCGCGCCAAGCAACAAAGGCCGATCTACATTCGACCCCGCCAAAGAGTCCTCTCTACTTTGGTACGGTTTTTTTTAACACCGATCCAACACTTTTGAGAGTTTTGAGTTATTGGTGGAATATGTTTGATTAAAGTGACTTCTTTTATTGCCGAATATTGTTTTTACCAATATCAGACCCCAAAGCCGTAAGATTCGATAAAATTGAAGTGTCCTATCTACAGGCGAAAGAAAGTAGTCCAGGCAGCAAAGTTCGTTCTGCTTCGGTGATGTCGGGCAATGAGAAGGGAGTGAGTGGAGAAGCGTGCTGGCTGTGGCTATGATGAAACTCTAAAGTAAAATTTTGGTTGACATGTCCTGCGGTCAAAAACTTACGGCGTTAGGCCAGGCCGAATATGCATCGGGTAACTGTACGACACTGTATGTAAAAAAACATTGTTTCTTCGCGTCAAGTACCAGCCGTTTATGCATTGTCGTGTGGTATCCCAACTGAACAAATTCATTAGGAAATCGTTGGAAGAATTACTTAGTTTGTGTAAACATGCCTGGCAGTGTGGCAGCCAATTAAATGCTATATTTTGCTTTGATCTACGTGACGTGCTAACCTAAAAACTTGTCGCTTTAGCCCTTGTTATTTTATGACTAACCTTTTGCCTGTCTTTTGATATGACAAGAAGAGTTTATCTTGCAAAATGTTCATTATTTTAATTGTCCTTTTCCAGAAAACGGAGAAAATTTATTACCCCCGGAGAGCCCATGCCCCACAGTTTCTGAGGAGGGTTTCCCTATTTTTTTCGGAAAAGCTTGGTATGTACAGTTTGTCTAAACATTAGTAGTTGAACATTCCGTCATTCTGATATTCTATCATTCTGAATGGAAAGACCCCCTTTTACTGAAGACCAACTTTCCAAGAAATCTCATTATGATGTTTTGAGTGGAAGTTTATTTTCAAACATGTTCAGCTTGTCAAGTTTTCGAAGTTGGTGACATATTAATTTTGATGTTCGACTGCTCCGCCTTTAATTTCTGCACCATGCAAATCCAAGTATGAGTCCATCTGACACAATTTTGGCCAAAACGGTTTTTATTTTCCATTGAAATGTTGTACTTTTAGTCATGGTAGCTCCTGTCTGTAAGTTGGCGTTTTGTGACTGATTGGGTTGATATGGGACTGAAATTCCTGTTGGAGAGGCTTTCTTTTAATGAAGACCAACTCTCCAAGAAATCTCATTGTGAAGTTTTGAGTGGAAGTTTATTTCCCAATGTGTTATGTGAATGTCAGGCATCTGGAGTTGGTGACACGTTGTATCTTATTTTGGACTGATCTAGCTATGATTTTGCTCGTAGTTTAGTTCTACCATATCTATTTTTATTTCTGCTACACACCAAGTCAATTCAAATGCCCAACATATCACTTTATGTACTTGGGAACAATTAAAGCAGCACAGTTTGTGTATTGGTAACATAAAGACTTTTTTTTGTTGTGTTTATACTTTTCAATTTTTATTTTCCAGACCAAATTTGTCGGGGGTTGTCTTCTGCTGCACCTTCTGACTCCCCTCCGCGGAAAGTCTTGAAAGGTAATAGATCACTCTCAAGTATCATTTTTTTTAATGTAACTGTGTAATTTATATTAATCAAATACTGTACAGATTTGTCAAGTAACCGAACAGCAACCTATTCGAGCAGGAATGGTACATACTTATCCCTTCATTTTTCTTTCAGTTTCATTGTAGGTTACTGATACGCTAATAATATTCTGCTTTAGTTCTAGCTCCTGTCAGTGAGAAGAGGAAAGCGAATGCTGTTAGGAAACTTCTAAACTTTCCTTTGGAAAGTCCAGGTATTTTTGTGAACTGTTTTTGTTGTGCTTTAAGATTGGAGCTTTTTCTAACTTTTCTCTTATCTATTGCTTAGCACGTGTCCACTGCCCAGGTGTAGTAGATGTTCTCAACAATACAGCAGCCTTATCCATGTTTAGTTGTTACGATTCAGAAGACAGTAGATCTTCCATACCAGGTATGAATTTTTATACCAGCAGATAAGTTTTTCTTAAGTAAAGATTACACCTAAGATTAATGCCATTTATGTTTAATTTAGACATGGGCACACCGAAGAAAACTTCAACGGACAACAACAACAACCAAAATTTGACTAATGGTGCACCTCTGAGTGACCAAGTGAGTCCTTGGGTTAATGGCAATATACCTGCACAGAAGCCCTGTGTCCCTAAGCCTTTTCAGGACACTTTTGCTTCAGGTCAGTACAGTATCATTATTATACTCTCTTGAACAATTGAATATTTTTTAGTCAAAAAATTGAAGCAAAATTCTTTGTTAATTTTTTGTTCACTGACTGTATATTATTTCCTCCCTAACAGATATGGATGTGTGGCTGCACGGATCGCCCGTGCTACCACTTATTCGTTCAGCATTTAACGCCTAGACGATAGGCAACCAAGCTCGAATCCCCGTGAATTGGTGTGCGCTTATTGTGTCACCCCAACCGCGAGGTTGCCCCACTGTTCCTCACCCCTGTAGCTAAATGGCCTGCACGCGTCCAGCCGCCGCCAAAGGCATTGACTCTTCCTGACTCCCCTCTTCTTTAGGAGATGGACCAGAGGCAGGCGCGATCAATACATGTGTCAACCCGTGATTGGACCAGACCGCTCACGACTCCGCTCTTTCTTTCCTTCTTGCCTTTTCCATAAATACGGGCGACACGCCCAGTTCCTCACTCAGTCCAGCAGCAGCAGCCCTTCAGCACGCATCCTCACGGCTCTTGCCTAGCCGCGTGCCACGCCCTACCAGGACTTAGTCTCTGACTCACTGTCTAGTCCTAGTCCCAGCTTCCCTAGCGGACTTAGCCGTCTCGCGCAACTGTCCTGCTCCTCAAAGCTCGACTCCCGCGGGTGGTGCTCCGCATCGATTTTCTTGGTTCGAGCCCAGCTCGCAGTACTACCCTACGTTTCCACTCCGCGCTACGCTGCTCGGCATCGCTGCACTTCGGTCTTCAACTTCACGCCCTGGCCATCGTCCACGGACACCGAACCGAAGTACTCCAAGCTGCCGCTCAACTTATCAAGCTCATCCCTTTTGGTACTGTATCGCATCAAGAGACTTGAACACCATTCACGATTGCATTCCTTCTGATCGAAGTATATGTTCTGAGTCAATTCCATCATCAACCAAATTAGTCTCTTATTTATCAACCTTGACGCAATACACCTACAGATGAATCTCCAGACAAGGAAACCACAATTGCAGCTTTGGATCCTTCGATTTTGATTGTAAAGGTGTGGCAGTGTGCAGTGTGTTCAACACCAGTGACATCACAACAAGGAAATGAGGAGGTACCTTTCACATTTTCATGTTTGCCAAAATTTTCTTTCATATCTGCAGTCATGCATTAAATTATGTTTCTTGTTTTCACATTGTTTTGTGTGTGTAGGTAAATGATGCAGCCGGTTCCGAGATTCAGCGAGGAACTGTAGCTAGTGGCAATGAGACTGAAAAAGTACTCGGTGTCCATAATGATTCATCTGACTTGTCCCAAGACTCTTCTTGTCTAGGTAACTTTTGATTGCCCTTTGGTTTGTTCTTAACAATACAAAATATATATTTTTTTAAACTGTACTATAAATATTTTTTTTAATAACAGGAATGGGTCTATTAGATGAGGATGAGTCCTCGGACAGAACAAATGGCAGTGTCGGATTTTTTAATTTAACTGATAACGCGGTGTGTTCAACTCCTCTGGTTCCAAACTTTGGCTGGAATGGAACTTATTTTATGCTTGTGGTCATGTTTGAGTTTATGTTGCTTTTCTTTGCTGTAGATCAATATTGCAACCCTTCATCGTAATGAGCATGGACAAGAAGTAGTGGGAGGCACTTCGCTCACATCAGAACTCCTTTGTCTGATCATTCATCTGAGCTGTCTAAGGATGCAGTCGCTTTTCCGCAATCAGGTGATACTTCTGATATTACAGTTATTGTTTCCCTTAAGTCACCGATGATAAAACAATCCTTTAGTACGAGAGGCTGAATGGGGTGCCCAATATTGATTCCTCGTTCATGGACCACTTCGAACTTGTAAGGTGCGAGACGCTCCAACCACCTGGCTAGCATTCCCGTGGGGTTCTTGAAATTCTGTAACCACTGTAACGCCGCGTGATCTGATTGCACTGTGAACGGCGCTCCGGCTACATAGTGATTAAAAGCCTTAAGCGACTCCACCAATGCTTAAAGTTCTAGGTGTGAGGCGCAATAATTCCTCTGAGCTTGGTTCAGGGTTTTGGACCAGTAAGCGATTGTCACTTCGACTCCATCTTGTTCTTGAGTCAAAACCGCTGCCAATCCAGTTAAACTTGCGTCGCAAGATATTGTGAACTTGCCCGTGTCCACTTTTGGAGTTCCTAATATGGGTGGCGAGACTTATTTCTCCTTCATCTGTTTGAAAGCCTCCTCACATTCGGCTGTCCAAAGGAATTCAACTCCCAGTCTTGTTAACGCGGAAAGGGGTGTCGCTAGAGTGGCCAAGTGTGGAACATACTTGGAGTAGTACTGTACCAGCCCCAGCCAATATCGCACCTCCTTTACGTCTCTTGGGGTAGGCCAGTGAGTTATAAGGTGAATCTCCTTTTTGTCCATCTTTATCCCTTTGAGGGAGAGGACATGTCCCAAAAAGGATACTTCGGTTTGAAACAACTCACATTTCTTTGCTTTTAACCGGAAGCCACAGGCTCTGACCCGATTGAAAAACGCCTGAAGTCTTTGAAGCATCTGCTCCACGTCCTCTCCGGCGATGCAGACGTCATTAATTTAAACAGCCACGGTGTCGCCGATGTCATTATCTGGCGTGCTTTCCACGGGTGGCGTGTGGCGTTACGAGTCGATCTGTCACGTACTGGAAGGCTCCGGGAGCAGCCGAAAGTCCGAACCCTAGCCTGGTGTACTCGTTCTGTCGACATGGGAGTGCCAAGTCCTCAGGTAAAATGATCGCTGTTTTGGGCTGATCATGACGCTCAACTTCCACTCTGTCTTCGCCCATAGGCATCACACTTAATTGAGGGTAATTCCACGCCAGACCATCGCACCCCCTGAAATCGATGGTGATGGAATTGGCCAAAATGGTCGTCAATCCACTCAGGATGACCCCTTGAGTCACCCTGCAAAATTTTTTTGGTCAACTCCAAACCGTTCAGATTTTATAGCGATTTGAAATTTTGGTCAAATTTGAATGTCGCTATTTTTGCCCACTGGGCATCTGTGGTCAGATGGTGACCAGCCAGGTCTCATTGTCTTCACAAAAGAGTACTCTATCCGTCAAAAAAAAAAAAATTTGAAAAAGTTGAAAAAGTTGGAAAATATTAAGAAAAACCGATGAAAATTTCACAAAAATGGATGTATCAAAAAAAGCTGGTCCTTCGATTTTCACGATACTTGTGTCAAAAGTCACTTTTCCTTAGTCGAACAAGCCCACAAAATTTCAACTCCGGCCCGGCTTCCTAACTAGGGATCGGTCCACATTTTGTATTTTTACGGCTAATTCTTTCATCGAAACTTTAACGGCATGAACCAAAATGCTCGTATTCATTCTACAAATGACTTTTGAGCTTGAGGATGACCCCCAAACATCATTTCAAGTGAAACATTTCAGTTTCAGATGTAGATTCTCAAGTATTTAACCTAAAAGTTGATATTTGGGGCCAATTAGTGCAAAATTTTTGATGCAGACCATCCAACAGACTTAAATGTAACCTGCACTGATAGACTTTCTGCAGAGCTTCTCCTCACTAACCTGATCAACAGTTCAACAAGGAGGAGGATTAATTCTGTCCCTGCTTCTGCATTACTAGCACCCTGACTGGTATCAAAACTCACAAAGCATGGGTCGTACCACAACAAACAAGGAAATGCAAACATTTTCGACTAAGTTTTGGTCTTATCACTACAATTCTCAATTTGAGTCGTCTGCTAGGTTTATTCGAATCGCATGCCAACTGCGCCTTCTCGAACCTCCTCGGCTGTGTGCGAGGCTAGAAACCTAGTCTCTGTGCAGGCCTACCTCGCGGCACCTGGCAACTCGGGTTGTTGTTTTTGTTGTTCTTGGAGGGAGATGGTGTAGCGTGGGTTGCGTTCTGGTCCCTTTGTACTTCTGAAATGGACGCGAACAAAGTGATAAGGTATATTTCTAGCCAAATCTTTTCTTTTCCTCTTCATTGTTCCGTTACCCCTATGAAATATTATGTTTTGTTTGCAGTAAGTGTTCGCTGGATGGCCTAGTAGAGACGACTTGTGATGGTCCTGTGACCCAGGCCTGGAGCCTTGGAGATGATGAGTTAAAATTGTTGAAGATACGGTCCAAAATTGATCTAATCGTTGCTGTGTGTCAGAGACACAAACTCAACTACCTAGACTTTTACGTAGTACGCCAGATTAAATGTTGTGGTCCCATTTACCATCATGAGAGTGCTGTGTCGTGGGTGAAAGAAATCAGCTTTGAAATGCATCTGAAAAGCAAGCAGGTGGAAATATTTCAATCACCACTGATTCCTGGTCAAAAACTTTGCAAACGTTGTTCTACTGAAGTGAATGCTTTGTTGAAAGATGTGGAATTGGTTGAGGAACCTCAGGCTCAGCATACCCAAACATCTTCATCAAGCTCTCAAAGCAACCCACAGGGTGAGCCTAATGCAATTTTTTCTTGAGGCTTGTCATCATGAGTCGGTCTTCAAGTTGTTTTCTTTTGTTTCATGTTGCAGTTTGTGATGTCAAAAAAGTGATCATGGAAGCTGGTTCTGTATACGATGTTATAATGGGTCCTCAACCACAACCCAGCACATCCCGTCAACAAGACTTGAATTTTGGTAATATTTCATTTTCTTATCACAAAATCTGGTAAGCTCCAAATATTATGCTTTTAATATTTCCGTTCACTTTTAGAATCGTCAGAATCAGATGTGTGTGATGTGGACCAAGTAATTCGTGAAGCGGGTTCTATTCAAAATGTCATTATGGGTCCATCTGTAGCAGCCAGTCAATCCCGCCTAGATGAGTCTCAAGATTTGTTTGCAGATGAAGAAACCGAAACTAAAGACAGCACCAGCCGTCCCAATTCTCAACTTATCTCATCCAGCCTTGAAGATCCCACATTTGCTCCCAGTCTAAGAGCCGCAGTGCTCACCAAGTTAAATAAGTCAATAGCTGTCATTGGACAACCACCATTTTTAAAAAGGGAGCTTCCTTTAAAATCACATGTGGCAGAAAAAATGGGCAAAATTGAAGATGTATTTGAAAATGTATTGTCAGAAGCTGGAGGAGCTGTTCCTGATAAGAAATTTCCAGAAATATTTCATCAGCAAACAATGGCTGCATTGAAAGAAAAATTTATAAAAAGTGAAGACTCTTCCAGCAAAATAGGAGTTCTGTCAGTTGCTCTTGCCTCCATGTCTCAGAGACAAGTTGTTCAAGAGTTTCATGACGTTGGTGCTTCTGAATTTATGGTGAGAAAAACTGCACAGCTTGTGAAAGAGCAGGGATGCATCATGCCTAATGTTTCTGCCAAGAAATTGTAGAAGAAATTCAAGACTTTTACCAGCTAGATGATTTTAGTAGCAGGCTTATGCCAGGTATGAAAGATTACATCAGTGTGAAGAAGGGTGGAGTCCGATACCATGAGCAGAAACGGCTTGTATTGTGTAATCTGAAGGAACTACACCGTATGTACAAGGAAAAGTATCCTCATAGGAATGTAGGGTTTTCTAAGTTTGCCTCACTCAGACCAAAACATTGCGTTCTTGCTGGCTCGTCTGGGACACACAGTGTGTGTGTTTGTAAGTACCACCAAAACTTCAAATTATTGATTGAAGCTGTCAACTTGAAACAATATGCAGGCTTGGAAACATTTATTTCATACAAGGAGTTGATATTGCATGTTATCTGTGACCAACCTACTCCAGATTGCTACCTAAAAAGTGGATGCCCCAATTGCCCTGGCTTTGAATCACTCAAAGTTTTGTTGAAGACCACTTTAGAAGAAAACTTTGTGGATGACATCACTTACAACCAATGGAGTTCTACAGACCGGTGCAACTTATTGACAGTCACTATGGAAAGAGATGACTTTGTTGATACTTTTATTGATCAACTGAAAACTCTACTGCCTCACCATTTCATAGCAAAGGAGCAATCAAAATACTTCAAAACCTTAAAAGAAGAGCTAGAAGATGGAGAAGCTTTAGTGATCTGTGATTTTGCTGAGAATTATACTTGCATTATTCAAGATGCCGTTCAGAGTTACTACTGGGAAAATTCACAGGTGACTTTACACCCTTTTGTTGTATACTTCAAAGAAAATGGCACTCTCCAATGCTTGAGCTTTGTGATAATTTCTGATCACATGAAGCACTGTGTATCGTCTGTTTACACTTTCCAGAAACACTTGATTAAATTCTTGAATGAGAAAATAGTGGGCTTGAAGAAAGTAATTTACTTTTCTGATGGTGTCGCTCAGCAATACAAGAATAAGTTTAATGTGATCAATATTAACTATCATTATGAGGATTTTAAAGTTGTAGCTGTGTGGTATTTCTTTGGCACTTCTCATGGAAAAGGGCCATGCGATGGTCAGGCAGGGGCCTTGAAAAGATATGCATACTTGGCAAGCCTGAAAAAAGAGCTAATTCGTAATGCCAGAGAATTTTTTGAGTGGGCAAAGAAAAACATGACCAAAATTGAAGTGTGTTTTGTGAGTACAGAAGAAGTTTCAAGAACAGAAGAATGGTTGAAGCCAAGGTTTGCTAAGGCTCTCAGCATTCCGGACTTGAGAAACCAGCATGCTATTCTGTCTATGGGGAAGGCAGAAGTCACTACAAAAGTTTTCGCCCTCTCACCTGAAGGACAATTCGCCCCAGTGGAACTGTTCCGTAAGATTCCAGCTTTAGAAGATTGACCCTGAAAACTTTGTAATTGTCCAGCGCACCCCCAAAAAGTTTGACCTGGGACAGGTCTTGTACACTGATCCAGAATCCAATGAGGTGCTTCTAAATTGCTTCCACCAAATTGGCATATCTCTGAGATGGAACTCTACCTTCAGCACTGAAGAAAAATCTGTTGAGCTGGACAAAATTCTTGCATTGGTTAAGCCATTGCTATCCAACAAAATTTATGATCTCTCAAATGATGATGCCACCCGTGTTAAATGGCAGTCAGCATCCATTCAAAGTAAGTTTGGCAAATAATTCACTAAGTTTATCTTAAATATAATAACATCACTTTACATATTTACTAATATTTTTTAAAAATTTATTTTGCAGTGAAGTGAAAAGATTTTTTATTTATGAAGATCAAGAAGTTCTGCTCAAGATGATAAATGTATAGAATTGTTAAAATAGTAAACTGGATCTCTTGTGTAAAATCTTGACACATTTGTGTCAGCTCATAACTATTATTGTTTATAGTGTCTCAAAATATTTTACATTTGTATTAAACCAATGCTTTAAATTTTAAGCTGCCAACTTTGCTATTATTTATTTTTACTAAGCCTAGGCAACCCATCGGACACACAAGCAACACGTTGCCTACCTCACAGGCAATCTGGTTGGCAGGGATCCCCCGCTCAAACAGAAAAGGGAGGAAAGGGGGTGGGGCAGTGAACCCATGCAGAGAGGCTAGGCTAAAAACATAGCCAAGGAACTTCGAGAAGGCGCAGTTGGCATGCGATTCGAATAAACCTAGCAGACGACTCAAATTGAGAATTGTAGTGATAAGACCAAAACTTAGTCGAAAATGTTTGCATTTCCTTGTTTGTTGTGGTACGACCCATGCTTTGTGAGTTTTGATACCAGTCAGGGTGCTAGTAATGCAGAAGCAGGGACAGAATTAATCCTCCTCCTTGTTGAACTGTTGATCAGGTTAGTGAGGAGAAGCTCTGCAGAAAGTCTATCAGTGCAGGTTACATTTAAGTCTGTTGGATGGTCTGCATCAAAAATTTTGCACTAATTGGCCCCAAATATCAACTTTTAGGTTAAATACTTGAGAATCTACATCTGAAACTGAAATGTTTCACTTGAAATGATGTTTGGGGGTCATCCTCAAGCTCAAAAGTCATTTGTAGAATGAATACGAGCATTTTGGTTCATGCCGTTAAAGTTTCGATGAAAGAATTAGCCGTAAAAATACAAAATGTGGACCGATCCCTAGTTAGGAAGCCGGGCCGGAGTTGAAATTTTGTGGGCTTGTTCGACTAAGGAAAAGTGACTTTTGACACAAGTATCGTGAAAATCGAAGGACCAGCTTTTTTTGATACATCCATTTTTGTGAAATTTTCATCGGTTTTTCTTAATATTTTCCAACTTTTTCAACTTTTTCAATTTTTTTTTTTTTTGACGGATAGAGTACTCTTTTGTGAAGACAATGAGACCTGGCTGGTCACCATCTGACCACAGATGCCCAGTGGGCAAAAATAGCGACATTCAAATTTGACCAAAATTTCAAATCGCTATAAAATCTGAACGGTTTGGAGTTGACCAAAAAAATTTTGCAGGGTGACTCAAGGGGTCATCTTGAGTGGATTGACGACCATTTTGGCCAATTCCATCACCATCGATTTCAGGGGGTGCGATGGTCTGGCGTGGAATTACCCTTGAACATCCCATTCGTCACACTTACGACAAGTGTCGGTGTGGGGCTTCGTAAACTTCCTTCTAGTTGTATTAAAAATGCTCTCATAAGTGGATTTGGAGACTTTAGTACTGCCTTTGCTGAGGTAATCTTCATATAACAGTTTGATGTTTAAATGTGATGGTAAGAATCGAGCATTGGTTTGGGTGCGGCAATAGTGAGAGATGTACGATGGTACACTTAAGATGTGAGTCTTCACCTCATGAGCAACTGCTTAAGTCAGCTTGTGTGGCTCGGCGCTGCCTTGCCACGTTTGTCATCAATTGCAATGCCTGAAAGTGACTTATTCTTGTTAATGGCCACTTGGCGTAGAAAAGCATCGGTCTCTCCTAATGTGGCCAGGAATGTCGCTTTGCAAACTCTTTTCCTCGCACCAAAAATATCAAAAAAATAATTCCTCCTTCATTATTTACCCAAAACTCTTCATGACTTTCAATGCCGGTACAGATGGCAGATTTGAGGACCTTGTTGGCTAAGAAACACAAATAATCACACACACTGCCAACACTTTCAAGAATTGGAACAGCTCTGGAGAAGAATATTTTGTTGACTGCTGGAACAGGGATTCCATGGACAAAGATTCCCACACCTCCCTTTTCACAGTCCCAGAACAGGCAACGATCAACAGCTGCATTTTTAGAATCGTTGTGATGTATAAGTCTCATAATGGAGTTTGTAATTAGATCAACAGTCCATGAAACATCCAATCGAAGCTTTAAATTGTCCATGATAGCTTGTGCCATTGGCTGGAAAACAGAAAGAAAATACAATAAAAAGTTAGTTTCTTAAAAGATAAATGAGTTTAAATGAAAGTAATGCACTTACAGTAGGAGTAATACTGGCTTTGGCTTTATCTGTGTCCATTGGTTCATTTGCTGGAGTCTCATTGGCTGAAGCATCATCCTGTGAACACAAAAAAATGAGTAAATAAAGTCAGAGATGGCAGCAAAAACAAAAACAAACCGTACTCACTTTTGATTTCAGATTTTCACTCTGATCATCATTATTATCATCATCAAGAATGTTTATATCTTCACCCAAAACCTCAGTTTCTGTTTTAGCAGCTCCCTGTAAAAGAAATGACGGATCAAAAATTTGCTACATAAATTATTAATGAAACTGAACAATGAATAAGAATACACCACCTGAGCTCTGCTAGGTTTTTTTTTTCAAACTTCCTCTGGTAAGACAGATGGGATTTTCTCTTCCGCTTTCCTTTGTCGTCTCCCTGGTCCTCTCCAGTCTTAACCTGGACACAACAAAGTTTGTAACGGTATAAGACATGAAACCCTAGTGCTGGAGCACCAAAGCGTACACTGATAAAAGAAAAGTCGTAAAATAATGAACCATTCTTGTATAGCATTTTCCCATAGTACATTCATATTTTTACGAATAATTTTATGATGAATAATTCATTATTTTTATGAATAACTCGTTTTTTTTTTTACGAATGCTTCATAAGACATATGAATAATTCATAATATTTCATTATGAATGTTTCGTTGGGAACATACTAGAACACCCCCTCCAAGAACACCCTCTGTCTTTTTCTAATTATAAAATATTTTTATATTTAAAATGCTTTCAATGTATTTTTATTGTTTAAAAAAAATATTACTCAAGAAAATTAAATAAAACACCATTTACAGGAATAAATTAAAATAAATGCATTATTTATTCAATTATAATATTTTTATTCATTTTTATGGCATTAGTCCAGAAAATTGTCAGTTGTCTTAAAATAAAGAGATGTTGATTATGAATACTGAATTAAAAATACTGAAATTGTCCTGCGACATTATTTTATCGTTCGTGCTTTCGTCCGGGACGTGAACGGCGATCTTCCGCTCTTATTGATTTCTCATACCGGAGAGGCGCTTCGCTCGTAGCCTCTCTGCATGCCTGAGCTCTGCGAATATACTTCCTTACGTGCAGCCGACGGCGTCCAAAAAAAACAATGGCATGGCTTGGCCACAATTTGGTAGTCGAATGTAAACACCTCTCTTCTCTACCAGAGTGATTCCATCTGTTTGATCATCTTCGCTACGACGGAAAAGACGTCGGAAAGAAAACATTTAACTCAAGAGGTGACTTTGGTACGGGCAAGGCCATGCGACACCCGACTCTAACAGTGTCAACACCTATAACCTCTGTAACATCCGTTCTTGTTACTGAAAGAGATCCAATCACCGTGCCACTAAACCCTTTCCTCAAGATGACAAGAAAGAGATTTCATGAAGACATACTCAACTTGCTGCTCCTTGCGCACAGACGTGCCTTCAGTTTTTGTTGGAGGTAATGAGCTTTGACCAACTTTTGGTGTCATTGACAATCACGACGATTAAAGTTACAGGGCACAGGATACCAGTATTGTTATTAGTCTCAAAGCATTACTGCATGACTCCATTGAGAGTTACAATTTCAGCGTGTTTTAACTCCAACTTCATGATTTCAATTATTTCAACGTCTGATGGTTGGCTTACTCCTGTTAGCACTGGGAAAGTCACTGAAAGATTCTAGTTTAAGTATTCTTTGTGCCTGGAGTGGTAGTGGATCTAGAGATGCATCTCTATGCCCTCCGTGGCTTCCTTGGTTACTAAGTTCAATACTATCCTCCCAAATAAATTGTCCAGCTTTATCATGTTGTTATTACATAGTGAGCCATATAGTCGCATAAAGTTGACCATATCATTCGGCCTTGCATTGTGTGGTAACGGTGCTGTCTTCTGTCTATTATAGCAGCTGTTGTGTCTAGTTTCTATCTATGCTGGCTGTTGGGTTGTGTCAATTATTTTCTGGCCTTGTGTTTCAGGAAGGCTGGAAGTTCGTTAAGAGTGATTGCAGTAGAATTAAGCAGATGTCTCTCTGTAGGGTCATGAAAAACCTCGGCGCCCTCACCCAGCAAGATGACATGCAGGGCATTCCATGGAAGCACACCAAACATATTGCATTGTTATAGTTGACATATGTGATATCAGGACCAAACTGCTAGTAAAAATTTGAACATTTGAAAAAAAAAAAAAAAAAAAAAAAAAAAAGACCAGCAATTTTTACAAGAACATGAATCTGCAAAGACTCCAGCTTCTGCTACAGTGTCTGGAGAGAAATCTGATTACGTGCGGAACGGTTTGACTGTATGTTGCATCACTTCAATAAAAAAAGGTGATTTTGAGAAAAAATTTTAGCAACTTCTGTACATCTTGCCTGGTGCTGACTTGATTTGTTCTTTGTCCAGGTTTTGAAATCCAATTCATCCAAAGCTAATATCCAACACAGTGCAAGATTGAAGAGAAATGGTTGTTCAGTCAACTCAATTCTTCACTCCACACGAAGCCTATTGGAGGATTACTGTCTCATGTCACAGTGTCGTAATTCAGTGTATTGTTCTCAGGTACCTTGTCCCCCTGCTGTTGTCACATGCAACAAGTATGGGAAGCATTTCATAGGCATAGGAAATCGTGTGTTAAAATTAAGTAATCACATTGAATCCAAACATCGCCTAGAGGCTGATATACTTCTGCTTGACATGATAAGGAGATACAGTGCCCTCTTAACACGAATGAGAAAGTTCTTGCATATGGACCAGAACTTCATTGCGGCCCATTTTGACTGACTTTATTCCGCCTGTAACTAAGCAGAATTCTTTTCCATGTGCACAAGAACTGACAAGAGCTTAGCAGTGTATCTTCTCTCTCTCTCTCTCTCTCTCTCTCTCTCTCTCTCTCTCTCTCTCTCTCTCTCTCTCTCTCTCTCTCTCTCTCTCTCTCTTTTCCACTCTTTTCAACTTACAGCTTTAATTTTGCCTTTTGTTGGCACAAGTTTGATGATATTTACTGGTCCATGAGATGAGTTTCCTATCTTCTTGAGCAATCTTCTTGATCTATATTCTTGAGGATGTAGGCCAATCTGTCATTATGATGCAACCTTATATTTCAAATTTGTTTGTCTGTTGTATTTTGTGTAACTACTAACTTTATTTCATGTACAGTTATAGTGCGTTGCTGCAAATACATTCACTCGACTGTATTTGTTATTATACGAAAGTGTTCTCGTTTGGTTTTTATGGAATAGTGAAACTCTGCTAACTTCTGTTCATATTACTGAACAAACTTTGTGTAATTTTTTGTGGCAATAACAGTAATAGAATTAAGACATGAGTTGATTCAGGCTTAGTTTGTACACTTTTTGCACTGTATATTTAAGTAATATAGGTGTATTGGTTTAATTTATTTCATGTATGTTATATTGTGCAGCAACCCAATTTACTCTACTTAATGGGAGTTGTAGATGATTGTTTGCTCTTGATTGCGCATAGCGTGGTTTATAACTCAGATTATTTCTGTATGTTCTTAGTTGACTCAATGAACTGTTATTACTGGGAGAATGAAATGTTTTCGTATAGGAACGAAGATGTGTGTGGTGA
Organism: Stenchaetothrips biformis; assembly: GCA_030522485.1. Lineage (NCBI taxonomy): Eukaryota > Metazoa > Arthropoda > Insecta > Thysanoptera > Thripidae > Stenchaetothrips > Stenchaetothrips biformis. Next base: position 1,193,872 of record CM060093.1, on the reverse strand, counting down.
ACTTGATGACACTTTTTCTCTAATTACTGTTATTTTGTTTTAGTTTTTGTATGGAGTCTGTAGTTGTACATTTAGTCCCAGCAGCCCAATGGACTCAACTTGATATGTGATCATGTATGATTGTTTGCTATTTGTTGCGCTTAGCGTGACTTATAACTTTGGCAATGCCTGTATGATTTAAGTTTTCTTTGTGATGAAACTGTTGGAACAGGGACCATGGAAATTTGTTTTTCAAAAAGAAGTAGAAGTATGCAGTGAATTTAATTAAAACACTTCTCTCATAATTGCAATTTTTAAAAAAAAATTATGTTGGGTCTGCCCCAGTGTGCTCATCAACCTCACAAGTTGAAGGCTCACGCTTGACGGAGCCGTTGTGGAAAGTCTAGCCTTGAACCTTGGACCTTGTAGTTGCCTATTTAGGGTGCTTAGCAGCCCTATTGATTTAACTTATATTGTGGTTACTGATAAGTGTTTGCTGTTGATTGTACTTAGCGTGGTGTGTAACTCTGCCTATTTCTGTAAAGGTTTCAGTGTACTGACTGAACTGTCTATTTCTAGGATCATGGAAGTTGTTGAGGTGGGAACCTGAAATTTGTTGTGTGGCAAGCTATTGACATGCAGATGACTCCTCCAAATTTTAGCCCATTCTGCCAACTTGTTCAGGAGGAGTAGTGTGGGCAAGCACACAAGCAGACGGACAGAAAAATTTTGGCCCATCGAAGTGGAGGGCTTTGCTATCACAAAGCCAATAATTGTTGTATTGTTTTTGTTTTGATTTTATTATAATTTAAGGCCGCAGTTGTAGCTGAGCAAATTGGAGAAGTTTGGACCCAGGTTCAAATACCAGTGGGGTATATTTCGTCCAAAATTTTTATTTCAAGTTTAACATTGTTTCACATGCCTTTGGGGGTACTGATAATGAAAATGACGTCTAGTTTGACCCTGGTGGAATGCTTGCTTGTTACCACTTCTTCTGAGTGCATCTTTTTTGTAGTGTTGCCATGACTAATTTACACTTGAAGATGTGCGTATTGTTTCTAACTTAGTTAGTTCTCAGCTCACCTGTACCAAAAATAAAAAGACCTGATGGTAATTATGCTTTCTGCCATTAAAAAAATATTTAAAAGTTACTCTTTTCTATTCACAACAAATGCTCCAACATTACAGTATCAGTTCACTGGTACTTTGACAGAGTGGCGTATGTCTACTTCATCACCGAAACTCACACCTGCCGCTGGCCAAAGCACCTTCAGGACTCACTTCTTGATGGCCAGGAGGTAGGTGCAGCCAGCGCGGTGATCGGCGCTGCCGCCGCGCCGGCCTAGACGCCACCAGGACGCACTGCTTGGAGCCCAGCAGGTGTGCGCAGCCAGCGCGGTGACCGGCACACCTGCCGCTGGCCTAAGCACCTTCAGGACTCACTTCTTGATGGCCAGGAGGTAGGTGCAGCCAGCGCGGTGATCGGCGCTGCCGCCGCGCCGGCCTAGACGCCACCAGGACCCACTGCTTGGAGCCCAGCAGGTGTGCGCAGCCAGCGCGGTGACCGGCACACCTGCCGCTGGCCTAAGCACCTTCAGGACTCACTGCTTGGAGCCCAGCAGGTGTGCGCAGCCAGCGCGGTGACCGGCACACCTGCCGCTGGCCTAAGCACCTTCAGGACTCACTTCTTGATGGCCAGGAGGTAGGGGCAGCCAGCGCGGTGATCGGCGCTGCCGCCGCGCCGGCCTAGACGCCACCAGGACGCACTGCTTGGAGCCCAGCAGGTGTGCGCAGCCAGCGCGGTGACCGGCACACCTGCCGCTGGCCTAAGCACCTTCAGGACTCACTTCTTGATGGCCAGGAGGTAGGTGCAGCTAGCGCGGTGATCGGCGCTGCCGCCGCGCCGGCCTAGACGCCACCAGGACGCACTGCTTGGAGCCCAGCAGGTGTGCGCAGCCAGCGCGGTGACCGGCACACCTGCCGCTGGCCTAAGCATCTTCAGGACTCACTTCTTGATGGCCAGGAGGTAGGTGCAGCCAGCGCGGTGATCGGCGCTGCCGCCGCGCCGTCCTGGACGCCACCAGGACGCAGTGCTTGGAGCCCAGCAGGTGTGCGCAGCCAGCGCGGTGACCGGCGCTGCCGCCGCGCCGTCCTAGACGCCACCAGGACGCACTGCTTGGAGCCTAGCAGGTGTGCGCAGCCAGCGCGGTGACCGGCACACCTGCCGCTGGCCTAAGCACCTTCGGGACTCACTTCTTGATGGCCAGGAGGTAGGTGCAGCCAGCGCGGTGATCGGCGCTGCCGCCGCGCCGGCCTAGACGCCACCAGGACCCACTGCTTGGAGACCAGCGGTAGGTGCAGCCAGCGTGGTGACCGGCGCTGCCGCCGCGCCGTCCTAGACGCCACCAGGACGCACTGCTTGGAGCCCAGCAGGTGTGCGCAGCCAGCGCGGTGACCGGCACACCTGCCGCTGGCCTAAGCACCTTCAGGACTCACTTCTTGATGGCCAGGAGGTAGGTGCAGCCAGCGCGGTGATCGGCGCTGCCGCCGCGCCGGCCTAGACGCCACCAGGACGCACTGCTTGGAGCCCAGCAGGTGTGCGCAGCCAGCGCGGTGACCGGCACACCTGCCGCTGGCCTAAGCACCTTCAGGACTCACTTCTTGATGGCCAGGAGGTAGGTGCAGCCAGCGCGGTGATCGGCGCTGCCGCCGCGCCGGCCTAGACGCCACCAGGACGCACTGCTTGGAGCCCAGCAGGTGTGCGCAGCCAGCGCGGTGACCGGCACACCTGCCGCTGGCCTAAGCACCTTCAGGACTCACTTCTTGATGGCCAGGAGGTAGGTGCAGCTAGCGCGGTGATCGGCGCTGCCGCCGCGCCGGCCTAGACGCCACCAGGACCCACTGCTTGGAGACCAGCAGGTGTGCGCAGCCAGCGCGGTGACCGGCACACCTGCCGCTGGCCTAAGCACCTTCAGGACTCACTTCTTGATGGCCAGGAGGTAGGTGCAGCCAGCGCGGTGATCGGCGCTGCCGCCGCGCCGGCCTAGACGCCACCAGGACGCACTGCTTGGAGCCCAGCAGGTGTGCGCAGCCAGCGCGGTGACCGGCACACCTGCCGCTGGCCTAAGCACCTTCAGGACTCACTTCTTGATGGCCAGGAGGTAGGTGCAGCCAGCGCGGTGATCGGCGCTGCCGCCGCGCCGTCCTGGACGCCACCAGGACGCACTGCTTGGAGGCCAGCAGGTGTGCGCAGCCAGCGCGGTGACCGGCGCTGCCGCCGCGCCGTCCTAGACGCCACCAGGACGCACTGCTTGGAGCCCAGCAGGTGTGCGCAGCCAGCGCGGTGACCGGCACACCTGCCGCTGGCCTGAGCTTCTCCGGGACTCACTTCTTCATGGCCAGGAGGTCGGTTCAGCCAGCGCAGTGACCGGCATCCCTCCAAGGGCAAGGGCACTACCAGGACCCTCTTAATGGCAAATAAAGAACTTCCATCCGTCTTTTTGTGAACAATCAGGCTGTAGTTCAGGGAGATGAAAAGTCTGGCAAATAAAGATGATGCCACAATCAGTGGACTACAAGTACACAAAATTTGAATTGAATCAATTGGTGAACTTTTAATCATACAGCTCTTGGGAGTCCTGCTGGACTACGGGGCGGCGTCGGGGCTCCTTTCCAACCCGGCAAAGTGTGGCGTGCTGGCTGCAGGAGCTGCTGGAGGCTGGCGTAGGGAAAGAAGCTGATGGTGCTCGGCGTCATCTTCCAGGCGAACGTCAAAGCCACACCATGGACAACTGTGCTGCAGTGTTGGCGAGCGTGCGCCGTGCGTGGCGCACTTCGTGACCACTCTCCCCGTGGCCTTGCACTGGCACAGCGCGCCGTGTTTGTGAGTACATCGGCAAAATACTGCCCATGCCATGGCCGTCGCCGGCACGCTGCTGACCCGCAATGGCGGCTTGAACATCCCCGTCGAAGAGAAAGAAGCCATGGTGTTGTTCACAGGGCGTGATAGCAGTGCGCGCTCGTGGACACGCCGGACTGTTCGCGGGCGATTGGTTCCAGGTACTGCTTTGAGCCTTCTTCACTCGGGGAGCGGCAGCAGCGGGTTCGGACGGAAGCGACCCACCTCACGGCCACCCATACCTGTGGGGCGGCGGCGCCGGACTCGGAGAAGTCGCCGACCGTGAGCCGCCACAGCTCCCAGCTCTCAAACGAGCTCGGCGCGGCGCCACCACCAGGACTGCTACCTTGCCGGTGAGTAGGAACTAGGTGGCGTGCTGGGCCAGAAAACCTGCGCAGGCGGACAAAACTCTAGACGCGTTTTTGGCTCCAGAGTCGCTACAGTGGACTTGATCCGAACGTGTGACCCCACTAATGGATTTCTCGTTTGGAGAGCAATCCATTGGTGGGTTCATACATTCGGTTCGAGTTTAGTAAAGCGACTCTGGAGCGAAAAACGCGTGAAGAGTTTTGTCTGCCTGCGCCTGTCTTCTAGCCCATACCGTGCGCTTACTTACACCGCGCTCTGACGCGCGGGTTGTATCGCAAGGTTCGTTTCTTTCGCTTCGCAGGTGGTGTCTGGTGGCATGGAGCACCCCCCTTGGCCAGCGCCCTGGCTGTCAGCCAATTCGATTTGATCATGATTCAATGCGGAATCGTTAAGGTGCGCCGGTTTTAAATGGTCACCGAGTATAGCCTTCCCTGCCTGGAGTCTGCCTTGCGCGGATAGTGTGTGTTGAGAGTCTCTGGCGCACGGAGTTCCGGCAGCCGCTTTTAAATGTGGTCGGGAGACCAGTGGTTGTTGCATGGTTTACTGTACTGCTGTCTGTAGCGCCTGTGAACGCCCGGGTAGGCAGTCCCGCGACGCAAGCCGCCTGCACGGGCGGCCTGCCTTGCCCCCTGACGCTGCGCACTGCCACGCACAGGGCCTCAAGGCGGAGGGCACTCCGATTCCAGTGGCGAATCTAGATGCGGCCTTTTTTGGGGGGAAGGGGCAAAGTAAGCACTTGTTGCCTACATTTTGCCGGCGGCGGTGGCGTCCCGGCGGCCCCGGGGGCCGAGTTCAGCCTGTAGGTGCACCGCCGCGAGGGAGGTGTCCCGCGGCGGCGGCTAGACTAGGACCATCAGGACGTTATCGTGCACCACTCCGACGTCGGCGACCTCGCGGACCTCGTGGGTCTGACGGACAGCAGCGACGCCGGGGCGGGGCTCGGCTGCGACCCTATCCCCGTCCGCGTCCGGTGGCTCTAAGATGGAGTCGGGGTGTCACTCAAGATGCCAGCACATGCAGAGAGAGAGAGAGAGAGAGAGAGAGAGAGAGAGAGAGAGAGGGGGGGGGGAGAGAAAGAGAGAGAGAGAGAGGGGGGAGAGAAAGAGAGAGAGAGGGGGACAGAGAGAGAGAGAGAGGGAGAGAGAGAGAGAGAGAGCCTTGCGAGTAGGAAACCTGCATGCGTCCTCGGCGTTTTGAGTCGCTACGTAGCACCCGCCAGGCAGGCAACTTGCTCAACTCACCTTTCACCCACCTCTCCCCACCCCACCCCACCCCCCTCTTCGCCCGACTTGCCGATGGTAACGCATTAGATTCGTGTTGAGGAAAGGAATGGCCCAGTCCAAACCTCGTTTCCCCAGCTCGACGGGCGCGTGTTTGAGACTGTTTCCTAACTTCCAAGGCTAAATTTAGGGCTTGGTGCCTGTCGCGCCTGGACGGAGTGCATGTGACGAGGGGCTTTGACGCCGCTGTCCGCTGCTGCCCGTCCACAACGTGGCTGGGCACTGCCGGTTCGTTTTGGTTCATCAATCAATCAATGGAAGCCATTGCGCGCGCGATGGGATGCCTATGTCCGCGGCGCCCAGCGCCGCGCTCGTACCAGAGGCTGCCAAGCGCTGTCCATAGAAGGCGCTGCTGGGTGCCGTCGTGCCGGAGGCCATGGTCGCCGTTGACCACATCGCGGCCGTGCTGTGGCGGTCCACGCCGCAGCGGAGCTGGAGGACACCGACGCCATGCGGCATGCGGCCCTTGCCTGTGGAACGCGCAGGGTGGGCGCAGCTTCCGTCGCCACGTTTTTCAAGGGTTCCTCTTGGAGGCGAGGGCGAATTGACTTGCGGCCGCCGCCAACTGGGCCCAGCCGCGTCGGCGGGACGGCGGGTGCACTGCGTCAATCTAGTGGACGTCATGCTGGGCCTGTATAGAACCTGGTGCACAGTGTGCCGTACTGTGATTCCAGAAGGACTTGAGTAAGTTTCCCTGTGACATACTCAGCCCACGATATGCTGCTGATACCGCCCTCCGCCTTCTGGCCGCCAAACCAGGCCGCCGCCCCGGACTGCCTCAAGTGTGACGTGCCCAAGGATGTTGGTGCAGAGTGGCGCCGAGCGCAGGACTCCCTGAAAGTGTGTTCGCAGGCCACATCCTGTAGTCCACGGGGGTGTTGGCCACTGAGCGCAACGAAGGCCGTGTCCGCAGACCTTTGAGCCGTAGAACACTCGCGTGCAAGTGTGCACAGAAAACGTGCATTTGAAACCTGCGCGTGCAGGGTTGCACATTAAATGTGATTTTGAAAACTGCGCGTGCAAGTTTGCATTAGAATGCGCTCTGATCGATCATTAGCGTGCAGGTTTGCATTAAAATGCGCTCTGGTCGATCATAAGCGTGCAAGTTTGCATTGAAAACGGCGACAATGAACCGTAACGTGCCAATCCGAAAAAAATTAAATTATTTAACAAGGTAACATCACTTACACTTTGTGACGTAAAATGCAAGCTTTATGTTTTGGCCGTCAAACTAGTCCTAGCCGAAACGTTGCAGTTTTGCGGTTCGAGGTTTTGGCGAAGGTTGGCAGTTACAAGATTTGTCCACAGTGTGGTATGGACTTCAATCCTGATGATGTGAAGAACACCTTGATCTAATTTTTTTTTTGTACTCTTTTTTTTTAAATACTTGTAAACTGGTTAGTATGATACTTAATTCATTCACGTTTTACACTTGGTGTCAAGTTTTTAATGTGACACTTGTTTCACAGTACATGTGCTATAGTGTCAATTTTCATTTGAAAGAATTGCTCGATGTTGTGGCATTTTCTTGAGTGTTCATGTTAACCTGAATGGCCTGTGCAAAGTCGCACTTTTTTTTTTAAGTATTTGTACGTATCTTTGATAGTGAAATTATTAACAGCATCTTCCTTTTGTTTTATGTTTCACTTGCCTAATAAATAGGTGTATTGAATTTGATCCTGCTTTTATTTCCTTCCCTTTTTTTGTGCATTGCACATTGATTTCTTTTAACACAATCTGTGAGCATGATTAAGTACCTTCATCTTAATCTCAGCCAACTGAACATAGTAATAATAAATTTGTGATACTTAACGCAGTTTATACGTTACAAAAAAAGTACCTTAATAATGAAAAATACACTACAAAAAAATTATGTGAAATGGGATATAAAGAACCAGAAAATTGGAGGTCTTGTATATGGATTGTATCCCTCTCTACAATACATAGTCCTGTGAAAGAGCTTTTCATCTGGGATATTCTTAATATTGTGGGTTTACATAGAAACTTAGAGAGGGGAGGGTTTCAGTTTTTAGTTTATTAAGTATGAATTTACACAAAGCATCGTAGAGGGGCCCGAAGAGAATACAAACTTCTTTTTTTGTGGAGCCTAGAAATTTTGGTTATCCTGAGAGGCATCACATCCTCATACAAGTACATAGTTTATATGCGAAAAGAAAGAAGCAGAGCACACGTTGATAAGTAAGTTCAGGGATACGAATTGTTACAACTTTTAAAGAGCAACGATGCCAGATCTTAGTTTCTTAGTAAGGTCCTCCAAGTGGACAGACCAGTGAAGGTTGTTATTTACGTACAGACCAAGAACCTTAACAAAGGTATCATCTTCTATGTGAAGATCATGGACTTGAAGGGATAGTTAGATAGGTTTTGAAAGGATAACTGTAGAAAATTCGTCTAAGATAGCGATTTGAATGTAGGTTCAGAAAATTGTTGTTGTCTGTCAGTAGTTGTTTCAGGCATCCCCCTTACATGCATTCGAAAAGGCTGTTCACATAGTCCATTGATTTACATTTAACTACTGTGTTGTAAGGGAGAATGAGTGGCACAATGACAGCTTACAACTTTGTAAGTATATATAGTTTCAATTTTTTATTGATCATTAATTTCACACCTGGATATTGGAGAGACAAAGTCTAATGATTTTTTTGCCTTACATGAGGACTGTAACAAGTCAACTTGCAAATACAAATCTGCGTTTTATAATTCAATCGATTTGAAACTCAGTCCAAATAGGAACAAATACCTCACATCAAACTGTCAAGAGCAGTTATGTTGCACAATGCCATAATTTCCTGGATATCAGAAACTGAAAACAAAATAATTTAAAAAATACAACAGTGGAGAGCAGTTATGTTTTGTTGCACAAATGACAGCACTTATGTTGCCTGGCCATGAAGAATAAGCAACTCGACTCAGAAATTGTCCTAAAATATGACACAAGTCTTCAAGGATCCTGTTCCTTAGTCCAGATCAGAATCAGAATCAGAATCGCTGTCATCATCCTGCAATTTAAGTCCATACAGTGTGGCAGCGTGAATGGCATAGGAAGTCTTCTGCAGGAAAACACCTGGGGTAATGTCCCTGTTCAACAGCAGTTGTGAGGCCAGCCTCACTTTCCTGTCATTTGTAACAGAGGATGCTCTTCTTGTGGGACCAACTGGGAGCAAGTTGTCAATGGCAATCTTGTCACACCAAGATATGTATTCCAGCTTTACAAAACCTCCTGCAAGAATAAATGAATCGTCAATGGCACTGATAGTGCACAATAGTCAATAGAGCACAAGGATTAAAAATAGTTTGCTTACCAATACAAAACCAGACATTTGGAAAGTTCTGTGGGATAGCATTAGCAAGCATCTTGTTGTCCGTCTCTGACATGTTGTTAGTGCGGTCACTGTCTCCAAACACTGACAGTTCAGCTATTCTAGGTTTCCACTCCAGTTCGATGTACTCAAATAAGGGCTGAAGCACATCTCCCCAACCAGACAATTGTACATCACGCCAAACTTCCTGAACTCCGTGCCAGATCAAATACTGTGGAAGCAGGGGTAGTGCACCCAGACAAGCAATGAAAGAGAAAACCAGAGGGTTCTCCTCAGCAAAAGCAGCAAGTCCCAAAGTTCTGGCCTGTTTACTGACGCACTGTTGTGAAAAAGAGACAGTAAAAAATGCATCAGAACTTGGATCAGCAGTTCATTCAAAAGACATCAATATATTTATTTCTTTGAGATGGTTAAACCCATGATAAAAAAAAATAATGACTGCCAAACCGCATTTTGGTAAGGATTCTTTTCCTCATGTGTTTAAGGTAGTATGTGTTCAGATGCTGAAAATAGAATACAAACGTGTACTTTGCAGCTAGGCCAACATATTTTGCTGGAGTCTAAAGCTTTGACACCCCAAGGCTAAGATAATCACACTACTTGTCTTTTGACGTCTGATTCTGTTTGTTTTTTTTTTAAACATTTTCTAAAACGCAGCAACCATTTCTTGATAATTTTTTTTTAAAACAAGTTTATTTAATTTGTATTTCTTGACCAATGTCAAACGTAAAAAAGTGCTCTCCTGGGGCTTGGGTCTTACAGAATCAATAACCCAAAATTGGGAATCAATTCAGCAAGTGGTTTGCTCAGAACTCTACGGAAAAGTCTGGAAGAGGGGGTTTACTCAAACCATAATGTGACACTTGCTGTCTGAGCCTAGAGTGCATCAAAGTACGACTATTTTATTCTACTTTCAAAAACGTGAAGTCCAGATACATTAGGAAAAAAATATTCCAAAAAAAAAAAAACAATTTGACAAAAAATTATTTCAAGGGTACCAATCATGCTGATTAAGTGAATGCAACTCACAACACAGTAGTGCCATAGACAACCAACCACACGGCACAGAGGAAAGCAATGCCTGAATGCAGATATTTGAGCCCTCTCAAAATCACAATGGACTCTCCTTGGTTGAAACGCTGGTGCAATCAATTTAATAAAGTTAAAGACTTCTCGATATGCTGCTTCTGTGCGTCGTCGCATGAGCACTCTAACGACACCGACAACCTGTTGAACCAAACGCATCAAATTAAAAATGTAAATTTTAGAACATTGTTGAAGCTGTAGGAAGCACCACTCACATTGTCACCATGTTTTACAACTATGTTGAAAATTTGCATTACTTTCGGTTTTTTCGGTCGTTTTTTAAATGTACCATCAACATGAATGCTCTCTTTTGTTTCCAAGAACTGCAGCATTCTTCCCGACGCAAACACTAGACCCACACTTCTCTCCTGCTCACATCCAATAACACCTTGGAAAATGTAATCTGAACCATCAATTGTCTTACAAATTGATCGTAACCCTGGTCTTCCAAGCAAAACTCCAAGGAATATCAGCGATGATGGAATAGGAGGGTACTTCTCAGCACGAGCAGCATACATGGAAGAAGCCATCCGCACCCTCGTAAATCTCATAGCGAGTTCAGGGTTACGCACTCTACAGGAAAGAAACAAAGTTTCGATTATGCTCATTTAAGAAATAAACTGCGACAGTGCAACAAAGCAACCTACAGAAACAGCTTTTCATTTAATATGAGGAGAGAACAATTTTACCTGACTTTCCAGTTATCAAGAATTAATCTGAGCCTCTTGCCATCAACATTTTCTCTTGCTTCTTGAACAATTGCTCTTCTCAATGTATAATCCTGTTCCAGCAATCGGTCGGGTAAGTGAGAATGACGTGAAAGATGATGTAACAGACCAGTTTGACGTGAAATCACCGCTGTACCAGGGCAACCCTGGCCCCTTGTCTTGCGCTTGCGACAGGCGAGACGAATAGAATAACGCCGCCTCTCGCGTACATTGTAATAGAATCCATCGCCACAATGGTAAATCCTGGAATATCGTTTCCGCCCTTCGAATGCTCGAGCAGGTTGAGGCTGACGATCCATGCCAAAGGCGTTCGGATGACGAATTCAAACAGAAACAGAAGGAAACGCTGACTCTCAGCATGAAAGAAGAGCTACATCATCATAAATGCTGTCTCTCGGTCGCGGTGGTACAGGTTACAGATTGTCTTTGAGGTTACAGGTTATATCTGAGGTTATATATCTATCCAAGCTGGGAAGGAAGCGGAAGCGGAAGAGGAAACGATGTAGGTGATCGAGTGGGCGCAGCGAGAGATCGAGCAAAGCGAGAGATTGAGGAAACAAGCGAGCCGCGGAGAATTCAAACTTTTGGGCCAGCATGATATGAAGCAGACTGGAAAATAGTTGAAGGAAAAGAGAGTACAGTGAAAACTGTATTACCGCAAATTCGACAAATTTATAAATTATCAATGCCATTCGCGAAACACAACAGTGTCACTGCTCCGAACAAGCGGCACTGTCTGTTGGCGTCCTCGGACGTGCTCGAAGCTGGTACTCGTCGTGGACCCTGTTGACGACGACGTTCTCGGCGACCGTCCCCAGCAGCAGGAAGAGCCTTCGTGGCGGACCCAGACGGCGCCGCGATGTCCCCGATGTCTCGGCCGTGATGGTGGAGGCGCTGACCCCAATGACCTTGGACAGCTGCTGATCCACCGTCCAAGCCCGGATGGCCCTCGAGGCTTGCTGGCAGCTGACCAGGCGGTAGAGCACGATGTCCACGGCGCCGCAGGACCTGCAGGAGAAGCCCTCGGCCTGGTTGGTGGCCTTGTGCCGCGCTATGACGTCGTGGACCGCGCGGAACTACGCACAGACCTGGCGCCTACCGGCAGCGTCTTGGAGACCGTGGCCCAGATGGTGCTCTTCTCCGCTGTCGGTGTCGGTGTCCTGAGCAGCACCCGGGGGACGGCCGTGCTGACCACCCTGACCTGGAACAGCGCGTGGTTTCGTGCCTGACCTTGCATGTCGTCGGGCACGTCGACCTGGCTGCACGTCGTCCGAAAGGCCGTAAAGAAGCTGCAGGCGGGTGGGACGTCGTCTGCGGCCTCGAAGAGCTTCTGCAGCACAGCGTGCCAGACTCCAGACAGAGTGGGCTCGGCGGCCCCGGACGCCGTCAGCCACCTCGCGGCGAACGGTCACGAACTTGACGGCCGGGTCGTGGAGCCCCAGGCCTCCGGGGGGGGGGGGGGGCAGCACCATGACGTCGAGCGGGACTCGCAGTGGCTCCCCGGCCCAGAGGTACTTGGAGAGGGCCTTCCTGGCGTCCTTCACCACACCTGTGGGAGTTGGCAGAACCTGCGCACAGCGCACAGTGCCGGAGTACAGACAGGGCATTGCAGTTGGCGTTCCGGACCCGCTGCAGCACGTTCCGCGAGCGAAGCCTGTCATAAATGAGTGACCCTCGCAGGGCCTGCTGCCACGCTGGCCAGTTGGCCACAACACGAACGAGCAGGATCACCGCGCGAAGCATGCCGCACAGACGCACCTTGTACAGACGCACCCTGGTGGTCGTCTCCGCGTGAAGGGTAGCTGGGCGAGGGGGCGGGTGCCGTCAGCCGTCCTGCGCAGTTATGCATCCTAACAGGCACACATGCTGAGCGGGCTGGCCTACCCGCTGGTGTGCAGGCGCTTGTGCCGCGCGGTGCTTCTCAGAAAGGAGAAGACACAGAGGCCGCGCGACAAAGGCCAGCGGGTGCAGCAGGGCCCTCCCCAGAATGGATCTGTCAAGCGGCAGGAAAGTGAACCAAGTAAGGACGCCAAGCCGCTTAAGTGTTGGTGTTGTGCGATGACTGCAACTGACAAATATCTCTGCGTTGTGACTTTGATCGTGGCCACGGTCAGGGCATCAGTGAGGGTACTAGGAGCTGCTCCGGGAGTACGATGTGGACCTTGCCCTCCTTCAGGAAGTCGCTGCGTCGCTGCTCGGCATAGCGGGCAGTTGGTCTACCTCAAATGAGGCCTCAAAGCATGACAACAGCCTGATCGCGCTCCGCACCGGCTGCCTCAATGCCGGCCTCACCTCGTGACGCCATCAAGGAACACCCTGAGGTTCTTGACGTGCTCCTCCATTGTTTTCCTCTCTGACTTTGAGCCAGGCCATCACCATGGTGAAGCTGGAAGCCATTCTGAAGCCTACAATCATCCTCAGTCATGAAGTTGAAAGGAAACTACATTGCTGTTGTGTTTATGTCTTTTTTTTCTTGTCTTTGCTTAAAGTTTCCTACCAGGCCTTGATTAATTAGCCACAATGAGTGGCAAATTTCATAACACTATGCAAAAAAATTGGATTCAAAATACGAAAATTTATTTCAAATGGAACTAACACTTGTATGCTTTACAGCCAGCCACGACAAATTGTTTCTAGTTTTACCTTAGCATTCTGTTGAATTAGACAGGAAAAAAAGAGCAATAGATCATTCAGCCAAACCTTCGTTGGGAAAGCTGGGTACAGCCTTAATGTGCACAATTCAATGAGTGCACCAGGAAAGTACTGTGCATGTTTACGCAGAGCCAGGAAGGCGGCCTTGCCTATCACTGGCCTCAAGCATGGCCCATATTTTGTTAGGGTAGTTGCCGTATCTTGCATCTAATGCGCAATATCCTGAATGTGGACAGAAGAGTGCCACCAGTGTTGTAGTTTTAATTGGTATAATTGTTAACTTCCCGCAATCCAAAAAAAATTAAATGTTTGACCAATAGTGCGAATGATCTCCGCACCTGCTATAACATGCTTGTGATGCAATGTAGCTCCTACATTTCAAATTATATTGATAGTTCCCATTGCTGTGTTTGAAAAACAATCTCTTTTGATTGTGTACAGATCTAGTGCAAAATCATTATGAAATCAATGTTTTCATCAAAACATTTTACTTTCTGAGCTTAAAAAAAAAAAAAGAAAAATTGGGGCTACAGTTACGCTGCATTTTGCGTTCTTAAGGTGTTATTCTACCCTGACTCTCCATTTATCAAAAAACGTTAAGTCACAGGATATTATTTCAAGCATCAACTTTGAGTTGAAAATTTGATAATCATAGAAAATGGCTTGACTTATTGAAATGCAACTACAATTTTAACAAAAGATGATTGTCTACTTGGACCTTTGGTAGACGTCACACAATGAATAAAGCAGTGATGCAACCACATGGACACTCCAAGACTTTCCGAGCACCTTGATACGATCAGTGTGAGTGAGACCGCAGTCTGTAAAGTGCTCTTCATACCCTAGCAGTCGCTCATAATCTATTGGGGTCAGATATTCGCCCCTGCCATTAAATTCAACCGGGCGTTTGCTCTTCTTGCCTGAAATAAAAGGGCATTAAAGTATAAATAACAAATTTTGTTGTGATGCTGTAAAAGTTTTGAAGTACCTGAGCACTGAGCTGCAACATTTGTGGTTAATGTTGGAACTTTCTGGACCAGTGCCTTCCTGTAGGGCTCCAAGTAGTCTTGCAGGGTCATTTTGTTTGATAGTGTTGCCATGAAGCAAAACACTTTAGGAAGATTGTGCCAATAGTATCTTTTTCTACGCATTGGTACAAATGAAGATGAGCAGAGGATAACTGGGTCGCATCCTAGAGCCCTACATGAAGAAAAAAGTATCGAAAAATATATTTTTCCTTTCACTTTTAGTAGTCAGGGTTTGATGTCAAGGCTTACCTTGATATTTTTGATTTAGTCTCAGCATCCATTGTTGCAGTGTTTTCAAAAAACCAATACAGTTTTGTACCATCTTCTAGGCTCTTTGTTTTAAAGAAATTTAATATTCTTACAAATTGGTAGAAGAGAACACCAGTCCCAGTGGGATCTGAAAGCAAATCATGAAAAATCATGCTTGCATTCATGAAAAAAAAAAAGACATGTCAAAGAGGCTGCACACTATTTTTTCTTACCATCGAGTCCTTTTCTTCGCCAGTTAACTCTGCTCAGCTGGTCACAAGGGGAACCACCAATTATAAGATCAATTTGTCCAAGGGCAGCAAGTTGTACATTAGAAATAAGTTCAATAGCTCCTAGTTCAATAACTTTATCTGCAAAGTTGTGCATTGAGATTCTTATTGCGCTGGAATCAATTTCGCTGGAGAAATATGCGTCAACATCTAATCCAAGACACTTTGTTAGTATATAGTACCCTGAAGAAATACCATTGAAAAGAGACAGTACCCTTATCTTAGGTTTCTCTGGATTGCAGGGCTGCAACGCATACAATAATGTCTTAAAAAACTTATTATAAAAATTTAAAATAAATAAACACCTTGCTGTTTGGGACTCACTTTCATAACAAGTGGATTTTCCTGGAATGCTTCTGAAGCCATTTGAGAGTCATTACAGAATTCGAATGGAGAGGAACCTTCCCTTTCATAGCGACATTCTGAAGAGGGGGACATCACAGGTACATGCAGCTCTTCTGCTTCTCTGTGCCCTTCGTTGACATCAGCAGAAGTTCGTTTAGTTATCTATCAATAATACAGAAATGTGATGAACAACCAGCTAAAAGATGCTTCAATTCATTCAGTTTTGTCAAAGCTCCGTACCTTTTTTCTAAGATATGGTTTCACCTTGAGTCGCTGGCCTTTAGGGGGAGGCTTCCAGCACTTCCTGGCTCCTCGGCGTCTGTAAACCATGGCCACTAAATAAAAAGATCTCAAACAAAACCTGTTATCACAGTAAATATTATTCCTGTCCTCTTGAATTCTGCGTTGTCATGACAACGCTTATAGGTGGTTACACTAAAACACAAAAATCTTAACTTTACACCTAAATTTTAAAAGAGACAACTATGACACAGCTTTGCCAGGTCCTGAGGTTCTCCTTGATCATCAACTTTGATGGAATGGGCAGTGAATATGGCTTTCCTACAAATTTTGCAAATGCAATAAAAAGACAATAAACAGTTTCTAGGGAAGCAGTTATTTCAAAGTACTGGTGGCCTATGAAAAGAGAAAAAGTTACTGTTGTGTTCTACAATGTATGAACCCCTCCATCATAGCTCCCTGCTTGCCAAACCTGTCCAGCCAGAATTTTTAGAATCAACATTCTATCATTATATGCCATGACCTGTTACGTAAAGCGTATGTTACAAAAACGCGAAAATCTTAACTTTGCCTTTTTATTTGAATAGACACAACTATGCCACAGCTTTGCCAGGTCCTGAGGGTCTCCTTGATCATCAACTTTGATGGAATGGGCAGTGAATATGGCTTTCCTACAAATTTTGCAAATGCAATAGAAAGACAATAAACAGTTTCTAGGGAAGCAGTTATTTCAAAGCACTGGTGGCCTATGAAAAGAGAAAAAGTTACTGTTGTGTTCTACAATGTATGAACCCCTCCATCATAGCTCCCTGCTTGCCAAACCTGTCCAGCCAGAATTTTTAGAATCAACATTCTATCATTATATGCCATGACCTGTTACGTAAAGCGTATGTTACAAAAACGCGAAAATCTTAACTTTGCCTTTTTATTTGAATAGACACAACTATGCCACAGCTTTGCCAGGTCCTGAGGGTCTCCTTGATCATCAACTTTGATGGAATGGGCAGTGAATATGGCTTTCCTACAAATTTTGCAAATGCAATAGAAAGACAATAAACAGTTTCTAGGGAAGCAGTTATTTCAAAGTACTGGTGGCCTATGAAAAGAGAAAAAGTTACTGTTGTGTTCTACAATGTATGAACCCCTCCATCATAGCTCCCTGCTTGCCAAACCTGTCCAGCCAGAATTTTTAGAATCAACATTCTATCATTATATGCCATGACCTGTTACGTAAAGCGTATGTTACAAAAACGCGAAAATCTTAACTTTGCCTTTTTATTTGAATAGACACAACTATGCCACAGCTTTGCCAGGTCCTGAGGGTCTCCTTGATCATCAACTTTGATGGAATGGGCAGTGAATATGGCTTTCCTACAAATTTTGCAAATGCAATAGAAAGACAATAAACAGTTTCTAGGGAAGCAGTTATTTCAAAGTACTGGTGGCCTATGAAAAGAGAAAAAGTTACTGTTGTGTTCTACAATGTATGAACCCCTCCATCATAGCTCCCTGCTTGCCAAACCTTCTCAGCCAGAATTTTTAGAATCAACATTCTATCATTATATGCCATGACCTGTTACGTAAAGCGTATGTTACAAAAACGCGAAAATCTTAACTTTGCCTTTTTATTTGAATAGACACAACTATGCCACAGCTTTGCCAGGTCCTGAGGGTCTCCTTGATCATCAACTTTGATGGAATGGGCAGTGAATATGGCTTTCCTACAAATTTTGCAAATGCAATAGAAAGACAATAAACAGTTTTTTGTGTCTCAGTTTGATTTCTTAAAATTTAAGGACTTCAAAGAATTTATGGAACCCTCATCCTATTTCTGTCTTAGATGATACCATGTTTGATAAGATAAAATTTCATTTAAAAAAACTGCCAATTGCATGCATCTACTTTATTTCCTATCTTTAGCCTGGGCGAGAGAAGAAGTCGAGGCATATCCCCCCATCTCACTAACTTCAATGATCAAGGAAACCAGGACCAGGCAAAGCTGTTTGACAGTTCTCTTTTAAAATGAAGGCCAGAGAGGTTTGGAATTAGGAGGGAGCTATAAGGGAAGGTTCATACATTAGAGAATGCAACAGTAACTTCCTTCTCTCTCATGAGAGGCCAGCACTTACAGTTAAATGCTTCCCCAGAACCTGCTAGTTGACTTTTCTTATAATTCCAAAATTTGAAGGAAAGCCATTTTCAAAGCCATACCATGAAATTCGATGATCAGGGAGATCCTCAGGACCTTGGCAAAGCTGTCTGGTAGTTTTCTCTTTTGAAGGACTCGTTTGACACTTGTGAATCAGCCAGTGAGATGTAAGATAATGTAGGAACTCTGGGATAGCTCTAAATCCACTCTAGTCAAGGAGAAGGTCAGTTTGTATTATTCCTGTTCAGCAAAAATCGCCAACAAAGTAATAAATGAGGGGAGGGCTTAAATACTAAGTCGGTGTGTTAAGAAAAAAAAAATTATTTCTCAAACAGAAGGAATTAATGATCTATTATAAAATGTTGAGACCTACTTAAGTAATTGAACAAAGAAACAAAGGCACAACAAGCGTTGTGAGAGCAAAGCGCCTGAAACGACATAACAAATACAAACAGAATTTTGGGACAGAAATAATGCTGTCTGCTTTTTAGTTTTAATTTTAGAACTGCACTCAGAAAAATAAAAAGGTCTTTGAAATGTATCAGTGCGGGTGTACGACCAGGACTCAGAAAAGTATAATGAGAATCATGCGGGCCTCTCGGCCGACAGAGAAAATGTGGTTACAGAGAACAACAACCACACTATGAAGGCAATTTAAAACTTAGATTGGGCTCAAGGTAATTAATCATACGCAGATGTTGTTTGAAAACAGCTCTTTCCATGTGAGGAAAGAGGATAGAAAATGAGAGCATGGTCAGATTCGATACGCACATTTATTAGGTAACTAGTACAAAACAACAAAATTGAAGATGCAATCACAATGCTCACCACATAAGAACAGTCAGTCACATGCATAGAAAAATAGTGAGGAACACTCTTAAGGGAATATTAAAAGTCTAGAACTGAAAATAAACATACGAACAGTCAGTCACATGCATAGAAAAATAGTGAGAAACACTCTTAAAGGAATATTAAAAGTCCGGAACTGAAAATAAACATACGAACAGTCAGTCACATGCATAGAAAAATAGTGAGAAACACTCTTAAAGGAATATTAAAAGTCCGGAACTGAAAATAAACATAAGAACAGTCAGTCACATGCATAGAAAAATAGTGAGAAACACTCTTAAAGGAATATTAAAAGTCCAGAACTGAAAATAATAAAAAGAGCCTTTCAAAAGAACATAAAAAGTACAGTATTGCACACAGTAAAAGGATATGAGAAGGTAAAAAAATATTCTTCAGACCTAGTGGTCTGTAATGAAACAAGGAAGACCAAGTCAAAAGGAAAAGAAATCAAAAATGAAATTTCTAAAAAACATAGAACAATGAAAGGCACAAGATGCTGTGAGCTCAAATGGCATAAGAAGGATCAAGACAAAACAGGAACCTTATCATAGGTAAATAGGATTTATCTTGCTGGGATCGAAGTCCATCCCACAGGTAGGGCACACTTTCTTTTTTGCATCACGAATCAGTTGACCTTTTGTGTTCAACCAAGAACTCAGACACCAAGTGTGGAAGTAATGACCACACTCAGTGTTGTCCAACTTGCCAGAAGCCCATTCTTTGCAAACGGAACACTTTGGCGGCTCTGGAGGATCTGCGGCAGTAGCCGTGCTTTCATCCTTTTTGGCCTTTGGTGGTCTGCCTCTTTTCTTGGGGGGAGGCTTTGGTTTGCTAGTAGTGGCCTTTGAGGGACAATAGTCGGGGTCCTGGTCTTTCTTGGGTGGAGTCTTAAATTCTGGAGACAAAGACCTTGGAGATGGAGATCGGGCCTTAGAGGTCGAAGCCCTTCTGTTGGCAGAACTTCTTGAGCAAGGTGGAGATGGAGATCTGGCCCTTGAAGTCGAAGCCCTTCCATTGGCAGAACTCCTTGAGCAAGGCGAGTAGGGAGATGACCTCTTTGCTGCAGGTGAAGGAGATCTCCTTGATGAAGACGGTTTGTCCATAAATGACCAAGTTGGTAAAGGTGATTGAGTGTGCTTGTCTCGGGAGGGCCATTCAGAGCGATAAGGCCTCTTGCACTCAGGCGATGAAGATCTCTTTGGTGAGGAGCGCCTCCTGTCCATGAAGGACCGTTCTGGAGAACGAGACCTTCTCTTCGGTGAAGAAGAATCATCAAGGAATGACCATTCAGATCTTGAGCGCGATGCAGCAGCACCATCTGATGATGGCTTGTCCCAAGAGAATCCAGAAGTCGAAGTGGAAGGAGACCTCCTGGATGTATACGAAGAAAATCCCCTCTTGGCAGCAGAAGAGTGTGAGGCCGAAGGCTTGTCCATAAAAGACCAATCAGGTGACACAGATCTTTTCTTTGATGCCTTGGACAGAGACGAAAAATTTGGTGAAGGTGACCTGCCCTTGTGAGCAGAAGACCTCGAGCTGGAAGGCTCGTCCAAAAACGACCAATCAGGTGAGGCAGACCGTTTCTTCGATGCAAAACGCTTGTCCACAAAGCACCCTTCAGGTGAAGACTTTCCTTTCAGTCCTGAAGCACCTGAAGGCCTTTTAGGAGAACACAAATTATCCAAGAAAGACCAGTCTGGAGTGGGAGATCTTTCCCTCGGCAAAGAGAACTTGTCCGTGAAGGCATTTTCTGGAGAACGAGACTTCCTCTTCGGTGAAGAAGGATCATCCAGGAATGACCATTCAGATCTTGAGCTCGATGCAGCAGCACTATCTGTTGATGGCTTGTCCCGAGAGAATCCAGAAGTCGAAGTGGAAGGAGACCTCCTGGATGTATACGAAGAAAATCCCCTCTTGGCAGCAGAAGAGTGTGAGGCCGAAGGCTTGTCCATAAAAGACCAATCAGGCGACACAGATCTTTTCTTTGATGCCTTGGACAGAGGCAAAAAATTTGGTGAAGGTGACCTGCTCTTGTGAGCAGAAGACCTCGAGCTGGAAGGCTCGTCCAAAAACGACCAATCAGGTGAGGCAGACCGTTTCTTCGATGCAAAACGCTTGTCCACAAAGCACCCTTCAGGTGAAGACTTTCCTTTCAGTCCTGAAGCAAACTGAGATAAGTTAGACGACTGGGGATCAGAGGCAACAGTCTTGAAGCGGGGTCGAGGGGTTTCCTCTATTAGCCATGATGAATCCGGTGTTGGGGAACTGGAAATGTCATCAGGTCCATCCATTATCAGCACATCAGGAGTACTGCTTGGTGCAGGGCTTGGAGGTGCAGAGCATGGAGGTGCAGAGCATGGAGGTGCAGAGCATGGAGGTGCAGTGCACTGCTCTAGAGAGGTGGGCTGCGCAGGGCTGGGCTGCACTGGGCTGGGCTGCGCTGCGCTGGGCTGGGCTGAGGAGGGCTGGGCTGCGCTGGGCTGAGGAGGGCTGGGCTGAGCAGTACGGAATGGTCCTGGGTTCATCACCCTTTGCATTAATGCAAATAGATCTGAAACAAAACAAACACAATAGTTAATAAATACCTCACTGTTAAAAAAAATATGAAAATTCAGACCGATTTCGGCTTACTTTGTGGTCTGAATCGCAAATTCATAAAATGAAACGAATATTCAGACCAACTGTCTGAAAAATGTGACTTGCTGTCAGAAATTTGGATTCTGACTGGCAAGTCTGAAAATTTACAGCGGCGAATATCAAGTTTCGTACCGGTGGACTGAAATATTGTACTTTGTTGTCCGAAATCTTAATTCAGACTTGTGAAGTCGGAAAACAGGCTAAAAATCGCCATTAACCTTAAACAGTTTTCGGTATTCTTAAAAGTAAAGAATATACTATTGTTTTATTTCTAATAATACTTTCGTTTATTGTAGTACGAGCAAAGAGAGTGTTTCAGAGCTCCAAAACGGATACATTTTGCTATAGCCGCTAGGTGGCGCTAGTGTCGCATTATTGATATCTTGGAGTTAAAATTGCCTCTGCAGCCAAAATGAGGTGAACATTTAGTTAAAAACTTATTTCAAGTCATTATCTGAGATGCCATGAGTGTACTACAGCAAGATTGATTTGAATAAGTAGAGAATTCGCCAAATAACAGAGAATACAACTTCGCTCTCGCGCATGCCCACGGGTCGACGTGTGGTTGGGTTCGGGTCGATCCCTCTTCAGTTAGCGCAGTTGCGATTGCGATTCGGTCGTTCCGTGCAACTTGCAGTAGTTGACTACATTGTTGAGTTCACTTCCTCGTCCGTAGGAAAAAAATACGTGGACACAATAAATATTTCACTCTATTGCGAGTAGGTAATGTAAGCGAGACTATCTCTGTTATTTCTTTTTCGGACAACCAAGTCTGGTAAGACCGATAGGTACGATTTTTTATGAAATATATTGATCTGAATACTAATGATTACGTTGTCTGAATTTAAGACCTTGTAGTATGAAAGTTTTAGTATGAAAATTCATACTGCAAGTAAGTAAATCGGCTTCTTACAAAAAATTATGAATTTTCAGCAAAAATTTTTAACAGTGCTGATAAAAGAGTACGATGGGCCTGCAACCTGTGTCTATCAAATTGTTATAACAAAATTCATAATAAAAGGAAGTTTATTTTAAAAAAAATTCAAGAAAAAAAAAGTGGGGTAAACAAATCTGAACGACTGAGCGCTTTAGACCATGAGACAAGTTAAGGTCCAAAAAATGACATAAGTAAAGACTTTAGAAGAGAAAATAGCATTTGCCAAAACATTTCTTACCTTCAGCCCTTACACACACCATATTCACTGATGCCGCTCCTGACATTTGGACCAGTGATCCAAGGGATCCACTCACACCTGGAAATAAAAGTTATAAATGTAAACAAGACATTAGACGCTCAGGAAAATCGAAATGAGTCAATGAAAGCACGAAGGTAAAGATACCTGCAGTGGTAGCAACAGAAGTGACCTCTCCTTCATTTGTTTCCCCTATGCCACTTTCCATTCCATTATGGGTCATATTGGTGTTTCCACCTGAGACATATAAAACACAAGTCAGCAAAGAAGCATTTTGTAGCAGATTTCACAATTACTTGAATCACTGGAATATTAACAGATAGGACTAAATGTTACTAAATTAGCTGATGGTGATACAATCAAATAATCAGGGGACTTTGGTTTATTCTAAGGTGTTTTAACAATCATCAATGCCTTCCGAAATTGTAGTAGCATGAGTATTGAAACAAATTGAGGTTGAGAGCAGTCGGAAGCTGCCACTAATAGCTGAAAAAATATCACAAAAGTTGACATACCTGCAGTAGTTGCCAGAGAAGTCACTTCTGCTTCATTTGGATTCGCTTTGCCACTTTCAAGTCCATTTAGGGTCACATTGGAGTTTCCACCTAAAACAGATTAATCACAAGTCAGCAAAAACAGTTTTTACCGGATTTCACAATCATTTGAATCACTGGAATATTTAGCAAATAAAGCAAATTGAGGTGGAAAGCAATTGGAAGCTGCCGCTAATAGCTGATGATATATCCTAAATGTTGACATACCTGCAGTAGTTGCCAGAGAAGTCACTTCTGCTTCATTTGGATTCGCTTTGCCACTTTCAAGTCCATTTAGGGTCACATTGGAGTTTCCACCTAAAACACATTAAACACAAGTCAGCCAAACACAGATGGTTTGAACAGGAATTTTGTTAAGCACCTGACCTGCTGAAATACTCAAAGAAACCTTTCAATTGAAAATGCTTCAACTGGCATGAGGAAATTTTTAAAATTGTCTCAAGAGACTAGGAAGCACTCCTTACATAACCCTTCAGATCATCAGAAGCCTTTCAAACTGATAGGGGTGAGAGCACTTTGGAGGAGCCCCGTAAGTTGAGTTGCATATGTCAACCCTCTATACTTCTAGGGCTGTATCAACTAGGAAATGACTAAATGTAACTTAGCTGGGGGGCTAGCAATAATTGAGAACACGCAGACATTACGGACCAAGGAAGGTGACATACCAACTGATGATGCTTCCACGCCACCAACAGCAGCAGCGACGTTCACAGACACATTGAATGGAGAATCCTCTCTCAGCATAGCCCCAAGTCGGAGGCTCCTCAATTCTTGGGCGTCCATGCTGCAATAGTAAGAGTCATTAGGAAAATGGTGCACTAGCAGAAATCTTACAGTGAAGTTCACACTTGTAGCCATTCTCCAATAACGCGTGAGCGCACACACACTCAATTCTGCGGTATGAAAACAAGACGATGCATTCCTTTTAGAAATTGTACGTGTTGCACGGATCAAACTACGAGAACGCACGAAGACCGAAATAGAACAGTCAACTTTCTACTTAGGGAGCATGCTCTGTGAAGAGACGCCATGCGGAGGACAAACATAACCTACAGACGATGCATCCTCAGAATCCAACAGTCAAACGCCCCGAGCGCACTACAAATTTGCACCCTGAACTTCATAACCCCGATTCCCACATAAAAAGCCATTTAGTGAAGAGAAGCGACGACGGTGGACTGCGGTGGGGACACCCGAACACCGATACCGACAATGAAGCCGGCATGAGCGCTGCGCACTTTCATCAGGAATGATCCGACGAAAGTTGAGCTCAAATAGTTCAAATGCGCGTGGCAACACGTCCATGGCCATTATCGTTGATCTCAAGGGTTACTGGCAATCACTCATTGAGCGAAATGCAGCATGCAACACCCTTTAAAGCCGCGGTGTACCCGCAGTGACAGAAAACTCGTGCACGACCATAATAGATTAAGTATAATACAACGGAATGACAGCAGAGTGCTGTAAACAGATCGGACACCACAAAGGATTGGTAAGAGCTGCGTCCTAATCTTGGATTACACGGATTAACATGGATAACAAGTCACTGCTTGACGAAGCCACGAGACGTCTTACCTCAGTCATACGCTGCAAACGAATGAGCAAAGCGTCCTTCACTTCCGGCTTCCGTCGCGTCACGAACGGTGCCTCCGCTGGAAGGAAGGGGTGTGTTCTAGAGCACGGATTAGAAATGACCACCAGTAATGCTAACCTTCGCCAAAACCTCGAACCGCAAAACTGCAACGTTTCGGCTAGGACTAGTTTGACGGCCAAAACATAAAGCTTGCATTTTACGTCACAAAGTGTAAGTGATGTTACCTTGTTAAATAATTTAATTTTTTTCGGATTGGCACGTTACGGTTCATTGTCGCCGTTTTCAATGCAAACTTGCACGCTTATGATCGACCAGAGCGCATTTTAATGCAAACCTGCACGCTAATGATCGATCAGAGCGCATTCTAATGCAAACTTGCACGCGCAGTTTTCAAAATCACATTTAATGTGCAACCCTGCACGCGCAGGTTTCAAATGCACGTTTTCTGTGCACACTTGCACGCGAGTGTTCTACGGCTCAAAGGTCTGCGGACACGGCCTTCGTTGCGCTCAGTGGCCAACACCCCCGTGGACTACAGGATGTGGCCTGCGAACACACTTTCAGGGAGTCCTGCGCTCGGCGCCACTCTGCACCAACATCCTTGGGCACGTCACACTTGAGGCAGTCCGGGGCGGCGGCCTGGTTTGGCGGCCAGAAGGCGGAGGGCGGTATCAGCAGCATATCGTGGGCTGAGTATGTCACAGGGAAACTTACTCAAGTCCTTCTGGAATCACAGTACGGCACACTGTGCACCAGGTTCTATACAGGCCCAGCATGACGTCCACTAGATTGACGCAGTGCACCCGCCGTCCCGCCGACGCGGCTGGGCCCAGTTGGCGGCGGCCGCAAGTCAATTCGCCCTCGCCTCCAAGAGGAACCCTTGAAAAACGTGGCGACGGAAGCTGCGCCCACCCTGCGCGTTCCACAGGCAAGGGCCGCATGCCGCATGGCGTCGGTGTCCTCCAGCTCCGCTGCGGCGTGGACCGCCACAGCACGGCCGCGATGTGGTCAACGGCGACCATGGCCTCCGGCACGACGGCACCCAGCAGCGCCTTCTATGGACAGCGCTTGGCAGCCTCTGGTACGAGCGCGGCGCTGGGCGCCGCGGACATAGGCATCCCATCGCGCGCGCAATGGCTTCCATTGATTGATTGATGAACCAAAACGAACCGGCAGTGCCCAGCCACGTTGTGGACGGGCAGCAGCGGACAGCGGCGTCAAAGCCCCTCGTCACATGCACTCCGTCCAGGCGCGACAGGCACCAAGCCCTAAATTTAGCCTTGGAAGTTAGGAAACAGTCTCAAACACGCGCCCGTCGAGCTGGGGAAACGAGGTTTGGACTGGGCCATTCCTTTCCTCAACACGAATCTAATGCGTTACCATCGGCAAGTCGGGCGAAGAGGGGGGTGGGGTGGGGTGGGGAGAGGTGGGTGAAAGGTGAGTTGAGCAAGTTGCCTGCCTGGCGGGTGCTACGTAGCGACTCAAAACGCCGAGGACGCATGCAGGTTTCCTACTCGCAAGGCTCTCTCTCTCTCTCTCTCTCCCTCTCTCTCTCTCTCTGTCCCCCTCTCTCTCTCTTTCTCTCCCCCCTCTCTCTCTCTCTCTTTCTCTCCCCCCCCCCCTCTCTCTCTCTCTCTCTCTCTCTCTCTCTCTCTCTCTCTCTCTCTCTCTCTCTCTCTCTCTCTCTCTCTGCATGTGCTGGCATCTTGAGTGACACCCCGACTCCATCTTAGAGCCACCGGACGCGGACGGGGATAGGGTCGCAGCCGAGCCCCGCCCCGGCGTCGCTGCTGTCCGTCAGACCCACGAGGTCCGCGAGGTCGCCGACGTCGGAGTGGTGCACGATAACGTCCTGATGGTCCTAGTCTAGCCGCCGCCGCGGGACACCTCCCTCGCGGCGGTGCACCTACAGGCTGAACTCGGCCCCCGGGGCCGCCGGGACGCCACCGCCGCCGGCAAAATGTAGGCAACAAGTGCTTACTTTGCCCCTTCCCCCCAAAAAAGGCCGCATCTAGATTCGCCACTGGAATCGGAGTGCCCTCCGCCTTGAGGCCCTGTGCGTGGCAGTGCGCAGCGTCAGGGGGCAAGGCAGGCCGCCCGTGCAGGCGGCTTGCGTCGCGGGACTGCCTACCCGGGCGTTCACAGGCGCTACAGACAGCAGTACAGTAAACCATGCAACAACCACTGGTCTCCCGACCACATTTAAAAGCGGCTGCCGGAACTCCGTGCGCCAGAGACTCTCAACACACACTATCCGCGCAAGGCAGACTCCAGGCAGGGAAGGCTATACTCGGTGACCATTTAAAACCGGCGCACCTTAACGATTCCGCATTGAATCATGATCAAATCGAATTGGCTGACAGCCAGGGCGCTGGCCAAGGGGGGTGCTCCATGCCACCAGACACCACCTGCGAAGCGAAAGAAACGAACCTTGCGATACAACCCGCGCGTCAGAGCGCGGTGTAAGTAAGCGCACGGTATGGGCTAGAAGACAGGCGCAGGCAGACAAAACTCTTCACGCGTTTTTCGCTCCAGAGTCGCTTTACTAAACTCGAACCGAATGTATGAACCCACCAATGGATTGCTCTCCAAACGAGAAATCCATTAGTGGGGTCACACGTTCGGATCAAGTCCACTGTAGCGACTCTGGAGCCAAAAACGCGTCTAGAGTTTTGTCCGCCTGCGCAGGTTTTCTGGCCCAGCACGCCACCTAGTTCCTACTCACCGGCAAGGTAGCAGTCCTGGTGGTGGCGCCGCGCCGAGCTCGTTTGAGAGCTGGGAGCTGTGGCGGCTCACGGTCGGCGACTTCTCCGAGTCCGGCGCCGCCGCCCCACAGGTATGGGTGGCCGTGAGGTGGGTCGCTTCCGTCCGAACCCGCTGCTGCCGCTCCCCGAGTGAAGAAGGCTCAAAGCAGTACCTGGAACCAATCGCCCGCGAACAGTCCGGCGTGTCCACGAGCGCGCACTGCTATCACGCCCTGTGAACAACACCATGGCTTCTTTCTCTTCGACGGGGATGTTCAAGCCGCCATTGCGGGTCAGCAGCGTGCCGGCGACGGCCATGGCATGGGCAGTATTTAGCCGATGTACTCACAAACACGGCGCGCTGTGCCAGTGCAAGGCCACGGGGAGAGTGGTCACGAAGTGCGCCACGCACGGCGCACGCTCGCCAACACTGCAGCACAGTTGTCCATGGTGTGGCTTTGACGTTCGCCTGGAAGATGACGCCGAGCACCATCAGCTTCTTTCCCTACGCCAGCCTCCAGCAGCTCCTGCAGCCAGCACGCCACACTTTGCCGGGTTGGAAAGGAGCCCCGACGCCGCCCCGTAGTCCAGCAGGACTCCCAAGAGCTGTATGATTAAAAGTTCACCAATTGATTCAATTCAAATTTTGTGTACTTGTAGTCCACTGATTGTGGCATCATCTTTATTTGCCAGACTTTTCATCTCCCTGAACTACAGCCTGATTGTTCACAAAGGACGGATGGAAGTTCTTTATTTGCCATTAAGAGGGTCCTGGTAGTGCCCTTGCCCTTGGAGGGATGCCGGTCACTGCGCTGGCTGAACCGACCTCCTGGCCATGAAGAAGTGAGTCCCGGAGAAGCTCAGGCCAGCGGCAGGTGTGCCGGTCACCGCGCTGGCTGCGCACACCTGCTGGGCTCCAAGCAGTGCGTCCTGGTGGCGTCTAGGACGGCGCGGCGGCAGCGCCGGTCACCGCGCTGGCTGCGCACACCTGCTGGCCTCCAAGCAGTGCGTCCTGGTGGCGTCCAGGACGGCGCGGCGGCAGCGCCGATCACCGCGCTGGCTGCACCTACCTCCTGGCCATCAAGAAGTAAGTCCTGAAGGTGCTTAGGCCAGCGGCAGGTGTGCCGGTCACCGCGCTGGCTGCGCACACCTGCTGGGCTCCAAGCAGTGCGTCCTGGTGGCGTCTAGGCCGGCGCGGCGGCAGCGCCGATCACCGCGCTAGCTGCACCTACCTCCTGGCCATCAAGAAGTGAGTCCTGAAGGTGCTTAGGCCAGCGGCAGGTGTGCCGGTCACCGCGCTGGCTGCGCACACCTGCTGGTCTCCAAGCAGTGCGTCCTGGTGGCGTCTAGGCCGGCGCGGCGGCAGCGCCGATCACCGCGCTGGCTGCACCTACCTCCTGGCCATCAAGAAGTGAGTCCCGAAGGTGCTTAGGCCAGCGGCAGGTGTGCCGGTCACCGCGCTGGCTGCGCACACCTGCTAGGCTCCAAGCAGTGCGTCCTGGTGGCGTCTAGGACGGCGCGGCGGCAGCGCCGGTCACCGCGCTGGCTGCGCACACCTGCTGGGCTCCAAGCACTGCGTCCTGGTGGCGTCCAGGACGGCGCGGCGGCAGCGCCGATCACCGCGCTAGCTGCACCTACCTCCTGGCCATCAAGAAGTGAGTCCTGAAGGTGCTTAGGCCAGCGGCAGGTGTGCCGGTCACCGCGCTGGCTGCGCACACCTGCTGGGCTCCAAGCAGTGCGTCCTGGTGGCGTCTAGGCCGGCGCGGCGGCAGCGCCGATCACCGCGCTGGCTGCACCTACCTCCTGGCCATCAAGAAGTGAGTCCTGAAGGTGCTTAGGCCAGCGGCAGGTGTGCCGGTCACCGCGCTGGCTGCGCACACCTGCTGGGCTCCAAGCAGTGCGTCCTGGTGGCGTCTAGGACGGCGCGGCGGCAGCGCCGGTCACCACGCTGGCTGCACCTACCGCTGGTCTCCAAGCAGTGGGTCCTGGTGGCGTCTAGGCCGGCGCGGCGGCAGCGCCGATTACCGCGCTAGCTGCACCTACCTCCTGGCCATCAAGAAGTGAGTCCTGAAGGTGCTTAGGCCAGCGGCAGGTGTGCCGGTCACCGCGCTGGCTGCGCACACCTGCTGGGCTCCAAGCAGTGC
Organism: Stenchaetothrips biformis; assembly: GCA_030522485.1. NCBI lineage: Eukaryota > Metazoa > Arthropoda > Insecta > Thysanoptera > Thripidae > Stenchaetothrips > Stenchaetothrips biformis. Next base: position 1,164,523 of record CM060093.1, on the reverse strand, counting down.
GTCCTGGTGGCGTCTAGGCCGGCGCGGCGGCAGCGCCGATCACCGCGCTGGCTGCACCTACCTCCTGGCCATCAAGAAGTGAGTCCTGAAGGTGCTTAGGCCAGCGGCAGGTGTGCCGGTCACCGCGCTGGCTGCGCACACCTGCTGGGCTCCAAGCAGTGCGTCCTGGTGGCGTCTAGGCCGGCGCGGCGGCAGCGCCGATCACCGCGCTGGCTGCACCTACCTCCTGGCCATCAAGAAGTGAGTCCTGAAGGTGCTTTGGCCAGCGGCAGGTGTGAGTTTCGGTGATGAAGTAGACATACGCCACTCTGTCAAAGTACCAGTGAACTGATACTGTAATGTTGGAGCATTTGTTGTGAATAGAAAAGAGTAACTTTTAAATATTTTTTTAATGGCAGAAAGCATAATTACCATCAGGTCTTTTTATTTTTGGTACAGGTGAGCTGAGAACTAACTAAGTTAGAAACAATACGCACATCTTCAAGTGTAAATTAGTCATGGCAACACTACAAAAAAGATGCACTCAGAAGAAGTGGTAACAAGCAAGCATTCCACCAGGGTCAAACTAGACGTCATTTTCATTATCAGTACCCCCAAAGGCATGTGAAACAATGTTAAACTTGAAATAAAAATTTTGGACGAAATATACCCCACTGGTATTTGAACCTGGGTCCAAACTTCTCCAATTTGCTCAGCTACAACTGCGGCCTTAAATTATAATAAAATCAAAACAAAAACAATACAACAATTATTGGCTTTGTGATAGCAAAGCCCTCCACTTCGATGGGCCAAAATTTTTCTGTCCGTCTGCTTGTGTGCTTGCCCACACTACTCCTCCTGAACAAGTTGGCAGAATGGGCTAAAATTTGGAGGAGTCATCTGCATGTCAATAGCTTGCCACACAACAAATTTCAGGTTCCCACCTCAACAACTTCCATGATCCTAGAAATAGACAGTTCAGTCAGTACACTGAAACCTTTACAGAAATAGGCAGAGTTACACACCACGCTAAGTACAATCAACAGCAAACACTTATCAGTAACCACAATATAAGTTAAATCAATAGGGCTGCTAAGCACCCTAAATAGGCAACTACAAGGTCCAAGGTTCAAGGCTAGACTTTCCACAACGGCTCCGTCAAGCGTGAGCCTTCAACTTGTGAGGTTGATGAGCACACTGGGGCAGACCCAACATAATTTTTTTTTAAAAATTGCAATTATGAGAGAAGTGTTTTAATTAAATTCACTGCATACTTCTACTTCTTTTTGAAAAACAAATTTCCATGGTCCCTGTTCCAACAGTTTCATCACAAAGAAAACTTAAATCATACAGGCATTGCCAAAGTTATAAGTCACGCTAAGCGCAACAAATAGCAAACAATCATACATGATCACATATCAAGTTGAGTCCATTGGGCTGCTGGGACTAAATGTACAACTACAGACTCCATACAAAAACTAAAACAAAATAACAGTAATTAGAGAAAAAGTGTCATCAAGTTCACCACACACATCTTCGTTCCTATACGAAAACATTTCATTCTCCCAGTAATAACAGTTCATTGAGTCAACTAAGAACATACAGAAATAATCTGAGTTATAAACCACGCTATGCGCAATCAAGAGCAAACAATCATCTACAATCACCCATTAAGTAGAGTAAATTGGGTTGCTGCACAATATAACATACATGAAATAAATTAAACCAATACACCTATATTACTTAAATATACAGTGCAAAAAGTGTACAAACTAAGCCTGAATCAACTCATGTCTTAATTCTATTACTGTTATTGCCACAAAAAATTACACAAAGTTTGTTCAGTAATATGAACAGAAGTTAGCAGAGTTTCACTATTCCATAAAAACCAAACGAGAACACTTTCGTATAATAACAAATACAGTCGAGTGAATGTATTTGCAGCAACGCACTATAACTGTACATGAAATAAAGTTAGTAGTTACACAAAATACAACAAACAAACAAATTTGAAATATAAGGTTGCATCATAATGACAGATTGGCCTACATCCTCAAGAATATAGATCAAGAAGATTGCTCAAGAAGATAGGAAACTCATCTCATGGACCAGTAAATATCATCAAACTTGTGCCAACAAAAGGCAAAATTAAAGCTGTAAGTTGAAAAGAGTGGAAAAGAGAGAGAGAGAGAGAGAGAGAGAGAGAGAGAGAGAGAGAGAGAGAGAGAGAGAGAGAGAGAGAGAGAGAGAGAGAGAAGATACACTGCTAAGCTCTTGTCAGTTCTTGTGCACATGGAAAAGAATTCTGCTTAGTTACAGGCAGAATAAAGTCAGTCAAAATGGGCCGCAATGAAGTTCTGGTCCATATGCAAGAACTTTCTCATTCGTGTTAAGAGGGCACTGTATCTCCTTATCATGTCAAGCAGAAGTATATCAGCCTCTAGGCGATGTTTGGATTCAATGTGATTACTTAATTTTAACACACGATTTCCTATGCCTATGAAATGCTTCCCACACTTGTTGCATGTGACAACAGCAGGGGGACAAGGTACCTGAGAACAATACACTGAATTACGACACTGTGACATGAGACAGTAATCCTCCAATAGGCTTCGTGAGGAGTGAAGAATCGAGTTGACTGAACAACCATTACTCATCAATCTTGCACTGCTTCGGAAATTAGCTTTGGGGTGATTGGATTCCAAAACCTGGACAAAGATTAAATATAGTCATGACCAGGTCAGCTGTACATAAACTGAAGAAAAATTTCCTCACAATTACCTTTTTTATTGAATGGATGCAACAAATAGTCGAACTGTTGCACACGTCATCAGATTCCTCCACAGACACTGTGGCAGATGCATGTTCTTGAGTAAATTGCTGTTCTGATGCACTAACCTCACATTTATCAAGATCCAATTTCAGGTCAGATACGTCCAATGCCTTAGGCAGAATCATAATGAATGTAATTCAATAATGACAACAGCACCATTCCACGTCAATGAACACGTCATAGAAACCATAATAATAACAAGAGATTGAACGAAAGAAACGAAACCAAAACCTACTTTAAATGCTCTATCGGTATCCCACCGCTGTTCTGCACTCACGTTTTCATCTCTGCATTCCATTGATAATAATTATAAATCTTGTATTCACCTATTCAAATAAAAATAACGTTAAAATGACTAAGATGGTAACAATTTTAAGGGGAAACAATAATAATGAGGCACAGCTAGATGCAGTAGCGTGGACGGCAACGTTCGTCTGCTTTCCCCTCTGCTTGGCTGCTTCTGCTTGCTGCCGTCGCCGCGTCACCGCCGCTAGCCGCACCGTTATGAGAATGTAAAGGGTGCAGAAGGCTACGGACGAAAGACGGCTATGACAGACAACAAACTTTGTTCTGGCTTAACTTCAACTAGAATTTGCTACTTCCATAATTAACCTCCTCTGATACTGATTCGAGAAGATGAGTATCTCTGAAAGTGAATATCCAAATTTTGAGGTTGATGAGAATGATCTTCAAAATTTTGAAGAGTTTTGTGACACGAAGTACAAAGACGAGCAAGTACAGAAGTTAGGGTTCTTTAAGGTTAGTGTTGTTAGTGAAGAGTTTCATATTCTTTTTTGAGCTTGTCTTGACATTTTCAAGGATGCTGTGAGATTTCGATGTCCTATAAATAGTTGTGTCCAGAAGTTCATTTTTTGTTAAAAGCCAATAACCAGTCGATGAATTTACTCTCAAAGCTAAGGCCCCTACTCCCCCTGAGTTATGGAGAGGTTAACATAAACTTTCAGCTATTTATCTCAAATTCTCCATACGACAAAGGAAAACTAACCCAATTTGTTGTTTGTAATAATTGAACCTTAAAAGACATAAGAAAAAAGATAGCGTTGCCATTTTTGGAAATCTAGCGTAGTTTATGCTGTGAAATCTATTTTGTAAGGATTGTTTTTATTTTTCTTCACATTTGCGAGACTTTGATTTAAGTCTTGGTTATTTTATTTTTCAAGAAAGCTAAGATGGGTATAAAAATTCTTACTCCTTTGACAAAACAAATTTAATTGCAAGAATGTAAAGGCTGGGTGTCTTTTTCTTTATCGTGAGGGACGTTTTGGGAGAAACGACCAAAAGTTAAGGGGCTCATCCATAACTCAGAATCTAAGGAGAGGTGGGTGCAATAAAAAGGAACTTTCACCGCTAAATTGAGACTGCGGACTCAAATTTTTAAAAATTAAGTAGCCATTTTTCCACTTATAAATGACCTTAAATAATTCCCCTACCCTACCCCTAGGTTCATCTCCACAAGGATGCAAGAAGGAAGACCACCTTGGAAGAAGTATTACAAAACTTCAATAGTGAAGCATACAGGGCTGTCAAGGAAATTATTGTTGTTGAAAACCCTGTGGCTTGTGGACTTTACGGTCATCACAGTATTCCTGTACCAAATAAATTCAGAGAAGATTTCATGGAAACAGCCACTCCTTGTTCATTTCAAATCCACAGGGGGAAAGCTAACTGCTGGTGAGTTCCATGTAGATCAGGCCAGGTTAATGGTTCTGTCGCACATGTCCCTTTCTTTGGTTTTGCAATCCTTGCTGTATAACACTTTGCTTATGTTCTTTCTGCTTTCAGTATGGAATCGTTAGAAAAAGAAGGAACTAATGCTTTCCTGGAACATTTCTTTTCGGAAGTTACAGCCAATGCTCTACAAGTTTGTGAAAAATCCCAACAAAATAAGCACATGAGCTACATAACAAAGAAGATACCTACCTGGAAAGCTGCGTTTGAAAAACGCCAACAGTTCCAGAGGCAATGTTCAGCAAAAGAAAAAGCTAGAATTCTTGAACTTTCCATGCAATCAGAAAAGTTTGAAGAGAGCAGTGAGAAAGTGAAATGCCACTGTAGCGCCTGTGCTTTTATGGATATAGAAATTCCTCCTCATCCGAATGCTCCTTTAGGCCATCTTTACAGTTCTGGCATTGATGAAAGTTATGAGAAGCACGTCAACCTCACAGAAAATTTTTCAATGATTCATCTGTGTTACAAAAACATGTTGAGTATGCTAGATTCAACTTTCAATGGCGTTTCCTTTCCTGCCATGTATTTAGGAACAAACCACACTGTATTTCCGATTCATGTGGAGGATCTATCTTTGTGGTCTTTTAACTTTCTGCTGTTTGGCTTCCCCAAGTTCTGGTAAGATAGCAATGGAACTTTGAGGGCAATTTAAGGATATTGTAAAGTTCAAAAAATGGCTGATTAACTTTTTTTAAATTGTTGAGTCAGAAGTCTCAATTTCTGGGTAAAAGTTCATTTCAATTACATAAACTCATACTCTTAGGTAGGAGGCCTGCCTCTTTTTAGTTTCTGAGTTATGTAGGTTTACGTAACTTTCAGTCGTTTAGCCCAAAGTCTCCTTAAGACAAAAGAAAAGGTACCCAGCCTTCATATTCTAGAAATTAAATCTCTTTCCACATGGTAAAAAGATACCATTGCCCTTTCTTTAATACCTCTCTCAGTTTTGGTGAGTGAAAGTAATTAAGACCAAAAAGTGGCTCATTCTCTCAATTTTGAAGGAAAATAAAAACAAGTCTTGTAATGTAAATTTTGCAGCCTATAATGGGCTGATATTTCCAAAGGTGGAATTGCAATATTTGTATTGTGTCTTTGACGGTTTAATTTCTACATTCTGAAGATTGAGTACCTTTTTCTCTGTTGCGAGTAGAATTTAGGAGAATCAACTAAAAGTTTTCGTAAACTCCATAACTCAGAAACTAATAGGAGTTGGAGCCTCCAACTTGAGGAATAAATCCATCTAATATTGACAGCATTTTTACCACAAAATGAACTTTATGTCACAAATGATTCTAGGACATCAAAATTTTACTATACAGTATCCTTAAATAAATTAACATTCTGCCTACATAAACTAATTAAAAATTTACTTTTGCAGGATTGTAGTACCACCTCATTCTGTAGCTCAACTCACTGATGCTTTAACAAGATGTGGATTTGGAGGCCTCCACAAAACATGCACAAACTCCCTAGGTCACAAATTCTTTATTCCAAATGTACCTTGGCTTCTTGCAGAAGGAATTCCCTTCAGTGTGGTAAGGAACGTCCATGCAATAAAATTTTATGAAAATAAACACCTTGTACACTTAGCATTTGTGCCTCAGGTCATTCAGAGAGAAGGAGAAGGTGTTGTGCTGCTGCCGAATAACTCACTCTGGGGGAAACTTAGGCCATAATTTAGCTCAAGCCTGCAACTTTGGTACGGAAAGATGGATCCCATATGGATGTGTTTACCCAGCGTGTGTCTGCTAGTAAGTATTTAATTCGTTTAATGTGGTAAAGTTCTTTCAGAAGATTTATTGTTACACTGGGTGGTTTTTCACCTAATTGGAAGTTGATTAGAATTTGCTAAGAACTGTATATGTACTAGACAAGGTATCATTGACTTTGCAGTGAGAATGCTGTCCATGCTGACTTTACACCAATCATTGCGGTTCACATGAAACATCTGCTCAGGGCTTACATCAATAACAACGTGATCAATGCTGTAGAAGATAACTATTTCTTGAAATCTGTTGTAGTCCCCAATAGAGCGCAGTATGAAGAGAGTAAGTCTCTAACACCATCCTCTTCAACCAAGAAGATCAAAGAAAGAATTAAGTGTCCAGTTTGTCCTTATACTTGGGCAACAGCCATTAAGAAAAATGTCATGCTTCACTTAACCAAGTACCATTCACACCAATTAAGGAATGATCATGTTGTCCTGTTTTTGGAAGAGAAGTTTCCTACATCTAAAGTGTGATTCAAGTTGTGTCTTTAAACCATCAGATTTTCTGTAGGAAGTTTAATAACGACAAATGATGATTAAAGAATTTGGTTTAATTCAGTTGACGACATCCATCTTAAGCACTAATTCACCAACTCCAAGGAGTCATGTAATAAAATACCGTTGTTAGTTCCAAAGTTGAAATAGAAACTTTGTGGAGGAATTGTTGACATAAAAAAACTTTGTGGAGGAATCGTTGACATAAAATTGGTAACTAACTATGGTAACATGATAATCTTTCCCAAGAAGTAACTTGTGTAAAATAAAATACACTGGTTATTTAAGACAATTAAACTACATTACATGTACTTTTCAAAAAAGCTATTGATAAGTGATGAAAGTTGAAACTGGTTGGCTTCTTTCATCTCGGTTGACACAGCATAACGTCCAGCAGGTGGTTTAACGTTATTCTTCCAGGTTAGTACCTTCCACTGCCTGGGCTCAATTTTTTGAAAATGAGCAGCTGTGGAAGGAATCTCAGAGCCCCTCAGTATGAGGGTTCCACCTACTTTGAAGTTTTCTTTTCTCCTTTGAAATTCATCAAAGAGAGCCTCTTCATCAGCCCCAAAGCCTTCTAGTTCCCTGCAACAGATATAAAACACACAAGCCACTGTGAGAAAAACCTATGGAAAGTACTGTTAATTTTTTCACAGCTCTCCTCCATCCTTTACACCACTGTGGTCTCCGTCTTTTGACAATAGAAATCCTTCGTTGTTTTTCTGATGGTGCTACCAAAGTTCATCAGACTCATTGCTTATTCCATTTTCACTCAATTGTTACAGACAATCAATTTGTTAAGGTGACAGAAAAAAATTGTTTTTTAACTTCTTTTGAGAAAGCATTATCAATGAAAGGCAGGAGCTGTGTGGTATCTATTAAGTGCTTTGAGCAGGGCAAAACTAAGAGAAACACAAAATCAGAAGTATATTCCTTTAAGTTTAATAGTATTAAGTTCAGGTGGCAACTACAAACTCCAAATTATGCTTGCTTGAAGGAGCCTGTAGTAGTCAGCTGTACTTTATACTATTAATCTTTAAGAAATAGACTTCTGTTTCTTTGTTTCTCTTAGTTTTGCCCTGCTCAAAGCACCGAATAGATACCACACAGCTCCTGCCTTTCATTGATAATGCTTTCTCAAAAGAAGTTAAAAAAAATATTTTTCTGTCACCTTAACAAATTGATTGTCTGTAACAATTGAGTGAAAATGGAATAAGCAATGAGTCTGATGAGCTGTGGTGGCACTATCAGAAAAACAACCGAGGATTTCTATTGTCAAAAGACGGAGACCACTGTAGTTTAAAGTATGGAGGAAAGATGTGAAAAAATTAACAGTCCTTTCCGTAGTTTTTCCCTACAGTGAATGATGAGTTTCATTTATACCAATGCCACACGTATGAGTTCTTTTTTCTCTGGTTGCTGCTGGGTGAAGAACAAAACAGAATCCCAGCAGCCTGATTTCGGGCTCATAACGTGCACATTTCAGCATAGAAGGACCTCCTATTGATAAGCAAATAATTTTGTTTACTGATACCACAAGGAAATTTCTAGTGCTAAATCAGGCTGCTGGGATTTTTTTGGTTCTTCTCTCACAAGAACTATAATGGACAAAGTAGAACCAAGAGTATCTGGTATAGTAAAATCAGCTTCTTTTTCTTGGAACATATCTGTCTAACATTTAAATAAGTTAAAATGTAAGATTTTAGACATGCAGTTTCTATTTTTTTTTTTAATCAATTGTATGCCCTAACGTCAACATGTTTCAATTGGACCTGATCTTAAGCAACATTTAAAAATAAGAAGAGATTAAACAAAGTGAAGGATGAAAGAAACATATGTTGCGAATGCGGTTTTAAGCGAAAGATAATACACTTACTCTGGGCTAAAGATGTTGCAGGCAGGAAGCACATTCCAATTCATTCTTTTAAGGGCACCTAAGAATTGGTTCAGTATATCAACCGCACAAAACAAAATGTCAGGATCAACTTCTTGCTGGTCATAGAAGCCAGTACCATTCCACTCACTGCCAAGGAAGTCAGCATGGACACCAGCCAAGTGCTGCTTCCTCTGGGCGCGGTTCTCCTTGTTATCAATACTATATGGAAAACCACACAGTACGCACAGCTCCTTAAAACAATGAGCACGGGAAATGACATTTTGTCCATGGCGTTTTTGATCAACAGGATCAACAGCAGATTGTTCACAACACTGCAAAAGAAAAAAAAGTTTATACATTCTGGTTGCCAATATTGACGGATGGCATTGAGGCATGTTCGAATGGTAGCTGTCAATTACCTCAGTATGGAACCAAACACCATTACTAGGCATAAAACTGCGGCCATAATTCCATTTCAGTTCAGAGCCAGCAGGAAGGGCACCGGTTATGTACATCTTGCAAATGGAACGGTTGTTCAGGGTCGGAAATATGCACACTTTTTGCTGATTGCTACTGCACCAATTCATGTAGCTAATTGGACCACCCAAATATCCACGGGGTTCAACAGTACTTCTATTGAATACGTGAGCTGTGGACAACTCTGTAGGAATCTGGGCAATCCAGCCAAACACTAATGCGTCCTGTTGTTTGATGGCTAACTTGACTGGTGCATCCTTTCTAACACGCAGGCGGTACCCTTCTTCTACTTCTTCCTTATTGATAAAGATTTCAAATAAAGTTCCGGCTTGCTTCCACATTTCCAGTAGTTTAAGTTTCACAAGCACCATTTCTTGAACTGTCAAACCTGTCATTTGGAAAAACATTTAAAATTGGTGAATATGTTGATGACGAGCAATTATGCAATAGTAATATATTTTAATGCAATGACCAAGTCCATCTTTACAGTCTCCACCAGTCTGTTTGCCATCCACCGAGCACGTTCGTAGGGGGCAGCCCTTCATAAACTTTCGCCCACACTCGTTGTCATAGCACCAAAGCTCTCTGAGCTGATCTGCCGTGACAATCCATGTATCATCTGAAGTCCTGTAAACCGTGAAATCGAGATATAAGTACATGGTACAAAGTTTACCCAGAAGACATAACCTATGTACTTACACAGAGTTCTTTGGGGGCTGGGATTTATCTTCACAACGACGACGTTTCGGCCTACTTTTTTTGTCCATGGCGATAACCTCAGTTGACTTTGAAAACCACGCAAACGGGAAGAACAGGAATAACATTTAAAGTTGTGACAGCCCGGGAACAGCAGATAACGACGACTGTCCAGCACATAGAAAAGTAAAACCACACCACAAGGTGGGGGCGGGCACCCCGAGTCGCCACCAGGCGGCGCTCAAGTCGCCAAAAGTGGCGGCGGGCCCCCAACTGGGCAAATGTCGTCGCCACAATGAAACTCAACTCTCTTTAAAAATGGTCAGACACCAAATTGTCGCAGGACCTAAGCAAAAATCGGCAGGTCTGACCATCCAGCAGTTCGAGCGCTGTGAGGCAAGGCAGCGGGCAGCGCTCGGTGGGCGAGACCGAAGGTGAAAGGAACTCAACGTACAAACTTGCACGCGAAATTGGCATTGCGTGCAGCCTTGCATGCAAAGTCTGCATCTCGTGCAGCCTTGCATGCAAAGTCTGCATCTCGTGCAGCATTTGCATGTCGTTTGGAGGCACCCCGTTTTCCCCGTACCTATTAATTCATCAGAAGTGATATTTGGCGTCTGATTCCTGTTCATCGACATGAAGATAATACTCATTTCTCCTATGAACTATTTTTTTTTCTTTTTTTACCATCAGGTGAAAAACGACGTGTGCTGGGCAAAATGTTAAGAGCATAATTTATTTCAGCCAGAGGGAAACCTTCAAAACTTGAAACTAAGAAATCCAAGCACAAATTCCTGTGAATTTTAAAACAAAGAACTAATAAAATGAACTATAGAATAAGGCAAGTGGTTTTTCTTTGTTCTTTGTTTTATTACAAATATTGTGACCAGATGAAGTAAACAAATTATTGCAAATATAACCAGTACAATGTTCAACAATAGTTTTGGGTTCCTTGATCTAAACAGCAAAACAACTTCAGACAACTTTTTGGTACACTTCTTTATGGTATATGGAGAGTGTTGATGACATGGAGTAAAACCTGATCATCCCGTCTTGTAAAAGCAAACTGTACATTAATAAAGTAAGGGCAAGCAGTATCACGCAGGATTTGCAACAATGAACAAAACAAATATCTCTAAAAATTGTAAAAGTCACCAAAAAACATAAAACAGTGTAGAGCACTCTGAAGGGTGTTGCTTGGAGGCAGAAATCTAGCAGTACTACACTTTCATATAATTTTACACTAAGGAAAATTTGACAGAGGTAAACATGACATGGCTGGGACTCTTAACAAATTTTATGTGAAAGTGCGGGTCTCCTCAGCCTCCTCTGCACCACCTAGTTGGGATGGCTGCTTCAACGCTGAAGCTGGGACAGTTCTTTGAAATTTAAAAAACAAATGACAACACAGATATTGAAAAAAAAAAACAAAAAAAAACATATTGCTTTCATAGTCATAAATTGTTCAGAATAAATTTAACAAGGGCGGAAGGCTGGACACGTTTTCTTAGGGGAAAATCGACAAAATATAAAAGATAACGTATACAACTCAGAAACTAATAAAAGTGAGCAGTTCCTAGGCCAGCGCCACAGGTGATTCGCAGTTCAATGGCCAAGAACTTCCTTTGCGGAACAGGACATTTGCCTGGACAATGAGAGTAGCACTGGCTCTTTAAACATGAACCAATTTATACGTAAAGATTCATAATTCAAAAAACGAAGTATTCGAAGTAAGGAAGGACACAGCTAATGGCCTTCCACACAGACTGATATCACATATGAGTGTATGGAATGCCCTGCATGTCATTTTGCTGGTATTTTGTGACCCCAGAAAGACATATCTTGAAACTCTTACAAATACTGGTATCCAGTTCCCTGTCAAATTTAATGTCGTGATTTTCAATGACACAAAAAGGTGGACGAAGCTCATTACCTCCCACGCGCACTGAAGGCACGTAAGTGCAAAAGGAGTGACTAGTAGAGTATGTCTCCACGTAATCCCTTTCTTAAGGGTATAAATGGCCCACGTTTCAGGGCTAAAATTGGTTTCCCTATTACAGAGTGCTGGAGGAATTGGTCCAGATATCTGTCACTTCCCTCCTGGAAAAGACAAGAGAGTTACGAACAAACGTTGATAGGAAAGGAACATACAATTCAAAAAGCTGGTTAGAGTGAACCTGCCCAGTGTCCAGCAGTTTCAGTAACAACATATAGATTAATGAATGACCAGTAAAGAAAATTGAGAAGACGTTTAAATCAGAAGTTGTAAGCAGTGCATGTTAATGGAGAAGATAAAAAGAAACTTCACAGACTATCGCAAACAAGAAGGTGAAAATAAATAAAACTGCAGGTCAGAGAGTTTTAACAATGCCAGGTCTCCTGGCTACCATATTTATAATTCCAAAAATGATGACAGCAGTGAGCCAACAGCACTTAAATATTAACGCCATAACTCAGGAGCTCCATGGTCTCAGGTAACAAATCACACATCCAATTCAAATGGTTCAAACTGCTGAGTGGTCACCAGTAAATATTAAAAACATTATCAATCAGGACAAGTCTTTCACTAAATTGTTTCTGACACCATGGGCTTCGAACAGCCCTTCCCACACTATATTCACTGTACAGTCCAGGTATGATTTGAATACTTCAAAACCCACAATTGGCAAATGAGCAACAAACAGGATTCCATGGGGTCACAAGTATTCAATATGTCTCAGAGATGAGAAATGGGGTCAACTACATAGTGAAATGCCAAAATTTATCACACACAATTCAAATGGCTCGCAAATTTGGCGTTAAAATTAAGCTGTTAAGTAGCCAAGGGAGGACCTAATTAAAATCTTACCTGGTAACAAGAAACCATCTGGTCGCACCAAGAAGATACAGGGTCTCAGGTTTGACAGCAAGTTAATTCTTGACAGTGCCAGCACTCAGAGAACTAATCACACTCCAGTTGAATTGGGATTTCGACATGGGCACAGAGCACCTGCAACAACAATGAAGACCACATTAAAAGAAATTGTATAAGGTATGTTACAATGACCCAAGTCCTTCACCTTGTCAAATTCCCCCATTTTAAAGAAACGAGTGAGTGGTAAAAAGAAAAACACATGTTCAGAGTTTTAACCAAACACAAAATAAGTGGAGGGAAACATTTAAACTTGTCAATCATATCGGTCAGTTTCATTGCTGACACACCCCAGTGCAGGAAATGTATTGACTCCAGAGAAACAATGAACTAATTACAAAAAAAAACGCCAGGCACAATCACATGGCTGAAAGGACTGACATTTAAAACACCCAGTCGCAGAGGCAAACTGTGCATACTATTTAGTGATTAGGGAGTAGGCGGCAGAAAGGCCTTCTTTGTAGACAGCTAAGCGTGGCAACAGGGAGGCAGAGAAGAAAAAATTTAAGCACTTAATCAATTTCTAAGAAGGGGCTGTTACACCATTTGTAAAGGATTGTAGTTCCTGTTAAACACAGACACACTGCATGAGATGACAATACCACTCAAGTGTTACCAGTCTTTTTGCCTCTGCACTCATGTGAAACAGGCTATGAAAACAAGGAGTAAGAGACAGCAAGAAGCGCAGGGGAACTGCAACGAAGATATTTATATTTATTGCCTGTACAAGTACTACTTTCATGACTAATGAATCTATACATATTTCAAAGAATTTTCAAAGAATTTCAAAGAATGAAACAAGCTGAACCAAGGGTGTTTAAGACTTGCCAGTTTTCATGCTGCAATTGTATGATGGATGTTGTAGGAAGAAGAAACGCAGCTCAATGTGGTGAGGCTCAGTCTCTAAATCGTATCGGAACAAATCTAGCTGCGCGGTGCTTGGACCTCTTACTGTAAGAAGAACGGATGACACAGAGGTTGTAGGTGTCGAAACTCACCAATTCAGGTGTCACAAAGCCTTCGATAGCCATGGCCTATTACGTACCAACGTAGTTGATTTTTTCCCTTTCCGACGTCCTTTCAGTCGTAGCAAAGATGATCAAAGAAGTAGAATCAATCACTCTGGTAAAGAAGAATGGTGTTTACTTTCGACTACCCGATTCCGGCCTAATCATGATCATGTCGTTGTTTTGTTTACATGCTGTCGGCTGCGCTGCCCGTCACGAATGATATTAGCAGAGCAGAGGCCTGCAGAGAGGCTACAAGCAAAGTGCCTCTCCAGTATGAGAAATCGATTACAGCGGAGGATCACAGTTAAGGAACCGGACGCCAGCAGGAACGATACAATAATGTCGCAAGACAATTTCAGTATTTTTAATTCAGTATTTTTAATAAACGTCTCTTTATTCTAAGACAAGAGGCAATTTTCTGGCCGAAAACCAAAATCAAATAATTAAAATATAAAAATCAAATATATATTTTAAATAAATTATATTAATTCCTTTTATTAGAATTTAATGAATTTTTCTCACATAATCCATTTTAATGCCTTAATATTCATTGAATGCATTGTAAATATAAGAATCATTTATATATAGAAAAAGGCAGAGGGTGTTCCCGGAGGGGGTGTTCTAGTATATACTCGTTTCGTTTCCTAGTTTTTTCGTTAAAGCATCACGAGCTGTTCGTAGCTCCACGAATGATTCATTATTTTCTTTTATGAGCCATTCGTAATATTACAAATCACTCGTAATTTTATGAATATTTCATAATTTCTCTCTTAAAAGTACGAAGTATTCTTACTTTAATGAATAATTCATAATTTTCTCTATGAGCTATTCATAATATTACGAATCATTCGTAATTTTATGAATGTTTCATAAGGTTTTTTAAATGAGCCATCCTTGTACAGTATTTTCCCATTGTAAAATCGTAAATTTACGAAAAAATTAACGATGAATAGTTCATTATTTAACGAACAACTCATAGATTTTGGAAACTTTTCGGTCACTTTCAGGCAATTTTTCCAAAAAAATTACGAAGGATTCGTAATCCTTTTCTTATGAATGTTTCATAGAACGTATTTTACGAAGCATTCGTAAAAATTAAGAAGCATTCATGATCAAATTTGTCGTAAAATTACGAAAACTTTTGTCAGTGTAAGTGCAAGACATCAACATACATCTTCTTCTTCTGGTTGGGAAGCTGAAGTGTGTTCAGTATCTAAAACCTCTGAAGGAATATCAGAAAAGCGATCAGAATCCAACAGACCACTGTATGAAGAAGAAGGGTCCTGAAGAAATACATCATAGAACAATGAGTAATGCTTTTCAGGCAGTGCACAGTTATCTAGCTTTACTTGTACTAACCAATTCTGAGTCAAGATCGCTTTCGGAAACTATTACAGAACTTTCTCCTGCAGAAGGCTCAGCCATTGTTCATTAAGTAGCAGATATTTAGTACATAACAAAGGAATAAACCCCCTCAAACTACAAAAGCATTACGACAACTTTTAACACTCGTAGGAATCACCCAAGTCCAAACGTAAACAAATGCCCATCCGACCGCAAACTTTGCCATGCCGGACACGGCCTGTCGTCCGTTTGGCGACTGAGTCGCGGTTTTTCAAATCGCTGGACGGGACTCGGGCTTTTAATCGTTGAATTAAGAAATTTCCATCCGTTTCCCAGAGCGAATAGGACAAAATAAGTCACAGGTTTGGTAGAAATGAGTTTTTAGCCGGGTTTGGTGTCTGTGTGGGTCGTTTGATGCTCTATTTCCGTTCGTAGCGAAAACAGTGGTTTTCGCCCGTCCTCCGAATTGAAAATTGGATCCATCTGGATCTCAGCAATCAGCCATCCTTTCAAAAATCCAAGCACAGATCCTGAAACTAGACAAAATTTGACATGGCGTAGGAGGGTTCTTGATTCACGAAACGTTGAAAACCGTGTATATTTTCGGGCCAGCAATAAGACGATGCTCTGGCGGCCATTTTCTCGTCGTCACTTTTAGGCCTAATTAAGCATTACGGGGTGGGTTTCAAACAATGCGGCCCTCTGGAAATGATGCAGCATAAACCGAGGAACAAATCTCTCGCGGGGTGTATGTGTATTTAACGGCCCCTTGTGCCTTTAAAAAATAAAAAACCGACGCCAGGTCGCGCATTTTCGTTACTCGGCTCGCTTTTAAATCACATTTTATCTATTTTTTATTCATTTCTCGCCCTTCCCGTGTGGTTTAATGGATTGCTCGTCCTTTTTTCTACAAGAGTCATGCTAGTTTGTAACCGAAACGGGGCGTTCAACGAAACTATTGTGAGTGTAATATCGGAAAGCGGCGCAAGTCCGACGCGGTCCGGTCCAGGTGCCCGGCCGGCAGACACTGATAAAAGAAAAGTCGTAAAATTATGAACCATTCTTGTATGGTAGTTTCCCATAGTACATTCATATTTTTACGAATAATTTTATGACGAATGATTCATTATTTTTATGAATAACTCGTTTTTTTCCGAATGCTTCATAAGACATATGAATAATTCATAATATTTCATTTTGAATGTTTCGTTTCCTAGTTTTTTCGTTAAAGCATCATGAGCTGTTCGTAGCTCCACGAATGATTCATTATTTTCTTTTATGAGCCATTCGTAATATTACAAATCACTCGTAATTTTATGAATATTTCATAATTTCTCTCTTAAAAGTACGAAGTATTCTTACTTTAATGAATAATTCATCATTTTCTCTATGAGCTATTCATAATATTACGAATCATTCGTAATTTTATGAATGTTTCATAAGGTTTTTTAAATGAGCCATCCTTGTACAGTATTTTCCCATTGTAAAATCGTAAATTTACGAAAAAATTAACGATGAATAGTTCATTATTTTACGAACAACTCATAGATTTTGGAAACTTTTCGGTCACTTTCAGGCAATTTTTCCAAAAAAATTACGAAGGATTCGTTATCCTTTTCTTACGAATGTTTCATAGAACGTATTTTACGAAGCATTCGTAAAAATTAAGAAGCATTCATGATCAAATTAGTCGTAAAATTACGAAAACTTTTGTCAGTGGAGGGGGTCACGGCCGGCCCTAGTAGTTGCCACCGGCTGGTGTTGCTTAGGTGTGTCACTGTGAAAGTAATTTCTGCTTGTTTTTAACCTAGCTGAAGTATGTGATAATTTGAATGTTTCTTTATGTAAACAGAAAATGATGTTGTTTGAAGACTTACATTAGGGAAATTGTTAGTTTAGTTCTGTAGTTTGAAGTACTGCATGACAAAACATATTAATACTTGGGTCTCAAGTATTAATGTATGGCTTAACATTCCTGTCGATTGCATAAAGTCATACCCTTAGGAAGGGCCCCACGTCAACAAGTTTCTGAGTTATGGATATTTATGCCAGCTAAGTTAATATTAAACAAGCTAGGGCCCGCCCTTCCGTCGAACCGAGTTGCCAGCTCCGCTTCGCTGCGCCGGCAACTCGGTTCGACAGGGGGCCGGCCCAGCTTGGCCTGCCGGCGGCCTTTCCTCGGGCCTTCGGCCCTCGCATCAGACCCAACTTGGCCAGTCGAAGGCCCGGGCCTTCGGCCCGCTCTCATCAAACACCCCGTGAGCGGGTAAGGCAAAGTTATCGATGTACCATCGTGACTTAGGCCCGCCCTTCTATTCACAATATGCAAAAGTCCTTACACTTTTTACTCCAACTGTCCTTAGAATATGCCCATTTCATTTGTCTCTTAGCCCTCATTCCGAAAATACTCATATTTGCCATGCTACTGCAACTCCTTGCAATGGAGGCACAGCAGGAGCGCAAAACGAGCCCGTCGCACTTTTTCACATAACTCATGAAGGCGGGCTCCTGGACCCCCCTTCCGACCCCTAGTTGAAGAGGTCTTGCCAAGACCTATCGAAAACTTAAGTAAAAATTTTCAGTCGGTCGACCCCCTTTTTTCAAGATCCTGATGTGACTAATAGACGAAGTCGGGCTCCTGGACCCCCTTTCCGACCCCTCGTTGAAAAGGTCTTGCTGAGACCAATCGAAATCTGCAATAAATTTTTTTAGTCGGTCGACCCCCTTTTTTGAAGATCCTGATCTGGCCAACTTGTAAAAGCGGCCGATGGGGTCGGGACCAGGTCCATTCATCTTGTCTCGTCGCCCTGATTCCAAAAATACCCCTATGTGCCCTGCTAGCACCAACAATGGCGGAAATCCCCCTCCCGCCCATGCAAACCATGATGCAGCTGCTGCAGGCCTTGCGCGGGTCGGACGGGATTTGCACCACCGGATTGTTTGTTCGGACGGCCCTCCTGAAGTACCCTCCAAATCTGGTCACTCCAGCTCAACTCCTTCCTTGTACACAGACGACGACAACGACGACGACACACAGACACAAAGGCAAATGCATATGCCCTCCCCCTATTTTTTGAATAGATGGGCGGGCCAAAAAGGGACCAAAATGTGGTTTTATCTCTCTTATTTGAACGAAAATTAACTCTACAACTACCCTTCTAGATTGCCTTTTACAGCCAACATGGGGCTGAAATTCCATAACGTTGCAATGGTTCAGTTTGCTCATGCCGTTAAAGGTTCAATGGCCCGAATCTGAAGACTGGTAACATATCTCTTTGCCATGAGGAGAATTTGAAGGAAATGATGTAAAAGATTATGTTCACCTCCAAAACTCTGTAACTAATAAGAGAAAAGTGAGGGCCTCTAACCTTAGGAATTGAATTTTTTTTTACAGTAATAAAAATGTCATAATAAAGTGAACTTTCTGTCTAAAATTTGTAGGACTTCAGAATGTTACTTCACAGTGTCCATAATACAAATTGCACATGCCCGGTAATGTTAATTTGTCATTTTTCAGGACAGTACCATTTAGTGCAGCTCTTGACAAGCTACCTTACCTACCAGGGCTATGCTGCAAGAGTTCCATTGTACTGAAAATAGGTGTCCACAATAAAGTCTCTTTATTATGCAAAACAGTAGAGTAAAGTAACAGGTAAATCACAGTCCCCGTAACAAGCAAATCATCTTGAAGAAGAAGAGGGTAAGGCTTCTTCTTACAGCATTAATGAACATATTGTACATCAGCAGGGAGCATTGGTCAAATTATCTATTTACATATTGGCACACAGAAGGACACTTAGCAATGGTACAGACCATTAAAGCTGAGCATAACACACTTCATACTACCGCTGCCTGCGTCTCCCCACCCTGTCCATCATAAGCTCCTCTACCATGTTATCCTTTGTGTGAGACACTTCTGAGAGGAATCGGAAGATTGCGGCAGCAAAAGGTCCTGGTGGATCAAAGAGCTCTTCAGTAGCATTTAGAACTGTTGCGTCATTCATTATGCTACTTCTCTTTCTTGCTCTGCTGACTCTTCTGAAGTCGTTTTGAGAAAGCAGGATGTTGTAGTTCTTCTGCTCAAGTCGCACCAGTCCAGCTGTAAATTAATTGAAGCATGATAGCCATTAACGTGTAATCTCAGACTAACCCTGCAAGATCTTCTTTTTTTTATAAGACATACCCAGGAACATGTACACATTAGAATGAATGCCGCACTCTTCACGTAGAATTTTATTTTGGCATTCACATGCATTGTTGGTTCTCGGACTGGATCCATGGACACACATTCTGGCCCTCCTCCAGGGTCTGCTCACCCAATTTCGCCAAACATATCTAAGATATGGCAGTACCATATGGAATATGTAGTTTCCTTCACCAATGGCGTGGTTCAATAAATAAAAAATTATATTTTATTATTCTGAATGGCAGCCTCTGTACGAGGAGCTCAAAGGTGTCGTTGATTTTCAAGAAGAACTGCCATTAATGAGTGATCACCCAACAGGAGAGGGTCCGAAACCAGTGAAGGTAAGAATTTCAGACTACCATTTTTCATTCTTTTTAACTCTTCAATCTTGTCTTCGCCTCTACCTGTTCCATTTTCTTTTCTTTTTTAATGTATTTATAGAACCATAGGATTGTAACAGTGCTTTTTGATTCTAGACATACGCTAAGGTCTCGATTGCAAATGTGGTAGAACAGAAGCAGACTGCTGCTGCTTGCTGCTCTCACTGGGACAATTCAGAAGATTGGGGCTATATCAAGTTGAGCTCGCTGCATCACACATCTGCGTAGTCTTCGCAGAAGCAGAATGCCTGGGTCAGGTCGATGGTTGTGCCTTTGAGTTGCTTTAAATTGTGTGCCATCTGGTCGCATACTGCTCCGACCATGACACCGATGTACTCGTAGAAATATACATTGCATGCTCCAACGTCCGCCCTTCATGGTTCGGTTCAGGTGATAGCTGTGACCGTCTGGGCATGTAAAAAATCCAGTCCTGGCTCTCATCCCATGATGGGGTCGTGCCCACCCAACCCTTGGCGGCATCGTGCAACCCTACAAATGAAACAAGGCCAAGAATAATACGAAAGTTGTCCATGAGAAGCGTAATTACGATACCTATTCACTGGTAGCCAACGAAAGTGACATCACATTCGTTTGAACGTAATAACAGGAAAAGTGGCGATACAGATCGGCAACTTTGGCCCGTCCCGTACATTTTAAATTTAACGAGTGTCGCCAATGTTTAACTCTTACAGGCTTTAAACGTGGGTCTGGGTCAAAATGGACGTTATTTTCGTCATCAGCACCCTCAAAAACATAAGAAACAACGTTAAACTAAAAAAAAAATTTGGTACCCCCGGGATTTGAACCTGGGTCCAAACTTCTCAGATTTGCTCGAAACCAGCACCGTTGGCTTTGTCTCGTCGCCCCGATTCCAAAAATACCCCTACATGCCCTTCTAGCTGTACCCGTTGCCAAAATCCTCATCCACCCCATATAGACCATGATGCACCTGCAGCGTCGCCCTCGCGGCGTCTAAGGTCAAAAAGGATATCATTTTCGTCATCAGCACCCTCAAAAACATAAGAAACAACGTTAAACTAAAAAAAAAAATTGGTCCTCCCGGGATTTGAACCTGGGTCCAAACTTCTCAGATTTGCTCGAAACCAGCACCGTTGGCTTTGTCTCGTCGCCCTGATTCCAAAAATACCCCTACATGCCCTTCTAGCTGTACCCGTTGCCGAGATCCTCCTCCAGCCCATGTAGACCATGATGCACCTGCAGCAGCCCCCGGGGCTCGGATCGGATTTGCTGCCACCGGGCGGATCTTAGGGTCACCCAAGGAGGCTGCATACCAAATTTGGTGAAGATCGGACCACGGGAAGTCCTCGGACGGACGGACGGACGGACGGACGGACGGACGGACGGACGGACGAACGCACAGCAAGCATCATACTATATGCCCGTCCTTCGTATTTTTTAAATACGGGACGGGCCAAAAACTGCGATGTTCGTTTAAGCGTGACAAACAGTGAAAATATACAGTCAAACGAATGTGACACACCGCACCGCTTTGTCACATTAAATCGGGTGTGACACAAACTCAGCAAGTGAACCGTCACATCAAAACGAGTGTGACACATGGTACCCAACGATATATGTCGTGTCACATTCAAACGAATGTGGCACCCATATACTGTCACGTTCGTTTGAATGTGATATACCAAATTGTCACATTCAAATGAACGTGACACCCCACAACCTGACACTTACGGCATGTCCGAGGGCGTGTCACATTCAAACGAACGTGACAGGACGTGGGTGTCACATTGAAACGAATGTGACACCATATGGGTGTCACACTCGTTTGGATGTGACATGACATGTCAATGAGAACCATGAGTCACGTTCGTTTTTATGTGATAGTTCACCCTCTGATTTCGTGTCACACCCGAAGCAATGTGACAAAGCGGTCCAGTGTGTCACATTCGTTTGACTGTAAATTTTCACTGTTTGTCACGCTTAAATTTACATCGCAGTCTTCACGTGGAAACGAATGTGATCAAGAGCGCCGGAAGTGGGGTGCGGGGGGGGGGGGGGGGGGGGGGAACCCCCCCCCACCCCCCCATTTTTGGACCGGCGCACCAGTCAGAAATGGGTTTTAACCGTAATCTGCTAGATTTCGCACGCACCGGGGCATGCGCAGATACCGATTTTTCAGTACGAATGGGATGGGAAGAAGCCGGCCGTGGCCGCGCCCTAGCGTGGGGAATACGAGCGCGCCTCCCGGCCGCACCCCTCGAGGGGACCACCACCCCCGTAATCCTGAGTACAAATCGACTGGTAATCTCCTGTAATCCATGCCGTAATCACGTAATCTGTGATGACATTTAGTCATTTTTTTACGTTTTTGACGTTTTTTTACCAATTTTTTTAAAATTTTACGCGGAATCTTCAGTTAAATTCCCGTAATCCCGTAATCTTGTGTACGCCTGTAATAAGAGTGGCGGCCCCCTCGGCACCCCTCCTCCCCTAAGGTCATGGAAGATAGGTCAGAGCAACCGAGGTGCATGCTCGGGACTCCCCGATCCGTCGCCCTCCTCGCCGGCCGGGCCGGGTAGGCGCCGGGCGTCTCAATGCAGGAAAATACCTGGCACATTTGCACATCGGCTCGGGTCGGTTCGGGATGCTCGGCTCGGCTCGGCTCGCGCTCGGCGGGCGGCGGGGCCGATGCGATAGCCGACGCGACGCCGACACATTCGCATTGCAATCGGAGATGTTATTCAATGTTAAGTCTTCGTTTCGTGTTTGCTATGGTATTTCCTATAAATTACATAAAGTCCTTTTTAGCGCTGCTTAATTCCGATGCGATGTTCTGGTTTCTTCGCAAAATAAACAATTACAGTTTAAGGGGGGCGGGAACACCGAAAATGGTGATCTCATGCCAAAATTTTAATTTATGTATTTTGGTTAGTTTTGACCTTAAAACCTTCAGATACCAAGCTGTTGAGAAAGGTCTGAATACATTTGTCACATCAGATTAAATTGTTGCAATAATATAACTGAATACATCACTAATAGTTGTCAAAAATATTTCATCGTTAACTTTTCGCTTAACAGAATTTTCACATGCAACGTAACTAGTTTGGAAGTCAGTGCGGGGTATCTTTAGAGGTACAGCAATGGGACAAAGCTTTAAATCATCAGGAAACATAACTGAAAAAAGTGACAGGCGTTGCCTACTGCGACTGCGGTTGTGCGGTTTGCAAACTCTCCATAACAATGAAGAGGCACGGCGGTGGGAAAAGGCCTACTGCCGGAGCTGGAAGGATCACTGCTTTCTTTCGACCGACTGCGAGTTCTGATTCTATCAATGACGAAGACGAACCACCGCCCCGAACTGACACAGAAGAGCAGGGGCCGTCTTCTGAAGCCGCTAGCGAGCTGCGAACTCTTGATTCGTGGGGAGATTTGTGCGAGGAGCCGCCTACAAAGCGACATGGTAAGCTAACTTTACATCTATTGACGTAAACTTTCACGATAGGTTGAGGTTGTCTTTGAAATTTGGGGTTCCGAATCGCGAACATTTTCTTTTCTCGTTGCAGTTGAGATATCTGCCGCTGAGTTTCCCTCGCCATCTACTACTCCCGTAGCGTCGTCTCCGCCTCATTTGCAGCCCACGCCTTCACTTCCGGTTGCGGCCTCGGAACAGGCAGCCGCGGCTGCAGATACGGCTACCTCACCTTATGCACCTGGTGAGTTTCCAACACCATGTTTCTACGTGACCTTTCTTTATTTCGCATTTTTCTCTACTTTCTCTGTTTGTTTCTAATGTGAATTTTAGGAGCAAGCTGCAGCACCGGCATCCCGGAAGTCGACACTACCACCAGCGGACTCAATCTGCGCGCTTGGACGAGGTTCGTGCCGGCGATCGACTTCAAGTGTCCGAGCGGATCGGACGGCCGGAAGTGCGTGCACGCTTGGTTCCAACAGTTCCAGCGGCTACACTACGACCAAGAGAAGGACCGAGTATTTTGCTTCACGTGCATGCACGCACATGAGCTTGGAAAAAAAGGTACGGGGCTCGGCAATGAAGAGGCGTTCATTTCAGTGGGTCTGAATAATTGGAAAAAAGCTGTAGAAAAAATGAAGGAGCATCAGCGCAGTCCTCACCACTGGGACATTCTACGCCAAACCACCGCACGGGTCAAAATCGAGGTTCTCGGATGGGGCCCCCAATTTGTTTCCTGGTTCGGGGCATTATAAAATCATGTTTGCCAAAAGGGTTTTGGGATATCTTTCCCCGTTTGGCTAAAAAAAATTCTAAAGTTTGGTTTTTAAGAAAAATTCTCAATTTTCCAAAAAAAAATATTTTTCAATTGACAATTTTTTTTTGTTTTAAAATGGTAAGAAGAAAAGGGGGAAACACTTTAAAGACAATTTTTTGCATTATCGACCCAATTTAGACCAAGATTTTGGGTAAACTAAGAGAAAAATGGCCCTCCTGATTTTCGTATTATACACTTTTTACCTGAATTCAGTGTATGCGTGAAAACTTCAACTGGCAAGCCAAACCTGTTCACAAACGGTGCATAAGGAATTTTTTTTTCGATTTGGACATGTTTTGAGCATGCTGTGTCAAATTTTCAATCACCTGCGGCAAATAGTATGGTAAATAGGGGCTCAAAACTGAAAAATGGTTACTTTTAGGGGTAATTTCGGGCACTGAAATGGCATGCAAGGGCAAGCAGGGTTGTTCTGGACACTTTAAATTTCGCAGGGCTGGAGTGGTGTAAGCTTCTTCCAGCTCTTCAGAGCTCTTCTGAAAGATGAAGATAATCCATTAACACAGATAATACTCAACTGCCGCAGCAGTCGCTTTGTGGAAGTTTGACTATTATAAAAATGGGCCAAGGCTACATCTGTACTTCTTATGTGTAGTATGTACACATCCTATCTTAGTGTCAATTATTGGTTCGTGACTAAAATTTTATCATGTTTACCGGGACTTTGACTTTGAGAACGGCCGCATGGCTTGCCGGGTTGCTACGGAATGCAGAGTTTTCCAGAAGCCCCTGTATCTTCCCAATTGTGCATAAGACTTGCCTACCATGTACGCCAGTTTCAAGAGGAAGATCCACGACTCATCTTCGCGTGATAGAGTGTGGCTTGAGTTGTACCATTATCAAAAACAAAAAAGGATAAAGGTTCAAGGTTAGACGTTCAACAAGAAGCGTCCTAAATAGCACCACCCCACTCTCCCAAACATCAAACTGTTTGTTCCAATCATGACTCCAATGACCACCCCTACCATCCCTCCACATCTACATTCTTAAGAATTTCACATTTTATCACATAAGCTCAAAAGAAAGACACAATTATTGATTTTGGGACCAAAATCAGAACGACAAGTCGTTTTTTCCTGGGGTACCCGAAATTACCCCCAAACACGGGGTAATTTCGGGCACTGCTTTGGGCCCTCCACTGTAAAAACGGTAAAGCGTAAATATCTGGAATTGGCGTCAAATTGAAGCTAAAGGTGGGTAGATGATAAATTTTAACCGTCAGGTCCATGGCAACACCACGACCTTCACAATTTTAAAAATACCTCTCAAAAGTGCCCGAAATTACCCCGTTTCACCACTGCAATTCAAAGGTTGAGACGTCTCACCCATTTTCGGTGATACAAAAAGTCTCACCGAAAAAAAGTCATACACGAATGTATCACCGAAAAAAAGGTCGTACACAAATGTATCACCGAAAAATGGTGAGACATCAGTGAGATGGGTCCCTGTTTTCCTGAGGAAGTATCACTCTTTTTCGGTGATACATTTGAGTACGACCTTTTTTCGGTGATACATTCGTGTACGACCTTTTTACGGTAATACACTTTAGTATCACCCTTTTTCGGTGAGACACTTCTGTCTCACCCATCAGGTGGTGAGATGTATCACCATTTGATTTACAGTGACGGTACTTGAATCTGCTAAAAGGAAATCAATCTATGAAAATATTGTGATCGAGCCATTGGCTGGGGGCGATCCATCTGAATTGCATTCCCCGAAGCGGCTCTTGGCCTTGTGCACAACCAGGTGGTGCATCCGCGCCAAAGCTATGCGGCGTTTTCTTCAAAACTACAAGCGCGTTCGCGAGACTATCGCAGTAATTATTGATGATTCGTCTTGTAAAATTTCTGATGAACGTCGAGCTGCGCTTCGGGGTTTTGAAAGGAAAATGTGGCAATTCCCTACTTTGTTGGCCCTTAATCTAGTCCTGAGTGTATGTGAACCTGCAGAGCAATTAGCAAAGAGTTTGCAAAGCTCCAAATAAACTGCGACTGGAGCCAAGCACGCCGCTCAAGGTCTTCACGACCTGTACAATACCATGGGAGAAGCGGACTTTGACCTCTTTTGGGAAGAAACTGAAACTCTCAATGAAAGAGGAGGCCTGGAATTGATCATGCCTGATTCACCAAGGCAGAGAGCTCCTCCAAGACGCTTAGGTCAAGTCGGAGGCAAAGCATCCCCTGCTCAGTTGACCCTCAAAACTCGCCTCCGGCAAAAGTACCTCGAAGTTTTGGACTGGGCCAAATCAGAGTTGAACCGTCGTTTCAACCAGCTTGGAATGAATCAACTCATAAATTTAGAGAACATTCTCTTGGACAAGTCCCTGGAGAAACATGAAATTTTATCGAAGTTGGGAGTGCATGCCGAAGACTTTGACGTTGACGTGTTGGCCGCGCAGTTGAAAGTTGCGCAAACGATCATCCCTGACAAGAGAACGCTGCAGAGCTACGGGCTATGCCTCAGATTAGTGATTATTTACGTTTTAATATGACAATTTACTCTAGTTAAGTAATTTTCGCAATGTGCCATTTTAACTCAAAAGTTTTTGTTCTGTTTATTTTGTAACATTCTATAAATAAACATTTTTGACTGAATTTTTTTTACATTATGTACGTAACACCCCCCCCCCTCCCTTTTCCCCGGCCATGCATGCTTCACTTTCAGATTTTCGCCCCCCCCCCCCCCCATCGCAAAGTACTTTCGGCGCCCCTGAATGTGATGTCACATTCGTTGGCTACCAGTGTTGATACTCAAGATCTTAAGATAGGACCTAACCTAACTGGAACCGGCAAAGCGCAGAGCAGGACCCACACACAAACACACACTCATACACACGCAGTGAGTCAACACCACACTTTCCATGAGGGGGAGTCACGGACGATGCCGCAGCGCGGCGCTTCCGTTAGCCGAGAAGAAGTTCTTAGAATTTTAAAAAGGCTAATGGTCACGTGCGTGAACAGGCACCGATTTGGTAAGTTCGAACCAGAAATGCGTGGTGGCAATACTGAAGATAGTGGCCACAGGCTCCCCATAAAACCTGCACATCCTGTCTCATTGCAAAGTTTGATCTTAACAATATCTGGATATTAACTCCTCTTCTGAGTTTTCATGGTTCCATTCTTTTATTAACACATTCGCTGCGGACGTGTAATGGCTGAAAACGCCTAAACCACGGAAAAAAAATAATCTTGTACTGGTGGGTAGGCAACCCGCAGCGCGGAGACCATGCACACCAGGTCGCATAGTCTATAGGTCCGGTCATCCAGAAAAAATCGGCGGATTTTTTTCCGGCGTCATTCTGTCCGAGGCAGGTCACCAAAGTCGGAAAATCGGCCAAAATACGCCAATTGGTTCTTACGGACGGTGTCTGGACACGGAACCGCATCTCATCTGGACGATGGCTGTGCCATTGTGTAGCCCAGACCGCGGCGGACCGAGGCCGGGGTGCGCGCGCACCTCTTCCTCTCCTGGACGGCGTCAGGGGCGTGTTTCTTGTCCGGGGTGGTGTGGCCCACCAGAGGCTCGCCTCCGAAATTTCAAAAAGGTGATTTGACCTACAGGATGAAGGTGCCTTCATTTGATCCAAGAATGCCGCCACCCTCATTGCATGGGACGGCGCAGCAACTTGGGGGCCAACCGCAACCCCAACTGCTGCCTGCGAGCGAAAACTATGGTGTCAACACCCTCATGAACGGACAACCCCAACTGCTGCCGAATAAACTAGGGAGCCACCCTTTTAATAACCAGCTGCTGTGTCAACGGCAAGGGAACCGAACCTTTGGTCTGAACACCCTCATGCAGCGGAGCCAACCCCAACTGATCTAGCAAGGCCAACCCCAACCGATGCAGCAAGGACAACCCCAACTGATGCAGCAAGGGCAACCCGAACTGATGCAGCAAGGCCAACCCCAACTGATCCAGCAAGGCCAACCCCAACTGATACAGCAGGGCCAACTACAACTGATACATGCTATCCAAGGGGGAAATAACTTCGGTCTGCTGCAGGGTCAACCACAACAGTTGCCTCCTGCTCTCGGAGGCCTCCAATTCAGGGAAGCACTACCAGGACAGCCTCTACCTCAACCCCAAAAGAGTTTCTTTGGAAGCATGGCTCCTTATTTGCCCCAAATGCAGCCATACTTGCATCCATATCACTACCCATACCATTTCTCAGTGCCCATGTCACCCCAAGCATTTCCAGCTGCGCCAGGACCATTTGATACGCCATCAGCAAGTGATGCTCCAGGACCATCACACCGCCAAGATGGTGCCTGTGCCCTAGGACCATTACAACGCCAAGATGGTGCCTGTGACCCTGGACCTTTACATCGCCAAGATCGTACCAGCGACCCAGGACCATCCACCTCTGACGCAGGTCCATCAACATCTGGGACTACCAGGAGGTCAAGGAGTCCCATCGAAGTGTCCTCTGATGACGATAACCAGCAGCAGGCTGATGTGTGGGGTGTAAGTATTCTGTGCTTGTTGAGTTACGTATCTTCAGGACTAATGTTGTACAATGAATTGTGTTGTAGACTGAAGACTGGAGCTCTGATTTTGAAGTACCAAAGGAATCAA
Source organism: Stenchaetothrips biformis (assembly GCA_030522485.1). Classification (NCBI taxonomy): domain Eukaryota; kingdom Metazoa; phylum Arthropoda; class Insecta; order Thysanoptera; family Thripidae; genus Stenchaetothrips; species Stenchaetothrips biformis. The sequence continues at coordinate 1,135,961 of CM060093.1, read as the reverse complement.
TGAAAAAATCTGTCAAGGAGAAAGAGAAGCCGATGTGTAAGTAGGTTATTGTGTCTCCTTCACCTCTCGTGCATGTTATACCTCTCTCTTACACACTCTGTTCAATTTTCTGCAGGAATCTGAGGCGGATGAACCCTCCTGCTGTTAAAAGGGTTGCAAAACCACAAGCACCTGGTACGTGTAGTGCTGTTTATTGTTTTTTGTATATTTCCAATATTTGAAATGGAGTCATTACATTCCTGCTTTTTTCTGTTGAAGCTGCACCCGTACACGTAGATGAGGTTAGTCCTTTTTTCGGACAATTATGTGGGAGTGTAGTGACTCTACTAAAACATATTAATTAATTCTTTCTTTCTACAGCCAGAAAAAAATGAATGCGTCATTTGCTACATGAAGCTTGAGTCATCCACCAAAGTGGCTGGTTTGGTAGGGTGTGAATACCACATCAGATGCTGCGTACCATGCAGAATCAAGTGAATCAGCATGCATCCCAGGTGTTACGAATGCAGGAGGCCGGTTAACAGAATCAAAGAGAGAACCTACTTTGTAGCAAAACTGGAACGGAAATTTGCTTTGAAGTACCGTGGGGGACTATCATTTTGTATTTGTAAACTTTATGTTGAGTTAATCTTTTATTTTCTTTTGTCATTGGTTGTTTTAATAAAGGCCAGGCTCAGGTGAAATTTCTAAATCCTAGAGTTTTCACTCCCTACCCTTGAAATTCATGTGATGTTTTAAGGTCAATATAAGAAGGTTCCAGGCCAATATTCAACTCAATTCGTCCACTCAATTTTGAGCGGTAGCTCCAGTGCAGGTCTGTCGTTAAAATTCTCCATGCGCATTAGTTTTGCAGTAAAATTTTCAATCTTGGCCTGGATGTGTTTTATTAGGTTCAATAAACATAAATTACATGCCAGATTTAAAAAAAAAAAAAAATTCAGGATTTTGTGAGTTGGCGTAAAGTTGCACTTTAGAATTTTCTACTTTTTTGGTAACTTTGAAGGCCTTCAAATTGGATGAGAAGGCAATATTAAAAAAAGTGGCATGTAATCCATGTTCCCTAGTGTATTCTGAAAGATTTGAGCCAAAGTTCACACAGCTAGCTAAGGAAATTTTTGAAATTATAAAAAGAGTGTTTCGACAAAACAAGCGTTAAAGTTGATGTACTAAATTTGCATAGAATTGGCACAGATATCAGTTTCCTATGAGAGGATATAAATTTAACATTTTAAGGCTTGAAATTCACAACTCGAGCTTCATTATTTTCATCCAAAAACTTGACGTAATTTCATAAAATTATTGGGAAGGGATCTCGAAACAAATGAGGGATGAGACAAAACTTTTCAAAACAGTCTTTCTTGGCTAGATATTTATTTGTAAACTTAAGAAATGCCATGCAGCACAGAAAACAGTCATGCATTTCACAATATCACATTTTAAAATTATTTTTTACTTTAGTATTAAACAAAAAAGGCATGAATTTGACAATAATCACATTTAAAAATTATTCTCTACCCCCTACCTAAAACCCACCAGGCTGATAGGTAGTTCCTTTCCTTCGAGCATGCTTTGCCTCTCTCTCAGCTTTTTCTTTTCTGTTCTGTTTCCCTTTAAATCTTGAAGCACCTTCTTGGCTTTTCTTGATTCTGTCCATATCTAGTTTCTTAGCAATTTGGAAAGTAGCCTGTGGCATTGTCTCATTCCTCAGCTGGTATTCAAAGTGTTTGGAAGCCACTTTACCCATGTTGAACTCTGCTAAGGCATGAACTACACCTATTTCCAGGCGTGCTTGAGAAACAATGATTTCTTTTGGGACTTTATGCCACACTACAGAATGCAGGCATTCATTCTTATTCTGGGTACCTCCTGTAAGACACCTGAGAAGACAACAAGAAAGTCTGAATAAAAATACCAAAACATCAAATAGAATTCTAAAAAAATAAAATAAAAAAATTACCTGGATAGTAGTTAATTGTTTGAGAGCCTTTCGTACACTGGTAAGATGTATTTGAATACAGTTCCATTCAGGCTGGTTGACATCTTGGAGTGGCTATCAGGTTACTGTTTCAGCGCTCTTGCTTTGTTGAAAAAGCACCATGACTCACTGCCAGTTGGACAGAACTTGTGGTTGGGTTTCTTATCAGTGGACGCATAGTGGTAAATAGCTGCCAATATTGCTTTCCTTGTGTCTTCCACATTCCCCAAATCATTTTCTATGGCAAGTCTTTAATAATTACACAGTTTCACCATCCCTCTTTCAGTCAGTTGCCCAACACCTGTGCCTCCCAGGGTTATTTTCTTGGCTCGGCAGTCAGCAACAACCTGCTTCAAAACTCGGTATAAACGCTTTGAAACATGATTTATACACTCTTCTTTCTTCAATTCGTGCTCTGGTCCATAAGGTTGCAACTCACATAATTTGTTAAAAGTTTTAGCATCACCGTCACTGAGCACTGTGGTATACCTAAATTTTGTTTCTCTCACAGACCGTTGCCGAATTCTTACAGCTGCCTCCGTCTCCATATTCGTAGAGCTTCCTTGATACACTGGGCGTCAAAATTAGCGTTACACTTCAACTTTTCTTCGCCATTTTAACGGAAATTAAGGTAGGGGCTTCCAATTTGGTAGGGAGGTACCTCAAGGGGTTGTACAAACACCACTTAAGCGGCGAGACCCGAACCCACCCCCTTCCTGCTTTTTCTTCTTGCTTCTTCTTTTTCCTACGAGCAGCTTGCTGTGGGGCTTCCTTCGGCTGTGCCTCCTCGGGCTGCACGAGCTCCGGAGAACAAGGCCGAGAAGTAGGAGGAGAAGAAGGAGCGTACTGTTCAGACACGACCGGCCGCGACTTCAGTTTCGGGACCTGCTTCGAGATCTGCCGCAGCCCACGAAGAGGCTTCAGGTTCAAGTTGTTGAGAGTGCAGATTCCGAGCTGCAGCAGGCCCTCGACGATCTCCGCGCGGTGCGTGGTGTAGCAGGAAAAGGAACTCGACAGCTCCAGCTCCGTGACAAACAAGAGTTGCCGAATCCTCCCACTCAGCTCCTTGGCGCTGACCGCCAGCTCTCTGAGGCGCTGTCCGTGGCTCCGGTTCAGGTGTCGAGCCAATCCTTGCGTCACAGGGCCGCACGCCGGGCATACACTGGAAAGACAATGGATAAAAGCGCTTTAGTAGTCCATACAAGCTTTATCAAGAGGGTGCGCTTAAGATTAAGCACACCTTTGTCGGTTCTTCGCTAGTTTAGTGACCAACTCGTTCGAAATGTCACCGTTTGAGTGACGAGAGCCTGCCAAGCCCTGCCGAATCGCGTAGATTCCTGCCAAATCTCAAATTCCTTGCTTTTTGGCCCGCCGTTCTACGCTGGGCGTCAAAATTAGCGTTACACTTCAACTCTTCTTCGCCATTTCAACGGATATTAAGGTAGGGGCTTCCAATTTGGTAGGGAGGTACCTCAAGGATTTGTACAAACACCCCTTAAGCGGCGAGACCCGAACCCACCCCCATCCTGCTTTTTCTACCCTCCGCATAAAACCCTGTCAAATTTCGGCTCTTTTCCCTTGATCAAAAGGTCGTTCCGGGGGTCGCAGGGAGTTCAAATTTTGTCAGCCGGTTCATTTTGAGCTCCTCTTTCGAACGCGTTAAGAATCAACCCCCTACCTCTACCCGTTCGGGCGCTACAGTAAAATCCACAAATTTTTTCAAAAAATTCCGAAGGTTGAGGGTTGAAGCGCTTGCCTCTACGGTCACAATGAAACTGTTTCCAAGTCGCTAGCACCCCTGTGACACCGCCTACCCCCGTCAAAATGCCATCCCTAATTTTGTATTACCGCCAACTTCCTTAAAAAGGGCCCGATTATCGTCGAAAATGGAACGAAACGTTAGAGAATTGTTGATTCGATCGAGCCCGGTTAAAAAATCCGCATGTGCACTGTCAAAAAAGCTTTTACTGGGGGGTTGCTACCCCTAACCATTACCACCCCGTCAGGAGCGGGTTGGCGTTATGGCGGCGGGTCGGCGTGGTCACGCCTCGACGAAAGGGGCTTTGAGACAACTCCTGACCAATTTTGGTGTCAATCGCACAATTCCTTGTCACCTGACATCGAAACAACCAAATTTTCGTTCAATTTCAACCCCTTAGTTGGCGCCCCTGTCCCTACGTAACCCGTACCCTTAAAAATACGGGACCACGACGGCGAGAAGGGCGCATCCATTCCCTAACGCGCCCCCAAAACGCAACCCCCTCTGACTGACCCGTGTGGCTTCCAAAGTTGAGCGCCTACTGGAGCGCCGCGCCGGGCCGCCGCCGCCAGCCGCCTCATGGGTAGGAAACCCTACGCGCTCCGGCACGTCGCCGACGTGTCACTGGGTCACTGCCATCAGTTGGACAATTTTCTGCGCGAAATTTTGAAACCCTGGCCCCGGACACGTCCATTTCGGGTCCTGCGGCGCGCGTAGGGTTGCCTACCAATGAGGCGGCTGGCGGTGGCCCAGCGCGGCGCTCCAGTAAGGGCTCAACTTTGGAAGCCCCTGCAGCCACACGGGTTTGTCGGAGGGGGTTGCGTTTTGGGGGCGCGTTAGGGAATGGATGCGCCCTTCTCGCCGTCGTGGTCCCGTATTTTTAAGGGTACGGGTTACGTAGGGACAGGGGCGCCAACTAAGGGGTTGAAATTGAACGAAAATTTGGTTGTTTCGATGTCAGGTGACAAGGAATTGTGCGATTGACACCAAAATTGGTCAGGAGTTGTCTCAAAGCCCCTTTCGTCGAGGCGTGACCACGCCGACCCGCCGCCATAACGCCAACCCGCTCCTGACGGGGTGGTAATGGTTAGGGGTAGCAACCCCTCAGTAAAAGCTTTTTTGACAGTGCACATGCGGATTTTTCAACCGGGCTCGATCGAATCAACAAAAATTCTCGTTCTATTTTCGACGATAATCGGGCCCTCTTTGAGGAATTTGGTGGTAATTCAAAATTAGGGATGGCATTTTGACGGGGGTAGGCGGTGTCACAGGGGTGCTAGCGACTTGGAAACAGTTTCATTGTGACCGTAGAGGCAAGCGCTACAACTCTCAACCTTCGGAATTTTTTGAAAATATTACCCCCCCCCCCTTAGGGGTGGATTTTACTGTAGCGCCCGAACGGGTAGAGGTAGGGGGTTGATTCTTAACGCGTTCGAAAGAGGAGCTCAAAATGAACCAGCTGACAAAATGTGAACCCCCTTCGACCCCCGGAACGACCTTTTGATCTAGGGAAAAGAGCCAAAATTTGACAGGGTTTTACGCGGAGGGTGGAAAATGCAGGAAGGGGGTGGGTTCGGGTCTCACCGCTTAAGGGGTGTGTGATCAACCTTTCGAGGTACCTCTCTACGAAATTGGAAGCCCCTGCCTTAATTTCCGTTGAAATGGCGAAGAAAAGTTGAAGTGTAACGCTAATTTTGACGCTCAGTGTAATTCATGTTGCACGTTCCTGAAGCTGTATGCTGCTCTGACCACTCCTTGTACTCGTCAGATTCAACACCTAGAGATTTTTCCGCAATTACACATGAGTAACAGTGCTTGGATAATATTTCATAGTCAATAACCAGTCCACTTTTTAGATCAATCACAATGCCAATTTCATAGAGTGAGGTAAAGCCTCTCTTTTGCCAGGTTCCGTCATAACTAACAAACACATCACTTATTTCTTCTGTCCGTAGCGCTTCATCTTCTAGCTCATAAATTTCCCTGGTCAATTTTCTTGCTTCACCTATCACTGACTCCTTGAAAGCTAAGATGTCTTTCTCCAATGATTTGAGATGTGTGCTAAATGAATCATGACTCATACAGTTCATTCCAAGAGAAGCTGAAAATGTGCAGATGACGCCTGCGCACCGCATGCATTTTTGCGGTGCACTCTAATGTCCTTACGGATGACTTCATCCGTATTACAAAGAATTTCATCCGTACCTTACAAACATTTTTGCGCAAGCGTAATACGGATAGCCTGATTTGTAATATACGGATGGCTTTGTCCGTAACAGATGTGGCTTTGTAACTACGGATAGTCTAACAGAATCTGAAGAGATTGCATTCATCGCAATACATTCCGGATACAGAATCTAAAAATTACTCTTTGCCATACTGCGCAGATACAGATTAGCAGTATATTAAATTTTTATTGCCAAAAATCTTTTTAATGCACTAGCAAGCTCTTTTACTACTACTAGTCACTCAATGGAGCTAGAACACGATACTTTTGCTGAGCGATGGAGCAGAGTCACAGCAGAAAAAGATGTACTTACCACCAAAATTTGGTGTTGATTATGAAATAACTGCATTTAAATAATCATACTGAGCAACTGGACAATCTAACCAACCAGTTATTGTAGGTAGTTCCACAAACATTCCACCTTACTCAAGATACACTGTAAATGTTTACTCTTGAAATTGGTGACCTGGTGAGGTTATACTGTCTGCTGATCTAGTGCCTTATGCTGGAAGAACCCAGTGACAACAAAAATCACATGCACTGACTTCTTCTGTGTGTGCAAACAATGCCATCCAAGCTGGACTTTGGGTTGAGACACCATCGGTGTCACCAATTGCAGAGGCCTAAATTGTGCCTCAAAGCCTCAAATTGGTAGCAATAACAGCGAATTGTTTTTCTTCGAATAATGATCGCCCCGCTTAACTTTTCATACGTGAAAGTATGAGAACTTAAGCGGCACTAAACACAGTCCCTCCTTTGTTGCTTTGTTTATGTTTGGATTAACCTCGTTCAATGTGGTTAAAAACGCAGGAACCACGATGATACGCAAGTTTCTGGTTCGTTAAAGTTGATTTACTGCTTCAATGTGAAGTGATGCATGCGTCTGCGAAAACTGGACGGCTGTCATGTTAACACACACTTATCAGCTGTTGAGGATTGGAGATGTTGGAGGTTCTTTCATTTTCAGAGGTAAATTTTCTGCTTCCCAACAACATACATTAATAAATAGAACTTCATGTTTGTTTATATATTTGAATTGTTTCTTTGATAAAGATTTTAGGTTAGGTTCCTAAAAATTTTATTTGATGACCGTTTGACTACAGCCAAACTGGCACTTAGAAGATTTTAGTACAAGATTTTAGTCTGGAGAATTAATATGTGAGCGATGGAATATGCAGAAATAGAATTCTTTGTTTGAAAAATAATGAAACTATATTACACCTTATTAGTCTTCATGCTGTGGTTTAGTTGATGTAAGTACGGATTGATAGGTTCAGATCATGATTTACGGACAAGTTGAGTTGATAATACGGATGAGATCAGTAGCCGTAATTATGGATCAACATTTGTGTTTGTATTTACGGATAATTTTGTCCGTACTGAAATTCTCAAAATCTGGAGATGTTTTTTATCCGTAATACAGCTGTCAAACTCCGTAATATGGACAAACACATTCGTAATTACGGTGAATCAATTTCATCCGTAGCTTACAGCGGTGACTTATCCGTAAGAACCTTAGAGTGTGCAGCTGGACTGCCTCCGTTGTAAAAACACCCACCTGGTGCGTGCGCACGACTCCAGTGCGTTAGCGCACCTGCGCGGCCTGCGTGACGGGTTGCCCGACTCGCCGGCGCGAGGCGCTGTCAAGGCGAGAGGCCTGAGTGCATCACTGCCTTTGCGTCGTTTGCATGGGCGCGGGCGTTGCCGCAGCAGTCTGAAAGTTAAGGGGCTTGCAGGGAAGTGATGTGCCGAGATGGGACACTTGGAGTTTGGCCGCTACCCCACCTGATATCGGCGTTGGCGAGGGATGAACTTAGGGGCTGTTTTCGCTGGTTTCGACAGTTTTGTCGTCGTGGGGGGCGAACGATGCACCGGATCGACTTCAAAATTTTAGGAATGGTTCAGCCGTGTCTTTTCGACCGAGACCACCCTTGAGCGCCTTTCCTTCCCCTCCCGGGCGAGCAGATGGCGATAGGGGGTGGCCACCCCTATAACGGTGGATGAAAATTTCCGGCACCTGATTTTTTGACGGGGATGGGTTCATGCCTACCCAAGGTGAGTCCCAATGAAAATAAGCGCCAAAATTCAACCTATTTGGGACTCAAACGACACAAATTCAAAAAGGGGTGGGTCCTCCGAAGGGTTGGTACGGCCCGGGGTGGTCGGAATCGAAAAAAACTTCCACCGTGTACAGGAGAGGCTACTTAATCGTTTGCTGCCGGTTTTAAACATTTTTGAAAACAACCCCCTCGAGGGGGTGGGGGTGACTGTGGAAAGGGGTGGGTTTGTCCGATTGCGATATCGCTTGCACAGTTGTGAAGGGAAGACTCATTTGAGTCGGTACACGACACATTTCACGTTTCGGATCATTTAAAGTCCAAAATTTCGCCACGTTTCTCTCAGTTTTTACACCCTTAAGCAATGAAGGGGTTGCACAGGCGCTTGAGGGAGACGCACGGACTGCACACTTGGTAGGGCTCAAGAAGAGCAACGGAAGCACCTACCTGCCAAATTTCAGCATCCTAGCTCGAAAAACATAGAAACAGCGCCGTGGGCAAAAAAGGGGCCGCTAATTTTGAACGGCAGTGTAGTTCAACTGCAGTTTATAAGTTATGAAAGTGCGGTCGAAGTGCAGTTTTTCTAGTAAAACTACAGTTAAACTGCAGTTTTCATATAGATGAACTGGTAGTTTTTTCGTCACATGCAGTTTTGATTGCACTTCAGAGTTATGTTTTAAAATGGAGATGTAACTGCGGTCTCTCTCATATTTGAAATACGGCATATAGCAGCTGTCCTGATCTAGTTTAGAATGTATAGTTCAAAAGCGATATATCCCATACATGATACGATAAGCTTGATCTAGGTATAGCTCAGTGAACCATCTTAAGAGTGCATGCCGAAAGACGGCGATTCCAAAAACTGGTAAGGGGCAAGGGGAGCGGCTCTGAAAGGAGATGTCACAAACATCACCTTTAGAGAAGGTCGGGACTACCTTGAGATCAGATCCACGTGCCCGACGAGACGATGGACCACAATCGTTGAAGGAATCTGGCGTGCACCCAACCTAGTGGCTGGCCGTAGACGCCAGCGAGTGGCAACATGGAAATGCGTTTTTCTTGACTTCAGTGTAATATTTTGTTTTAAAATTTTAGCATACGGGTCGAGCTGATATTTATTAAGCCAACAGATGTTATATTTTGAAAAAAAGAAATTACTGTAGTCACGCGAATCGGAAATACTAATTGGTGAACGGACGCAGCGCTCCAAGCGCCACCTAGCGGCAGGTCCGTGAAACCTGGCCCCAGGCGGTGGCTGACAGCAGACCACACCATGTCCCATGTGCACTGCAAGATCAAATGTGTGCTTAGTACACAGCTATAGATGAATGCTTGGCAAGCACACAGCTATAGATGAATGCTTGGCAAGCACACAGCTATAGATGAATGCTTGGCAAGCACACACCTATAGATGTATGCTTGGCCAAGCACACAGCTATAGATGTATGCTTGGCCAAGCACACAGCTATAGGTGTATGCTTGGCCAAGCACACAGCTATAGGTGTATGCTTGGCCAACCCGCGTGGAAGGATCTATAATTTGATGTATACTTGGAAAGTGCATATTGTCTTTGTTAAAGACTGCAGAAGAACTATTGTATGTCCAGATATAAAGTGAAGGTAATCTGTTCTTTTTAAGTGCAAACTGTGTGCAGAGCAAAGGCAGTTACACTGCAGATGGATCGATGCAGTTTCAGTGCAGTTTAACTGCAGTGAACTACACTCATACTGTAGTTTTTGTAGTGAAACTACAGTTTGACTACAGTTTAAATACAGATATTCTGGTAGTATTTTCGAACACTGCAGTTTCGGTTGCAGTTTTGACCGCAAGAATAGTAGGGTCGCGAGTACATGCGAAAACATCAATGCCACCTGCAGTCACAAGCGTAGTTTAGCAGTTTCAATAGCATTTTTATCACTATTTTTCCTGCTTGAAGAAGTCTTTTAACCCCGTCTCCTTTCCCTCTGGAGAAACGTTACATTTCGATAGAACCATATGTGGCCGGGATGACCTGTCCACCATGAAAGCGGGCAGGCCTGGCACCCCAGTACAAAAATTGGACTTTGGCGAAGTCGACCTTCGGCCGATATCACTCAGGACAAAGAAGTTGGACATCCTCTCTCACATCTTGATGATACATTGCACCACGCCCACGAGAGGGATTTGGCGTTGACCTAACCACAGGGCCGACCGTAGGCGTCAGCGAGTCGTAACACGCTAATGCGTTTTTTTCGACTTTAGTGCAATATTTCGTTTAAGACTTTTAGCCTACGGCTAGAGAAGATATTTTCTAAGGTAACTAAGGATAAACTTGTGAAAAAAATATTTATTTTACTAAATTTAATCGGATATACTTATTACTAAACGGACACGGCACTTTAAGCGCCACCTAGCGGCAGTTCCTTGAGACCTGACTTTGAGCCCAGGCGGCTGACAGGCAAAACCATGTGAGAAGTTAGTCGTCCACAGTCTGCGTTTATTGATACTACAATGCATTTTTCGTTCAAAGTTTATTTTACTACTCATAACATCACGCTATAATACTCAGGGAAAAGCATGGGAATTTTCCGAATCACGATTGGATTGTATTTTCCATGCCGAAAATGATACGGTCCTTCAGGCGAAGTGTCACTTACACGTCCCCTCATGTGGGCATGTTCTTGGTCCATGTCGTAGCTTTATGTAACATTATAATTTTGGTAACAAGAACCCCACTCAAAATTGCACTTTGAAAACGTAATACAATCATGTCTTTAGCGTGTATTTTCAATGCAAGCGAGAGTACTGTTTTTACTACACTCAAAACCTGCATCAAAACTGAAGTCAAAGCATCGTGATGCTTTCATTAAAACTAATGTTATAAATGCATTTTCATACTGCTTGTTAAAGTGCGAACACAAGCACAAAACAACTCCAGAATTGACTGCACTATAAACTCGGTTTTACAACTGCACATGAAACAATATTTTCACTAAGAACGAACTGCAGTCCAAGTACTCCTTATACTGCTCTCAGATCTACTGTCAAAATCTGGAATTTTTCTACATAGTAACTATGCTTGGAACTGCAGATTCTGTACTGTAGTTTACGACTGTAGTTCAAACTCAGTCAAATCTTAAGTTCCTTCCACGCGGGAAGCACACTTTTATCCCACCCATTCAAAGGCAGGCTCCAACAGCTGTGTACTTGGCCAAGCATGCATCTATAGCTGTGTACTTGCAAAGTATACATCTATAGCTGTGTGCTTGCCAAGCATACATCTATAGATGTGTGCTTGTAAGTACGCTCCCACAGCTGTGTACTAAGCACACATTTGATCTTGTAGTGTGTGAAGTAAATTGTCCACAGTTTGCGTTTCCCAATTGACGATATCAAAATGCTTTTGGGCACTACGATGGATTTGGGCCTCATGAAAGATGGAAATAATTCAAAACTTTTAGTGATAAAACGAGGCGCGAAATAGGTTCTAACCGGTTTTGACGAATTTAACGGGTTTCATGCTAAGTTCAATTTTTACATCGGTTGGATGTCACATGAGTTTTCGCTTACGTTTTTTCCGGGCAGTTTCTCAATCTTGGTGCCGTCAACGGTTATGCACTTATGTATTTTGAGTATATTTTTCATGCAAGCGAGAGCTCGGTTTCAACTCCAATCATAATTTGCCTCAAAACTGAAGTCTAAGTTCCTTGACGCTATAATGAAAACTAAAATTGTAATACAGTTCAATTATGCACTTTTGACATGCGAACACAAGTACAGAACAACTTCAGAATGGACTGCACTATAAGCTTGGTTTCACAACTGCAGTCGAAAGTACCATCTAATCAACGTTCAGATCTACTGACAAAATCTTGACTTTTTCCACATTGTAACTATGCTCAAAACTGCATATTCTGTACTGCAGTTGACGACTATAATTCAAACTCAGTTGAAACTGTAGTTCCTTCCACCCGGGTTGAAACATTATCTAATATATTCTTAAAATTACAGCTTCTGAATCACGATGTTCACCTTGTCAGCCTCAATCAATAAGATATTTTTACACTCTCTGACAGGCAGTAAGGACGCCTCTGAGCACACCTTCTTCAGGTCGGCCCCAGAGTAGCCACTGGCCTCCAAGGCCAGGCTCAATAAATCCTCCTCACTAAGCGTATGCTTCTCTTTCCCAAGAAGCCCCTTTAAAATTTGAACTCGGCCCTGAAACATTATTTGAAAGTTCCATTGTTTTACATGGCAATTAAAAATGAAAGAGGAAGTATTGAAATTAATGTAGACGCACCATCAGTTCTGGTAAAGGTATATAAAACCTTTTGACCAGCCGCCTTCTGATGGCCTCATCAAGCTCAGCTGGTCTGTTAGTTGCTGCTACCAGGAGGACTTTGTCCGTATCCACGGTACCAGCCCCATCCTGAGAAAAATAGGTGGTCACACAAAGAACAATGAAACTATATGAAAATGTGATTGTCACTCATGCTTCAAGAAGAGAACTTTTCCAAGTGAACAAGGAACTCTGTTTTTATTTTCTTGGAGGCATCATTTTCCTTATCAGTTCGCTTGCTCAGCATAGAGTCTGCTTCATCGATGAAAATGACAGATGGTTGTGTGGCTCTAAAAGAGATCGGGACACATTACATGACATTTTACATGAGGGACAAAGTACAAGTTGAAAAATGGGGCAATAAAGGACATAGTAATACAAACCTAGCAACTGCAAAAAGAGCCTTTACTGCCTTTTCCCCATCTCCCACATACTTTGATGTGAGAGATGCAGCACTGACATTGTAGAAAGTGCACATGGACTTGGACGCAATGCACTGAGCTGAATAGAAATGATAAATGATTATTCATAAGTAACGCGTTTTTGTTTCTTTTCACCCTTTTTACTACCATACTTTTAAATGTAAGGCCCTTACCAATCATGGCCTTCCCTGTCCCTGGAGGACCGTACAGCAGAATACCCTTGGGTGCTGCCCTTAGGCCTTTAAAAATATCAGGCCTCATAAGAGGGTGAATGACCATTTCCTGCAAGCACAAGCAACTTAACAGAGTTCCGAAGTGAACTATGGAATGAAACAAAGACGATAATTTAGTATTACCTCAATAGACTCTTGAACCTTTTCCAGACCCCCAACCTCATTCCATGAACGCTTCAGACCATCCAAGAGACACCCTTGATAAATTTGTTCGATGAATCTATCTTCAACAGTGCTATCTTTACACTGCACATTAAATTTGATCTCTTCATGATTTAATGCCGACTTTTTGGTTGGCTGAAACAGATTATGAGACAATCACCAATAAGCAAGTATATTAGTAATTGCACAAATTAACTGCAACCCACTTACAAAGGTAGGGACATGAAGGCGAGTGAAGGCGGTGAAGTAGATTTTCTGGCTGCATTTTCTGCTGTAAGAGATACAGATGTTTGAAAAGATAGGAATGAAAATTGTATAAAACAAATAAACTATAAAGAGCTCATCTAGGACACTTCATACATACTTTTCAGAGATTCAAGCTCCTTTCGAGCTTTATCGAGCTCAGCCTGGACTTGCCCCTTCTTAGCCCCTGTGTTTCTGGATCCCTTTTTACGGCCTCTCGTAGACTTGGATTGTGGATTAGTGGTTGTTGGTTTATTGGGCTTAAAATCGAAATCTGCAAGGAAACATGAAGCACAGGTAAAAAGAGTAAAGTCAGCTGCCAATTAAATTTTTTAATATACCATCACAATCGTCGCCATCATCGTCACTGTCTTTAATACGAATAACTGACGCAAGATCCGTCCTTGAACTTGCTGTTGTCCTTGTTCGAGTATTGAGAACTTTGGCCTCGAAATCCTTGAATGGTTCTTTTTTTGTTTTATTAGATCCTTTGGTGGAACGAGTGAACAGTCAGCGGAACCAGCATCATTTTCAGAAGTATTGAATAGATTGACATTATTAGAACCAGTCAAACAGTCAGCAGAACCATATCTTTATCAAAACCATTGAATGGTTTCAAATTAATAGATTCCATGTTTTTCGTAGGGCTGCAGTCCTTTGGGAGTATCCTGTGGCAAATAAACAAAGGAAAGCACTGGTAATTTGTTCTCCTTCAGCCTCACTCTCATAAGATAGAGCTCATGGTTTGAATTAGCAGTATGACCAAAACTAACAATTAAATCGAACCAACTAGATCCATATAATGTCTCAGTTATGTTTGAGTGCAAATGCATATTTAAACGTTAAACCCTTGGTCTCAGAGGCACCGCCACACTGAAATAGGATTGAAGGAAAGGTGCTAGGGCAAGATATACTCACAGTTGAGATATATTTATCAATTTCTTCAAAATCTTCGTTAGAAAATATATCATGGCTGAGAGTTGAGTCCTCCTCAATGCCCAATATAGGCACTGCTGACTGAGTAGAGGGAGTTGCAGTGGCAGTCGACTCCTTCTGCATATCCCAGTCAGCGTAACCCGTGACGTGCACGTCCAGCACCTCCCGGGCACTAGTGCTTGTGCGGCGTACCCTGGCATGTACTGGGCGGCACGCTGATTTCACGTTCTGTCATCGTGTGCTTCAGCACGTCCTCGGAATGTACCTCGGGGAATGTGGTGGGCACGTCCGATCGGTCCCCTGTATGCCTAAGCACGGCTATGTCACGTCCCTGCGGCGTGATTACGAACACGTGCCAGGGCGGTGGTCCGTGGCGTGCTGCACGTACGTCCATTCAGCGTTCCTGCTGGGACGTTCAAGGGTTGTTCTAGAAGGGGTTCTGTTGGAACGTGTTTGCAGCGTGTCTGCGGGCACGCTCCTGGGCACTACCACGCGGTGCGCTGATGGTACGTGCATTTGTAATGCCAGGAAGTACGTGCTTGGATGGTCGATCGGCGGCCATCCCAGCCTCGTCCCTGCCGCGTGTTGGCGTGCTCGCGTGCGGGAAGGACCAGCGCGAGCCTGTCCTTTGGACGTGTCTGTGGGCACGTGTCCTGGCCAGTGTGGGCAGACACGTCTCGGTCACGGGCGCGTTCGGACCACTTTCGGAGAGCCTATTTTACCGGCCTTGTTACGCCCTGTTGTTTACGTAATCTCGCAAGTTCTCGTCTGCGGTGGCGCCCGCCGTAGCGCCCGGCGCGTAGGCAGCACCAGGGGCATTGGCATCATCCTTTCCCGTTAAAAAGGTTGTGCGAGGTGGCCGGTTAAGTTGGGTTATGTTTTCCTCCTTGCACCTTCGGTGACATTTTGTTTCTTTGTTTCAGCCAAGGAAAAGCCGCAAGAAGCTGAGGGAAGAGCGAATTCGTGAGAATCGAGAAGTATTTTTCGACAAGCACCGGGAGCGCTTCGCAGCGGAATACCCAACTTACTCTCCGGAGGATGTGGAAACCCTGCTTCATTCGCTCTGGGACGGCAAGGACCAGGAAGAACAAGAGTGCTATCTGGGTGGCTTCCATGTGATGAATTTGGAGCATGATCTACCCTAGCCATAGGTGAGTTAAGTCGGTTCTAGTGGTGGTGTAAGTTCACGTTTTGAAACCTACTTCGAATCATGTTGGTTTCTGACTGGCGATTATCCTTTGTTCCAGGATCACATCACAAGCGTTCAGTTGTCCTGTCTCTTGTCATGGGTGCGTGGAGGATCTTTGACAATGTTTAGTTTTACATTTGTTGTATTGAAGCATGTTGAATATTTGTTCATTATATTGTTATAGTGCAAAGTCAATTGAGGAAGTTTGGCTTTTATTTTGTTAATGAGGCATGTTTTTTTCATTTTTTTGCGTTTGTTATGCCAAATGATATTTCTCTATAACATGTTGGTTGTTCACTTCAGTTTGAAGTAAGTTGTGATAAGTGCAAAGTCATTTTGGTGGTCTGTTCGGCCTTTATATCATGTGTTGCCTGTCTTATTTGGATTTTTAATTCTGTACTGGTGTGCATTTATGTTCGCACTGTGTGCTTGTTTGTTTATTTGGTCAACCGCCAGCATCAGCATATGCGTTAATGAATAGGATAATTTGTAACTGATGTGCTGTTAAATTCTGACCACAACTTTGTAAAACTTTGGATATGTTGCACATGTTTCTAAATCCATGTCTGGCTTTGACAAACATATTGCTAATATAATCGTTATTTTGTAAGTACCATTTCCCTTGATCTTTCAATTTTCACTTTCCTTTGAAATGTGTGACAGTTTTGCCTTGTTTTCCATTTTGTCAGCTGCTCCACTTTGATGTGGTTCCATTAAAAAAATAATGAAAATGCAAATGCCCAAAGAACTCTCCTTTTCCGATCCCTAATCCACGACAGAAACAATAAAACACATATGTGCTCATAAAGAACTTTACTTGCTTAAAAATAAAATGCTCCAACACTTTGCAAAGTTACATGCACATCATTTTCATACTTCCATTTGTTGCTGTCAATCAATTGTCATGCTGTTAGTGATATCTCCATTCCTGGTATTTGACTTGTGGATTTTTGTTATATAATTTGAAACATGGAGACAGGTCCCAGGGAATGCGTATCTCCCATCCCACAAGAAGGTTTTTTTTCGTGGTGGAAAGTCAGGGAAGCCAAAGCCAAACGCAAGCACCAGTCATTGTAAGTCGGGAGGTTAAAGTTCTTTGCATTTAAATTGTGTAATAATGTCTATTTGCTGTTGCACTGTAGGTTCCAAATTTTTTCAAGTTCCTATTACGGCAAAGAAAAATACATGCACAGCAGGCCGGAAGCTGGGGTATTGCGACGACTGATGAAATCCTGGTGATTGAGTATTTCAGGCCAACAAGCTTAAAAACCCTCAAAATGATCTGTAAGCCAGAGTCCAAGTATGGCATGATAACACTGTGCATGACGTGATTGTACATTGATTTCCTTTCTCTGCCTGCAGTGCCTAATTTCAAGTGTTGTGGTGATCCGCTATGTCAGTTTTGGCCCTCTGTTGTGAAGTCGTTCTGTGCGGAGTATGCTTAGGACACTGACCGGAAGACACGACGGAACGTGCCCGACTAGATGCAGGATTGTGTTCCTTCCTCCTCCCTCCAAACCTCCACACCATTTAGATTAATGCCCCGGCCACAAAGACGCAGGTACCTTAGGAAGGTGTTTTGAATTGTGACAATTGTGAAACAAACTGTAGAAGAATAAAACTATTTAAGTATAGCGGTGTATTTTAATGGAAGACCCTTCTCAAATACACCCCACATACACACGACAAGAGGAAGGGAAGGGAGTGTGGGCTTGGGCAAGTGAGGCAACCTTTTATTTTCTAAAACCAAAGTCATTCAGAGCTCCAATCATGCATTGAGATGTTTATTGTTCTTCTATCCTCCATATACTTAAAACGTAATCTGCTTCTAGTCTTTGACATTTAAAAGCATACCTGATGCAGACAGAATGTTCTTTGAATAATTCCCTGAAGAGTCACTGAGCAGCCGAGACACATTTCAAAAAAATGCAGAAGATCGCCGGCACATTTTGTTACTGTATTTATTCCAGCAGAGCATAGCAAAATGGCATAATTGAGACAAGTGGAGATATTTATTTGTGTTGTCTTCAAAGGATTTTCAAAGAGTTAAACTCTATCGTGGGCCGTACAATTTTCGTTCATGATTGACAGGTATTCATTTATACAGCTATGCACAATTGTAAATCTCGTACGATGGGAATGTCTAAACAAACATTGATTTAATAGCTTTCCTTTGAAGTGCGAAGTACAGTTTTAGACAATACTTACACCAAACTTTATGTGACCTTATGTAACAAAATGTTAGATACATTGAACCATCTGTCAGCGGGTACTGTCTTTTCACGCGGAGAATTAAGTGCATTTCACAATGAGAATTTCAGGTGATATTCTTAGCAATGATATTCTTTGCAGATGTATTTCTGAAATGCACCTGCACAGTTTTATAACCAACTGCCTCAAATTCAGTCATTACAACATTGATACATTTCTGAGAGCGGTTTCAAAATTTCCACAAGTACATCAATGGCAAAGCCCTTTGATAACAATTTTTTCCTTTGGCAGTTTGTTATACCACAGTCTGTGTATCCTGGAGGCAATCCCTGCCACATCTCCAAATTCCTGACAGATGGATTAACCATTTTTTTTATCTTTGATACACATCAGAGGACGCTGTTGATTTGACGCATTTGAAGTAATTGTCTTGGCAATGTTCCTGGTTGCCAGGTGGTACGGCCGGACAAAGTGTTGGAGAGTCTTGTCTGTTTGTGTCATGGACAACTTAGTAGCCAGCTCATGAATTCCAGGGATATTGGAAAAATAATTGCGCCGCCGCCTGATTAAGATGAATATGCACAAGTTGTAAGTAAGTAATGATAAGCATTTTACAACAATCAGTTCCTTACCTTGTTGGAGTGAGCGAACTCTGACATATAACTGCTGCTTCTACACCCAATTCTTTTGTCATTCGGTCTTTGAACGACTTCCTACAATGAGCTGTATTCTCGTAGCAGAAAAAAAATGGTCTGCCTTCCTGTCCAGCCTGCTTCAATATAATGTTACGGATCTTGACAAAACTGAACAGAAGGTGCCCCGACGAGTAGGGTTCAAATTCCTTGCGATTGGGATTTACGAGGCTGAATTCTGCAATCACGGTCAACCAGTTGGTGCTGTTGTTGCCACCATTGCTCCAACAACTTTGTCTTTCTTACCGTTACATGGTGAGCCTCCTATCAGCAAATCTATGTGGCCAATCGCAGCAAGTGTGTCCTTTGTAATGAAACGCACATCGCCTAATTGTACAATGCTGCCTGGATATCGTTCTTGTGAGACTTTCATAGCGAGATGATCTACTTCACTTGCAAAGTATTTTGTTGAAATCTTCAGCCTGTCGTGGATAACATAGTATGCTCCACTGATGCCATCAAACAGTGACAAAACAGTCATTACCTTCCTTTTCAATGGCACAACCTGAAAACATTCTAGGTTCCATTACGTTTGTGCTCGAACAACCAAATTCTACAAGTAACCACTAACCTTCAAAGTTGAAACATATCCATCAGAACGCAATGAAATGGATGTCACTGTAGTTGGGTAACTAACTAAATCGTCGCCATCAGACATGGAATAGGCTAAGGTCTGGTGCATACGTAGTTGAGAATGATTAATGCTGTCTTTCGTGAAACCATGAAATTCGCTGGCCGTTTCTGCGTCTAGAGGCCAGCCCAGAAACGATCCCACTGGTTTCACTGTATACCAATATTTTCTTTTCCTAACAAAGTTCCGTCGGCTTTTGACCCGCCTCCTCCGCCTAGTGATGCGCACCTCGCAACCAGCTCACATTCCCCCTTTAGCGGCAATTGAGGTAGCGGTTCAGGTGCTAGAATAATGCGAGTACGCTCCCCGCAGAAGGAGATCTGGACGAACTGTCCGGGCGGCGTGCGGCAGTAAGGTCTCCTCAGTGTGCATTGTGGCGTGACCCACAGCGCCGGTGTCGGGTCGAGAAGATTTATGCTCTTGACGATACACCATCCGCACGCACAGTTTCTAGGAGGTGTAAAATCCATGTCACTGTGACCAGCGCCTTCAGAAGACTAAACTGCAGTGCAGCCACGAGAGGCGGACCTGCAGGTGGTGGGGTGGGGTGTGGTGCGGTGGCGGGCGGTTGCGGGGGCTGCCTACCCGCTGGAGCGCCTCGCCCCGCCCCGCCCTGGCCGGTCCGCACCGCGGCGCTGCTGTGGCCGTGGTGCACGTCGTCGCCGGCGTGAAGTTCTTTTCTGGGCACGGCGATGACGGTGGCCGAGTTTCTAATTTTCCGGAAAAGTTCAACTTTTCCGAAAATTTCCAGAAAAATAGGAAAAATACGGAAAAATTACAGAAAAATTGAAAAAATTGGAAAAATTGGAAAAAAGAGATTTTTGCTACAAAATTGTCAGAAAACGTGTTAAAGGGGGAGGGCAGTTGGACCAGACGCCTGCTTCTGGTTTGGGCATGATGCATTAAACTCAATCTGAAAAGAAATACCAATGATAAAGAATATTTTTGGGTCTCTCATTAATGCTTTGGGGGAAACTGCCAGAAACACAAGAAATCAAGGATAAACATTGTCACCTAACCTCACTTCCGAAAGAAAATAGTCGCAGACTAGGCAGTATATCAAAGAGTGTTGAGCCTAGCCGGCATGGATATTATTATAGTGAAACAAAACTTACAAGATGGGTAGTCACTCTTTTTAACTCACCTAACTTGTGATGGAAAAAAGCGCCAGCGGCGTTCGATAGAAATGCTGGTAGACGCAAAACCCACGTACCGTATGTGCGGTGCGTTTGTGTCCTTCCCCGTCACTGCCTTCCAGCAGCTTCACCAGACGACCCCAACCTAACTATCGATTAATGAAAGCGAGAGCTACGGTAAACAACTCATTTTGACTGCAATTTGGGTGAAAAATGGTAGGAATTAAATGATTTTATCGATGTAACTGCATTAACATGAGCAACGAGCATTTTCCGAATTTTTCCATCTTTTCCGAGGCTTTTGAAAAATACGGAAATTTTCCGAAATTTTCCGTATTTTTCCCCGAAAATTTTCCGGCATTAGAATCACTAGGTGGCCAGGTTCGAGGGCAGGTCATGCGGCGTTTCTCTCGCCCTGCCCTGCACTCATCGAGCGACCCGTGTGGGTGCGAGGGAGAGAGGCAGAAGATAAGCAGACTTCCAGGACGCCGTCTGCGCTGGGCCGCGCCGCGCTGCCGTCCGGAGTGGCGGGCACAGCCGCCGTTGTTGAATTGCTGGCGCTGCGGGGGCCCCGCGGCGCGTCCAATCGAACGTGTGATCCTACCAGGGGATTTTCTTCAAACGAGGAATCCATTGGTGGGGTCACACGTTTGATTCGAGTCCCATTTAGCGACTCTGCAGTTTAAAACGTGACTAGAATTTTGGCCGCCTCAACGGACTGACCCACTGTGTGCTGGCCAGTTGTTTTCTGCCCTCAGCGCAACTCTGGCTCGATTGTCGTACCTCCCGAGCGAGCGGCGAAAATGACGTCCTCCTGGCGGCTCGCCTCGCCCCGTCATGTCCCGCCGTCCTCTCGGAAGCGCTGGGGACGGACCGCGGCGGACCGAAGGGTGGTCAGCGGGAAGGCTGCGACCTGCACGGATGGCCGCGCGCTGAATGGTCTTATGTACCTCGCGTGCCTTGGTGGGGAGAAGGCGTGGTGCTGGACGGTGGCCAGTCTCTCGCGGTGATGCCGCACATTGTTGCTTTGCCAAAGGCGGGGTCGCCGGGACTGTGATGGCGCCTGTGCAGGCGGGGTGTCTCTCGTGCTCACGGGAGGGGCCGGCGTCGACGCGGGGCCCCCGCGTGCAAGTCTCTGTCGGCACCCCGACGAGCTGCGCCGCCTAATCAAGCTTTACCAGAAATGGCAACCCTTCCGCCAGAAGCTGCCCCCCCCCCCCCCCCCAACCAAGCGCGGCGGCCACGTCCAGCAGCACGTTCGGTTCGAGTCCCATTTAGCGACTCTGGAGCTCAAAACGCGTCTAGAATTCGGGCCGCCTTCTGGAGTCATTCCGGAGCATCGTGAAGGCGCGCTCTTCCTCTCTCGCACCCGTGCGGAACGCCGCATGAGTGCGACGGAGACAGAGCGACGACACGATGCTCCGGAACGAGGCGGCGAGAGACAAGGCCGGAGCCGTGGCGGGCTTGACAGCTCGGTCACTCAGGCGGGCGTCAATCACGTTCGGTTCGAGTCCCATTTAGCGACTCAGGAGCTCAAAACGCGTCTAGAATTTTGGCCGCCTGCGCCGGTCTTCTGGCCCACTGTGCTGCGGCCCGACCACTCCACCCCCACGCCACGCCACGCCTTCCCACCCCACCCGACCCCACCCTCTACCCCACCCCCGGAGACAGCAGAAGGCACGTGAGCGATTCTCACGTTTCGGGGTAGTTTTGACGTTCCTGATTTGCCGAAAGTAAGAATCATCGAATTTAGTTTTCGTTATTACTGGAGTCCTGAATAATACTAGAGTAATGGCAATGGTATTCATAGTCAAGACCTTGTACTACCTTCTTAAAAAAGTAAGCCCTCAGGTATTCCCATGCGTTTATACGCATGTGTTTAGATCACGGAAGTTACGTTATCACGGAAGTTACAGAGTGTGAAAATCGACCTTAACGGCTGACTCGGGCTCGCTGTGGCTTAGTTGTCGTTGCATGGTCAAATGATACTCCAACGCCGACATTTTAGCGAATTTTTTTTAACCCAGTGCCGCTGCAACATTGGGTAAAGGGTGCCACGGAAGTTACATGTAATTGTTGGTACACGCCATTTTTTGTAGCTGCAGCCCGCCTCGCGACCGTGCAGAGCATCTTCGACTTCGGCGTCCCACGCAATTCTTTCTCAGGCACCCCATTTTGATGGCTGACGTCAAGAAAAGTTTAAAATTTGGCATGGGGAGAAATCCAGAGCGGCTTTTTCGTAATGTGTACAGTGAAATTGAACACACGGTGGACATTTTTCACTGCAGCAAAAGAACCTTTGAAAACTGTCGTGTGTGTTAGTCTTCCGTTGAAATCAGTTTGAGACATGTCAGGTTTTGAATGACCATCGACAGTTGGCAGGATTTTCATACCATTCCTCTACATTGGGGACGGAACATTCGAGTATGTTATCGGGGGACAATCACGGAAGTTACATTTGGGGTATTCTGAAAGCTAGGGAAACCATTCCAACGCAAGCGAACTATTCGGAACATTTTGGTTTAGTAGGTAATGACCCTATCTAATCCCACAAGCAAACCCCATGTCGATATCTGCCCTCGTTTGGGCACAGGGGCAAAAAGAAACGAAACTACCCCGAAACGTGAGAATCGCTCAGCTGCAAATTGAAAACACACAACATTCACAATTCATTCAGAATAAAAAAATTACAGAAGCCAAAAATCAGGGGAGAATACTCACTTTGATTAATCAATGCAGCTTCTTGAGCAAGTGGGTGCACCGTGTTGTACAGGAAGCTATTGTTTGAAGCCATCAGGGACAGAGCATTTGAATTTTCCCCACCAGCTGCAAGTAGGGAAAAAAATTTGCATTGAAGCTAACAAACACCACACACACATAACAGGATCACTAACACTGGGAATAACAGACCTGCTTCACTTCTATCACTAATCAGACTTGTAGACAGCTGTCTGGCAGTTTCAACAATACCAGTGTCACTTGAACGTGAATCCTCCATCATGAAGCTGTCATTTGAAGCCATCAGTGACAGAACATTAGAATTTTCCCCACCAGCTGCAAGTAGGGAGAAAAAATTTGCATTGAAGCTAACAAACACCACACACATAACAGGATCACTAACACTGGGAATAATAGACCTGCTTCACTTCTATCACTAATCAGACTTCTAGACAGCTGTCTGGCAGCTTCATCAATACCAAAGGCACTAGAACGTGAATCCTCCGAACATGCATGTACTCCCTCCGTCACACTTGTGGGCTGCGGTCCCTGACTCTTTGAGCAACCTTATTAGAAAGAGAATAACACATCAAGGTAGGAGACTTAAACAAGGATAAGTGTTATCACACTGAAATAACAACATACCAGATACACTGATGGAAAGGGGGGGGGGGGAGTCTAACAGAAATTTCATGGCTGCATAGTGCTCCCAATAAATCCCGTTCAACTCGCCTTTCTGGGCTTGCGAATAACTTTTCTTCAACCTTTGAAACTTATCACGAAGCTGCTCAGCCTTGAATGGACATCTGTTTGCTTCCTCATTGAATGAGGTGCACATGATTTGTCAAAATTTAATAGGCCTTTGTTTCTTTCTTAACATAGGCCTTTCTAACTCACAAAGCGCCAGGAAAATCTTAACATTGTCATCAATAAATTCGGCATCAAACTTATATACTTTGGGTATGGCACCAGTACCTGCTAAGAAACGTTCTATAAACGAAACATTGTGACAAAGAAATGCAACTGAGAATGCAGAAAACACAAGCACATACTTGCATGACACTGAACACTTGGAGACGGACCCGCCATTGCAGGTGCATTCAAACGGACCTGCTCCTTCTTTTGCCCGTTCACGAGCAACCGCCAACTAGCAGGATTATCTACAAACAAAAATGAAACGGACAACATTGAAAGCAAGGCAAACTCAGCAGTACATGGACCGAGAACGGTACTAGCATACATTACAAGAGTCCCCCAAGGGGCCCTCTAGGACTCTATACATAACCTACCATAAGGTAACGACGCTGCGACTTCAGGGGCCACCCGCACAACGTACCGCTTTCCAAAGTTATCGTACCAGGTGACAGAGCCGGCGAGTGATTCGGATGCGATCGCACCGGCCGGCCACCGACGCGCTGTGTGACACGTGAGCGAGAGGCGGGGGAAAGGGGAAGGGGAAAGGGGGTGAGGCAGCTAGGCTACGGCAGCCGCTCGAGTGTCGCACAATTCGGCAGCTCTAGTCGGGCCCTCCGCCCGCCGAACAGACGGTAGGCTAGCCCGCCCGCACAGCGTCAAGCGGGTTGCATAACTTCGGCTGCAAACGGGGCTTCTGGATCACCTGGTACAGAGAATAATTTACATTCCCATCATCCATGGTCAGACTTTTACGCGCCACGCGCTCTTAACACTTAACCGACCCAACCGAGCCGAACCGCACGCACAAGACCACACCACGCCACAAGCCACCGCCACCGCCACCCACAACGGTTCCACGACCACGACGGTGGTCGGTCACGGTCGATCTCGCGGTCGACCGATTGCGTCGATAGATGGCGCTAGCGTACCGCTTCCCCACCCGTTGCTCGGCGGGCACCATGCGGGCACGGGTCGGGGCCGAGGCCGGGGCCGAAGCCAGGGCTGGACTCGGGGCTTGCTTAACTGAATATAGCAGAGGACGAGGGACCAGAAGAACTGCACTAACAAACACAACACATAAACATTCAGCCAGGACTATTATTATTTTCAGCTTTACGCTTGCCTTAATAGTTGTAATTATACGTACTTGTACTGCTGTGTGCAACTGCTCCCTGCTTGAATAAATGTGTCTAATGCATGGATGTGTGTGTGTGTGTTGCCTGTCCCCAGGGGTTGGAGAAGAGGAGATTCGACCACGGACTACGATATTATTTCTAATCAAGTCCTGTCTTTCCCTCTCCTAAAGCAAGCCATCTTCTCCGCTCAGGGGCGGAGGTGGTCGAACCATTCAGGTAATCACCGTTTGGGTCGATGGCAGCATTCCACTCCCCATATTCTTCCTTTCAGGCTGTGACCTATGCCCCCGTAGTGTGACCCCACCAATGGCCTCCTCGTTCGGAGAGCAATCCATTGGTGGGGTCTCACGTTGGGTTCGAGTCCCATTTAGCGACCCGTCCGGGATTTTGACCGCCTCCACGGACTGTGCGCCGGGCCGCAGGACGCCGGCCGGGGCTGCAGCTTGGCGAGGTGTGACAAGATGACGGTGTTCGCTGATTGGATGTCCGAGTCAGACGACACCTGCGTGGGCAGCCTGCGGGCTGCTGCGGCGACTGGGCGGGCCTCGGCGGCCCACGTGGACGCCGCGGGCGGCGGGTTTAGCTGGCAACATTTGACGGCAATTTGCACCATAACCATTCCTCATTCATTACCGGCGGAAAAAGTAAACCCGTAAGATCTTGCTTCCCAGAAATTGGCCCTTGAGAGCCGCGGGCTCTTTAAGCGTGTATAAACGCATGCACATGTGCAAAAGGGTTCTATTGCAGGACCCTGCATGATGCAAAAGAGGGGTTACTGATGATGATGATGATGATATCTCAGTTGTTACCTAGGCAAATGGTTGTAAAATCTTCATCACTATGCGCAAAGTTGCCAGGTGTGCTCCACTAATCATTACGATCTCAGTACATCGAGTAGCAGCAATACTTATTAAAAAAGACATCTCCAAAAATCTCTCTATCATATCATTCATAGAATTCCATCTTGTATTGCATTCTTGAGTGCGGCGAAGGCAAGTGCCTTCAGTTTTATCACTCTCCTGTTGAAGGTTTCTCAAGTGGTTGGAGAAGTTGTGGCTATGCCTACTGAAAGTAACAATGCTCTTGACTTGTTTAACAAGATCCAGCAGCCCTGGTTCATTTTCAACCTTTTTTTTTTTTTTTTTTTTTTTTTTTTTTTTTTTTTTTTTTTTTTTTTTTTTAAATAATCTGTTTTATACCATCAAGAAGAGTCTGTGTAACAGAAACTTTTCGAGTTTCAAAAGCAGTGGTTGGGATGCAGTTTAGAAGAAGGGCAAAGCAGGGGTTGTGACGGTCTGCCCCAAAGCACTTTCTCACTGCAGCTTTTATGTTTTCAGCACTGTCAGTCACACACACACAGACCTTATCATTGGGAATACCCCATTTATCAAGCACATTGTCCATATTCTGAGCTAGATAGTCACCTGTGTGACTTTCAGTCAGGTATGTTCAACCCAAAACACAGGACTCAAGATCAATGCCTGTAAAAAAAGAATAAATTAGTTCAATGCTCAAGACAACTTTACAACTTTAATAATATAATGATATATTTTTATTGGTAACTAAGTACCTTTCATATAGTGAGCAGTGGCTCTCAGATAGCTTTTGGTCGTTTGAGTTTCTGTCCAGGCGTCCGCAGTCACACAGACTGAGTCCAGTTGACTAAGAGAATCTCTTACCAGGGAACTGACGGACTCATACTTATTCTCCACCAGTCTGGTAGCACTGGTGTAAAAGTCATCAGGATTTTCTGATGACTTTTTTTTCTAACAACCTGCCTGAATTCTCAGAAAAAAGTCATCAGATTCGTTTCTGATACAAAATGGGACACCTTTTTCTGAAAATTTTTTTCTGATGACCTTTTTCCTGATGACCTGAATCCTGATGACTTTTTCCCTGACGACCTCAATCCTGATGACTTTTCTCCTGACGACCTCAATCCTGATGACTTTTCTCCTGACGACCTCAATCCTGATGACTTGAATCCTGCTTCTAGTCCTGACCCCCAAGCTACCTGTGTGACCATTTAGGACTTCCCTCTTGATGTAACTGCCGACACGGTGACGTGGCGCAGACCAACAGACCGTGCGCCAGTCACCTGAATCCTAGATGCTGCAGAGCATAATGGACCAATTCCTAATATGCATAAGTAAAATCCCAGTAATATGCATACAGTTAATTAGGTTTTTGAAAATAGAAGATTTGCAAAAGACATCATTTTCAATAAACTATATTTTCATACATAATTAAAATGGGAAATATGTAAACTATGAAAATATTTTCCGCAAAGCCAAGTTCAGTAGTCCAGTATCCGTTGCCCAGTGTCCGTTGAAAAACAGTCTTGTTGAAAAGCCATGATGGTGCATTAAGCCTAAAAGAAAGACGTTGATGAAATTACAAGTAAGAATGTCAACACAATAAAAAAAAATAACAGGAGATTTCCTTACCTTTTTATTAGCTTTTGCTTTGGCAGAGTCTGCTGCAAACTTTTCACCAATTGTCTTGTCCAGCAAGTAACAGACTGACTGGTAACACCTGCCTTGGAACCCAATAAGGATAACGACTTAGGAAATACAGTATCAGTTTACCTTGATGATGTATGCATTGCTGGAGATAATTTCGAGCAAATGATGCAAAGACTAGAAGCGTTTCTCAACAGGGTCAGAGCAGGAGGATTTCTCCTCAAAGCCAACAAGTGTGAGTTGTTCCAAAAAGAAATTTCATTCCTGGGACACATTTTATCTGAAAAAGGAATTAAAGTTGACTCGAACAAAAAAGACAAAATAATTCAGTGGCCACAACCAGCCGATAGCTTAGAGTAAAAGTCATATAACACCACACATACACAATGTACAGATTGAACTAAACATTCTAAAAGCATGGCTCATGAAAGAAAATATCACCGAGTGGAATATACAAGAGTTTGACTATTACAAGAGCCCGGAATATAATCTAGAAATAATTCCACTGCTGTACAAAGTGTTCAAAAACACCAACATGACAATCAACATTTGTCAACACCCTAGAGAAAATGATAAGTGAACTGGGGCTGCGATTATCTGAGATTAACTGTGTCCGAGCTGAAGTGAAGCTGACACGTGGCTAAGGCAAGGCCTGATTCCAAGGGGTAATACAACTGATCCACACTGAACTTGTGCCGCTGAAAGCTAACCGATTCCTGCCCTGGACCTGAATGTTGAAAGAAACCTGAACCGAAACCGACAAATGACGCTGAAGTTTCACTGAGGTTTCCCAACGATAAGCTGGTAAACTGAGTGGCTCGGACATAAATAGAACTGCTGTCACAAAACTGATATTACCCCCACGTTCTACTGCTACTGCATTGAGTGGTCATGTCTCGAACTGAACGAAGATGCCATCAGGTGGGTGTCGACTGACGGAGCTGCCAGCATAAGACTGACGTAACCGCACGCTTAACTGCCACTCAACTGAGTGGTCATGTCTCAAACTGAACAAAGCTGCAGTCAGGTGAGTGTCTACTGACGGAGCTGCCAGCATTAGACTGACGTTACCGCACGTTTAACTGCTACTGAAACTGAGTGGTCATGTATCGAACTGAACGAAGCTGCCGTTAGCTCAGTGTCTACTGACGGAGCTGCTGACACGAGACTGACGTTACCGCACGATCTACTGCTACCGAACTGAGTGGTCGTGCGTCAAACTGAAAGAAGCTGCTGTCGGTGAGCGTCTGCCAGCACGGAACTGACGTTACCGCACGTTTAACTGCTACTGAACTGAGAGGTCGTGTCTGAAACTGAACGATGCTGCCGTCAGCTGAGCGGCTACTGAGGTAGACTGACATGTCCTGACGGAGCCGCTGACATGGGACTGATGTGGTCCTACGTTAAGCTGCAACTGAACTGAATGGTCGTGTCTTAAACTGAACCAAGCTGCCGTCAGCTGAGCGGCTTACTGAGATAGGGTGACATCTGCTGATGACGCCCAGACTGACGTTACCTTTCGTTCAGCTGCGACTGAAGTCAGCTACCTAGCATTTTACTGAATAGTAGCTGCCGTGAGCTGAACGTCTGTGCTATAATTGATGCAAAATGTAATACACAGGTACATGGTGAGTGCAACGAGAAACAGAAAAATTAGATGGACTGAGAAACACAAACTCTATTGTTCAAGATTCACCTCTATAAAATATGAATATGAACTACACATTCAAGTCAAATACTTAAAATAGCCAAACCATTTTTAAAAGTGATTGAGAAAAAGAAGTAACATGTTACAAAAACAAAATCTTTCGACAGATTCTCAATATTAATTATTCACTTAGATCAGATACTGATTCATCACGTAAAACAGCTAAACCATTTTTTTTGTGATAGAAAAAAGAACTGAAACAAAACAAAAAACAATGAACAAAATCTTTAGACGGACTCTCTAAATTATTTAGTCAATGAGATCAGATACTGATCCATCACTATCATTAGACCCTTCAGCAACTACATTTTCATCTTCGGTCCTCTTCACCTGAATCCTCTTCATCTGATTCCTCTTCATCTGAATCCTCATCATCTGAATCCTCATCATCTGATTCCTCTTCATCGACCTCTTCCTCTTCATCCATGTCCTTTTCCACCACCACAAATTTGTATTGTATTGTATTTCGAGATCAGCAGTGATATAAACAGCACTCGCATTCGTCAGAGTATACATAGTTGAGCAGCATCAGACCAGATATGTCAAGAAGTGTTAACAGTTTTTTTCTTTTTTATAGACTACAACATTGGAAAACTGTAGGGTTCCGCTTCGATTAAATACTTTTTAAGCCACTTTCTGAAAATTTTTGGTCTATTCTTTAGCTCTTTTAGTTCAGTAGGCAACTCATTGAACAACAGCGTTCCAGAGTAGGAGGGATGAAGCTTTCCAAAACTACCTCTAAAAACCATATGGTAGTAGTTATCCTTATTTCGAGTATTATACTTGTGTACATCGCAATTTAAGGGGCTTTCAGTTTTTTCTACAACATATAAGATGCATTGCATGATGTACAGGCCAGGTAGAGTTAGAAGGCCTTTTTCCTTAAATACACCCCTACATGACTCCCCATATGGCTTTTTAAGTATAATTCTTAGTGCTGCTTTCTGTAGTCTGAACAGTTTCATCTTGGAGCCATTGCAGGCTGTCCCCCATAAGAGCAGACCATAATTTAGGTGGCTAAGGACAAGTGCAAAATAAGCTTTAAGCATGGTTGATTGTGAGACACATTGGGCAAGCTGTTTGAGCACAAAGATACCAGATCTTACTTTAGAAATCAAAGCTTCAATATGGGTGCTCCATGTTAAGTTTTCGTCCACATGGATCCCGAGGAATTTCGTACTATGTGCTTGATTGACAATTTCTTGGTTCACTCTAATGTTCAACGCATTAACTTCTTTTCTCAGGGAGAAGCACATGTAGTTAGTTTTTAAGACATTTATTACTAAGTTAATTTCATTAAGAAAATCCGTTACTTTTTGGGCTATTAATTCCATTTGAACTTTCAGGTTTTCTAGATCCAGTCCTGTGACAATTAGGTTTGCGTCATCTGCGAAAAGGATGGGCAAACATTGACCGTCTGTGATTTCAGCAACATAGTATTTAAGTTCATTAATATACAATAGGAATAGACTGGACCTAGAATACTGCCCTGCGGAACACCAAATTTAAACAGTTTGGAATTTGGATCTTTGTGCTTTACATTGAGAAGGATCTGATACCTCTACACATTGTTTTCTATTCATAAGATATGATGTGATCCATTCACCAGCTATACCTCTTATGCCATAATGTTGTAACAGTTCAATAAGTTTACCATGGTCTACACAATCAAATGCTTTAGACATGTCCAGGAATAGACCCGCTATCTTATCTTTCCTATTTATAGCATTTATAATTGTCTCCAGGGCCATGGCTACAGCATCACTAGTGGATTTGTTTTTTTGGAATCCGAATTGCTCCCTGACTATTATGTCATTTTTATTCAAGAATTTTATCAGTCTTATATAAAAGGCTTTTTCAAAGACTTTTGCAATGTTTGAGATTAAAGATAGTGGTCTATAGTTATCAGGCAGAGTTTTATTCCCCTTTTTGTAAAGAGGCATAAGTTTACTCTCTTTAAGTTTCGTTGGAAAGATACCTTTGACAAATGACATATTGATCAGATGAGCAAGTGGATGTGCAACCTCATTTGCTATTTGTTTGAGGAGGTTTGCGGAGATCTCGTCAAGCCCACTAGATTTTTTGTTTTTTAGCTGCCCTATAATAGTAATCACCTCCACTGCTGTTACTGGTTCTAGATAGATTGTACATGGATTTTGCTTAGAAATCAATTTTAGGTTGACGTTTTTAGTTTTACGTTTAACAATTTTCTGTGGCAGTTGTATATAGTAATGATTGAATAATTCTGCTACCTCCAGTGGATTTGAGATTAACTTTCCGTCCAAGACAAGACTAATTACATCCTTTTTTTTAGTTGGTACATCTCTATTGTCATTAATAATTTTCCAAGATTCTTTACTGATGTTATCCGAGTTGCTTATCCTAGCATCATTGTGACTTATTACATTTTTTTTAGCTTACTATGATATTTTTTTCTTATTTCTGTGCAGAATTCTTTCAATTCATTATTATAAGGATCTGCTCTGAGGGTTTCCATGGCCAAATCCATTGTCTCTTTAGTATTCAGCACCTCCTTATTATAGGTAACCTTTTTGTTATTTTTTTTAGGGTTTTTTCTTTTTGTTACTGGGCAAGTTACATCAAGGTGATATCTTACAGTGCTAAGAAAGGCATCTGTTGCTGCTTCAACATCCTCCTTTCCAGTCACATCACTCCAGTCTTCGCAACTTAGTTTATATTTTAGCAACTTGATATTATCTGGTCCGAGTTGTCTATTTTTACAGTAGGCATTCAGTTTTGGGGTACTCTTCCCTTTTAGGGTAATAATTGCTTTCTGAGCGAAATGATCAGAGATGTAGGTCCTAATCGTTTCAGTTTTAGCTTCAGAGTCCAATTCGGTGCAGATATTATCAATGCATGTTGCGCTTTGCTCCCTAGATACATCATAGAACAGAGGCTTCAGCTGGAAACAGTCAAGAACATCTATGAGGTCCCTACTATATCTACTACTATTTCGGAAGTTAACATTTAGGTCACCTGCCAGAATCAATGTTTTGTCCAGCTTTCTAGTATCGAGTAGAACTTCTGTTAGAAGGTGGCTAAACTCTGCATAGTTTTCCAGCTGAGGGGGTCTATAAATACCTAGTACAATGAATACTTGACCCTCTCCTGTTACTTCAATACAGCAGGCTTCAAATACATTAGGTTTTGTAAATTTTGAAATGTCGATAACCTTATATGATCTAAAGACTGATTCTTTTAAGTAGATGGCTACTCCGCCTCCTCTGGGGCTAGATTCTACCCTGCTGAAAGATGTTGCATATTTAAGCCTGCGTATGTGGAATGTGATACCTCGTTCGAGTACAGCGCAGTTTCAGTCACTACAAAGATATCCGCAGCACACTCACTTAATAGATGTTCAACTTGGTTCTTTTTGTTCATTATAAACCTTACATTAAGGTTTAGCACACAGATGTCACTTCCATTGGGGCTGTTTTTCCTTCTTGCCAGTTCATTAGGAAGATGATGTTCTCTTGTCTTAGTTGTGGAAAACCTGGTCCGGTCCCTCCTGGTCCAGGTCCTCCTGGTCCGGCTGTGGAAGGATGTCCAGTTTACCAAAGTTGGATGTTGCTTCTATGATGAGTGACCATAAGTTCTCTTTGCCTCTTCTGTTGAGGTGTAGTCCATGCTCAGTATAATTTTCTCTTGAGGTAATTTTGTTAATATCAACAACCTGGACTCTTTCTCTCAAGCCTTGCTCACCTGCTTCTGTGTTCACCATTTTTACCAGCTGCCTGTTGTACCTTTCAATTACTGGTCTTGTTATTTTCTGTTCCTTGTCATACCGGTATGGCACTGTCAGCAGTGTTATTCTGGTATGCTTTGCCTGAGAGATGATGTTTTTTCTGGCTTCAGCATGGATGTCGTGTCTTTCTTTTTCTTTTCTTTCATCACTAGGTAAGGATCATCTCTTTTCTTCTTTATTGGCACCCTTACTTCCTCGACTCCTTCCTTCCTTTTGGTGGCCCTGCTGGGCGTTGAAGTGACCATACACTATAAAAGAAATATGAACATTAGTACAATTAAAAGCTACTTAAATATAGGGTTTAGCCACAACAATTTTTTTTTATGTTTTACGAGTTGTTTACGAAACATTTAGATATTTCTGAGACAGCTCTCCCAGCAAACTACTCACCGCACTTCCACTGATAGTCTTCTTGGAATTCCCTTCATTAGAGTGTCCTCGGTTAAGCTGGAGAAAAAAATACAATTGGAAACCAATCTTAACAGGATACTGTATCTCTTGTTGTAACCACAGATCTGCATTAACTCAGGAGCAATGATTTCAATAAAGAATTAATAATATCCAATAAGATCCTTAATAATAGAATGTACTTGCTTACCTCTGATTTGCTTGTGACCTTCAGGGAAGAAATTTCGAATTTCTTCTGCTCTTGTTGATTTATTTTCAAAATATCCTACATGAAAAAAAAATTCCGTTAGCACTCATGACACTTTTAAAGGGTGTAATAAACAATTAATACTCAGAAAAAAAAATTCAATTGTTACCCGGAACTGACTTACCCTCACTGCCTTTGGGCGTTTATTGCCTTTTGTTGGGTGAGATTTTGATACTTTATTCTTCTTTATGGAAGAATATTTATGATTCTTCTCAAAACCCCTCCCTTTTGGGTGATCAGATTTCTTAGACTTTGTTGGAGAACTTTTGTCTTTACTGGCCTTTCTAGACTTCTGCTTCTTCACCTGCTTTGATTTACCATTACTCTCAGATTTGTCAGTGCGTGTTTTCTTCTCCTTTTTCAGAAACATCACCTTCAGATGCCTGCTAAGTGTCTTTCTTCTTCATATTCTTTGGCAATTTCTCCCTGACTCCACTTTGTGATGATTGCCATAATTTTCTCCTCTCACAATAACATTTTTTATTTATATGTTCATTAATATCATACATGGTAACACCTTCAAACTTATTTTGCAGGTAAACTGAAATAGGAATGATTTTTTATTATCACATGGCAGTTGGTAGTAGACAAAATATGTACATAAAGGGAATGACTGGTACTAACCCAAAATGTGATCTTTGATATTGGGGTCCATTTTGGTTGCACCCTTGGTCCTTCCTGCCGCTGTCATGTTGGCCATGGTTAACGGTTGAAAAAGATCATCCATAATTGCGTAAACATAATCTTTGTCAGAGGACTGAGGGTCTCGGTCCAGAATCTTAAGTTTTCCTTTGCAAGTAACTGATATGCTAGTTGAACATCCTTTGTACAAAGGTATAGACTAAAAATCAAAAGATGAAACATGTTAGCATATTATAATTTTCCTCGTAGAGCAGGTGACAGCGCAGAGATAAGTACCTGATCATCGGATTGATGTGATGAAAAGAAACGGCCACTTCCATTAGAGTCATTGATTCCCTAAAAATCACAAAGTATGACAAAAAAGAAAAAAAAGCTATTAAAGAAAATAATTCTCACAAAACAACACTTAACCTTGGCAACGTTGACATGTGAGGCCACACATTGGTCACCATAGCCTCTATCCATATATTTGGAGAACTGAAGAAAAATATCTGGAGAAAAACAATAAAAGCCATTAAATACATTTAAAATATACCATACTTGACTGCAAAAAATTATAAATTAAGAAGAATAGATTACCTTTACACTTAACACATGTACTCAATGAATAAGTATCTTCAGTTTGGGCCGTGTCAACAAACAATGGCAAAAGTTGAATCAAGTACCGACGAATTGAGTTCTGAGGGGCCCATTCCAGTGTCACAAGATTGTACTTCAACGACAGATTCGTGCACCACGGTATCCTTCAATTGCTGCTGTTGCACTTCGTTGGTCGCCGGGGACACTCTTTTCTTATAACTTGTTAGGACATAAGTGGGGCAGACCACACTCCGACTGAATTCTTTATAGGCTGTGGCTGAATTGTTGACACCTCTGGATTGTTTTGAGAGATTGCGGTGACTCCCACCGTACTTTCTTGTTCTGGAATTTCATCACTGGCGACTTTCATCGTATTTGCTACATTAGATTTCTACTGGAACCTTATTACCAGGTTTCTTCTGCGTCTTTAGTCCCAGAGGAGATTATCCACATCAATTCCATCTGAAACACATAATTGCGTTATTAAGATTTAACATTGTTTCAAGTTTTAGGACGCTCTTCAGACTTGCGAGAGCTTTTAACCTCATTGTTTGAGGAGATTGCAGCGGTGGATGGTCCCTCACCTAATAATTGCATTGAAAGAACCAGATGACATGTTTCCTAAATTCACTACATCTTTTGACTTTGCGAGAGGGTTCCTCACTCGCAATAGTCTTGAGCTCCCAGCATTGGAGCGCCCACTCCGAGTTGAAGATTGAGATTACTCTGCGGATATAGTTATATACACCAGCCGCGGTGCGAATAAGGCCCCTGCCCCTTATGTGCACCAGTGATCCCCCTAAAGGACTCAAGGGGGGATCAAACTGGGGCGTGTAATTTTTCTGAAACTCATTATGCACCAACTAGTGTTAATAAGGCTCAAAATTTTTATGTACACCAATGGACGGACCCGACAGTAGACCTGAGGGCAGTGGCGGGGCGTATAACTTTTATTTAATTTATGTGCACCACCTGGTGTCGATAAGGCTGCCATATGTTATGTGCACCGGTTCTTGCCAAAATATCTAGAAGGGATGATTCTGGAAAAATGGAATCGACTATTCCCTCTGCGGATATAGTTTATATACACCAGCCGTGGTGCGAATAAGGCCCCTGCCCCTTATGTGCACCAGTGATCCCCCTAAAGGACTCAAGGGGGATCAAACTGGGGCGTGTAATTTTTCTGAAACTTATATGCACCAACTGGTGTTAATAAGGCTCAAAATTATTATGTCGATGGGTCCTAAGAACAAAATCCGATGTCCTGAGCTCCTGTTACACAAAGTCGATGTCCCCAGTGCCCGTTACACAAAATCCGATGTCCCGCGCTCCGGCCGAAGACTGTCCGATGTCGCATTGGGCCCATTCCGAGCTACAGCTAGTTGAAGATTCAAGTCGGTACTATAAATCGCACATTAACATCAGACAAAATACTATGACGCCTGATCATAGTCACCACCTTGGTGAACACAAAAAGCACTATTTGGTTTACTAAAACGTGGGTTGTTACTCTGATAAGCACATAATACTGTGCCTCATGCACTCCTTGGGCAGAAAGAGAATAACAAAGTGATATTTTTAATTTTAAAGGTCATTAAATGCATTCTTGTTGTTTTCTCCTTAATATTTTATAGTTAATAGTGTAAATGTTGGGTTTTTGTTTTTAAGTGCCAAGCTTAATGTCAGAATGAAGTGGTGAAAAAACAACTAACGAGGTTTTATCTTGAAAAGACACAAATTATTTTTATTCAAGAGATACCAATTTGAAAACAA
The DNA here is from genome assembly GCA_030522485.1 of Stenchaetothrips biformis. NCBI lineage: Eukaryota > Metazoa > Arthropoda > Insecta > Thysanoptera > Thripidae > Stenchaetothrips > Stenchaetothrips biformis. The sequence goes on along the minus strand of CM060093.1, from coordinate 1,099,416 downwards.
ATAATTCCTAGTGTTGAACTACTTTATGATTCTCTCAGTCTAAAAGCAATATACATCTTGATGTGACTTTTTATTTATTTCAGATAGGTTTACAATACTTGTCAAAGAACTTACACATTCTTTTTAAAGGTTACTCTTAAAGTACTTTTCAGGACTAAATCTACATCAGCACCTATCAGTCTTAATATTAAAAAAAACATCATCTTGATTTGACTATTTGTTAACGTCTTCACATCAAGAACAAGATGTTGCAAAATTAAATAGTTATAAAATGCTTATAGGCTACAATCACCTGCACCCTCTCAGTATTTCAAAAAAATAGATATAAAAACATCTTGAGTGACTACTTACAAATGAAAATACTAATTTAAAGCCAACCCGACGGGAAACACATTATTGCCCCCAATGTTGCCTCCAGGGCGCCGTACGTTGCCTTCGTTTCGGGCCCGTTTACGTTGTCTGCCGTCGTTGGGGCAACCAATCCGCATCCGTTGGTTGGCCAGATCACGTCAAATCTGATGGGAGAGAACGGACCCGCATCAAGGTTCATTAGGAAACAACGCCGCGATATTGCTGTCACATTCCCGACTTCACGTTTCTCGCTCCACGTTGCCGCAACGTTGCTTCCACTAATGCATTGCAACCAGAATGTGCCGATGTCGCCGCCACGTTGCCCCCACCTGGACTTCCGAACGTAACGCTGGGCATGAGTCTGCAACGACGCCGTGCAGGCGCCGTCACCACGTAGCCCTGACGACTAAAAGGCGATTTCAGAAACACCATACTAGCGCGATGTGCCAATGGCATGGTTGCAGCGACGATGCCTCGCGGTGGCCAGCGCAACGTCATGGCGGCTACGTAACTGCCGTTGAACGGCTCCGACGTCGCTACGGCACCCCACCCCCCACGTGCCGGCGACCACGCCGCTGCCACGTTGATTCGCCGATCCTATGGCGACCCCATGGCAACGACACAAAAACCAGGTTCCCTGCAGGACACTCAGTATAACGTTGCTCCCACGCCGCCGGGTCAACGTCACCATGTCCACCTTCCGCCCACTATGCCATTGCCACGTTGATTCGCCGATCCTATGGCGACCCCATGGCAACGACACAAAAACCAGGTTCCCTGCAGGACACTCAGTATAACGTTGCTCCCACGCCGCCGGGTCAACGTCACCATGTCCACCTTTCGCCCACTATGCCATTGCCACGTTGATTCGCCGATCCTATGGCGACCCCATGGCAACGACACAAAAACCAGGTTCCCTGCAGGACACTCAGTATAACGTTGCTCCCACGCCGCCGGGTCAACGTCACCATGCCCACCTTCGCCCACTATGCCATTGCCACGTTGATTCGCCGATCCTATGGCGACCCCATGGCAACGACACAAAAACCAGGTTCCCTGCAGGACACTCAGTATAACGTTGCTCCCACGCCGGGTCAACGTCACCATGCCCACCTTACGCCCACTATGCCATTGCCACGTTGATTCGCCGATCCTATGGCGACCCCATGGCAACGACACAAAAACCAGGTTCCCTGCAGGACACTCAGTATAACGTTGCTCCCACGCCGCCGGGTCAACGTCACCATGCCCACCTTCGCCCACTATGCCATTGCCACGTTGATTCGCCGATCCTATGGCGACCCCATGGCAACGACACAAAAACCAGGTTCCCTGCAGGACACTCAGTATAACGTTGCTCCCACGCCGCCGGTCAACGTCACCATGCCCATCTTTCGCCCACTATGCCATTGCCACGTTGATTCGCCGATCCTATGGCGACCCCATGGCAACGACACAAAAACCAGGTTCCCTGCAGGACACTCAGTATAACGTTGCTCCCACGCCGCCGGGTCAACGTCACCATGCCCACCTTCCGCCCACTATGCGATTGCCACGTTGATTCGCCGATCCTATGGCGACCCCATGGCAACGACACAAAAACCAGGTTCCCTGCAGGACACTCAGTATAACGTTGCTCCCACGCCGCCGGGTCAACGTCACCATGCCCACCTTTCGCCCACTATGCCATTGCCACGTTGATTCGCCGATCCTATGGCGACCCCATGGCAACGACACAAAAACCAGGTTCCCTGCAGGACACTCAGTATAACGTTGCTCCCACGCCGCCGGGTCAACGTCACCATGCCCACCTTCCGCCCACTATGCCATTGCCACGTTGATTCGCCGATCCTATGGCGACCTCATGGCAACGACACAAAAACCAGGTTCCCTGCAGGACACTCAGTATAACGTTGCTCCCACGCCGCCGGGTCAACGTCACCATGCCCACCTTCCGCCCACTATGCCATTGCCATGTTGATTCGCCGATCCTATGGCGACCCCATGGCAACGACACAAAAACCAGGTTCCCTGCAGGACACTCAGTATAACGTTGCTCCCACGCCGCCGGGTCAACGTCACCATGCCCACCTTCCGCCCACTATGCCATTGCCACGTTGATTCGCCGATCCTATGGCGACCTCATGGCAACGACACAAAAACCAGGTTCCCTGCAGGACACTCAGTATAACGTTGCTCCCACGCCGCCGGGTCAACGTCACCATGCCCACCTTTCGCCCACTATGCCATTGCCACGTTGATTCGCCGATCCTATGGCGACCTCATGGCAACGACACAAAAACCAGGTTCCCTGCAGGACACTCAGTATAACGTTGCTCCCACGCCGCCGGCTCAACGTCACCATGCCCACCTTCTGCCCACTATGCCATTGCCACGTTGATTCGCCGATCCTATGGCGACCCCGTGGCAACGACACAAAAACCAGGTTCCCGGAGGACACTCAGTATAACGTTGCTCCCACGCCGCCGGGTCAACGTCACCATGCCCACCTTCCGCCCACTATGCCATTGCCATGTTGATTCGCCGATCCTATGGCGACCCCATGGCAACGACACAAAAACAAGGTATTCCCAAGTCTGTTTTAATTGGCCTCGAAGGCCTCCGCCACGGCCTGGCAGCCCAGCAAAAAGGAAATGCATGTCGTACCACATCCTCTCCGAAAGTATGCCTTTCCCACCCTCATCATGATCATTGCTGCTAAGCCACTGCAGACTTTCAGCTGCAGGGGCCATTAGCTTTCGATGACGCTAAACGGAGTGAACTCTTTCGCCGAAGTTCGACAGTGCGCCCAGGATGGTCACTTCACAATGTTGCTGCTCGCTTGCCGCTCCAACACCAGACCCGGTCGGGCGGCACTAGCAGTAGTGCCGAGCTGGGGACCTCTGGTGCGTTGTCGCACCTCACTCAGTGAGGTCCGGTGCGTGCCGACACACACAACAGCGGCAGCGGGCAGTCATCGCGCTGCCGCACTCGCACGGGAGTGGTGCAGCGCGCGAGCACGCCGAGCAGGCCGTTGCTGAAACCTTGGTTTCTCGCAGACAGCGTTTTGGATGCCCTCAAATCAAAACACAAAATATCTGGGGTGTTTGCCACACATGTTGCCTACCTACGGGCGTTTTCGTCAGTTTTTCCCCTCTAGAATGTGGAATGTGTTCAAACTTTGTACAATGAATGTGGGAAGTTGTTCCCCGTCGCTTAGACACCGGCATCTTGAGATGCTTATGTCGGAGGAACCACGGTTTCCCACGTACAGTGTTTCAAATACCTTCAATCCATAGCCATTAGGCTAAATATCAGCATTTGTAAATGCTTAAAAGAGTCTCTCTAAAGACTGTAAACACCGGCATCTTCAGATGCAAATGTCGGAGAAAATGTGGGAGCTTCAGGGTTCAGCCCGGGTTTTCCTGCGGTGGCTTCGAGAGCTCGCTCCGAGGCGCGGTTGTGCCGAAGGAACCTGAAGCTGAAACCACGGTTTCCCGCATACAGTGTTTCAAATACCTTCAACAACCATTAGGCTAAATGTCAGCATTTGTAAATGCTTAAAAGAGTCTTTCTTAAGACTGTTAACACCGGCATCTTTAGATGCTAATGTCGGAGAAAATGTGGGAGCTTCAGGGTTCAGCCCGGGTTTGCCTGCGGTGCCTCTGCGAGAGCTCGCTCCGAGGCGCGGCCGTGCCGAAGGCACCTGAAGCTGAAACCACGGTTTCCCGCATACAGTGTTTCAAATGCCTTCAAACCAGCCATTAGGCTAAATGTCAGCATTTGTAAATGCTTAAAAGAGTCTTTTTAAAGACTGTAAACACCGGCGCCTACAAACCGTCTACTGTGCCGTCGCCACGTTAATTCGCCGATCCTATGGCGACCCTATGCCTACAAACCGTCTACTATGCCGTCAATCGCCGATCCTATGGCAACCTTATGTCAACGACACAAAATCAAGGTTCCCTACAGGATACTCAGTGTCACGTTGCTGCCACAGCGCCGACTCAACGTCGCCATGCCTATAAACCGTGCACTATGCCACCGCCACGTTGAATCGCACATCCTACGGCGACCCTATGGCAACGACACAGAAACAATGTTTAACCACATCTGTTTCAGTTGACCATGAAAGCCACTGCCACAGCCCTGGCCGCGTGTCCCCCACCCTAAGTGCAGGCGGCAAACGCACATGCATGCGTTTAGATGCTCATGTGTCTTTTGGGAAAATGTGAATAGCTTCAGGGCAGCGTCCTGCTCGGTGGCTCTACAAGAGCTCGTCTCCGAGGCGCGCTCGGGCCGAAGACACCGGTAGCTGAATCCACGGTTTCCCGCAGACAGCGTTTGTAAATGTGCTGCGCCAAATCGTCCCAATAGGCTTGAATATCATGCATTTCTAAATGCGTTAAAAAAGCCTTTCTAAAGACTATAACACCAGCATCTTTAGATGCTACGTAACTGTCAGGGAATATGTGGAAGATTCAGGGCAGTGGCCGCGGTCCCGCCTGGTGGTCTCTACTAGGAGCTCGCTACGAGGCGCGATCGGGCTGATGTAACACCTGAAGGCTGAAACCACGGTTTCCTCCTGCAGACCCGTCGTGTTTTAAATGCCGATTCATATCTAGCGATTAGGCCTGCTATGTGCAGCATTTCTAAATGCGCTAGAAATGTAAGCCTTTAAAAAGACTACCCCTCCCCCCCCCCCCCCTCCCCCCCCTCCCCCCCCCCCCCCCCACACCACGCATTTTTAGATGCTATGTAGTGTCAGGGAAATATGTGGAAGATTCAGGGCAGGCCGGGTCCCGGCTGTGGTGGCTCTAGAGATAGCTCGCTCCGAGGAGCCGATCGGGCTGATGACACCTGAAGCTGAAACCACGTCTTTCCGCAGACAGGCAGTTTTTAGAAGTGTCTCCATAATCGGCTCAATAGGTCTGAATATCAGCATTTCTTATAATGCCTAAGAAAAAATTAGCCTTTCTAAATGACTATATACAACAGGCTATTTTGTTTTCTTTTTAGATGCTACGTAAAATTTCTAGTGTGTTTTTGAAAAAGTTTGAAAAAATTAGACGTGTGTGTTGTAATTGTAACTGGTCATGCCTTACACGGAAAAACGCTGCTGCGAGCCGCTGCTGCCTGCATGCATAGTCTTTAATGTTAATACTATTTAATATTAAAAAATATTCTAAAATGTGAGAAATTTCGCGAGATTGATCTCGTGCGTGATTGGAGCCAGCGCGGCGCTTGAATGAATGCGTATGTACGCTTGTATCTGCGCAGTTTCACCTGTTCGACCAGGCTGCCCTGGCTGTCCCCGCTCGGTGCTATCGCTGCTCGAGCACCGACGCGGTGGACGCACTGGGGCAGGACGGTCTTAAATGGTCGTTAAATGCAATCCCTACCCGGTACGCGGCCACGCCGGCAGCAGGCCGGAGCTGGTGGCTCTCTGGTGCCTCATCGGCACCTCTCTGAGTCATCGTCGGCTGCCTTCCGAAAATACACAACAATCGGCCGGCCTTCCGATAAGTACACAACAACGGCCGGCCTTCCGATTATACACAACGCGGCCGGTCCAGGCGTACGTGCATCCACGCCGAGCCACTAGAAAGCGCACCACTTGACGCAGGCACGCGACTACTTGTACAGGTTTTTACCTCGTGATCTCCAGTAATGTTTCGAATCCAGTCGAATCTAGGCTTAAATGTTGTGCTGTTTTATTAAATCAAACGCCAAGTTGTTGGAATTGGTCAGTTTTTAATGTTGACGTGTGTAGCTTGCGGCTGTTTGGCCGCCACCGTGTATTTTTGTGGGTGTTGCTGGAACTTCCGGGCTGCGCTGGGAGAGGGGTCATGTGATTTGTTTCTTATTTCGAACGGACTTGGATTTGACGACGAATGAATCTAATATCAAGGTTAATTCAATTTGGTTTCAAGTAGATCGTACCGCTGCACTTGACCAGGGTAACCAGGGAGGCCACAAACTTATGGAAAACCAAATTCCCTGACAATTCCCTGACTTTTCACCTGACTCTGAAACCCATTTTCCCTGACCAAACGTGAACAATACATTCGGAGGTCAAAGTAGTGAAAAATATGGATCTTATACTGTTGCTTGTAGCCACTTCTTGTATGTTTTGGACGCGAGACGAAGCGAGCCAATAGACTACGCATAAATATCGACGAAAATTTGATTCGGACGGTACTTTAGATAACGTTTGTCTGCCCACACTTACAAATACTCTGTCTCCGACAATTGTGTATTTTCCCTGACAGCTAGCCATTTTCCCTGGACTATTCCCTGACTTCCCTGACAGACTTTTATTTACCTGACTTTTCCCTGACTTCCCTGACTTCCCTGGACATGTGCCAACCCTGGTAACGTGCTGGGGCTAGATCGGGTGTGGCCCAGTCATTCGGGGCCATTCTTAAAAGAGTTGTTTCGCTCTCCATCTGACTCGCTCGCTATCCCGTCGGGCGTGAGTGCGACAGGGCGCTGTCGCTGCAAGAGCCGACAGCCGGCAGGGATGTCAAACTTTGGGATCCAATAACTCGGGCGGGGACTGATTCCTAAAACAGTTCATCGGCGCTGTCTCACTCGACACCCCAGGCGGGAACGACCCCACGAGTGCGAGGACAGGACTATGCATGCATTGGCCGCCGGAAGAGAGCGGCCACTGGGCGTGTATTGCAGCTCTAGCGCGACCATCGCGGCTCGGCTTCATATGCCCGCACCAAGCCCGCCCGCTGGCCGAGCCGCTGGCACCGGGCGCCCGACCGCTCCGGGCCAGCCAGGCTGGGTAAATTTACCCACACAGACACCCAATGACAGCGCGTATGGGCCACGGCCGCAGCCAGCCGCAGCGCCGTAGCCTTTCAGAGCGCATGGCATAGGATAGGCCTCGGCCCGGCATGCTCCTCAACCGACTGAATAATTAGGGACTATTTTTGCACTTTAACAGTTTATTTTTGGGCAGGAGTGGCTGGTGCGTTGAAGTCCCTGGATTTGGAGACCACTGTTTTGGACCGGGTTGTGCGATGCCTGTTTTGGGCCGTCGTTGATTATACGGTCGGTGTGGGATTTCCGTACCTTGGGAGTGTGCTTTTGATGGCGGGGGCTGGTTTCGGGTTTAACTGCAAGGCCAGTCGGTCCGTACCCTGAAGTGGAATGTGGTCGTTAGCCTAAGACTATATTTGTACTCACAGGGGAGCGCTACATGGTGTCGGTTTTCCAGGGGGCGGGTATACGACGGAAAAAAGACTATATCAGAAGTCACGGAAAAATCCTGGGTCTCATAAATCGCGGAGACTCCTGGGTCTCAAAGCTCGGCGAAAAGTCCTGGCAATTAATTAACGGATAAAATGTCCCTTTTTTTCTGCAGTTGTCCGTGGCCTGCTTGGCCTGCTTGCATGACGCTGCAAAGTCGCTGGTCGCCTTGTTCAAAAACGGTTGATCATGGTGTTCGTGGTGTTCACACCGCGCGGCGAGGTTTCCGATTCCGCTGCCACCGGATCCGCCGTTCTCAGAGCCCCTGGCGACCGTGGGGTAGGCCAACCCACCTCTCACCTCTGGCCGAACAGGTAGCCTACCCAGCACGGCGGCTGAGTGCCGCTTGCCACGCCCACCCGAGACGCCACCACTTCGCGAAGCCACACGAAAAGGCGCCTGGCCGCGACGCGTTGGCAGGAATTATTGGATACCAATGCATCCGTGGTGGGACGCAGGCACCCACCAGAACAGACACCCCAAAGTACGTCATTAGATTCTGCTAGCGAATTGACGATAACGGGGTTACAATAAAGAAATGGTTTTGTTTGAGATATTTTAATTACTATTTGCAGAGGACGAATTGCTCTTTACCACGGGACATCCGAGACACAGTCATAGCAGTCCTTCCTGCGCTGCAGCAAAGCTCCCGTCCAATGGCAAAAAATAGGGTTGAACTCCTTGCAGCTTGTCAGTGCTGTTTGTCGCGTGGTGGTGAGTTTTTGTTAGCGTGTGTGTGGGTGTTTGTGTGTGCGGCGTGTGTGCGTGAGTGCGAGTCCATCCGGGCCGTATTGTCCACGGCCACACCGGTGACCGTATGAAACAACGGGCAAGTAATCATCAGTAATTTCTCCTCTGAGTTTTGTTTGCTTTGCTGCGCTCTGCGCACTTTCGCTAGGAAAGAAACGGGAACTGAATACAGCTGTAACCTTTAAACAACCGAAAAATGTCCTAAAAATGTTGTTTTCTATGGCCCGCGCAGTGGCGGGGAGTCTCAGGAGACGGATTTCCGCACTGGTCGGTCGTGGGTGGTTCCCCGCCAAAACAACATGGTCTCATGACAGAGATGCCCGGGAAACTAACATAGTTCAATATCGTCCACTCCTTTCGAACTCTCTTTGAAATACTGCTCCCGCATGCAGACGCAATAGGTAGTACTCGCGCAGCGGGACAAGGGCAAAGAGGCCCGCTACGTGGGCCAGCATCTCAAGTTCGTGCGCGGCCCGTTGGCGCCGCATCGTAGATGTGACCGCGGACACCTCGTGCTAGATCGCCTGCTACGATCAAATTGTGGTCCCGCCTCTCAAGTCAAGTCAAGGAGCCCCTGGCGGCCGGGGGATAGGGCAGCCCACCAAGCACCTCTGCTGAACAAGCTGCCCAGAGCCGGGCGTTTTTTCGTACGCGGAGGCATCAGTCAGCTGCTCTTTGCAATGCTGCGAAAAGCACCGTGCTCAGCAAATTCCGGGCTTTGAACAGGACCTACCCCCTCAACGCCTGAGATGGCCACACCTGGTATTCGAGGCATGTCAACACCATGATCAGAGACGGCGGCAGTAGCTGGTGGTAGTGGGGTGCCTTGGGGGGATTTCTTTCTTTAGACGGCGAGGGGCGAGGCGAGCTCACCGCGGACTCCTCACCACTCTCTGCATCAATTTAGCCTTAGCCTTGAATACTGCCAAATTACCAGGCAAGTCCCATAGCGCGGGGGGGGGGGGGGGAGGGTGCATTGCGAGCTATTTTTGTGACGATGTGCGAGGGGTCGATGGCGCCCACCAAATGCTGAAGAGCCAAACTTGCAAACACCAAACTCCACATTCAGTGCTACCAAACTGTGGAAAAGGTGGCAGCGAAATACTTTTTCACCCGTCTGGGTGTAGAAAACCGTGTCTCTCACCATTCTCCAAGTCGAAAGTAGACGCCTTTTCCCACGCGACCACCGATCGCTTACAAGTGTCCGGAGAGCCGGCTCGGTTGGGGACTATAGATGGCCTGGACAGTAACGGCAGAGGAAATGACTGTCAGGTGGCTGCACTGCGTCGGCCAGCTGCAGCGGTTGGCCCAACAGCTTGGTGGGGCGTCTCTCGCACAGCGTCGCCAGGCGCTCCATGAGCCCCCCCCCCCCCCCGTTCCACGCGATTAACAGCTTGCAGCAGTTGCCAATTCTCGGAATGCGCGACCGGACCCGGGATACGGGATACGCGATATTCTGCACGATGCGGCCGTGTAGCGTCTCGCAGGAATAGGGGCGGGGGGCCGGAGCCTCGCCACACGCCCTTGCGTGGCGATTTTAGGAGACCGCGCAGGCCTGACTGCTAGCCTGTGTCCCGCCGTGCACAGGCCGGCCCGGCCAGCGCGGCCAGTGTGCCTAGGTGATCGGCCAGCGCAGGCGCCGCGGTTGCGGTTATCGCGCAGGTGCTGCAGGTAGGCTCTGGGCACCGCGCCCGATGAGTGCGAGAGAGACTGGGCGGACGAGCCGCCGGCCATTACCCAGGCCGCCAGAGCCGTACCCCAGCCACTTATCTCCTGACTCGCACACTACTTGGCGGTACAAAAGAAATATGCGAGTGCCGGATGGTGCGGGGTGCCGCAGTAGGACAGTGGGATTACCGGATGCTACAGAAGTGGGGTAATGGAAAACGGTAGATTGTAAAAGCGCATGACAGAACCTGGGACCCGCCAGTCGTGCCTGTAGTGCTGGCCACTTTCTCTTTCGGTACATAACACAATGTCGTTACCTGTACTCGGGGCGGGCAATGGCTGTTGCTCCGCGCCCGAATGGGCCTCGCATCGCGTCTGGGCAGATGACAGAGGGCGAGAGAGGAGATAATCACGGTGCGGGGTCGATTCCATTCTGGGGAGAGGGTGTGGGGTGAGGGAGGGCGGGCGGGGGCCGGGAGGGAGGGAGAGTGATGCGATGTTGCCGGTTGAGGAAGTTCTGAGTCGTCTTTGTTATGGGTCAGTGGGCGGATTTGGTTTTTGTGGTGTTTTGTACTTCGTTGTGCTGTTGGTGGGTCTGTCCTGCGTGTAGGGGGGCTGGGGGCGCTGCATTGCGGGGGGTGTTGTGTTTGTTGGGTGGCTAGTTTTGTCCTATTGTGTGGTTTTTGTTTGTGTGTTTGTTGGCACCCGCGGCTCGTCGCTCCCTGGCAGGCCGCCTCGTCGCGCCGCCTCGCAAGTCCTTCAGTCTAGTGTCTCGCTGGCGCCACATCGCTAGGCTTAATGTTCTCTCGTTCCGACATACAGATTTTTGTAGTAGCTCGCGGTGAGTCCAAAAATCAAATTCGTCCCAACTCCCCCCCCATTCCCGTCATTTCCAACGAGTTCTGTATGGTCCCAGCTGTTTGTCAACACCGATCCGAGGCTGTGGTCCGGTCGCGTCCCGATAAAGGGCATATACGATCCTTGTGGTCCAGCCGTCAATAGCCCACTAGCAGGCAGGGCGGCTGCTCAACCTGGCCGTTGCCTTACCATCGCGTCGCTACAGCCCGTAAGTAGCGCGTCTGGATCCGAGTGCCAGCGGCCACTACGTGCCCCCCACCGTGACTTTGTTTACAGTATGATACCCAATCCTCCCTCCCTTCACCAGGTGGCCCACTGATAAGACGGAACCTTCATGGTGCCGCCTTTGTTTGAGTACCACCCCTTTCGGCGCCGCCCTATACCACACCTGGCCGGTGGGATTTGGATTGAGGGGAAATCGTTACTTTCTGGACGCCTGCCTTAGCCAGCCTGCTGCTCTGCTCGCTCTCGCTCGTTCATTCGGCCGGAGGACAGCGAGGAGAGCACCACGGGCGGCGCCTCCCATGCACCGAGCAGCATCGACTCGAAAACTGGAATTCACAGAGCAGTAAGTCCCACAGCGCGTCGCGCGGGAGACGGGAATCGGGGTGGGGCGGGGAGAGGGGTGGGTGTGAAGCATCTATCGTCTAGGCGAAGAGGACGGGGAAAGGGAAAGGGGGGGGGGGGCTGCATTCGCGGCCGCGAGGTGATTCGGCCGCGGACCGCCGCGGACGCGACGCGACGACGCGATCGTACGCCATTACAGTGGCGCACCCAAGCTGCTCGTGTAGAGTTAAGTGGGGACGCACAGTTCAGTCTTTGGTGAGTACATTTAAATAACTGGTAATTCGTTCGGCCATTCAATACCATATTATGCTGTAAAAATTTCGAAATCAGAAAATGCAGTACAGTTTTTATTATGTTTGCATAGTTAGTGGTTTGACTGTCTGATGTGTAACAAACTGACTCAGTTGGCTCTATGCAATATAACATTCACTGCAATACATACATATTTATGAAAAAAATACCAAAAATCTTTTTGGCCATAAGACACCACATTCAAATCAGCAGTGACAATAGAACGCATCTAGACCTCCCACGAAACATGGAACAACTTCGGCTCTCAAAAACGTCAATGATAGGAAGTAAATAAAAACTAATAGAATGAGTTGATATTTGAGAGTGGCTTTGTACTGAAACAAAGCCTCTCTAATAAAATTGGTAGTCATACATGCAACCAACAAGACAAAAAAGTATCAATACATATAGAACTCCATTTCATTAAAAAAATCACTTTAATTAATGAAATGTTTTAGAAGACAGCATAAGGAATTTGAGAAACCATTAGGCTCCCCAACAAAAGTTGGAAGTTAATCAATTGTATGATAAGTCTGACACTCCTCTGCAGTCGCTTATTAGAGCGAAAACACAACAACTTGACATAATTAAATTTATATTTATGTTAATTGTATGTTAAAGGAACCTTCTGTTGGCTACTCTATGATCTAGAAGAGTCTGCAAGGCCTCTGTTAATAATTATAAAGAAAAGAAAAATATCGGAATCTAACTTGCTGCTGTATCGGCGAGACACATCAGACAATTAGGATGCGACAGCAACCTTAATGCTAACTCACAAACAGAAATAAACTCACATTTGTGATCCAAGCTTGCTGCAAGTGAAATAGACCTGGAGCTCCTAGTTCGTTTCTCCTTGCATCAGCAGATTCTTGAGCCATGCGTGCTGCCTTCACAAATCGTTTTGCAGTCTGAAAAAAAAATCAATTTAATTAATGAAATGTTTTATGTTTATGACTTCAGTTCATGTTAAACTAACTCAGAGAATGATTTAAAAGTATTTGGACAGTCTGGAAGGGACTCTG